>OZ035960.1:58285671-59485671 GCA_964034945.1 Chrysopilus asiliformis
TATCGAGATAAACCGTTATTTCTAAAAAAACAGTTTTTTGCGATTATCTCGAAAACTAATGGGTTTTTGCTGACTGAATGTACGAAGTGAATTAATGAGAATGGCATTCTGCACAATTTTGTTTCTTACCGTTATCCGTTATCTTTTACCGTTATTGAGATATTTTCATTAATATGTAAAAAATCATATTTTTGCGAATAATTTGCAAACGGTTTTTCGACAAATCAGTTAAAAGAATAATTAAAGATGTTAACATTTTCCACATTTTTGCCATTTACCGTAAATTGATATCTTTTACAGTTCTCAAGTTATCTCAAATTTTGTACGTTTTTGATATTTTTGGATGAACCAAGAATTTATTGGGAGGTCGTCTTAGGTTGACAACGCGACAGGGCTCTAGCGTAAATTGCACAGGGTCGTAGATTTTGTAGAAGAAAGTTTTGTGTTGACCACAACTGATATTTTCTCCTAATATTCACTAAAAAATTTTGCGAAAAGTTAATGTGTATATTACGAGTAAAAAAAATTGTTTTGGATTTCTTTCAAATTTGGCTTACATAATGTACCCTTGTGAAAAAGCTTGTGAAAAATGCAAAATTTCAGATTTTTATTTGCAGTAGTATTAGGGTTTCAGGGTTACAGTATTTTGAAATCCTTAGAAAATCGCAATTTTCTGCTAAAGTGCAATCACCAAAAAAATTATAACTCAGGCTAGGAATGAGATAAAAGTATGATGTTAAACGCGTTTTGAAGTCTGTTTGATAAGCTTTCCTTCGAAGTATAACGTTACATATTTTGAGCAGTTTTTAATTTCAAGGTCACGCCATATAACATTTGACCCTGAATATCTTAGAAAGCCATATATTAATTTTTTTGAAAAAAATCACAAATAAACTCTCCTTTCTCAAAACCATTTTTGTAAAGTTTCATAATGGGACTGCAATGGGAACATGTTTTTTTTTGTTTTTTTTTAACAATATGCGATCGCAATTGAGCATTAGAAAACCAAAATTTGAATTTTCTATGGTAATTTCGATCTAAAAATATTAAATTTTCGCGAATACCCTGTTGCTAACGAATGTTACGAGAAAAAATGTAAGGACATTCTTTATAGTATAGTACTTTTAAATAATAGTTAATAGTTTTAATTTTTAAAATCGCCCTTCTACGATGATTTCAAATTCTTTAAGGATCAATTACTAAGAAAATTGATGACGTAGACATTACGTTGTTTGGGAAAGTTTTTCAGCTCGAAATTACCTATCAACAGAATCCATTAACAGAATATCAATAACATACAATTTTTCCAAAACTGTTCTACGATATTATTGCAGCATTTTTCAGTGTTATTACAGGACACTCCAATTCGATCGTTATATGACGCGTATTTATGCTAATTGAATTCATTGAAACCGCACAAAAACAGGTTTTGTGTAAATATGCGTACATTTTCAGATCTGTCACAACTATAGCTGAAATAAAAAAATGGAAACTAATATCATATTTAACCACATTATTTTGGTAATACTATCAATTGATTCGAACGCGATTGTCAGGCCAACTTTATCAGTTGTAAGTTATCACTTCTGTATCGCCGTCGTATCAGTATCGCGTCACTTCAATTAGTCATCTCCCATAAAGTTATGCACAGCAGCGATACCGGAATCAGATCGTTATCAGTAGTTGATCCCAGTATGACATCTGCTTAAGAGTCGCCATTTTGGTTTTTGATAACAATGTTATAGCTATTTATAAGTTTCCTCCCGCGTTGTGTCATTTGATACCCATCTTGATTAATCTTTATTGGGGTGATTTGGACAAAATGGCGTCTAAGTGTAACCATTTTGTGTTTTGATAAGTATGTTATACATATTTATGAGTTTCTTCCCGAGCTGTTTCATTTGATACCCATTTTGATAGGTCTTTGTTGGAGTGAATTGGACAAAATGGCATTTAAGAGCCGCCATTTCGGTTTTTTCAGAGTGCCTTATATCTTTATAGGCCAAACTTATACCTATCCAATGTGATATGGATAATAAAAATCAGTCATTTTGAGGAGTATGTTTTTGTGTGTGACGGTGACAGACGAATGCATTTGATCGTCCTAAGATCATTTTTGTGATTGTTTATTTTCTTACCTAGATATTGTTTAGTTTGACCTTCGTAACTAAGATCATACTTAGTCCCCTCGCTTTCATCACCTTTGTACGGGAAATTGTAAATAACGTTTGACTCTTATGTATGTTATGCTTCTATGTCTCGATTTATGCAAAGGGCTTCAATCTTACCTTGTGCATAAATCGAGGTTCGAGTGTATTTTGAACTATGTTGTTAGAGGTTAACATGGTTTGAAAACGATTATTATTATTTGTATTATTCAATAAACTGAAGATGGTTTTTCGCTGGTAATTGTTTTTCAAAGGTATGCAGTAGTATGTTCTTTTTGCTAAAAGTCTGGTTGTCGAAAGGTTACACTTGGTTTGGGGTACTTGCCGATATTTTAGTTGGGAAAAATGCATCAACGAATTAAATTTTGCGTTGAGATTGATAAACTTCGGCACAGTATTGGAAATGTTAAATGTTGCTTTTGGAAAGTCTTCTTTGAATAAAACAAGCATTTACAAGTGGTACTTCGAAAGTGAAGGTTCTGTTCACTGTTTTCCTCGAATTCATAATATACGTAGTATCTCATAAATTCTGGCCACCAGGTCGTAGGTTCAATAAGGAATACTACTTGGAAGTTCTACGCCGTTTCCGTGAAGAAATCAAAAAAAAAATCGCACGGATTCGTGCCGAAGCAGTGTGAGCAAGTGCACTACGTCAATAAAGTTTTCTGTTTAACTAATAAACTTTTGAACAAGCGAAAATAAATACGATGTCCATCGAATAGGAGAAATTTAACACAGCAATCGTGCACGCTGTAGGGAAAGGTGGATGCTGGTACGATTGCACATATTCAGTTTTTTAGCGGAGAAATAAGGAGAAGTTCTTCCTCCGAGTCCGACATTTTGACGTTTGAGGTCAGCTGATCCCAGTTCAGTGTGCCACGTCAACTGATCGAATCAGTTCCTGCAGCTCCCCGACCTGATGTCGGGATCAGGCAGCTGTAGGAACTGATTCGCCAATGAGACGTCTCCCTGGAATCAGCTGACCTCAAACGTCAAAATGTCGGACTCGGAGGAAGAACTTTTCCAACCAGTAATTATTTTAAAGTCAACATTATATGAAGTAGAGAGCCTATAACCTAGAGAGTTGCCATGTTACCTTAATAGACTGTGCTACTGATGACAATTATTACCGCCAGACGAAAAAATATTGAAAATTATCATTTCATTGTATTTAATCTAACAAAAATGACATTAGAAACTACCCGACATGTTCCTAATATCAGCTACGTTTAGGTCAGTTCAAAAAAGTCAGCTACGTGACGCAGACACATGTGCAACTGATGTCGGGATCAGTCAATTGCAGCAGCTGATTCGCCAATGTGACATCTCGCTTAGGCTTCAGTCGGGTCGAGTCGGATCGGATCGGTCAGATCAATCAGATCAAATCAGATCAGAAAAAAATCGGGTCAGATCACATCAGATTCGAATCGGATTTGGTCAGCTACATAGTTTGTTAATCAACATTAAAATTTTAAATACCGAACCAAAAAGACAAACAATTTTTTAAAAGAAAATATTCTAAATTACAGAAAAAATTTTCTTTCTCACAAATGCAAGATTTTAACACTCAACCGCGCCAGTCGTCAGTCACTCAAAACGCAAACAGCCGATGGAAAAGTGTAATCTGGGAGCTCTGATCTAGCTGCACCTAAAAATATTCTTGCTAAAGATCGAAGTAAAGGATATTGATGTGTTTTTTTCAGGGCCGCGCGAAGTCAAGGTGACGCTCAGAGTAATACTACTATCTGGCGTCCTCCTTCTCTTTTCAAAAAAATAAAAGATAAAAATTAATTTTTTCATGTTCGGAAATTTTGGAAGACCGATAAGTGGGAAGATTTATCTTAAATTTTCGTTGTGATGATTTAGATAAAAAGGTATAAGGGCATTTAATTTATCCAAAATTCAACAAAGATTGTAAATGAAATGCAAAAACTTTTAACACGTTGACGGACAGTAGAAACAAGTGAAATTCGAAAATTGACACTATATGTTTTTGTAATTTTTAGAATATTAGAAGTATAGTTTTACTCTTTCTGCTTAAATACACTTAATTTTGATTAATTCAGCACCTTTAATTAGGTTGCGGCTACAACCGTCATGGCGCCAGCGGACTCTAGACACTATGTAATGGGACGATGGCGGCTATAACAGCAAAAATTTAAAAACGTAAATGACAGGTTTAATGACTGAAATAAGCAATTTTTTGTGAGCAACAAAGTATTTTTGGGAGTTTTACACGAAATGTTAGTTCATGATCAAACAAAAATAAATAAATGACAAATAAATTTATTATAATTTTATAATTATTATAATTGAAGAGAAAACAAGATCGCACTACTCCGTTCACAACCACGTGCATACTCAATGTGTTAACCTTGCATACTAAATTTTTTTTCGAAAACATGACACTAGGCTTCTACTTGTACGCTGGTAAATGCACATTTGTGCTGCTACAGCCGCAGTGTCTAAAAACGACCGTTTCGTATTGGACGGCTATTGCCGTCATGTCACATAGTGAACTTGAACTTGACGGCTATAGACGCAACTGTCCGTCAACGTGTTAACAAACATAATTTGTTATTGTGTATCTTTCCATGGTTCAAATTGAGTTAGTCTGAAATTGAGAAATGTCAAATGAAATGCAGAAAAAAACTTGACGTTTAGGTGTGGTTCACATTCAACATCGGCCCTTAAAATTTAACCACCCTTTATAAGCTATAATTGCCAAATCTGGCAATTATTGATATAGCATTGTTCGAAGTTTAAGTGAACGGCGAACAGTTGTATCAAAATTCCACTTTGAAGTCAAACTTTTCAATAAGATTTTTTAAAATTTATTCCAATCGGATTTTGATGTATGGAAGCTTTATGTAGAATCATATTCTAAGTAACTTTTGTTCTTGCACTTATTTGATAAGATGCACCGTTTTTGAGATATTTGCAAAAAAACGTTTTCGTTCGTATGGGGGTATTTTTTGTTTGTTTTCACTATACGGGTATAAAAAATACACTTGTAGAATTGCCTTATTAGTATTACTTTATTCTCGTGATATTAGAAATGATAGTTTTACCCGATGCCTCTTATGAAAACTATCACTATAAATGACCACCCAGGTCATTATCACTTTACGCGATTCCAGCCCAGTTATTTGCATGGTCCTGTCGTTTTTCAGCAAACAAAATCAATCATAATTTGATTAAAAATTTGACTTTTTTCTCGATGTTCAAAAGGTTTTTATATTGTTATAAGAAATGTTGCATCAATTCGATCTGACATTGCCGGATTAACAATTTGGGGTGGGGTCGGATTGAACCGTTCGATTCCATTGCTGATCCAGAAGTATTTCGAAGATTGGAAAATACGGAAATAAATATATTATAGCTACTTTGAACGGAAAAAATTAATATAATCCAGGAAAATTAGGATTTAACCTCTTAAAAAATCCTAGTTAACTGGATTTTTGCACAGACCTTTATTTTGGCATAACAAACAACGTCCCAAAAGTCCATTCCAAAATTGCGCCGGCGTCGTGAGTTATTCAAGGTCAAAGGTCCAAAAAATCAGTTTTTTACGTTTATCTCACTTTGTACGGGTTGTACGTCTTTTTGAGGTTCAGATGAATTAATCACAATAAAATTCTCTACAAAAAAGGTAAAATACAATTTTCTTGTAGGACAAACAGTTTTCGAGATACAAGTCGTCAAACTATGCGTCGCACAGAGAAATTGCTATTATTCAAGGTCAAAAGTCAAATAAATCGTAAATATCTCGCTTTGTATGGCCTGTCCGCATTTTTTGTGTTCAGATGAATTGCTCCTCCGCAAATTTTCTACAAAAAAGGTTAAATAAGGTTTTTTTGTAGGGGCAATAGTTTTCGAGATAGAAGTCCAGACACTGTGAACTGTACATTCGTTTTCCGACCACCATTGAGGTAGAATACAAGGCACGTTTTTTACATGGTTTCCCCAGTAGGCCTAATCCATATTCTTTCCACCTTCATTCATTTATTCTTCTTCTGCTTCTGCTTCTCCTTCTTCTTGTTCTTGTTGCCCTTCATCTTCCATATAGGTATCACCTTCACTTGCATTTAATGTTAAGGTACCAATAAGATCGAGTTCATCATCGACATCGTTTAAATTGTCAGGATTCAGTGATATCACAAGAAGCAGGATTTAAACATGATTGACCCCGACAAAAGCTACAAACGATGGAGCACGATAATCCAATTTTTCTGGATCCACAATTAGGACCACAACCTTTTGTGCAGTTGCAAAAAACGGAATTCAGGAGTTCTTCCGGTGCTGGTGGAAGTAATGTACTAACTGGCTGCAAGAAATTGTTGTTAAATGTCCATCCCCACTGTTGAGGGTCTAAGTCTTTTCCAAGCCAAGTTTGCACCTGATAATATATACGATACAGATGGTGTTGTGCGGCTCCTATTGTGGGTGGAAGTGAAGATAATTTAACTGTCTTATTGAGTCTTGTAGATTTAGCGAAACTCAAGTAGCGATAATTGTCGAGGGAGTCTTCAGTTTTCGGAGCTCCGTCCATTGCTAAAATAAAAAGTGTTCCATTTCTGGCAATAATATCCCGTGAGCAATTCTCTTGCTTGAATACTTCGACAAGATTCAACAAGGCAGTTAAATTATCTTCACTTCCACCCACAGTAGGAGCCGCACAACACCATCTGTATCGTATATATTATCAGGTGCAAACTTGGCTTGGAAAAGACTTAGACCCTCAACAGTGGGGATGGACATTTAACAACAATTTCTTGCAGCCAGTTAGTACATTACTTCCACCAGCACCGGAAGAACTCCTGAATTCCGTTTTTTGCAACTGCACAAAAGGTTGTGGTCCTAATTGTGGATCCAGAAAAATTGGATTATCGTGCTCCATCGTTTGTAGCTTTTGTCGGGGTCAATCATGTTTAAATCCTGCTTCTTGTGATATCACTGAATCCTGACAATTTAAACGATGTCGATGATGAACTCGATCTTATTGGTACCTTAACATTAAATGCAAGTGAAGGTGATACCTATATGGAAGATGAAGGGCAACAAGAACAAGAAGAAGGAGAAGCAGAAGCAGAAGAAGAATAAATGAATGAAGGTGGAAAGAATATGGATTAGGCCTACTGGGGAAACCATGTAAAAAACGCGCCTTGTATTCTACCTCAATGGTGGTCGGAAAACGAATGTACAGTTCACAGTGTCTGGACTTCTATCTCGAAAACTATTGCCCCTACAAAAAAACCTTATTTAACCTTTTTTGTAGAAAATTTGCGGAGGAGCAATTCATCTGAACACAAAAAATGCGGACAGGCCATACAAAGCGAGATATTTACGATTTATTTGACTTTTGACCTTGAATAATAGCAATTTATCTGTGCGACGCATAGTTTGACGACTTGTATCTCGAAAACTGTTTGTCCTACAAGAAAATTGTATTTTACCTTTTTTGTAGAGAATTTTATTGTGATTAATTCATCTGAACCTCAAAAAGACGTACAACCCGTACAAAGTGAGATAAACGTAAAAAACTGATTTTTTGGACCTTTGACCTTGAATAACTCACGACGCCGGCGCAATTTAGGAATGGACTTTTGGGACGTTGTTTGTTATGCCAAAATAAAGGTCTGTGCAAAAATCCAGTTAACTAGGATTTTTTAAGAGGTTCATGCTTTTTTTCGCCTAATTTTCCTGTATTAATATTGATAAATAAATAAAGACTTTTTGAGAACAATCAAAATTCCGAGTATTTTTTGATTAAACCTCTTTGGTTGGTTGGTTTAGGAGGGGGTTTTAACAAGAATTGAGCCCATTGTAATCCGCTGACGTCCCTCGAGGAGAAAAAGATGCTCCAACCCAGGAATTCAGCCTTCTCGATAGTGCTATATAACTTCGAATTAGTTTCCAGCGATGAGCTCCTACCTTATGAAGTTTTCTAGGAAGCATGACAAGGACATAAGAAATGTTCATCGTTTCCTGCTCATCCCCGCAACCTCTGCATTGTGGATTATACACTAGCATCATCTTGAAACAGTGCTCCCCTAGACTGTGTTTAGATTGAAACTTTTCAGGCACCTGCCTCAGCTCCGTTTCGCGCCTGAGTGTTTAGATTGGGACTGTACGGGACAGAGCGGAATGGAATTTCTAATTCTCGTTTGTGTTTTCATATTACACTCTCCCTCGCCTCTCGATAACAAACTGGAGTGGTATTCCGAAACTTGTTTCAAGCGTTTGAATCGAGTTAGAAGAAAAAGTAGTATTCGCTAGCTTTCTTTTGCCCTGTCATTTATTTTGGTCGAAACAGAGACAGCGAATACTACTTTTTCTTCTAACTCGAAACAAACGCTTGAAACAAGTTACGGAATACCACTCCTGGTCAGGCAGGCGTCTGAAAAGTCTCAATCTTAACACAGTCTTAAAAGGGAGCTCCCAGTAAGAATACAAGTCGTTAAACTTAGAGGATTTTGTCCTTTATAAAACTCTTTGTAAGATTTACATTTGGGTCACCGCATAAATACTTTACACATAAGGTGTTAGTTCTCCATATCGTACATTAATATTGCTATGATCAGGTTGAATCAAAATAAAATGTATCTTTAAAAAACCATTGAATGGAAAAAACCGTTCCATTAAATAACAAATAATTTACAAATTTGCTTCTCTTTGCAAATATTTATTTCGCAAATGGTGGGAGACCAGTAATTGCATAGCATTTGCTCACATTATAGCATAAAGATGCTAAAGTAAGTGTTGAAGAAAAAAAATTCGATTTGTTTATGAAAACAAATATAGTTACCGGATCTTTACGTTATACATAAAGGTTTCAATATAACACAGTGTAACAAAATATATAAAGTCGACTGTTTCTTTAAAGATGTTTCTTATTTTTATTATTTCTAGTGTAGCCTGTCCTACAAAATATTTTTTGAATATTTTCTTAAAACCATTTTTAAGAATTATTTGTAAAATGAGTGGTGTAAGCTTTTCCCGTGAACTTATAAATAAAAATGAATTTTGGTTTTTGTAGAATCCTTTTTTTTAGGATTTTTGACCAGTATTTTATAGAAATTTTACATGCCACAATTTGTTTTCCTTATTTTTCAATTTTTGATAAACCATTTTCCGCAAAAAAAAAATACAAAGACCGCTCTCTCTAGACCAGACGTGGTCAAAAGCGAATTAAAAAGTGTGGAACTTATACATTTATAACTAAAAAGGCAGCGACAAGCTTTAAAACTCAAATACGCTGTTAAAAAATTAATTCGGTTTTTAATGTTTTGTTTGAATCTTTTTATATATAATTCCAGAATAATTCTTGTTAGTTTTGATTAAGTTTTGGTTAAAAAAGCTTGTTGAAAATTCGCTGAAGTATATTTCCTCACTTCACCCTAAAAATAAAAATCTTTCTTATGCTTGGTAACATAATCCGGTTCATTTGCGACAGGCTCGTGAAACAAATCATATATTAAACATCGTGATCAGGAATTTTTGCAAAAAAAACTTCTCATTCCTTAAAATATTTATTCAAATTCAAACGTTTCATTATGTTTACAGTGCATTTGTTCAAGTCAATATCATTTAAGGAGAGAATGACGTCGAATGAACTCAGTAGAACAAAAACAGATTACTCACACAAATGTTGCTTCTGTGTCGAATGAATACCTCCGCGTGTATAGACTTACACGTACAGTATAAGCTGCGTGCTAAAATCCACACAGTTTTTTATGTATTTCACACAGTTTCGTTTGTATTGGCTCAAAAGTGTGGAAATTCGATTCTTTGCCCACGTCTGCTCTAGGCTATCAGATGTGTACCCAACTGAATTTGGTTTTTTAAGCAGCCCCGAATTCTAGTTAGGTATAAAAAAGCTTTTTACAAATACCAAACGATGATGTGCGTTTCTGGTTACGTTGATTGTAGAAACTGTGAATCTAGTAATAGATAAAAATCATGTTTGAAAAGTCGTGAATTGAAAAAAATGAATCTGTGAACGTCGACCCAACTTATTGCAAGTGAAGTATTTCTAATGAAAAACGCATCAATGTAATGTTTTTTTTTTTAAATTTCAATGCCATTGTTATTAAGTAATAACAAAAATAGGAAATAAAGAAGAAATATTCAACAACATTGAACTGAAAAACAAGATCTTGGTGGATAAGTTAATATAGAATTGAGGTAATGTTCACATATTTTTTTTATCGAAACTAAAAATCCAATTACATAAAAGAATTCGTGTCGAAGAATGCAAGCACCAATGTCTTTTCCTATGGTGTATTAGAATCATATGGAAATATAGTGGACTTATAAGTAAACCTTGCGAGGTGTATCTCTCAAACCTTGATGAAACTTGTATATGTAAAAGAATGTTGGAAAATAAGAGATACAAAGTGTGCAAATTTTCATTGATTTGCATTGTTTAATAGAAAAAGTTGTCCGATTTCAATTAAATAAATCTAGAAATCTTCTGCTCGATGAAAAAAAAACACTTTTAGCTTTTATCATAAAATGCAAATAAGAATCCTTAACATGAATGGTTCCTGATAAAAAAAAAATATGTTGTCTCTTATTCATTAACATATTTGTAGGTATCATCAAGGTTTGAGAATCACACATCGCGAGGTTTATTTATTATTATGCTTATTCAGACAAAAAGCATTGCTTTACCCATCTAACAGTGGAATGATACTTCTCTTACATAATTGAGAAATTTATTATACAAAAGCACTATAAAACTCGAGAACTATGTGAGGTTAAAACTTGAAATATAGCAAAGATCCGTTTTTGAACAAATGTTAAATCAAAGAAAAAATTTTTTTTTGTCATTTTCTCGAAAACGGTTAATTTTTTTCAAAAAAATTTCTAAGACTAAGAGTGTTTAGAAAATTATGCTGCATACATAAAAATCTAATTAGAGCAAATTTTTGTATTCTACTAGGGGTTGCGCCCAAACCGCTTTGCGGTTCATCCTCCTATCCTAAGGTCGGCATTTGGCCTCCCTCGACTCCTTGGCCTTCGGTCTCATTTTCCCTGATAAGTGTACTTATTCATATGTTATACGCGCCGATGACGAATAAAGCCATTGCGCAGAATTAGCGTGTTTTTTCATGTCCAGTCAGCAGCAAGAGAGGTTTAGCGAGAATTTTTTTCTTTTTGAATTTTCGATCTTTTGTTGGAAGGAGAAAAGCTTCGTGTTTGAATCGAGTCAAGACTCTCTCACTATTTTAAAGAAAAGCACTTGTTGTTCTTCTCTGTTACATTTGCGATGAAATTATTTTCTCAATTTCCCCTTTCCAAGCTTCAATTCGCGGATGCGCTATAAAGCGAATTTTGGGATCAGAGCTTCACTATCTCTTTATACTATAACAAGATATGAGAATCATATAAAAATATTATATCGAATAAATCGTCGGACACAAAAATGAACGACACCAGGGTGTTTGGTATGGCAAAAGATATTGATTGAAAAATCGAACCATTCCTTCACGCTACAAACGCAACAATTTTTGCAATTTTCTCGAAAATGGAGAAAAATTTATAAAGGTAAATTGTGTTTAGAAGAAGATTTTACATAACTCATTGATACATCAAAATGCAAACGGACCACCCTTCTCCTCTCTTCGACACAAATAGAATTTTTCAAATAAAAACTTTTATGTCGTATAGAGTATTTGACGATTGGCCACTGGCTATTGTAGCTTTTCTTATGTTTATAAATCTAATTGGGTTGCATAAATCCAATAGGATTTGAGAAACCCATTGAAATTTACCGGAACTTGATGAAAAAAGTTACTCTTAAATCCGTTTTTTTTCCTTTAACAGTTATTAAGAGAAAATATATTTTTATTAACAGCCTGATAGTCTACCAAATACAGCGGGATTAATGGAACAATCACCGTTGTTAAGCACCTCCCCCACATCAATGATTGGAGTATCATTGGGGCAGTCGACAGCAACGACAACCCTGCTTGGGCCAGGTGAACTAATACGAACGTCCGGTAAATTTCCTAAGCCAACCAAAATCCCCGGAAAGAATTACTCTAAGGATGAGGTTGTTATACGAAACGCTGACTCTGGAAAAGGTAATTACTTTAGTACAAATACAAATATATGTTTAGACGTTCAATATTCAAACTTGAAGAATAAAATTTGTGTCAATAATTTTTTTTGTTTAATGGTTTTTTTTTATATAAATTATATTTAATGGTAAATTTTAATTTGTTGTTGCTACATTTAAGTTATGGGAATTAAGGGCAGACGTGTCCACATGATCGAGGAGTTAAGCGAAACAATTATTTCATTTCAGAGAGGTAAAACATAAACAAACATTCAAAATGGTTAAAAATAAATAACAAACATATTAAGTACGCTAGTTTGCTAGTTCGCATTTTTTAAAATTATTAATAGATTCTTCAAATGCATATGTAATTCAAAATGTTGAGTTTTCAATCAGTTAAAACCATTTATTAATAGATCATTACATCCTTTTAATTTTATATGTTTTAATATTCTGCACTAAGCTTAATCCTATGTTTTTACATGTAACTTATATCGAACTTAAGTCGTAATAAGTCTGTGTATTTAATATTTTTTAAATTAATGTTTACTACAAAAATATTTTGTTTCCTTTGTTAACATGTGTGTATTTTAATCTTTATTTTTGAATGGCTTTATGACTCAAAATAACAAGTTTTAATATCTTCAATTTATATCACCAGTTTTGATAAATATTAGTTTGATAAAAAAAATTACTTATTTTTGCCGCCATCGAAACCAATAAAATTTTTTTCATTTTTAGGTCTCAGTAAATAACGTTTTCCCATTTTTAAGATCTCAATAAACATAATATAATCATAAAAAATATAAACTAATTGTCACAATGTTTTATTTGCTTAGAGTTTTTGATCTTTTGTTTACCATCAAACGAACCAAGAATTGCTTTCAATAAAACGAATAAAAATCTCTACCTTGAAACACACAAGATGTAGATTCGCGTAGAGAAGTCAAAGTAAATGGGTTCATATTAAAATTTCTATATTATTAATTGTGTAGCTCAAAAATCTAAACTAAAAGTGTATCTTAAAAAACTAAACTAAAGAATCCTATCTAAAACTTTGTTTAAATCCCTTGCGACGAATTTAAGTTTTCATTTTCATACATTTTCTATTAACTTCACTTTGGGGTAGTTATATTTCAAATATTCTAGCCAACTTTCACGTATCCGATATTTTGACCAACTTCCACGTATGCGATTGACTTGAAATTTTGCACACATTTACAGTCCGGCGGGAATTTTAGTGTTCGGATGTCAAAATCCTAAAATTTGAATCGGAAGATGTTGTAAAGGTAACTATGTTGAATGAAGAGGACGAGCCCCCAAGAAACTTTACCACATTTTGGTAGAATCGTTGCTTATAGAAAATACGAACTAAACAGAAAATAACTACAGTGCAATCGCGATTATATGACCTAATTAATGTTAGGGTGGGTCATATAAGAACTGGTTAAAAAAATTCTGACGTCAAAACTATTAATGATAAAAAAAAACTGTTTTGCCTTATTAAGTCTCCTTTAAATACTTTTATTAAAAAAAATTAAAAAAAAAAAATTATTGTCCACGGCTAAACACTCGCGTCTTTCGCGCTATGCCATTCATGAGGTTTTGCACAACCTCTCGGCTGACTTTGTCGGATGCCCTTTTCCAAAAAGTGTTCATTTCTTCTTTTGTCTTAGCTGTGTTGCCACTCTTTTTCAATTGCTCCTTGACTTTTGCCCAGTAACGCTCGATTGGACATAAATCTAGCACGTTAGGAGGATTTGTAGCCTTTGGCACATAATTTACACAATGGTCAACGTACCATTTTAAAGTGGCTTTCGCATAATGAGCTGAGGCCAAATTGGGTCAAAATATGTATTTCAGTCATAGTTTTTGATGAATGGCAATAATCTCTTTTGTAAGCATTCCTGTATGTAGGTATCTGCATTTATTGTCCCTTCGGTTAAAAAAATACTGCTCTTTTTTCCACATTGGCAAGTGACTTGCCAAATTAGTACTTTTTTGTCAAATTTCTCGATACCAATTGTTTTTTTTTATCGTTGTCAATATGTTCTCCAGGTACCACGGAATAATATTGTTGGCCTGGCAGGGTCGAAAAATCCACTTCTTTTGCTATTATACAAAATTTTAGGATCTTCACGCAATTTGGCAAAAATCGCCTCTCGGACCTGTTCATTCTCCTTCATATTTACAATTAATCGTTACTAAATGTAATCAATGCATACATATTTTTTAAATTAGACTCACTACGGCTGCAGAAACCAAAAAACCAGTACTTACATGTTACGTCTTGTGCATTTACGAACGATGTGTAAATTTACAAAACTTTTTTTGACCAGGTCTTAATCAAGGTTTTCATATAACCGAGGGTAAAATTTTCTTTTTTTTTCAGGTTTCCCTACGTTTAACACAAACAAAAGTTAATGTTAAAGTATTTTTTAATCTTTGACAGATGTACATATTGTAGCATCTCGCAAGGTTAATTACCTAAGAGGATCATTAACGGGCTTATCTTTTTCGGAAACAACCCTTAATATTAAACTAGTCCTGTAGTATAGTTTGGTTAACCTTATTACATTTTGGTCCATCGACTGAAACCACTCTTTAAAAAATCACTACGTTCATCCACGCAGATTTGGAATTTTTGTATTCCACTAGAATACAAAAGTGTTTAAAGGATCTTGAGTTTTTAGATTTCCCGATGACTAACGAGCCATCACGTAGCATTAGTACACGAGGAAAGTTATCCGATCCTTAACAACTTTACGACCAGGGGCGGTTTCCTCGCTTTTAGACATAAATGTTTTATCGGGGAGGAGCTTCCAAAACAACCCCGTCTCGTCCGCATTATAAACTTGGTCTTAACCAAATTGAACTCTTTAGTTTTGTTTGCCAAACTTTCTGTAAATGGGCTTACAACATTAATATTGGATGACAAATTTTAAGGAAGAGTTTGCCAAATCTTTTTTTTTTAAATGTACAGTTACCCGGCATTGAAACTTTTGGTGTCACTTTAAAAAAATCAAGATCTAAAAAATAAATGGATGGCAACACCTCGTTCCCTTAGGTTCAGAAACCATTTGTATAGGAAATTTTCCATAATCCTTACTTTCCTGGTTTTGAAACTGATGCTCATTTTTAAATAAACTCTTCCGAAATACATCCACTATTGAGAAATATTTGCTCGAAATGATTTCTGGCGACAACATGCAGATAGAATAAACTGTAAATTACAATTATTTGATCGAAATAATAATGATGATCACATAATCGAGGGTTTTTCGATTGGCAGTGGTCATATAATTGAGGGTCCATACAAATTTTTTGGCGGTCATAAAACCTAACCGCGAGGTTTTTATAAGCGCGAGTATATATAATCGCTATTGTACTGTATTTATATTCTATTTACAGTTGGAATTTAGGTTGTTCGTCTAGTTTAAGTTTTTAGTAATACATTAGTAGGTACAAAAAATTGGATTCTTTTAGCATAAATATTCATTCTGAAGTTCCATTCGATTTTAGTTTATATGAATTCTAATTATAAAGTAGGTTACTTAACTTATAAAATATACAGTGTGATCTCGGTAATCGCAACTATAGTAGACAGAGCCTGTTGCAATAACCGAGTCAGTTGCGTTAACCGAGTCACAACATTATCTGTCAAAAAGGGAAACATAAGTTCTTAAACAATATAACAGCTCCAAAAATAGGGTAAAACCTCTACCATTTGTAACGTAGTTTTTACGCTGCAAAATTATTTGTAATACTAAAGAAATAGTAAATACTTCAAAAGTATTGACACCAAGTTTTTCATACATCAAAGTTCAATTGGATTAGCCTCAAAAAAATTCAATTGGAATATTATGATCTAATTCAAAAATTTCACTTTGAGAGTTTATAATCTCGCCATACACAAATTGTACGATTGCCTGCCAATTTTAGTTTTCGTGTGTTTTTTTTTGTTTTCACAGACTTGTTTTGTAACAGCCATTCTTTAATAAATAAAAACAAGGAACAGAGAATAAAGTCAATAAAAGATTTCCTGTAACTAGTTTTTATCTTTTTTTTCGGTCGAAACAGTATCAGACTATAAAAAAGTTGCGTTAATCCAGTCAACCTTATTTGGAAGTTGCGTTTATTGAGTCAACAGTGTAAAATTTTAGGTGTTGCGTTAACCGAGGAGTTGCGTTTACCGAGGTCACACTGTAGTTAAATCTAGGAATTACGCTTTCAGCATCTTGAAAACATTAATTTTATTCCTTTTGTGTTTTCGCATTCAAAGCTAATTTGCCGACGCCTGTTAGTCTAAGAGCTAACTTAAATAGCGGAGTTTTGAAATAAGATGTGGTAAATAAATGGCAGATTCGAGCTGTAGCATTTGATTAGTAGCGATTTGATATTCTGCATCAAACGCGCAGTTGGCGCGCTTAACATTATCCCATTGCTACTCTACCCCGCTAAGGAGTTACTACAAAATTCCACATATTTTTATGTGTGTAATTCTACATATTGCATTAGCATTATTGTGCGATTATCTAATGGCTAATTAATAAAACACTTTTTTATTGTCCGCTCAACGCGGTTAAGACATTTATTATGGAACGTCCTATTCGTTCGGTGGTTAGACAAGTACTACTTGTGTGTGAGAATTTGAACATTGTATAACAATAACTTGCGACATAAACTAAGCTTTCTGCTTTGAAGAATTTGTGTGTGTGAGAATTCGAACATCCTCCCCCCGAGAGCAGAAGGCTCGAAAAAGTGATCCCACATTCGTGCGAGGGAAAGGAAAAACCTACCTAGAGGAGATAGGGAAAAACCTATTCCGGATCATTGGGGGTTAGAAACAGTTATGGTGCACTTGGCTTGCCAAGTGATTGATCGGCAGGATGCACAATTTTTGGATCGGTCGATCTTTCGTTCCTGTAGCTGTTTTTACGGTTATCGTTAAGCTCAGAACCGAGTCGTTTGTTGCGATTATCTCCCAATTGTCGGTTGTTGTGCTGATCGCCACGCTCCCTCCACGAGCTTTGAGTATTGGCCTTCAAGTTACGCATTGCCAAAATGCGCCTCTCCAGGAATGGGAACAACTCTTTGAGTGATGGCGGGGCCGCCGGGCTACGATCCATTTCCCAAGCGGCTCTAGTCGAGTTGTCGAGTTTTTGCCATATGTAAACTGCTATAAAAGGGCTCCAAGCTTCCGTATTGCAATCAAAGCGGTTCAATGATCGCAATTCTTGCTCCACAGTGTCAATGATGGAGCGTAATTGATCTGATTGACCATGTTCCATCACAGGAATGTCGATAATTGCATTGATATGAGCGGTTACAATTTGGTACGGATTGTCATAAGTATCCTCTAGTTTTTTCCAAATTCGGTCCAAGTCATCCTTGTCCCGATGTTCGGTTTCGCCAGCGCATTTTCGGGCTTCACCTTCCAATGCCGACATAAGGAGATCGATTTTTGAATCGGATGATAGTCCGGTTTCTAACACTTTACTGACAAATTGAGCGCGCCATGATGTCCACGCAGTATAGCTCCCATTGAACTTGGAAAGCATAATTTCAGTGACCCTTGGTATCGGCCGATTACGATGCGGATCAGCAACATTCATCAGTGCTGACAAACGTTGTTTTGCGTCATGATAAAGATTGGCTGTCCTAATCGCCAAAGCCTCATTACGGTCGAGAGCGCCCTCTGAAACTGTAGGGAGCTCCGCGAGTGTCAATTGCTTGGTTTGACATAAAGCCCAGTGTGCCTCGAGGGCGGATTTATGCATATTGAGAACAGCCTCATTCCAAGATTGAGCTTCAATCGATTGACATTTGGTATCGAGACGTTCAATGAGCTTAACAGCCGTATTTCTTTCTTTGACCAGGTTCGAAAATTTAGCCCTGCGAGCCGGCATTTTGGCACTTCGTGTTCCGTGACACCTATGCGATGATTTAGCGCTATGTGAAGCTTAAAAAAAACAAATGATCTGTAAATTAAATTATGAATTTAGATAATTGAAAAAACAAAACGATCACATCTGCTTTACTACAGTTTTTTAGTCGATATAATACTGACAATCAAATTGTGTTGTTTGTTGAGTGCCAATCAATGAAATATGATCGTGGCCACTAAACAAAATTGTATGCCAATAATTCTAGGATTTGTTCTGATACCGATAAAATATGGAAAATATATAGCGAACACAATGCCTCGACTGCGTGGCTTATTTAGCAAAAAGGATATTTAGCGTCGATCACTTGTGTATGCGGCAAAAACCACACAATACTGATCGCAAATTTATTTTCACGCATTTGATGTATGCTGTAAGAGTGTGTATCTGTAACAGACGCGAATACACAATCATAAGTGAATACACAATCATAAGGAATATAAAATTCGCCATGTGATGTGCCTGTAAGCGACGCCATCTTGATACGAGTCCACATTAAAAGTAAATGTGGGCGATGAATCTGTATTCGATGTCATCGGTATTAGGAATATAAAATTCGCAATTTGATGTGCCTGTAAGCGACGCCATCTTGATACGAGTCCACATTAAAAGTAAATGTGGGCGATGAATCTGTATTCGATGTCATCGGTATTAGGAATATAAAATTCGCAATTTGATGTGCCTGTAAGCGACGCCATCTTGATACGAATCCACATTAAAAGTAAATGTGGGCGATGAATCTGTATTCGATGTCATCGGTATTAGGAATATAAAATTCGCAATTTGATGTGCCTGTAAGCGACGCCATCTTGATACGAATCCACATTAAAAGTAAATGTGGGCGATGAATCTGTATTCGATGTCATCGGTATTAGGAATATAAAATTCGCAATTTGATGTGCCTGTAAGCGACGCCATCTTGATACGAGACGTAGATAAACAAAACTTCTACGCTCCGTGAATGTATTGTAGCCGGCGAGCGGCAAATGTGCTTGATATTCCAAAGCGCCTCGTCATCACGGCCTATATGCAACACATAAACAAAACATGCATCCAGTGACACACAAAAGCAACCGTCCGAAAATGCACTTGTGAGTGTTGAACGGCACCCTGAACGACTCACACAATGGAGCCCGAGCGCAAAGAGGTGTACTGCTGCGGGGCGCGCGCAGATGCACGCATTTCACAACCGAAACTTGCGTCGTAATTTCTTTGCAGGAATTTGATTATTTAGCCACAGAAACCGCACATTGCACGTTAAAAGAATGAAAATTCCATTTCATTCACCGCACCTACAGCGTCCTTTTAATATGCACGCAGTAAGAAAAGAAAGTAAGAAAAAGAAAGGGAGAACAGCCAACGCTCTCCCGGGTTTCGGCACCAAAAATGTGCGATTATCTAATGGCTAATTAATAAAACACTTTTTTATTGTCCGCTCAACGCGGTTAAGACATTTATTATGGAACGTCCTATTCGTTCGGTGGTTAGACAAGTACTACTTGTGTGTGAGAATTTGAACATTGTATAACAATAACTTGCGACATAAACTAAGCTTTCTGCTTTGAAGAATTTGTGTGTGTGAGAATTCGAACAATTATGTCACTTGTTTGTTATAGTAGTGCGCGCTTGGTGAATATATCAAAGAGAGTTTTTCAAAAATATCTGTGCTGCGATTTATGTCCTCGACGACGACTTTTTCCCAATGATAGGGAAGATTTTGCATAAGGTAAAGGTGCGACACATCAACGGGAAAATTTACCATTAACCCTTTGCGGACGGAGGGAATTTTTTGTTAAGGAATTCAAATTGGATATAATTTTCAATACAAAATAGGCTTACAAAACACATATTTATTGAAAAAAAAAATTATTTATTGATACTTTTCACAGATATAGGTGGTTCCATCACGCTACCACTAGGAACCTAGAACAATTTATTTTTCGTGAAATTTAATAAAACAATTTTCCTCTTTTGAAAGGCATAATCCAACGTTGCATGTTTTGCAGTGCCATCTGGTCCTGCGGGGTTTAGCCTTGGTGCTACAGTTAGTGCATCTAACTTTGGTTCCATGTTCGGGCATATGAAGAGCTTTGTCGATTCTTTTCTCCAAGGGAACATTTTTTTTAAAACGGTTTACCCGGTTCTCGACACTAGCCAATGTTTGTCTATGTGACACAACAAACGTTCTGGGTCCATTTTATATTTTCGCTGGGTATTAAATATGTTTGTAGCGGTAATTCATCTTCAGATTCCCAGTCACTGTCATGGTTTGCAGCCACCATTTGATGCATGTCTTCATCCTCGAAAACGTCCAATTTTTCTAATTCAAATTCGTCTTCACTGTCGGAAACATCTGATCCATCCGATGGAAATTCATCCAAAAGCGCATATACCTCATCGCTTGTCATTTTCATCAAATTAATTTTTTTATTCATTGCGAAAATTCTGAAAAAAGAAAAAATAACGGCCTGGTAGGACCTTTATGGAACCACCTAACAAAATCCGAAAAAATATAATAATCTTATATTTTTCTACTCAACACTTGAACTATAGTGTAATTAATGTTTTTGATTTGTAATAAAAGTATTACTTACTCAGTATTTTAAATATACCACCACTTTTATTATTATTTTCTGCAGCCGATCCACATTCGCCAAACGTCACAATGAAATGATCAATTCACGCTCAAAAAAATTACATCACGCTCGAATCGCATACTCAAGTTCAAACATGCATATTTCATGACTCACTACGGTTGATGGTTCCGACCTACGCTTTCTAGGCCGCTCTAGAAAAATTCTTATACGGGTGGTTCCAGAGTGGAACTACTAGGGCCTAAAGGGTTAAAGTCAAAATATTCGCCTTTATTACTGCTGGCGATACTCCTTAGTTCGTCAGATGTTTTATGTTGGTGTCACCACATGATACAAATATAACTAATGGTAGGCTATTGCCTGTTTTCAAACATGTTCACTTTTTCCTATTTTTTGCATCAAAACTTTTGATTTTGAACTGAAATTATTTCTTTCAAAAATTTCGTAAAAATACACACAATTATTTAAGCCGGATGACCGAAAAACATAACTCAAAACGAACTGTTTTATATTTTTTTTTATAAATTAACACATAAGAATTTGTGTTAAAGTTGCAAAAAATGTTGCCGTGTGTTTTGTTGTTGTTTACAAAACTGTGATAAATAATACTGTTTTACGACGATAACCAAATGTGAATACCCTTACACACACGGATTCGTCTTACCTCGGTTTTTCAAAATTCGAAATGGAAGTTCCATGTATGAGGATAACACAAATATCATTTTTCCACTTTTTTCAGAAAAACTGATTAGGAGGTTTTCAGGGTCGTTGATCACCAGTGTTGCGGTTATCTAGATACAATTTATCTATATAATCATCTAGATAAAAAAAAATGTTATCTTTATCTTATCTAGATAACACCCCAAAAATGTTATCTTTATCTTATCTAGATAAAGGAAAATCCTATTTATCTAGAGATAATCGATACCAACGAAAATTAAAAAATTAAATCTGAAAAAATGCTGAAACGAAATTGTTTTCTGCATACTTATGAAAACCTAAGAATTTTTTTTAAGAATCGTTTTACACTTAGCAGTTTCTGTTTATGGGTAAAAGAAGCGAAGTGTCACTCCTTCCCTCGCTTCTCTTGCACATAAACAAACTTTTTTGCCAGCAACCGTTGCCAAGTGTAAACCGGACTATCGAAACTGCATTTTAAATTGAAAATCAATAAAAAAAAAGAAAAACAAATAATTGTGTGCAATTTATTTTTTCAGTACGTAATTTTGAATTTTATGCAACGTTAAAATAAATATTTATCTAAAAATTATCTAGATAGTTTGGCTTTTTATCTTATCTTATCTATTATCTTTCAAATTTTCTTTATTTATTATCTTATCTAGATCAACATTACGAGCATTTATCTTTATCTTATATAGATAAAAAAATAATTATCTGGCCGCAACACTGTTGATCACTAATTTGGTGATAGAATTTCAAAATTCGAAACAGAGGGGATATTTAGACCTCTCTGATCATTTTACCAAGAGATTCGTGTTTCTAGGGCACTTTAGGTTCTGAGATATTAAAAAGCGAATCCACACAATGCGACAAAGGGGGAGAGGGTCGAAAAGAACAAACTTTAGGGTAACGTATTTTATATACAGCTACTTAGTCTGTGTATACAAGATTTCTCAAAATCTGATAGTTCGAGCCATGAAAATTTACAGGGTTATATAGTGTTGGAATGAGAAGGTCGTATCAACTTTTTATGGAAATCCGTTATTAGGAGCTAACCAAAATGGCGGTGTTTTTAAATCGCGATTTTTTTATATCGCGATTTGGTTTTTTGCGATTTACTCCGAAACTACGCGTTTTTCAGTAGTATTATGTATAACAAAAGTTAAAGATAATAAAATTACATACACTTTTGTTTGTATAAGTACGTCATGTGCTATTCACATTCGGTATTTTCATCCTGTTATCATTTTTTTAAACAAAAAAAAAATATCTTTAAAAATCTCCCAAATACAGTGAGTTTGATTTTATGCAGTAATGTTTCATAAATAGAATCAACGTAAATACACATTTTCTACTTTTTATACGATTTTTAAATCTCAAAAGGTTTACAAACCAAACATTTATTTATATTGTATACTTAGTATGAGAATTATAAAAAAATACAATACATAAGTTGCATATCATGTGAAAAGTTCTTTAAAATCTGAAATTCATTTTCTATACCTTTTTTTCTTTATTCGTTTAATTCCAGGTGAATTAATTTTTATTGTAATTTTCGTGTCACAATTATTTGAATAACATGCTTTTAACTCATTATCTGTTTATAAGATGCAATTTCAACTTGAAGTAAATAATTTAATATTTTAATTTTAGTTAATCCAGGCGCTAAGGAACGTCTCGTGCAAATAACTGGACCAAACGAAGACAAAATTAAGTAAGTTTCTTAACTTTTTGTGTCAATCGTACGTTTTTAATTTCAAGAATTATCAAAATTTCATGCGAAAAAGAATTAAAATTGAACTTATATTTCCAAAATAGTTTTTATACTCTATATAGCAGAGGTGTCCAAATTGATCATTAGACCTTACACATATGTTAATGTTTATTGGGATAAGTCTATGTGTATCGGGAGCTTCCTGTAAAGATTTTTTTTTGACGTGGATACGTCTTGGATTTTGGTAATGGGGGTACAAATTAGAAAATCGGCTTGCTGCCATGATAACAAATTTGCAATCGATGAAACTTGATAGTTTGTGGTGATATCTGAACAAAACCTGTGTTATAAGATGAGGGCTACATTAAAGCATTGTATAGGGTATTTTGTTATGTTAAACTATGTTCAATTATGTTTTTAAAAAGCAAAATCCAAATTTTTACTCCGCTGTTATGCTGTGTCTGCTGCTTGCAGTACAGATTTCACATGTATACTC
The DNA here is from genome assembly GCA_964034945.1 of Chrysopilus asiliformis. Classification (NCBI taxonomy): domain Eukaryota; kingdom Metazoa; phylum Arthropoda; class Insecta; order Diptera; family Rhagionidae; genus Chrysopilus; species Chrysopilus asiliformis. The sequence continues at coordinate 58,309,336 of OZ035960.1, forward strand.
TTTTTATGCTTTCTTTGTGTGTATTGAATCTCATATAGAACTTGATTGTTTCTCTTCTCTAAATGGGTTGTTCTGATTCTGGCTATTCATATTATTTCGGTTCAATTCGCTTTGGAGGAATTGAAAAAAATTAAAATAAAAATCACTCTCGAGAAAACGAAATTCAGAATTCCAGTAAAACGCTCCAAAGAACGAGAAAAAATTATGGTTTTATTTTGCTTTGAGAACACAACTTTAATGCTGGGACCGAGATATCGCTCTCTTACTAATGAAATGCATACTTATATGTGTGTGTGCATCATACCCAACAGCAGCCATCGCTCGAACCTTTCATTCATTTTTATGCAAAGCATACAAACCAGTGATGCTATGTACCTTTAGTGAAATTCCCCTTTCCAAATGACGAAATTCCCCTTTTTCCCCTTTTTCAATGACGAAATTCCCCTCATTTTCCCCCTATAAAAACAACGAATTTTAAATAAAGAATTCATTTATTAAAACCAAAAATTATTGTTATCTGGACTCCTGTTAAAGTCTTTTAAGAGAAAAAAGCACAAATTAGGAAATAATTTTATATTTTGTAAAGCTTTAACAAAATACTCGTTAATTGTATTCCCGATAACAGCGTCACGGGTCTCCAACCAAACGTCAAATAAGATATCCGGGATTCACAATTAGATAATAATCAAGGCAAGTCACGAATTTATATATCAAGGTAGTTCCTTTGCTTTCGAGCTTAAAATGATCCTGTCCTCCTTAAATTCGGTAAAAATTATTTCCATATTTTGAATTTAAAAAAATATAAAAATATCAAAAAATGGAAAAAAACGAAATCAAGTCGCGACTGGAACTCGATTTTTGTATTGCGGGCACTTTGCTACTGGTCCATGCATTCTTCTGGTGAATATTTGTCGAAATTAGAACATTAAGCCAAATTTTAAAGATGTCCAAGAAATTACCAATTTAATTGATTTTTACATAATTTAAACAAAGCACTTCTGCTGAGTTGCAATTGAAAATATTTCTATTGAAAATATATTTAGGGAATCCGAAAAACGAACAAAAAAAATGTCAATGAACTTTCATGGAAACTACTTTCCATCAAAGTCTTTTAAAGTAGTTTAAAGTAATTAATTTGAATAAGATGAGAAATGGTACTTTTTAATGTGCTTTTTTCAAAGCGGTTAAAAAGTACATACACTGAAAAATCGGTTAAACGTACATTCCAAAGCCATCTTAAAGTGTTTTCGTTTAAAAGATTGGTGTGTACTTTACAATTGCAATAAAATAAGGGCATTTCCATAAGGGCATTTTTAAATAAGGGCATTTCCTTCACTCTTTACCTTTGCCTAAGCTAGGAATTGGACTGTAATTGTGTTTATTTATTTGTATTTTTACTTTTCCGTAATTTTTTAAAAGTATTTCGGATTTAGTTGAAAGGCGAAGATTTTCCCCTCGTTATAAATCGTTTCCCCTCGTTTTGAAGCGTTTTCCCCTTTTCCCCTATTAACAATTTTTATAGTCAAATTCCCCGCAAAAAGGGGAATTCCCCTCGATATAGCATCACTGATACAAACCGCTTTGAACAAGAGCGGAAAACTTAAAGAGAAACAATTTCGATCTTAACTTGGGGGGAGAAGGAAAAATATGCATCGATCGCATGGCCGAATTAAACACAGGTCTGCTGGTTGCTTTTTAACAGCCACCATTTTGCTACGTCATCGGCAAGAAATATCGGTGCATTCTTTCTAATGTTGATTGCGTGTGCGCTAATTTCAATAATATTTCATATAAAAAGGGAAAATTCCCATTGAATCGTATAAGAATTTCTTGCCGATGACGTCAGAGCCAGAAGCAACTGAGCTGTCAAACAGACCTTGTATAATTCGGCCATGGTTTTGAACACTGTTTTTAGTTGCTCTAAATTGAAATAGCTTCGTTGCTTTTATCGTGTAATTTTATTTTATTTTTATTTGTTTTTTATCTATGGGCCTTTTCATAAATTCAAGTTCTGCAAAAAAAGATTTTTGATTAAAAAATAACACAAAAGATTTTTCTTAATAAATAACCCAGTTTATGTTATTCGTTTAGTTTACGAAGAAAATGTTTTGTGCAATTTGCGTAAGTTCCGAGTACATTTATGAAAATGCCCTATTAAACATTGTTCGTTGTGTTGCAAGTGAAATTTGATTTTTAGGTACAAGATGCCAAAATTCACCAAACGGAAAGTCAAATCCCGTAACATTACGGTCAATCAAATTGTTTCTTTAGTTTCCTTTTCACTAAAATTTCTTACTTAAAGATCTATTGGCGATCGTTGTAGGCGGATCCACGTCTTCTGGCCGTCTCTACGAGACAGACACCTTGCTTTTTAAATTAATTATGAGATATGCATATAAAAAGCTTTTCTGTAACCGAAGTCAAAAATCTAAGAAAAATATTTGTTCTGGATTCCAGGAAAAAAAGTTGCTTTAAACTCTATGCAGCACATGTCTTAATACAGCCCTGGTTACGGGTACAAATAAATATATGCGACGGGAGAAATATTTGAATACGGTTGTACTTCCTATAAGACGGTGGGTAATTAATAGGCAATGGATTTTTATGTAATATAAAAGTCAAACTATTTACATACATATGTATTTACTTATAAATTGCAAAATATGTAAAATAAATTTGAGTACCTTATACATCATAAAAAAAAATTGAAAAAATGTACCAATAATTTTTGGACAATATATAATTTTTGGACAATAAACGATCAATTATTTGTGAAGTACACACATGGGTTCGAATCTGACTTCCTGAGCCCAAATGATTTCAGCGTGTTCTGGAGTTTTCGGTTTCATTATCGTCCACTTTGTTTTAAACCATAAATGGTTTTATTGAGTCTACATACCCGTCCAGTATTGTCGTCGAAACCCTCGGTTGACTCATGTAGTTCGCTTCAGAAAAAAACCCCTGCAGATATGCAGTAACAGAGTCCATTTGGTCTATCTAGTTCCCATGTCTTATTCTCGATCAGAGAATTCAGCTCATCATGTGTTGCAGACTTCCATGTTTCACTGTCATCACACTTTATCGCGTCTCTCAGCGCTCTGGGGTTGTCGCCCACCTATTGTTCTATTGCTAAATATGTAACATACTCGTCGAAGTTCCGGGGCGTAGGAGTTCTGTGTGATAATCGCAATTCTGATGTTAATGCAGTTGCGGATCCATCCGGTTAATAGCTTGGATCTTTTTCGCTATTACTCGATGATGAAATTGAATCGGTGAAGTATTGAAATCTCCCTCAGTATATGTGTTCCGTTGGGTGAAATGATCTGATTCGTCCCTCACATTAATAAAGTCTTTTGATTCTTTCCTTTCCACAAAAATCACATCACGACTAATTGTGATTTTTTTTAGAATTTGGTGATTTGGCTCGCAATTATGTAGTGAAGCTTTTTTTTCAGGTGACATAAAAAGTTTTGTCCATGTTTAAAATTTTGTCTATATGACAAAATTCCTGGTGAAATAACGAGATATTTTGTAGATTTTGGACTTAACACAACAGTTTTGCGATACGCTCTTTTTGAGCGTAAGCTCCTGTCAAATGCCGCGGTGTACAAATCTCGAAAGTTCAAATGATTCAGATGATCATCTATAAAAGTTTCGAAGAACCGATATATACTTTTAATTCCTTTGAAGTTTTCTTTCCTACTCTACGAACATGAATATTTCGAGATATTCGATAGCTCGAATTCGAATTATCGACTGTATATTCCTTTAAAAGACGTGCTAATCCACGAACTTTAGTGCTCTTAAGCTCGGTGGAAGGGGAGATCAAGTCTCCCATAAATTGGGGGGACTTGATCCTTTTATAGCATTTCGTGTTTTCATTAAAAGTCCAGGTATGTTTTAATTTTCTGGTATAAAATATCAAACATACAAGATTTGACACATCGGGGCAAAAGGAAGGTTTAAAGTGATAACAACAAAAGGTATAGTTAAAGAAAAATCTCACAAATCAAAAAAATCCAGCTCGCACCCCCAAAAATGCAGGCCGCATATAAAGGGTAATCCAACAAGAGCTTCCTGTTTTTTTTTTTAAATAAAACATAATAATTAATATATTGAGGAAAATCTTTATTTAAGTTGTTAGTTTGATTGATGCCATTTAATGTTTAAAGATCATTTCCTTCAAATGTTGCCCACGACTAACTCTTAAATGGTCCATTCTGTGGATCCAATTTTCGACCACTCTTTCAAACATATCGGTCGGTATTCCGCGAAAAGCACGGGTTATGTTTGCTTCCAAAGCTGTAATCGTTCCGGGTTTATCGACGTAAACAAGAGATTTCACATATCCCCACAGAAAGTAATCCAATGGTGTCAGATCACAAGGTCTCGGTGGCCAATTAACAGGACCATTTCTTGAGATGATGTTTTCATCGAACGTTTCCCTCAATAAAGCGATTGTATCGTTAGCTGTAAGACATGTAGCGCCATCCTGTTGAAACCACAAGTCAGCTACACCAATATCTTGAATTTTTGGCAACAAAAATTCATTGATCATTGCTCTGTAGCGAGCTCAATTGACAGTAACACGCACTCCTTCCGCATTTTTAAAGAAATACGGTCCGATGATGCCGCCTGCCCATAAACCGCACCAAACAGTGCATTTTTCGGGTTACATTGGTAGCTCTTGGATTGCTTCTGGCTGTTCATCGGCCCAAACAAGGCAATTTTGCTTGTTAACCTAGCCTTTTAACCAAAAATGAGCTTCGTTACTAAACACAATTTTTCGATAAAAAAAAGGATCAACGTGAAGCTGTTGCAAGGCCCATAAACCGAAATTAAAACGTAAACCAAGGTCACCCGGCTTTAATTTTTGAACGAGCTGTATTTTATACGCTTTTAAACCAAGATCATGCTTCAAAATACGCCACAACGTTCCATTAGAGATGCCCAAACCTTGAGAACGGCGACGAGTTGATTGATCTCGCTCATCACGAACACTCTCTGCTATGCAACAATATTCTCATTACTACGGGCTGTACGCACTCTGGTTGATGGATGAATGTCTAATAGTGTAAAATTAGTTCGAAATTTGGTGATGGTTTCACGAATAGTACGTTCAGTGGGACGATTATGACGACCAAAATGTGGACCAAGAGCTCTATAATAATTCCTAACTGAGCACTGATTTTGGAAATAAGTTTCCACAATTAGTAAACGTTGTTCTCACGTAAGTCTATTCATGATGAAATGGCACTGAATACTGAACACAAACGTCATATAGACAAGCCAATTGACACATAAGAACTGTCAAAAAACCCTATTGCAAAAATTACCTCCAATTGGATCACCCTTTAGAACGCCACTTATCACGATCAAATTTTCAAACGAGATTAGATTAGTTTACTTTTCGGTGAAATAAAACGTCATTGACAATTTTTATAAACAATAAAAGCTTTTTAAAATACATTTTCTATACATTTGAAACCTTTCGAAATGGCGTGTGCTCAAAGTTGAATTTTCCATTATACAAAGTATGGTGTTTTCGCTAGTTCACGCCAAAAAAGAACATTTTTGTCATATACAGTAAAAATTTCAAATCGATTAGTTCCATACAATAGGGTTTTCTGAAATCATGTTAACCTGTTGCAAAAATATTGTCAGTAAGAAAAATATATTGACTAAAAGTAAGCAAATCATTGTTGCATTTTTGCACAGGAATATCTTAATGAACAGAAACATTTGTCAACTTCTTGCTCACTCAAAATAACCCTGTTGGAGGTTTTAAAAATTATACAAAAGTATATTAAACTAAAATATTTATTTTTTAAGCTACGCGAAACAATTAATTGAAGAGACAATTCGTCGCAATGCATCGCCCGTACGTGTCGACCCGACAATGATTGTTAATCAGGCTGGTACTGGCGGTGGTGGCGGTGGCTCATGCAGCTCTCTAGCCTCATCCGCATCAGATGAGGCTGTTCCGAGAGTTTCGAATCGAAATAGTGTCGGGGCTATGGTAAGTTGTAGCGGCAGTGCTGGAAATAATACAGGCTCTAGTGGAAAAATCCGATCAACAGTTGGCAATCAAATTCTATTGCATTCATTCTCAACAAATGATGCTTCCTTAGGCGAATACAAGTACACGGTTAATGTGGGCAGTCATTTACTGAAGATAACCGGAGATTGCTGTGACCTCGTTCGAGTGAGTTTACTTCATATCTTACCGTGTATTTGATTTAATTTTTTTCATTTTCAATTGATTTTTTTTGTGTCTTAAGGTAGCCAAGTTAGTTCTTGACGATTACTTTAGCAGCAACGAGTTCTTAGCCTCAGTAGAAGCTGGAGCTACTTTTGATGGAAGCTCCGCAATATTAAATTCAACACCAACCACTCCTTTGGCTCCACCTTTTGTTCCGTCCTCACATCAATTGATATCGTCGTCTCCATTCGCTGACAGTGGGATTGGCTTGAATTATATGGCAAGTCATGGATTATCTGGCAGCAATTTTACAGAGGGTGATGATGATGTGTTTATTGTAGAATCAAATGGTAATTAACGTAGAAAATTAAATTATTGAATTATATTTTATTCTTATATCTAGATTCCGCGAATTCCGGAGTAACTACATCTTCTGTCCCACTGAATGGTTTAGCTCGATCCAGGCGAAGTCATTTTTCGAGAAAGGACAGCGCCCCTGATGGTGTTGCAAATTTAAACAAATCCACCAATGATCCACCAAACAAGCCTGAAACAGGTGAGCTTTCGCATTTTTCTGCTCAATAGAAGCTTTATCTCAAATCACTTCATTCTGATATATAACATATTTATCAAAAACAAAACTGCGGAAAAAGCTCGGGAGCAAATTCACAAATATCTCCACAATACTTATCCAAAACACAAAATGGCTAACACTAGCCGCAATTTTGTCCAAATCGGTTAGATAAATTTCCTATCGAGTTAGGTCTTAAATGAGAAATCTTAGAAAAAGAATCATAAACATCATAAACATGACAAATTAAACAATGCCTAATCGAGTGACGTCTTAAATGAAAGAGTTAGAATAATAGTTATACATTTAAAAGTCAAAACACGTCGATCATTTGCTATTACGTATGTTTTTTTTTTCGAGTTCAGGTTAGTTTAGATAACAAACGTGCTCAGGTGTGGACACAGTGCTTCACCCGCGGGCCTACAGGCCCATTGTGATGTCTTTAGTACTCATAAGACCTTTCATCAAACTCGATATTCCTATTTGAACCAGCCCGATTTGTTGACAAAATTCAGCATATCCTCAAGCGGACTATCGACTAATTCCATCAAACAGCTGTAAAATCGGTCCACAAGCGTGCCATATCGTCCTGTCTGTAATTCTGGCCATTCACAGGGCCAGTCCTTTGCCTCCTGCTCTTTTTCGTCACCACATCTACGGCAGAAATCATTTGCGGCCGCGCTCCATTTACTAACCATAGTGTCAAGGGAGTGATCCCCCGTAATTAAACCCGTGAGTAGTCTCACAGATGTCTTGTTTAGTCTTAGAAGAGTATCGGTTCTGCGCCTCTTGGATTTCGGCGAAAGTGACCTGGTGATTACACATTCACTCCTTGATTGCCAACGAATATTTGTGCAGTTCACTATATTCCCATCTATGATATTTTTACCAGTTCGATTGGCATTTCTACCGAGTGATCTGCGCTCTCCATATCCATTTCGGTCTCTTATTTTTTCCAAGTTATCAACTTTCTCGCTGTTATAGATGTTCTGCTCGGGGACCCAGCATAGTTTACCGGCATGTCAGATGCCGAGCTGGTTAAGAGTTCTGCGGCGATTAGACATGGTGTTTGACTTGATTGTCGACGAATTCAGTGTCTTGATTGCTGCTTGACTGTTGACGAAGATTGTCACCTTTGTTCAGGGTAGTTCTGTCATAATTATTAAGCTTGCAGTTGCTCTCATGGCGTAAACTTGAACCTAAAATACACTGCTTTTGTCAGGCAGCAATCTTTCTCAAGCAATCTGCAGCAAGCAAATTACCTTTCATTTGAGGTACCACACACCCCCTACCACCCCCCAGAAAAAAGTTTCATACAAAGTTTGAGGGCCCCTGGAGGGGGCAAGGAGGGGGGGGGGGGAGATTTTTGTTACAAAAATAACAACTAATCGAATATGATAATGTTACTTAAAAATTTGAAAAAAAGTTAATAAAAAAGCAACTTAATATTAAAAAAACCACTTATCAAACAAAGCGAGAAACTATACATCGAGTATATGTTTTTGACGACACATAAATTTCTTTGGACATGAGTTTTATTTTGCTCAATATAAATATTTCTCTTCGAAGAGAGAGTTTCAACTCAAGGATTTTTTCAACTATCATCGAGTATAAGTTTTTCACGACATTTAAATCTCTTTTAAAATGAGTTTTATTCTGCTCGGCATAAATATTCCTCATCAGAAGTGAGTGTTATTCTGGTCGACATAAATATTCCTCATCAGAAGTGAGTTTATATAAAAATTGAGAAATATTTTCATCCCTGGTTTAGAATGATAAAAAAAATTGAATTTTGCATGTCCGTCCGTCCGTTTGTCTGTGGCGCGGATTGCGGGCGCACGGATTGAGCTAGAGACTTGGAATTTTACGCAGATCCGTTTTTCGTAAAATGCAAGGCTACTTTGCAGAAAACCCCGGTTCTTTTCTTCTGACAACCTGTATATTCGAAACTAGAACCGGGCGTCATTTTAGATCACATTAATCGAACACAAAATGACTAAAAAGGATCAAATTTAAAAACATAAAAAAAAAAATTTGGAAAAAGCTTTCATTTAAAAAAAATGTACGAAAAAGAGAAAAAAAAAACTTTTTGTGCCCTGTGTATCAAAAATAAAAGCAAAAGCGTAAAAAATAAAACAAATAAATTTTTTTTTAAATAAAATCTTTTTAAAAATATTATAAGAAAATCATGTGGTGTTAATATTTTTTACCGTGAATAAAGCACATTTATTTACTGTTATATAAATAATTTACATTAAAAACATACATTAAAAAAAAATAATTTAATTAAATATCTTTTAATTTTCTCTAATTAGAACGTATTGTACATGAATATGAGCGATTGATCTTTTACTCAAAGAGTCCACATTCATGGGCATTGCCAAAGGATTGGAATAAAATAATTGAGAAGCATCCAAGTCTCATTCGAAATAAGGTAAAGCGAGATAGTTTAACAAAAAATATTGGCACTATCAATACAAATCGTACATACCAAAATGCGAATATTGTACGTAAAGGCTTCTTCAATCGTATCACTAACAGTATTGATGAAGGGCAGAACGACAATGAATGCTCAGATCAATTTGATATTAGCAATTTAACAACAGCTGATAATAACAACGTTACTAACCGTCATAAACTAACAATGGACCTCAGATCGTTTTCCACAAGTAACTAACGTTCCTTCCTTCTGTTATAAAATTGAAAATGAAATATTCAAAATTATAAATTTCTTTTCTCTTTAATTTTTTTATAACATAAGATATGCTATTCAAATTCGGTATATGTAATTATACCGATCTCATTTTTATTTTTAATATTATTCTTTTAATAGATTATTAATATTGATTGTTTTTCCTGAATTTGTTTTCTTTTTTTTTTCAATTGAATTGATATGCTTTTTTCACCACAGCATTTTTTGCGTGTGTTTTTTATTAAGTATTTATTTTCTAAATTAGCATTAACGAAAACAAAAAAAAAAATCGATTACTTATTAAGTACCTGTACAGATAGAAATTTACCTATTTATTTAGTGTAAACTCTAAATAGTTTAATGATAAATATGTATATAAAATATTTTTTTTAATCATTCAAAGATCAGATTATAACTTAGTTTGGAAAAAATGCGAAACTAATCGCGGTTAAAATGTCAATTTATTGATTTTTCCATTTGCTAAGCAAGAGCGGCTTTATTTGGAAATAAGAAAAGGGAAATGATGAAATATAATAATTTCAGATCCGATGAAAAGTTAGTTTAACTTTTCTATGCCTTTCACTGTTTTACAACCATTAACTTGATTTTGCTCTGCAAATGCTTGTGGCTCGATTATAGAATCCACCGCGCATCGCTTTGAAAGTGAATCCGCGTATTTTTTCAAGTTCGATCCGCCTAACATTGGGCTATTATGAAATGCGAACATGGTAGACATTTTTTACTCAAAAATTTCCAGTCAAACTTTACAGTCAGCAATAATTTTTCATTTTTGTGATCTTAATCGGACAAACACTAAAAATAATGCAATAAATTGAATTGAATCGAATTGTTAACAATTAAATTGGTCAGTGTGTGTTATTCGCTTTTCATATTAGTGCAAGCTCGCACCGCGTGCCGAAGTGGTAATTCGGATTTTTTAAATCCGTCAAAACTATTATTTCAGTGTGGATTGAGGTAGATTTAAGTAGAAATAAGTAAGTGTTAACTAAATAAGTAGAAATATACTTTAATGCGAGCTCCCATATTGGTTTTTAAGCATTTCAAAAACTCAAGTTGCCACTTTAATGCCATTCTACGTGCTTGCCAATGCAATGCGCGCTTGCGCTTAGGTTATAATGCGAATGTGACAAAGCGAAATCGTATTCTTTAGTACGAAAATGTAAATCCAAAAGTGATGCACGGCTGATTCTATAATGGGGCCTCCTGTTTCCCAGTATGTAGAACACTTGGGTTGTATTTTTCAATTTTTATCAAAAATGTTTTCCACCCGAATTTATTTCCGAATTAAGCTTCCTTTGCAAAAAAAGGGTTTATTGTATTTTAGTTTACTGCAAGAAACACTTAAATTCTTGCTGTAAATTTTGCAGCAAATTTTAACTTAAGTTATCCATATTCATACGATCTATAATCTCAAAAACATTTCTCATTACACTTAAGTTTTTCATATACGAATGTATTTTATGTTTCGGTAATCATTGATTTGCGCTTTTTTCAGCTGTGCTTTTAATTAAAGTGCCGAGTAAATTCTATCATCGACTTAACCCAAATATGTTATATAAAGTATTATATTTTTTAAACAAAATGGCTGATCACATTAAACTATATTTTTACTTTTATGTAACCAATGCATTTTTTTATGCTTGATCGAAATATTAATTGGAAACCAAACAAAGAATTTTTGTTTTTGGAATTACCGAGTTTTTTAAATTCATATTATTATATTGTGCCAGATTATTAAATTTTTGAATATATCTTGAATCCTGATTTTGTCAAAGAGTATAATTAGTGACAGACTGACAGTAATTACAATTAGATGTTTATTATTACATACATATGTAGCCCGCAGTAAACTTGAATATTTGTCCAATTTTTATTTAAAATCGCTTTTCTTGAAGTTTCTGATATTTTTATGTTTTTTTCCAATAATATACTGCAGTTGTTTATAAAATAAAGTTGGTGCTGTTTATTTTTCGAGAAGGCGCATGGGTCACGATCGTAGCCCACCCTACTCAAATTACATAAATGCATTGATATTGGAATAAGTACCCGTAGAAATTATGCGCAATAGTCCATTAAGTCTACTTAAATACAATTTTAATTATGTTTTCGAACATAGATTACGTTTTTGATATTTTGATATAGTTTTTGATACACTGGAATTACCAAATTTCGGACTAGAAAAATCGCGTTTTAATTTTTTGCGAACTTTAATTTTGTGCTGGTAATATCTGGCAATAAGCAGCTGACACCTACTCTAATATCAACCGGGCGTTATGACCAGTTGACATTAGGCCAGTTGCTGGTTTACAATAGGTGGCAACTAGAAAATAATGTCAGGTGCTTTTTAGACTAGTTGGAAACTTACTTTGTCTTAGTTGCCAGCGACTGTTAAGAAGAAACAAGTCTGATGTCAACTGGGAATGTCGTTTACATTCAGGCTCCAGATATAATTTTTTTTTAGCATTGCTTCCTACTATTCAATTTTGGGCAATTTTCTCTTGAATATATTTGCGTCCGTGAGTTATAGGTAGCATTGAATTTTGTAAGGATAATATTTTTTTTTTAAAATTTTATATCAGATTAAAAAAACCGGAATTTCAATGTTTTTAATTTAGGAAATTTTGCAGTGAATCGCTTACAAACAAAGCGTGTGAACATAGTTTAATTATTGTACATTGTAGCTAATGTACATTGAACTCCATCATTAGCAAAAAAAATCTCAGCTATTTCATTAAAATTTGAAATTAAAAATATTTTGAATTTCTAATATCTGAGGAATACATTTTTATTAAAAATTTCAAGGACATGTCTGTATTTGTTTTATATGCTGTAAGGTAGCAAATATATAGATCGAAATTGGAATCGCATTTTTTTGAAAATTATATTAACCATAATTAAATTTTATCTTGAAATATTGCAAAACATTTATACCTAAATTGAATATTATTTAATATATTATAATCATCAATTTAAGATAACATTGAATAAATTTTTGATTTTAAAGAATTATGAAGATTTATTAAAACCAAAAAGAAATCATTAATAAATTTTATTAGAATCTTCAAGTAAATATTAGACTATTCACTAATGACTCACTTTAACAAAAACAAGTATTATTTACCAAATTTTTAATTTATTTGCAAGTTCAGTATTAAATCTCATCATACGACATATTTTTGGATTTTATAACCGCGATCTTTTCAGTCAATTTTTTTATAAATTTCTATGAATATTTTTTTGGTCTGTGATAAAAAAATCTTTAAAAGATAAATAGGAAAGCGTGAACAAGAAAAACAATATTTCACATTAGAAAAAAACTAAGCGGAAACAGATCCTAAGTAACGAATTTAACAAAATACGATCGATTTTATTTCAATTCTTGTTCGCAATAATTAAAGAAACATTTAAGAATGATCATTATTTTTTTTATATTTTTCAACATAGATAGCTATTTAAATATGAAAAAGATGTATAATAAAATTATATTAAAGCTATAGACTTATCAATAAACGTTACATATTTATTTTCATATAAATTTTGTTTGAACAACAGTTTTTGAGCAAATATTTAAAATTCTTGGTGTTTGGTCAACAATATTGATAAAATATTTGTTTCTATGATAAGCATGAATAGTAATATTGTAAAGTATCATTTGCATTAAATTCACTGATTTTACTAAATTAATAATATTGCTCGCATGAAATTTGCACAGCTTTTGCTCATTATTTTTGAATAATTTTGTTTTTTTTTTGAGGAAAAACGTCATTTAGTGCAAATATACTTAGCATGTTTTTGCTTTGGTATTTCTTTTTTTTTATCTCAAATATTATTTTTCAAAAGAATGGCAAGATGAATTAATGAATACAACATAAGTATACCAAAAGATGTCAATGGTTTGTAATAACGAAATTCTTAGGATCAGATTTAATAAACGACTAAAAATTAGTTATCTGAAGAATTCCGTTTTCCTTTAATTCCATACCCATTTAGGGAAAAAGTAAATTAAGTAAACTAGGCACATCAAACTCAATTTTTCCCAATAGCAACATAAAGTCGTCTACTTCGAACTGCAGGCTACCATAAAAACAAACATAACAAAAGCTATAATTGCCAATTTGGCAATCATTGGAGACCCGTATGGTGATATTCGTATCAAAATTCGAACAGTTGTACCAAAATTCCACTTTGAAGTCAAACTTTCCAAAAAGATTTATTAAAATTTATTCCAATCGGATTTTGATGTATGGGAGTTTTATGCAGAATAATATCCTAAAAACCTTTTGTTCTTGCACTTTTTTGATAAGATGCACCGTTTTTGAGATCTTCGCAAAAAACGATTTCGTTCGTATTTGGGTGAAATATTAACGATAAAGAGTAGACTTCATTACCTTTAAAATAAGTAATGATGATATTAGAAATTTCTATGAATTTTTGACCCTTGCAAGCTTTAAGGATAAATTACTTAAAAAAATTGATATTGTTCGGCAATGTTTTCCAGCTCAAAATTAACAGAATATCAATAACATACAATTTTTGCAAAATTGTTCTCCGGTGTAAAGTGGAATCTCTATAGAATGGAATCACTAAGGGAACGGAAATCTTTTTTTATAAGAAGTTTTTATCAAATTCCGTTATATACATGGTGTTCCAGTGACTTGGACCGATGTTAACAGAAAATAAGACAATGTTATTTGTTAAAACTTTTTGATTTCTATATTGAATCATATTATTTGGTACATGGCAATAATGTGTATTGCCCAAATGTTCGCCAAAGAATCGGCGGCACACTTCCACTCGGTGGTCAAAATTTTTGGTGACATCTCTGCATAATTGGTTCTCGAATATGCCTTATTATCTCATCCTTCAGCTATTTAATCCATGTATATGCCATATTATCTCATCCTTCAGCTTTTGAATTGTTGGCATAGACCTTACTCTTGGGGTAACCCCAAAGGAAGAAGTCCAAAGGGGTCAAATCGCACGATTTTGGTGACCAATTGACTTCGTTTTTCGAGAGATGATGCGACCTGGCAACTTCACATCCAATAACACCAATGCAACGGTTGGGTGGGATGTGCCTTGGTCCTGTTGAAATCTCAAATCATCAACATCCAATTCAGACCATAAAAAATTGGTTATCATGGCCCGGTAGCGCTTACCATTCACGATAACAGAATTCCCGGCATCATTTTCAAAGAAAAGCGGTCCAATGATTCCGCCAGCAAAAAAAAAAAATGCACACCAAACATTGACCTTTTGTGGATGCATTTGACAATCGTACTTGGATTTTCATCAGCCCAAATGCGACAATTCTGCTTATTAACAAATTCATCAATAAAGATGATTTTTTGTGAAAAATTCTTATCGATTTGTTTTTGTGCGAGCCCCCTTTGCTCTACTTGTATATTTGTTTAATCTTTCCATGGTTGAAATTGACAAAGACTGAACTGGTCAAACCTGAAAACAGATGTCAAAAATCATTAGACGTTTAAGCCTCAATCATATTTAACATCGATCCAAACAATCGAAACATCCGATAGATTGAATTGTACAAATTCACAAGAAATGCTCAATACTATCCCGTACTTCAATCGGAATTATAAAAACTTTTTCACGCCTATTCTGAGAAACGCGCACAGTGGTCCACGATCGATTTTCATCAGCCAAAATTCAATATCTTTTATCCAATGAAAAATTTTGAATGGCGTTTTTTTTTATTAGATAGAAAACTCTTCAAACTTTATTTTCCATAAAATTTGAACACAATTGGATGATTAGTTTCCGAGATATTGTAGATTAAACTCGAACTTTTTATGTTATGACATGCTATTATTTTTTATAAATTCTTATTATTGGTATTTTTCGTTATTTTCTTCATTTATTTATGATGAAGATTTGTTTAGTTGCTTTGCTCAATTTTTTTTCCATTTGAAAAATATTTTAAGATTTTTATAAAATTGCAAAAAAGTAGTAAAACTTGTTCCTATAAGGATGCTCGAAGTTTGTTAGGTTATAGCGGCCATGTCCATTCGAGAAACGTTCCGCGCATTACGTGATTTTTATCCAAGCCGAGTCGACTATTCGACATTTGGTGGCTAAATTCGTTTGATAAATAATCAGCCAACACCCGTACGTTACCGAAACGCAAGTTTTCGTGCGGATTCTGGTCTGGCGAAATCATTGATCCGTACTTCTTCCAAGATCGATAAGATCCAAGGCGTAAACTGGATGATATGGATACCGACAACATGTAGTTCCAACAGGATGGCGCTACATGCCACACAGCGCATGCTATGGTTATCTCGTGCGGCGGCGAAGTGAACTGGCCATCGAGATCGAGCAATTTAACGCCTTTAGTTTTCTTCCTAAAAGCAATTTAACGCCTTTAGTTTTCTTCCTAAAAATCGCAGGTCTATGCGAAGAAACTGCAAACAATTGATGCCCTCAAAGCCAACATAACGACCGACATCCAGCAAATTCAGCCATATTTATGCGACACAAAGTCATCGAAAATTGGTCCTCCCAGATTGCGAAAGGCGAAGAAAAAACCGAGAGCAATCAATTTATTTTGGGGCAACATAAAATTGGAACTAAAAAGCTTAGGCCCACCCATAAAAGACACTGCAGCATGGAAAAAGGTGTTGAGTCCATTTTCACTTTAAAATTCACGAAATAACTAGCAAATAAATAACATAAAAGCAATCAGCTGGTCTTTGACGTTTGCATGCGATACTTCTGCCGTTTTTAAGAAAATCAGTAGCGTTGCGGATCGAATCGACAGTGTTCCGTCTGGCCTTTTAATGCATGTATCTCGGAACTGGCATGATTATAACACATGGATCAATAAGTCCCGAGACTAACCCAGAGATGACGCTCGTAGTAAACCAGTAACCACGTCTTTCTAGAGTACTAACCTTTGCTTGAAACGTGTCAAAATTTTAAGTCGATCGGACCAGAAACAGCTGAGTTATCGAGGTTGGAGTAAAGTCGTTTTGTAGTTTGTTTAAAAAATGGAAAAAACCGAGTTTCGTGTTCTGATAAAACATTGTTTTTTAATGGGTAAAAACACCGTGCAAGCGAAACAATGGATTGAAAAATGTTACCCGGACTCTTGTCCATCAAAAGCAACGATTTGTCGGTGGTTTGCCGAGTTTAAACGTGGTCGTACCGACACAAATGACGCGGAACGCTCGGGTAGACCTGTGGAAGCCGTTACACCGGAAAATGTGAGTGAAGTGACAAAAATTATAATGAAAGATCGTAAAGTGAAGCTCCGTGAGATTGCTGAGATAACACAGATATCATATGGAAGTGCATTTACTATCCTTCATGAAAAATTGAGCATGAAAAAGGTTTTTTCCAAGTGGGTGCCGCGATTGCTTTCGATGGAACAAAAACAGCAACGAGTCGATGATTCAGAAAGCTGTTTATCGCTATTTACTCGCAATAAAAAAGATTTCTTGCGTCGTTACGTGACCATGGACGAAACATGGATACATCACTACACTCCAGAGTCGAAGCGGCAGTCATCTGAGTGGCGCACAGCTGGCGAAAGCCGTCCGAAGCGTCCGAAAACGCAGCAGTCAGCTGGCAAAGTCATGGCGTCAGTTTTTTGGGATACGCATGGCGTGACGATTGTATCACCCTAAAAGGTGATTATATTGATGAATAAAAAAAAATTTCGCAAAAAAAATGTTGTTTTCATTGTTAGTCTCGGGACTTATTGATCCATGTGTTATGGTGCAATTAATACTGGTTAATTCTAAATGCTTCCAAATGTGTTGTTATTACTTTCAGTAAAAAAAAGGAGCCCCTATTATTTTGAATACTGTCTTAACAATGCTTCTATATGTAGGTTTTTTCATGTCAACGATCTTTTTGTAACACTTGATCAGAAACTTGAATTTAATCTTCTATCTTCTGCCAGGGCATTTTGACGATCAATCCTATATTTTGTGTTTACACTAATCTAGGCCAGTTATGTTCAAAACCGGCTTTAGTTTAATTTTGTCTGCACCGGCTGTCTGGATTTTAATGAAAATTTACAAATAAGTTTATATTGGAATGAAAAATAGGCTAAAATATTTTTTTAGAAGTCTACTCCTACCGAACCCCATATAGATTTAATAGTTTTTTGTGATTTTCTAGAAAACTATGCGTTGTACCGAAAAATCTGTTTAAAATGCGATTTTATATCACTCTTACATACATCAAAATTCACATGTGCCTCAGGTGAAATTTTTGGACTTGTTTATTATGTTCCAAGCAGGTAGTAAATTTTTAGTGGCTTTTCACTTTTCCTAAAAAAATGTGACGCCCATCGCATGGTACTTGGCCCATCCTGTGATTGGTCTCCCAGCAGTTTACCGCCTTAAAATTTACACTTTTTTTCAAAGAACGATGAACGATTTTATTTCTGGACTTGCTTTTGAGCAGTTTTCACTTTAATTGAGTATACAGCCTCAGCAGCCACCGAATTGCACGGGAATGGTGCAATAACACTCAAGTGCCGTCTTGAACCATGAATTTAGGCGCAGATGGGTTTATCAGGAAATCGTGAAACGCAAATCGCACAGTATCCGATGTTTTTGTTATATTGAGAATTTATAATTATTACATTATTTTCTAAAGTTTTGTAGCTATGAAAACTTACTATCTCCTAGAATAAGGGATCTTGTGTTGCTTTTAGGGGCTAAAGGGGTCGTGTCAGATATTGAGTCACAAAATGTTCCTATAATTAACATAAGTATATTACGCGCCCAGATAGGTGAAATCTGTGGCAATAACCAATACCCGCGTAAGTCGACTTTCATGTGAAGCTAAAATATTCGTTTTGTAGGTTCCGACACAGGGCTGGAATCGCGTGAAGTGACAAGTGATAATCAACTGGGTGATAATTTAAAGTGACAGTTTTCATAAGAGGCATCACGAGAAACTATCATTTTCAATGTCACCGGAGGATAAGAGGATAAACAAAAAATCGATCTTTTTGTAAAAATTGTAAAATTTTGTCGAGAAAATTGTAAAAAACTGTTTCATTTGTATGGGGGAGGAAGAAATGGGCCAATTTTGCCCGTTCAAGAACTTAGCCTAGCCATATACGAGAAACCTAACTATACAAAATTTAAAATCCTAGCTAAATCGTTTCGAAATTTATGGTGTTTACGCACGGACGGACATGCATAAAAATTTTTTGTTGCCCCTAACACTCTGGTGTGTTTTTTTTTTGTGTCCGATGATTGGTTCGATGTGTTACACACGGTATACTAAATCTAATATACTTCTATATGATATATCATATAGAGTTATTTTGCAATTAGCATGGGAAGGACCATAAAAATTTCGCCAGAAAGAGCAAACAGGACTAAGCCCTCCCCTTGTTATCTCTGTCATCGATTATGGAGACACGCGATTAACTCTTGGAGCATAATGAACTCAACCATGCCGCAACTAGGGATGCAACATCGTTCATAAAACCTCGATATATCGAAAATCGATGTTTTTTTAAATGCGATATCGATGTCAAAAAACATCGTCCTGAAAACATCGATACCTCGATATATCGGCCTGTTCAACATTGAGGTTAAAACTCGATATTTTTCAACGATACCTCGATGTTTCGCAAACATCGAGGTATCGTTGGCATCCCTAGCCGCAACGGTTGAGCAAAATAGAAGCATCGTCTATTGTGTTTTGAGACAAATGTGATGCGAATAAATAAAAAGAAAGTAACAGTCGCAGTCTAGACAATATTGGGTGTGGCCAGTGAATTTAACATTTTTTTCATTTTTGGAGATACATTTTTTATCCGCGCCTGCATTTTTTTTTTGTGTATAAAATCGTATATTTCTGCACTCTTTCAATTAATTTTTCCTCGAACGACATTTTTATTAACACTGTATCAACTGTCAACGCAAACTTGCTGCGTTAAAGTTTAAACTTTGCCAACTTTTGCTTCGATAGTTGCGAATGCGTTCACTGTGCTCACGTAAAGGCATTTCTGTGAAACAAACTCGTTAGTGACATTTGGATGCGTGATGGTTGTGGCATGGTTAAGTTCATTGTGCTCCAAGGGTAAGGTATCAAGTTATAGCAATCCGGCTACACACGTAACTTTATTGTCACATAACTTTGGCGATTTTGACCCGATCAACTTAATATTTTGAGAGATAAAACTCGAAATGTTGTACTTTAAGAAAACGCAGGTAGGCCTAACGCCTAAATAACATTCTTCAAGTTGTACGCTTTGCACAATAATTAGATTATAGACTCGTATAAATCATGGCACTGCTTTTTCTCAAATTCAAATATATTGGATTAAAATATCAACGTATCACAATTTAAAAAAAGACTACATTAAAATTAAAATAAATATTAAAGGATAATCGCTTCGCCATTATGCCAACTGTGTTACCACCACAAATATTTTGCAACTGAAAACATTGCGCTGTGACTAACACTTAACCACTATAAATCAAATTTAAGAAAATTCATATTTCCTTTGAGTGAGGGTAAAGCTGTATCACATTAAAATGATTTACTAAAGGTACGTTTGAGTTTTTTTTTTTATTCTATTTTTTTGTTTCATTCAAAAACCATATGAAAATATTTCAACCATAATTTATTTAAATATACTTTTTTTATAATGAATATTATTTTTTAATTCTTTAGGATCTGAATGATGAACAATACCGCTTTGAT
The DNA here is from genome assembly GCA_964034945.1 of Chrysopilus asiliformis. Classification (NCBI taxonomy): domain Eukaryota; kingdom Metazoa; phylum Arthropoda; class Insecta; order Diptera; family Rhagionidae; genus Chrysopilus; species Chrysopilus asiliformis. Next base: position 58,329,523 of record OZ035960.1, read on the forward strand.
GCTGATAAATACATGGCACTTGTTAAATCTGGTAGACGAATTCTAGCAGTCGACGATGTGACAGCTGCTGAATCTGAATCACCAGATCCGGAATAGTTATTGTTAAAACAAATGAAACATTGAAATTTTATAGTAAATTCCCTAAAACTTGAAATGTTTCATAACTACATATAAACAATAATTAGAAATTATAAAAGAAATTGTAGTTACAATTAAAACCTGATGAAAAATATTCGAAATGAAATATGTATTTTTTATAATTTAGTAAATTTTATGCAAATTATTTCTTCCTTTTTATATTCGAAACAAGAATATTAACATAATTTGTTAATATTTAGAGAACTACTGAGCGCATTTTTAGCTATCGTTTTATTCTTTATTAAATATTTTATTTATTTATTTAAAAATTTTCTCGGTGACGTATATTAAAAAAAGCAATAATTATTTTGTTTTATGGTTTATTACATCTTTATACTGTTAAATACTCATTCAGTCAAGAATGTAATAGTACTTTTTTTCTTTTTAAAATTTTGCAAATTGAACAAAAATTTAAATTAATTTATTACTCAGTGATAATAAAAACTATTTTTTATAACTCAGAGAAAAAAAATAATCAACAAACATATTATACTCGTTAACTCAAGTTGATATAAACATTTATTTTAATATAATGCATATGTATGTACATAGTTTTTCAAGTCATTTAAATGAGTGCAGATTATTTTATTACCTAATTAACAAATTTGACAATTCGATTTTTCGCATTAAGCTAAACTATTAAAAAATTGTCGAAATTGCAACAATAGAATATTTTTGTAATTCAGCTTGTTTTATTACTTCTAAATAAGATATTAAAAGGAGATTTTTTTAGCATAAATTATGAAGGTGTCAAGTATAGGTATGTTCTAATGCAGCGGTGGCCAACCCGCGGCCCGCATGCGGCCCGAGACGTTTGAAAATGCGGCCCGCCAAATGATTTGAAATTTACAAAAAAAAATGTAACTAATAAAATACAAAATACTAAAACTGCTCATAAAGTTTATATGCAATTTTACAATTTAATTTTTATACCCCTATGGTGAAACCAAAGGGTATATTAACTTTGCCTTATCGTTTGTAACGCCAAGATCCCGTCATCACACACAAAAATGAATTACACCAGTGTGTTTAGAATGATAAAAATAATTAAATTTTGCATGTCCGTCCGTCCGTCTGTCCGTCCGTCTGTCTGTGGCGCGGATTGCGGGCGCACGGATTGAGCTACAGACTTGAAATTTTACGCAGATTCGTTTTTCGTAAAATGCGAGGCTAAGTTCGTTAATGGGCAAAAACGGACCATTAGGGGGGGGTACCTCGCATAACAAATGAAAACGTTTTTTGCGAATATTGTAGTGGCATCGAAATCATAAGTAAACAAAACAAAACAATCGATGACAAATTGCAATGCAACCATGAGTGTGCATGCAGTGGATCGCTTGTGTTGTGGTCTTCATGACTCAACATAAAGGCCACTTAATGTACAAGCATGCGATAGTCAAGTGCATTCGAATCGAAGATGAAATTTGATTCGGGTGACACAATTGACCATTTAATAATTTATGATTTCGAACCTAAGACAACAAAGTGCACCGTGAGAAAAAGTTTATTTAACATTTAAGAAAGAAATTATGTATTTTAAATTTAGGGCACTTATAGAATTATGTGCAACATTGTAAATAAGAAAGCGGAGCCTATAAAAGCCGTATTGACTCTAGGAAGAATTTAGAATTAAACATACGCTTGATTTGAGCTGTTCGTTTTATTTCTCAATATTCTGGCAGTCCTTTTGGACGCCTATTAAATTGCTGACTCCTCCATCAGCAGGTTAAACAAAATATCGGAGCTATAGGCAACATCATAACACAAGTCAGTTTGAAGTAATATCAAACGTTTTATTACAATATCTCAAAAACGGTGCCTCTTATCTAAAAAGTACAAGAACAAAATTTATTTAGGATATGATTCTCCCATACCTCAAAATCCGATTGGAATAAATTTTAAAACATCTTCTTCGACAGTTTGACTTCAAAGTGGAATTTTGATATAACTGTTCGCCGTTCACTTAAATCACCATACGGGGTTTCAATAATTGCCATATTGGCAATTTTAGCTTTTGTTATGTTTTATTTTACATAAGTACTACTCGTATATATACATTTACATTTACATAAGTCCATTTATACATATATTTGTTTAGCAAATATTTTTTTCTTACCCCACGACTCAAAAAATCTTGCATCATGATTTAAATCTCCTTACTGTCATGATTTTTTCGGCTACTGAAAAGTAGGATTTTTTTTTGACATTTGTTCAGTCAAATTAGCTGACTAGTTGGCTGCCCTGATTACCTCCTGGTTGACATTTCTGAGTACGCTATGGAGACACGATAAATTTGAAAAATCATGACTGAAGATGCCCACGCGGTGATTTCTTTATTCGCCAAAATATGGAGTAGGGGAAAAAATCATGATTTTTAAAAGCCCAATGGAGTCGGGGGGTTATACTCAACTTTTTGCATTTTGTTCTAAATTTTTTTTTAAACCAAGTGACTGTTAAAAAACAACATAAAATGTTATTTGAAAATTTTACTAAGAAACGGCGGTTATTCTATTTTTTCATGTGCGGCCCGCCAAAAAAAATGAATCATCAGATTGGCCCGTGGAACGATTTGGGTTGGCCAGGCCTGTTCTAATGCAATGTTTCCTAACCGGGGGTACATAGGAGTACATCGGCTGGTTCTATGGGGTATCCAAGGCCCAATTAACCATAGGATCCGAGGCGATGAAATTTTGATTGCTTTTTTTTTAAATTTTCTTTATATTTAGCGTATCTGTAATTTAAGTTAGTACTGTGTTTTGAATTAAAGAATATTTTAAAAAATAAAATTGAATTTTTACAATAAAACTATGTAAGGGTGCAAAATTTTATTTAGCCCAGGGCGCTCAAACTTGTTAATACGGCTCTGGGGGTATCACAAATCTGAAAAAAGAAAATGACCGCAACCAAATATTTGAAAAAAAGTTACGAGGTTTTGTAAATGAAAAAATATCTTGAATTTCTATTAATATGTTTGTTTTGAGCACAGAAAATTTTCTTTTACCATAGATTCCACCATTTTGACCACAAATTCAATGTGTTAGTCTGATGATGGTTCGACATTGAATTCTTGAAATCGAAACTTGATGCTTCCTATAAATTTTTTTTTTATTCTTCATTGCTTCAATAAAAATTTAATTTCATTGCATAAAAATTTAATTTTATTGCACCAAACTAAATACTTTCAGAATTAAATTACAGGTAGAATTCTGAAAGTATTTGTTTTGGTACTTATGTTAGCACAAGTTCTTTGTAGAATCATAAAAACTTTATATTCTGCATACTTGATTATTTTTCCCGCCAGGTCTTCATATACTTTTTATAATTGTATGCAGAAATTAATAAGTATATGAAGGCCTGGCGGGAAAACAATCGAAGTCCTAGTCTGATTGTTTTGAAATAGTCTTTTATATTTTTTCTTTATTATATAATTTTATTTGAGCTTTTTATCATAGTTATCACTTCGGATCAGAACAAGTTTCGCCTGCAGTGTAAATCATTCCCTTTTGATCTCTTATAAATTTTTTATTGTAATTTTCGAACATAAACTTTCTTAATAGATAGGATAAGGTGTGAAATTCTCATTTTCCAAAATATCCATATAATTTAATATCTATAGGGTAGTTTCATCATTCAACTATATCCCTGTCAAATTTCAGAATCCTAGAGCGAATAGGAAAACAACATGGAAAAAATAAAAGAATCGAATTTTGGTACAGATAGATGCCCCGCTTGGATAGATGACCCAGTAGGTACAGATAGATGTCCTTGGGTAGAACGAGTAAAAACAACCATAATTTATTGAAAAAAAAATCCTTGGACAGAATTCAAGAACATTAGAATAAATACAACTCAACAAATTAAACAATTTGAGAAATAGACTGAATATTTGAGCTATTTGTTGACTCCATTGTCTTAAGCTACTATTACACTTAGCAAATATATTTGCTCTGTGCTGGCAAATATATTTGCCCATATATAGATGCTGAGGAAATAAGTTTGCTAAAGTCATCACACTATAGCAAATATTTGCTGAAAATCGTATTTGGCAAACAGTGAGCAAAGTCTGTTTGCTCTGTTTGTAGCAAATATATTTGCTGCGTCATCACACTACATTCACCATTTGGCGAAAATATTTTCCGTAGCAAATACGCGCGCAGTACATTCTCTTTGCTGCCACTCGATTGACATTATAGTTTTGTTATACCCATATGGTGAAACCAAAGGGTATATTAACTTTGCCTTACCGTTTGTAACGCCAAGATCCCGTCATCGCACAAAAAAATGAATTACACCAGTGTGTTTAGAATGATAAAAATATTTAATTTCTGCATGTCCGTCCGTCTGTCCGTCTGTCTGTCTGTGGCGCGGATTGCGGGCGCACGGATTGAGCTACAGACTTGAAAGTTTGCACAGATCCGTTTTTCGTAAAATGCGAGGCTAAGTTCGTTAATGGGCAAAAATGGACCATTAGGGGGGGGTACCCCCCATACGAACGAAATCGTTTTTTGTGAATATCTCAAAAACGGTGTATCTTATCAAAAAAGTCCAAGAACAAAAGTTATTTAGGATATGATTCTACATAAAACTCCCATACATCAAAATCCGATTGGAATAAATTTTAAAAAATCTTATTGAAAAGTTTTACTTCAAAGACGAATTTTCATACAATTGTTCGAATTTTGATACGAATATCACCATACGGGTCTTCAATGATTGCCAGATTGGCAATTATAGCTTTTGTTATGTTTTTCAATCAAATTACCCGTGTTGTTGTGTTTTGTGTTGACAAGAAGCAATTTTTCTTCGTTTAAAATGTCATTTTATTTTGAAAATGTCTGATTCGGAAGAAGGAAATGCGCTATTGATTTGCATTTTTGGTGCTGCTGAATTTTTCGTTCAAAATTCCGAGAATGAAAGGCGTCGTATGAAGCGAAGTATTTGGGTGCGTGACTGGGTGTCAATGCAGAGAATAATTTTTACCGACTACAAAGAATGCGAGCTCAAACCATCAACAGAGAAAAGAAATACGCGAAGAAATTTCTCAATATTTTGTTCATGACGTATTTTAATAAATCGATAAATTTATTTCAAAGTTAATGGAATGAAAAACATTATTGTGTATTATTTAATTATCAATCCACAATAAAACGACAAGTCAAACCAAACGATAATACTTTTGGTTTGACTTGTCGTTTTTTGGTGGATTGAACATTTTTTTCCTTCCAATTATCGAACTCGCTGGGACTTGAGACTCGTTCTCAACCTCGTCGAAATCCTCGTCGAACATTTTATCCATTTCGAATTCTAAAATTACAATATAAATATTAAATACAATTCAGTTAATACAGCAATAATAAAATTTACCACTACAGTCACGCTAGTTACGACACAAATGACATTTCAAACGCCAAATATTTGCTTATTTACTCTTGCGTGGTTTTCGTGCAAGAGCAAAGAAAATATTTAGCAAATATTTGCTATGAGCTCTCGCATCGCAGAAAGGACTACATCACACTTAGCAAATATTTGCTAAAAGTCGTGTTTGGCAAACACGAAAGCAAATATATTTGAGCAAAAAAATTTAACAAATATTTCATCACACTGTATAGCAAATATTTGAACACGATTTTCAGCAAATATTTGCTAAGTCTGATAGCAGCTTTAGACTTTACTTCGTTTGCAGTACTTCTCGCAAATTTTTTCTGTTTAAACTGCGAATGGCGATCAAGAAAATGTTATATTTTTGGGTAAAACTATATCTTTTAATCAAAATTCTTTATGACATCTATCTATATTAAAATTAAGACCAAATGGGGCGTCTATCCTGTATGGGTATCTATCCGTACCCAAAGCTGGGGCAACTATCCTTCTTCGAACAGGTAGATACCTTACTGATTTTTTTTTTAAATTTCACTTCACGAGTATTTAAAGAAACTAACTAAGTAACATAGTTACTATAGATTTATTTAACGTAAACAAAAATATCTGAAATTACTCTTAAAACTAGTTGTCAAATCAAAATTGTCTTACAGCACAAAACATATGCAGCCATTTAAAACAAATAATTTTTTTTTAAAAAGCTATCATAAAGTTCATGGGCATTGTTCTTGTTTGTAATTTTGTAAACATACTAGGGGCGGTGTGATTAGTGCATTTCTTTCTTTGAATCATTCTGAATTACTCAAATAATGTTCACTTGTACTGACTTCAAGTGAACATTCTTTTTCTGGTCTTGTTTTTCTTTTAGTTTTATGGATTTGGTCCTTTTATGATTTAAGTTAGCGTCCTCCACCTTTGGCTCACTAAGCTCCTCATATGCTTGCAATTTTTATACTATCGGGTATTTCAACAAGGACATAACAATTTTATATTTTAATAAAAACGCACCCTAAAACTTTTTTTATGATCTGGCAATGCTAAAACGTCAGTCAAGGTTCACATTTTTATCATGGTGAACTTCACGAAGGAGCAATGCCACACAGCTGGTCAAACAATTGATCTATTGAAGGAGAAGTTCGGTAATCGTGTAATCTCTAGAAATGGTCCGGTCGAATAGCCACCTCGCTCATGCGATTTATCGCCGTTGGATTTCTTTTTATGGGGTTATGTTAAGTCGTTGGTTTATGCCAACAAGCCAACAACGTTAGAGGAGCTCAGGAACAATATCGAACGCGAAATTGCCAACGTTCCGGCCGATATGTGTGGAAGAGTGGTGGAAAATTGGCTCCAAAGAATCAATCAGTGCTCGCGGTGGCCATATGAACGACATCGAATTTCATATTTAAATGTAACATGTCCACTACACCTGGAATAAATTTCAGCCCGATATATCAATTATTCTGTGTTTTATTTAAATACAAAATTGTTATGTCCTTGTTGAAAGACCCGATATATGTTATATATCATATAGAAGTATATTAGATTTAGTATACCGTGTGTAACACATCGAACCAATCATCGGACACAAAAAAAAACCACACCAGAGTGTTAGGGACAACAAAAGATTTTTATGCATGTCCGTCCGTGTGTAAACACCATAACTTTCGAAAGGATTGAGCTAGAGCTTAGAAATTTTGTATGGTTACATTTCTCGTATATAGCTCTGCTAAGTTCTTGAACGAGCAAAATTGGACATACCTTACCCCTTCGAAACAGTATTTTGAAATTTTCTCAAAAACGGTTAGTCGTATTGAAAAATGTATAAAGGTAAAATGTGTTTGGAATAGGAGTTTACATTACTCTTTCATACACCAAAATCCAATCGGACTGCTTCCCCTCTCCCATACAAATGAAATACTTTTTTCCCGTTTTCTCGAAAACTGTGCATGGTATCGAAAAATTTATGAAGATGAAATGTGTTTAGAAATTGATTTTACATAACTTATCTATACATCAAAATCCAGTTGGACTACTCCTTTCCCCTTCTCCTATACAAATGGATTTTGTTTAAATAAACATACCACAATATTATTTTAAATATGGAATTTGTAAATTTATTCAGAAAATTATAATATTTATTTAAAGTAAATTTACAATAGAGTTTTGCTTAAGTCAAGATATAAAACCTTTCACAAAATATATTTATATAAAATTCATTTCATCTATACATCAATGATTAAAAACAAAAGGGTATTTTAAATGATCGTTTAACAATTACAATTAACATTTTATCAATAGGTATTCGAGCTCACAATCTCTTGTTCCTTTATAAAATAAACAATATATATATATATAGGTATGTATGCATGTTACTTGGTAGGTAATGAGAACGTTAAGAATATTTATCTATCTATAAGAACATTTTACTATCATAAGCCTTCACATCAAAAATAACAAGTTACTTTAATAATGGTTCATTGTCACTTGCACCATCGGTACTAGAATCAACGCCAACTCGATTTAGAAAGCGATTTCTTAGTGTCGGGCTGTTAGGCGTGTTAGGTACATCATCTCGATTTATATTCTCAACAGAGTTGCTTTCTTCGATCCTTGTTGCCGCATTGTATTGCCTGTAAGAAAAAAAATATCTGTATTGCTCTGTTGAATAAAAACATTTGCTGAATCATCACGATCAACCAAAACGTGTTATTTTTGTTTTATTACATCGATTTGGTGAAAAATTCAATTGTCAGAAATGTTAAGGCGTTGAATAGAGATTTGCAAATCTCTATTCAACGTCTTAACATCCAGTCAATCTGTTATGTATTCGTCTTTAAGACACGCGCGTAACACGTATTTAAGACCAGATTGTTAACAAACGTATAGAGCATGTCCGCTTGTATCTTTAATACGTGTCTCCATAATGTCTTCAATACAATAGATGACGATTTAAAAAAAGGCGGAATATGACTTTCACATCGATTTTACGAATTTCGATGATGCAGGCGTGTTTAAATACGTGTATATTATATAACTAATGAGAAATTAATTACTGAGAATCTAAAACACGATGGATATCCAATACAATTTATAAAAAAAAAATTTTTTGAAAAAAAGCTTTTATTTAAAAAAAATACACTATAGATAAATGTTTATTTTATTGTTTTATGCTTTATCTCGCTTTTTAAAAGCTTTTATATTTGTGATACACAGCGTCCAGAAAATTATTTTTTTCTTTTTAGTGCATTTTTTTAATAAAAGCTTTTTTTTTAAAAAAAAAATTATTTTTTTTATTTTGTTCTTTTTAGTCTTCGAATATATATCCTTACATTTGAGATGTCCTTACAGGCTTTTTAACTTGAGAATCGTATTCAGCGAACCCCAAAACCCGAAGAATATATTTTTTCCCGGAACAATCGAGAAAAAGGATAATCACGTTATCCTTATAGGACCTTCCGTTGTCCTTACAGACTTTTTAATGACAGATTCGGATTCAGCGACCCCAAAAACCCCCAGAATAGATTTTTTTCCGGAAAATTTGGAGAAAAGGATAATCACGTTATCCTTACAGGACCTTCCGTTATCCTTACTGACTTTTTAATGACAGATTCGGATTCAGCGACCTCAAAAACCCCCAGAATAGATTTTTTTCCGGAAAATTTGGAGAAAAGGATAATCACGTTATCCTTACAGGACCTTCCGTTATCCTTACAGACTTTTTAATGGCAGATTCAGATTCAGTGACCTCAAAAACCCCCAGAATATATTTTTTCCCGGAAAATTTGGAGAAAAGGATAATCACGTTATCCTTACAGGACCTTCCGTTATCCTTACATACTTTTTGATGACAGATTCGGATTCAGCGACCCCAAAAACACCCAGAATAGATTTTTTTCCGGAAAATTTGGAGAAAAGGATAATCACGTTATCCTTACAGGACCTTCCGTTATCCTTACTGACTTTTTAATGACAGATTCGGATTCAGCGACCTCAAAAACCCCCAGAATAGATTTTTTTCCGGAAAATTTGGAGAAAAGGATAATCACGTTATCCTTACAGGACCTTCGGTTATCCTTACAGACTTTTTAATGGCAGATTCAGATTCAGTGACCTCAAAAACCCCCAGAATATATTTTTTCCCGGAAAATTTGGAGAAAAGGATAATCACGTTATCCTTACAGGACCTTCCGTTATCCTTACATACTTTTTGATGACAGATTCGGATTCAGCGACCCCAAAAACACCCAGAATAGATTTTTTTCCGGAAAATTTGGAGAAAAGGATAATCACGTTATCCTTATGGTTCAACCACAGTGAAGGCGGCAAGCGGCAGCGGCGACGGCGGGCGGCATGGCGCCGCCACACATACCGCCGAGCCAGCTACAATGATAGCGGCACCGTCGGCATATGCCTCTGTCAAAATTGAAACATCAAAACTTATTTAATTCGTCCGCTACTTCGCTCCATTTATTTTCCTTGATGTCTATCCTTTTATATTGAGGATGGGCCAAATCGTAGAGCATTGGATTTCCTTTCACGAACTCGATTAATTTTTTCTCCGTTGTCGGCATCTTGCGAAATCAAAACGTCAAAAAAACTGCATAGAATGTGGCGCCGAATGTGGTGGTTGTCACAAAACAACGAAGAAAAATCGGCATAGAATGTGGTGGGGTTCATAAAACATTTTGGGCGGCGGCGGCAAGTTTGACTTGGATTCAAACTCGGCGGCGACGGAAAAAGTGCGCTGCCGTTGCCGCTGTATTGTAGCAGCTCTCGTTGCGCTACATTAGTGCAAAAAAATGCCGCCCGCCGCTGCCGCTTGTCGCCTTCACTGTGGTTGAACCATTACAGGACCTTCCGTTATCCTTACAGACTTTTTAATGGCAGATTCGGATTCAGCGACCTCAAAAACCCCCAGAATAGATTTTTTCCCGGAAAATTTGGAGAAAAGGATAATCACGTTATCCTCACAGGACCTTCCCTTATCCTTACAAGGGCGAAGTAGATACATATTGTATTGTCATCGGACTTATATAAGTGTACAAAATTTCAAGTGAATCGGATGAGTGGAAGTGGGTCAAAATTTGATTGCAAGATTTGATCTGACAGACAGACAAACAGACAGACACGAAGGCAAGCTAAATAAAAGCTTTTAAAAAGGCATATTAACATAGTCAGGGAAAAAATAAAACAGAAGTTAAATTCTAGTAAGGTTGTTCTCCAAATAACATAGAGCCAAAAATATATAAAGGCGTCAACTATATTCCCAATCTTTCGGAAAACATCGGTAAGGTTTTCAAAAATTATAACAGTAATATCGTTAAAAACCGTTAATAATTGTTACACAAAACTAAAAGACAGAATTCCTACAGATTGTAAATCAAACATTATACAGTAGAATCCCGATAATTCGTATTTCAAGGGACCAGCAAATTCATACGAATTAGCGGGATATACGAATTATCAGGGTACGAATTATCGGGATTTTTTTCAAGGGACTAGCAAATTCATACGAATTAGCGGGATATACGAATTATCGGGGTACGAATTATCGGGATTCTACTGTATATAAAATTTCATGTACAGGAAATAGTAGCAATGCTTGTAATGCCAACTGCATCGGAACGACAGGGCAGTTTTTAAAAAGTCGACTTTCTGGTCATAAATCCGACATAAAGTCCAAAAACATGTACAAGACGGCTTTAGCAGAACATTACTTATTTTTGAACCATGCCCCTGATTATGCTTCCATAAAAATTTTATGCAAAGACAATAACTACCATAAACGTATGACGCTAGAAGCATTTACTACACATTGACCAATCTAATGATACAGTTAATAAAAGAGCGGACACTGACAACATAAATGAAATTTACTGTGCTCTCCTAAAGAGAAATTGAGCAAAATTTTTCCCAAATGGCCTATTATTGAATGCAGAATGTATTAAATAATTTTTCTGAAAATAATTTAGTGTTACCATCAAGGCTGACTAAACCCACGTTTGCAGCTGCGAATTTTCCTTGAATTTTGCCATGAATTTTATTCAAAATTTATTTAGCAAATTTTATTTACTCAGCAAAACTTCACAAAATTTGAATTTATTCAACTGTGTTATCACCATGTACTGGACCTAATCCAGGTTTAACAGAAAAACTTTAACGACTGATAAAGGCAAAACTTAAAAAAAAAATGTTCATTCATTTGAAGCACAGTCGAAAACCATCCCCATCTTTAATAGAAAATGCACAATAGAAGAAATTGAACACTTTTTTTTATTTTCTCGAAAACGGTGAGTCGTATCGCAAAAATTTATAGAGGCAAAATCTATTTAAAATATGATTTTACATAACCGTTCCATACATCAAAATCCAATCGGATCACTCCTTTCCCTCTTCCTAAACCAATGGTTTTTTTTCAAATAAACATTTTGTCTGTCACCATATAGAGTAGGGGAAGGTGGGGTATTCTGGACCGCATTTTCATTTTGGCTAAAAACTCGCAAAAAAAAAACTTTTTCTGAAAATTTCAAAGCTTGAATTTGTAGTACGATAAATAACCTCTCTTTGGGTCACAGCGGTTCGGTCAAATTGTATTAAATTATACAAGTTTTATCAGTTGGCGCAAAAATGGCGTTTTTGCGATTTTGAAAAATCTCGGGGTATTGTGGACCACTTTGTAAATCGATTAAAAATGGAAAAATGTGATAGACAAACTTTTTTTTTTGATTCATATATTTATTATATAACAGACAAAGTGAAATGAAGTGAAAAATTGCAATGAAAATCAGTCCGAAACGCAATGTTCGCAAGTCCAGTAACTTGCAGTCATTCCGGAGCATCCCAAGTGAACAGCTCGGTCGCACACGTTGCAATGGATGGTATTTCGGCGGTTCATTTTTTTTGGCATATTTTTCTTACAAATTATGCAGAAATCGATGTATTCTTCCACCTCACAATAGGTTGAAGATGGTTGTTTCTTCTGTGATGTCTTCGATTTGACACGATCTTTTTGCTTTTTCGATTATGTTGGGGCTGGATCCCCGACAAACATCTATGCCAAATTTCAGGCCAATCGGTTCAGTAGTTTCCCCGCGAAAGGGTAACATAGAGGGAAAACTAAGTTTCGAAATCACTTTACCCCCTCCCCTTACTTCTCCCACCCCTCGCGCTACTTTTTAATGGGTCTATGTTGGTGCTGGACCCGCGACGAACATCTATGCCAAATTTCAGGCCAATCGGTTCAGTAGTTTCCCCGCGAAAGAGTAACATAGCGCAAAAACTAAGTTTCGAAATCACTTTACCCCCTCCCCTTACTCCCCCCATCCCTCGCGCTACTTTTCCGTATGCCTATGTTGGAACCAGAACTACCACAGACACTCATGCCAAATTTCAAGTCAATCGGTTCAGCCGTTTTTGCGTGAAAGAGGAACAGACAGACAGACAGACAGACACCAACTCATTTTTATATAACACATGGATCAATAAGTCCCGAGACTAACCCAGAGATGACGCTCGTAGTAAACCAGTAACCACGTCTTTCTAGAGTACTAACCTTTGCTTGAAACGTGTCAAAATTTTAAGTCGATCGGACCAGAAACAGCTGAGTTATCGAGGTTGGAGTAAAGTCGTTTTGTAGTTTGTTTAAAAAATGGAAAAAACCGAGTTTCGTGTTCTGATAAAACATTGTTTTTTAATGGATAAAAACACCGTGCAAGCGAAACAATGGATTGAAAAATGTTACCCGGACTCTTGTCCATCAAAAGCAACGATTTGTCGGTGGTTTGCCGAGTTTAAACGTGGTCGTACCGACACAAATGACGCGGAACGCTCGGGTAGACCTGTGGAAGCCGTTACACCGGAAAATGTGAGTGAAGTGACAAAAATTATAATGAAAGATCGTAAAGTGAAGCTCCGTGAGATTGCTGAGATAACACAGATATCATATGGAAGTGCATTTACTATCCTTCATGAAAAATTGAGCATGAAAAAGGTTTTTTCCAAGTGGGTGCCGCGATTGCTTTCGATGAAACAAAAACAGCAACGAGTCGATGATTCAGAAAGCTGTTTATCGCTATTTACTCGCAATAAAAAAGATTTCTTGCGTCGTTACGTGACCATGGACGAAACATGGATACATCACTACACTCCAGAGTCGAAGCGGCAGTCATCTGAGTGGCGCACAGCTGGCGAAAGCCGTCCGAAGCGTCCGAAAACGCAGCAGTCAGCTGGCAAAGTCATGGCGTCAGTTTTTTGGGATACGCATGGCGTGCAGGGCCGTACCGACTGGGGGGGGATGGGGGGGAGGCTCCCCCCCCAATAAGTCTTCAGTTGGGAATTTGACCCTTAGGAGTTGGGAAATCTCACTTCTTGAAGATGTGAGATTTCCCAAGTTGGGAAATCTCTTTTGTCGATTTTCCAAAATCCCAACTTGTCTTTTTCTACCTCAAATTTTCTATTAGTGAACAAAGGCGTGTTTTATGACTTGTTTGTGTTTCCACATGCCATTCTGCTTTGGCGACAGCGTCACAGCGAGTTGAGAGAGAATGAATAAAAGGCTTTGAAAGAGTAGAGTAGACACTCGACCATGGGGGGAGTATAATGTTCTCATCAGTTTATGGCACAGAACTATATAACATAGTATGGTGACACAAAGCTCTGCTGAAAAATGGTCCCAAAAGTATTTCCCTCTTTATCATACTTAAACGCATCCACTGAACTGTATAATATCGCGAAATTCAAATTTCGTCCGCCGCGAAATTCAAATTTCACAAGTTTGAGACTAACTTTATGCGCCAACACCATTCCGAAAGTCTATTTTCCTTTGACAGCTCACGGTTTAAACGAAAGAACTATATTTATAGTCATACGGTTATCTCGCTCTTACTTAACTCGTTTTGATTCATTGAACTGTATTGAAATGGGACCATTTGAGACAGCAAATCGAGCGATCTAGTATATTCGTGCTGAAACAGTGAGTTTTGAAAATATAGTGTAATTGTTGTACCATCGGTGTTCGGATTTTTTAAACAAATGAATAGGTAAGAACTGTTTCAAGTAATATGTATTTAATTTCTTATAAGTTTATGTCAACACTGGATTCGGATAAAATCTGAATACAAAAGAAAGTGCCAAAAATAAGCGATATAAAGTCAAATGTACTTCTTGTGGTCACAAGTCGCATAAGATTATTAGTGTTTACCCTTTATTTAATTGTGAAAAATAAAAAAAATTTACTTTCTTCTACGGAGTGCAATAAAGTATTGTATTCATGAAAAATTTCGACCTCTTAATTTTGCCTAAAAAAAATTTCCCGATCACTCCTGAGTCGATTGGAGTCATATTAAAAAAATGTCGTTCTGTCTGTCAGTCTGTCAGTTTGTCTGTCAGTCTGTGTACAAGATTTCTCAAAAACTAATAAAGCTAGAGCCATGAAATTTTATAGGCATGTTGGGTCCTGAAATGGGACGATCCTATCAACTTTTGGTGGAAATCCGTTAACCGGAAGTATCCAAAATGGCGGTTTTTCAAAAATCGCAATTTCGTTTTTCTCGATTTACTCCCAAACTACGCGTTTTTTAGTGGCCTTAAGTACGACGAAACTTTTAGAAAATAAAATTTCCCACACTTTTGTCTTTAGATATAACTCGATATCTCAACCTGTTATCGAGATAAAACGTTATTTCCAAAAAAAAAAACAGTTTTTGCGATTATCTTGAAAACTAATGGGGTTTTGCTGACTGAATGTATGAAGTGAAATAATGAGAATGACATTCTGCACAATTTTGTTTCTTACCGTTATTGAGATATTTAGATTAAAATATAAAAAAATATGTTTTTGCAAATTACTGGCAAACTAACGATTTTTCGACAAATTAATTTAAGGAAAACTTGGAGATGTTAAAATTTTCTACCTTTTTGCCATTTACCGTAAATTGATATCTTTTACAGTTCTCAAGCTATCTCAAATTTTGTACGTTTTTGATATTTTTGAATAAACCAAGAATTTATTGGGATGTCGTCTTAGGTTGACAACGCGACAGGGCTCTAGCGTAAATTGCGCAGGATCGTAGATTTTGTAGAAGTAAGTTTTGTGTTGACCACAACTGATATTTCATTATATCAGTTGTTTCTTGTCAGAGATTCTGGGCAAGGAAAAGGAATTTTTATTATGTACATCCCAGTTGGGAAAAATTAGATGTTCGAGTTGGGAAAATTGAGACGTCTCCCCCCCCCAATCCAGAACCTTCGATACGGCCCTGATGGCGTGACGATTGTATCACCCTAAAAGGTGATTATATTGATGAATAAAAAAAAATTTTGCAAAAAAAATGTTGTTTTCATTGTTAGTCTCGGGACTTATTGATCCATGTGTTATTAGTATGATTAGTATGATTAGTATGATGATTGCCGAAAATCTAATGCTGTGTTTTTGCATGAAAAAACACTTATATGCATCAAATACACGAAGTTTGCTTGTCAAATGTCAAGAATTGAGTGGTCCATAATTCCCCGACAAAAGTGGTCCACAATTCCCCGAACGCTCTTTTTTACAATATGGCAGCTATTAGTAACACAATGCAAACTTCATGCAAAATTTTTTGTCAGTGTCGAATGCTTAAGGCTCCGTGAATATTATCAATATATTTACTTGAGTTGATTCTCGAAAAATGTGGTTAAATTTAAGCGAAACACAAAGTGAAAAAAAAAATTTCGAAGTATCACTTTTCTATTTGCTATCGAAGCGAGGTGATAGTGCGTATACACAAGTCGAGTACTGTTAGGAAAATTAGCTTAACATGAGGCAAACTGATTACAGTTATTTGCAGCTACCAACCACTACTAGGGGAAACAAAATGACGCTGGTCCGCAATTCCCCGTGGTCCAGAATACCCCAGTTTCCCCTATTCGACGGTTGACCCCTAGCAATTGTAGTTTTTCTTATGTTTTTCATTTAATTCTAGTCCAGAATCTTAAACCCTTAAGCCTAGTACGCAGTTCGAGTAAAATGAAATTTTAACGCGGTCTCCAAATTGGCACATTAAAACCGAAGTAAAAACTGTTTGTGGAGAAATCAAATTGACAGCTAAGATTTCAATTCCTCAATTTCTTCAAAATCCAAATATTCTTCCATTTTTTTAAATTAAAACATAACAAAAGCTATAATTGCCAATCTGGCAATCATTGGAGACCCGTATGGTGATATTCGTATCAAAATTCGAACAGTTGTACCAAAATTCCACTTTGAAGTCAAACTTTCCAATAAGATTTTTTAAAATTTATTCCAATCGGATTTTGATGTATGGGAGTTTTATGTAGAATCATATCCTAAATAACTTTTGTTCTTGGACTTTTTTGATAAGATGCACCGTTTTCGAGATATTCACAAAAACCGTTTTCGTTCGTATGGGGGGTACCCCCCCTAATGGTCCGTTTTTGCCCATTAACGAACTTAGCCTCGCATTTTACGAAAAACGAATCTGCGCAAAATTTCAAGTCTCTAGCTCAATCCGTGCGCCCGCAATCCGCGCCACAGACGGACAGACGGACAGACAGACGGACAGACAGACGGACGGACATGCAGAAATTAATTATTTTTATCATTCTAAACACACTGGTGTAATTCATTTTTGTGTGTGATGACGGGATCTTGGCGTTACAAACGGTAAGGCAAAGTTAATATACCCTTTGGTTTCACCATACGGGTATAAAAACCACACTCGTTAAGAAAACTGGAAACAGAACCTCTATTATTTTCATCTGTCAAATTTTTACCTCGAATTTAATGTACCGAACAGTTAAAATGCTGGTAAAATCAAGTGGAGACTTTCTACGCCATCTAGTGTAGGCAACATGAGTTTTTCACATCATTTTACCAGCAAACTGCGTACCGCTTGGTAAAATTTCTGAGGTTAAATTTAAGCTCAGTGTTAAATTTGTATAGGAAATTTCATTTTACTCGAACTGCGTACTAGGCTTTAAGAATTAAAATTTTTATCCTTACGTGGATACGTTTGAATAAATTTTTTGAAAAATTTGGATACATAAAATTTTTGGTCATGGGGATCTCTGTTCCTGACTGCGTGTGTGGCATTTCGCGAAAATTTCAATATTTTCTTTATATCAAAGGTGGCGGTGATTTTTCCCAATGTTTGATAACGATATTTCAAAAAAAAAAAAACTATTTAAGAATCGTGCAACGAAATAGAAGAAAACAAAGCTTTCAAATTATGGACAGGATGTGATGACCCGACATAATGATATTTTATTTTTCCTTATTGAAAATCAAAAAAACGTCGCCGCTACTGCTCCGCTTCATAGTGCTCTCTGCTCAGAGGTTCGATATAAAGTGACAAAATTGTGTTGTGAGTGGGCAAATCAAGATATCTGTCAAACTTTATGGAAAGCATGCCGGAAAACCGAAGTTCCATTGTATATTAGAAAATCTTAATTGTAGAAAATTCGACTTTACTTACAGTTCTTCATTGTAATTGGCTCGCTGTCGAGGGGTCATGTTCAGTGTTCCATGCGTTCTATTATTGTATATCCAAATAACGACAGTGGAAATGGCGGCAACTATCGTTTAAAAATAAAATAATTAAAAAATGCGTTAAAAATAGTAAAATATCTTACGTATTAACCAGGAAATAAAGAACAATTCCAAATAGAGATAATTTCCATTGCTATGATCCACAATTACTCCTGATATGATGGAAATTATAGCTAACCCCAAATTCTGAACAGATTGGCATCTAATAAAAAATAAAAAATGTGCAATTTTTAAAATTTTCTCAAGATATTGAAGATCAATTCATACATTCCATATGCAGTTCCAAGTTGATATTCTGGAATAATTAGTGCGACTAATGGCCATAGACTACTAGCTAACATTGAGTATGACAATCCCATTAATATCATACCAACATAAGGATTCAGTTCAGTAAATGCTAATATTGAGTGCGCCGCGATAGTTGATATACATGCAATAAATACCCACATCACATTTTTGCCAGTCTTGTCAATCACTATTCCAAATATAGGGCTAGCAACAGCCGAAATTATGTACACAATAGAGTTGACTGTGTTGGCTTGCTCAGGCGTGAAATGAAACTTCTTAATAAAGAATTCTCTAAAAGTAGTTATTCACATCAGTAATACTGATTGGCAATAGCAAAATATTTTTTTAAATTACTTTCCCAATGCAATGAACGGAAAAATTGCAACGTAATACGCAACACATATAACGGATACCATCCAAAATGTAACTCTAAATGTACCCACGTCACTCAGCTTCGCCACCTCACCTGATGGATTGTCGTTACGCCTTAAAATTCGTTGGGCACGCTTGTCCAACCAACCTAAAAGTTGAATATTTTAAATGTTAACATTGCCTTTTTTAGCATATTAATTGAAGCAAGGATAATTATTTTAGCGGAAATTAGTTTTCGTACCCTTTCTTCCAACCGAAAAAAATATTTTTAGAGAAAAGAAGACAACAAACTAATCTTTATTACATGGTCGGCTAAACTTTGAAAGTTCTCGGATATTCCACTACCAGGGGCTTTGTTGAAAGCTCTTTTTGGTATTTTTGTTTTTTTTTGTCACACTGTCAATTGTTTTACTTTACATTAAAAATAGGTTCGATAATGAAAAACTTTTATGTGAAATTTCCGAATCATATTATTATTACACCGCATTAATGTGTTATTACGGTGTTATTACACCGCAAAAAGAAACAATCATGTCCAAAATTCGTGTCGTATTTTGGAACAGCACGCTTCATGATTTTCAGCAGTGTTAATTTTTTCGCTACGCGAAATATACCACTGCTTCAGTCAATGTCCAAATGCCAACTGAGCTCAGAAAAACCTCTCGCGCAAACGGCCCCACTTCGAACTCAGCAAAGCTCTATGATATACAAAAGGCACAAGTGGAAGCAGAACGGGTTATATGCAGTGATGATCCCAAAGCCGATTTCGAGCAAAGTATATTGATGCTAAACAATGTAGTAAATGAAGTAAAAATAAAGATTTGATCAAAAAATACTGAGCCCTTAAAATTATAACACATCTGTTTTAGGATTCATATCTTTATTTACCTAATCTTTGCTAAAATTTTTGAGATACAAAATATAATTTAATAAAACCGCTTTGTAACGCAATTAAAAATAAAAACGTATAGGGTAAAGTATCCAGATCTGAGCCCCGGCACCAGTTCTGAGCATCCCTGTTAATTTTCCGGCTAAAATAAGAATTGTGCGCGATTGAGCCGATTAAACCACATTTCACAACGTGATGAAACCAATTATTCTTCGAATTCAATTCTTATTTCTATAAGTTACTAGGCGTACTTAATTTAATATGGGGGGCTCAGAACTGAATTTTGGGATAATTTTCACATTTACACATAATTCTTTTTTTTTATCCAAATTGTTGAGGAATATGTATATGTTAATTTAATTTAAACATTCCATACTTTCGACCAGTAAGTATAAGTTTCTCAGAAAGTATACGGAAGACAAAGAAAATATGGTAAGTGAAAAAAGGCTTAAGGGGGCTCAGATCTGGGTATTTTACCCTATTCCCACGGAAATTAATGATAAGAAAAAAATAAAAATATAATAAACAAAACATAAAATAATATTACATATTGGAAAATTAAGGAAATTCTTTTCAATTAAACATTGTCATAGGGCATTTATATATTTACGTAAAACAAAAAAAATATTGAAAGAAAAATAAATTTTAAAAATGGATTTTCTATAGCACTGAAAGTGAACTAGATTTCATTTAATGCGAAGTAATTTGTTGGAAGCGCAAAATGTAGTAAATCTACTTCAATCGAAGTTATATGGGAAAGTGACAAGGATTTTGTTTAAAAATGGGATGACTTTTCAAAACAAATTTTTTTTTAGTAGTTGCGCCGGAATTACTGGGGTACCTGACTTTTATTTTTACTATTTCAAATTTGTAGGCCACTACTAGTGTAATAATACGCTAAAGAGCTTATACACCAGTAGGCGAAAAACTGGAGAAAGGAATATAGCATATGAACACATGAGAACTCATTATGTTCATATGTCGAAATATAAAAATGCAAAATCGAATAGTAAAACAAAAGGCAGCCATAATAACACAAAAAGAATTTTTAATAAAATGAAGAGAATACGGAGTTATACCGGGATTTATCAAGAACAGTACTAAAAATGTAAACAGAGTGATGAAAGATTCGGGAACATCTCAAACATTTAAAAACACAATATTAAATTTCCAACGAAAAATCATGAACCTTAATTTAGAGAAATTAAACCGTCAAGTGCCGCCATTCGAGATTCACGTCAACAATACTCAGAAATTCTACCACCTGATATCCAAAATCAGCTGAAAAAGAGGCAAAAGAAAATGACCAAAAATCTCATGGATAGCAGAAATCGAACAAACACAAAGAAATTTGAACGGCTTCTAACAGATCTTATCAAAGATCTCGGTTTACAACAAAACAAAAAAGTCGCTCATAAACACAACACAAACAATGTTTCCTAGAGAAGTGCAAAAAATTCGCTCTTCCGTACGATCAAAAAGACTTCCCACTACTACATGTAATAGCAGATGCCGAATATGCGATCCAAACAGGAGAAACAGTGAAAAGGAAAAAGATATTTCCAGGAGAAAATTCTGTAATCTTTTTTCAAATTATACAAAAACAAATAAAAAACATAACAAAAGCTATAATTACCAATCTGGCAATTATCGAAAACCCGTATGGTGATATTCGTATCATAATTCGAGCAGTTGTACCAAAATTCCACTTTGAAGTCAAACTTTCCAATAAGATTTTTCAAAACTTATTCCAATTGGATTTTGATGTATGAGAGTTTTATGTAGAATCATATCCTAAATAACTTTTGTTCTTGCACTTCTTTGATAAGATGCACCGTTTTTGAGATATTCGCCAAAAACGTTTTCGTTCGTGATGGTCCATTTTTGCCCATTAACGAACTTGGCCTCGCATTTTATGAAAAACGGATCTACGTAAAATTTCAAGTCTCTAGCTCAATCCATGCGCCCGCATTCCGCGCCAAAGACAGACGGACGGACGGACGGACATGCAAAAATTAATTATTCTTATCATTCTAAACACACTGGTGTAATTCATTTTTGTGTGTGATGACAGGATCTTGGCGTTACAAACGGTAAGACAAAGTTAATATACCCTTTGGCTTCACCATACGGGTATAAAAATGCTTGCTTGAGAGACGAGATCCGTTATCCAACACAGAAAATCGCATCTCTCTCGGTTGAACGGTTCAAGAGTATTGAAGAAGAGGCGCAAAATTTTATCGAAATCGAATGAACCGATTTCGCGTTATGCCGGAATAAACATTCAAATATAAAAACACAAATTTAAAAAAAAATTGTTGGGTTCAATACGATACCATGAAAAGCACATTGATGTGTATCAGAATTTCTAAACAATAAAAAAAAAATTGAAAATTATTCCTTTATATTTTGTTATTAGCTTGCATACTCGTCGTTGCCGAATTAAAATTTGTTCCACAAGTTTTTTTCGCACCAAAAAACCAAGAAAAACCTTAAACTTTTGGAAAAAATTTTAAAGGATTATAGCTTCGTTAATCATTACTCCGTTAATTTAAAAGATAACTTTTTTAAAACGTTAATTTGTGAAAATTCTTTTATCCGCTTGTCAGCTTATAGTTTTTATAAATTCCACCGCCTCCCACCAAACCCCCCCCCCCCTCCCCTCCTCTACTCCCAACCCATCCCACCACCCCTCCCCCGTTCTCAATACGGCATAATAATAAAAATATAACGCATTTTGACTATTTTTGTGAAAAAATTTAATAAATTAATATCTCAAAAAATGAAACTATTTTTTTTCGGATTCATTTTCGTATTCAGGGCATGAAAACCTACAAGAAAAGTTACTTCGGATAAAAATACCCTTTCAAAGTCAAGATTTGTTGTCTAATGTAATCATTCATATCCTCCGAATAGAAAGAGTTAAATGAATTCACCGGATTTTTCAAATTTTTATACTTTTAACATACCTAAAAGCAGCGCACAGAAGAATGACATGAGGCAAGTTAAGCCGGCTAGAAGTAACACTACACCAATTACTGTGTGACCAATGCTGTAGAACTGGTTCACGTATTTATATAGCGGCTCCATTACCAAAAAATTAACAGTACTGCCAACACGAGCAAATGACAACTGAAGGCCAAAAACCATGTTGAGTTCTTTACCCTTAAACCAAAGCACAGCATAATTGTTTTGTGCAACAGCAAGAGATTCAGCACCAATTCTATACAATAAAGAAAAAAAAACTTTAAAATGGAGGAAACTTCTTTTGCGAAAAAGTAACTTACCCGAAAATAAATCTACCCACGATCATTAGCCAAAATACATTGAATAGGCCTCCTAATGCAAACAATAGCTGACCGATTAACAGGATGAATAGGTAGATAATTGTGCCCATTCGAATGCCAAAAACCCGATCGATTAAGAATCCACCGATGAAACACAGGACAACATTCGGCCATGAATAAATCGAATAAAGTAATGTAAATTGTGTTGTCGATAAGTTCAGATCGGCTTTAAAATGGTTCTGCAACGCTCCTGGATTATCATAGCAGAAGTACGAACCTGAAAAAATATAATTAAAATTATTAAATCATTCAATTTCGAATTTGCATCCATAAAGTTGCCTTAATGAGCCATAAAAACATTATTTACGATAACTGGAAATTATTTTTAAACAAAATATCTGATGTGAACCGCACATGACTTTCTCAAACAACATCTACGTTTCTGCCAGTAGTTGAAGTATTTCACAGAGAAAGTTCACTTTTGGTTAGTAATAAAAATACTAAAACGTATGTCATTTATCGCGATCTGTCACCTATTTAGCATCACCTGACAAGGTCGCCGTAGAACATTTTTTTCTTAGTTGGACCAAGATCTAGATCCTGCAATAAATTTCGTCCCGGTCAAGAATTTTTTTTAGTTAGATCAAGATTCAGGTATTCAAACATATTTCGTCCCGTCAACTATTCGTTGTTGTTTTTTGTTCCACGACTCCCGCTCTATATACTACGTATAAGAAAGTAACTGATGCAATCCAAATAAGAGTTCATTTCATCTCAAATGTGAGAATTTTTTTTTGCTTTTTTCCTGACTTTAGTCTAGTTGTATAATTTGATTTATTTAATGCGTAATTAACTTATCCGTTCGCTTAGGAATTCCAGTCTTTTATTTTGTCTTTAATAGACTTTCGAGATAGACAAATGCATCTGCTTTCCCTTGACCAGTTTTAGACAAATGCATCTGCTTTTACTTGACCACTTTTAAAGCGTTATCAAACCATTTTAAGATGACATAGTTCAATAACATCTCATTTCAGAATTGGAACAACAATTTTACTAATCACAATTCGCCACATGAAATTAATTAATAATTGCTATTAAGATTACTGCGCTATGGTTTGCAGATTAGACAACTTTCTTTAATTTTATTAAAGACTTTTAATATCTACCAGCACGCGGGCGCAAGCAAATCGTTAAAATTTTTTTTGAAAATTAAACAGTTTTCTCAATGAAAAACTCAATTTTTGCTAGGCAAACTATCAAATTTTATGAGTTTTAAAAATCACTTTAACAACAAGAAAGAACCATCAAGCCTCAATCAATTAAATTTTAGAACTTAAGATCGAAAAAAACCGTATAAAATTGAATGAAACAGCACAAAACTTTCTAAATGTACTAACACTATCCCAGAGCTGGGTACTTCACCTTGTTAAGTTGTGAGTCTTTGGTAACTCCACAGAGAAATTGCTAAAAGGGAACCACAAGTTTTATTTGTATACGAAAAATTGAGAATTGCATATTAACACTTTCTTCTTATTCGTTGTAGAGGGCCTTAGTTCTTAATATTTTTGTACTCGAGGAACACTGAATTCTAACTTTTTTTCCCGTGGAACGATTTAAAGCGAGAATGGTTAACCTTTTCGAAATCAACGGAGCAATGAAAAAAAGGACATTGCACGCAAAAATACCTCCAATATTCGAGAGAGAAAAAAAACGGAATCGTATCGCAGGCGCATTGTGGGCGCACTTGCACCCGCATGTTACTTTTACTATATTTCTTGGATTGTTGTTGTGTTTTTGTAGGTGGAGATTTTTTGATTTTTGTGAGGAGAATTTCTTATAATTTCAGATTTGACTAAACCATTCATACCTCTTATGCATGGCTTCTATATGAAAATGAAAGCAAATTGCCTGACCTTTTCATAAAACATATTGTTACAAAAAAAGCCATAAGATGTACTACGGGAGAGAGAAGTTTCAGAAAATGCCACGGAAAACCCCTTTCCTAGAAAGTTTTTTCCGTTATATGTCAAATTATAAGATCTATTGAAAAATTTATGAAGAGGAAATGTGTTTAAAATAGGATTTAACATAACTTATCTATACATCAAAATCCAATTGGATCACTCCTTTCCATTGCTGTTTACATCAGACATTTTTTAACTCTAATCCGCACACCCGGTGACTTTGAGTCACCGTTTCAGTTTTGAGAGTGATTGTTACGAATGTTAGAAAAGTTATTGCATTCATGCTCCTTGACTTTGTTTTTTTATGCCAATACTATTTAAAAACGGAAAAAAAATTATTTTTTTTACTACAACAATAATATTTCGCTTTTATGGAATTCACCCTTAATCCACGCAGGCGGTGACTTACAGTCACCGTAACGGCAAAGAAAGGTTATTTTGGTATCACTTTGCTTCTGTTTCGCAAAATATCGGACCGTAGTAGGGAATAATACCTGTAGCATTTCCCAAAAGTTGCTTCCTGTGTCCCCATTGCTAAGGTCGCGCATTGAAGCAAATATGTGCAAATGCAAAAAAATGTTTGTAACGAAAATTTTTGAAAATCTATTTTATGCTACAATTGTAAAGAGTACGAATGATGTACATATATACAAATAAATATTATTAACTGAATTAAAAAATGCAAACTTACAAAATTTTTTTTTTTATTAAGTTATTCTTTTTTTTCGGCATGGTGACTGTGAGTCACCGCCTGCGTGGATTAAGGACAAAATTAGCCTGAGCTGATTAGGGTTAATAAAACTTACACTCAAATTTTTTACCGTGTAGAAATTGATCTTATTTTACTACATACACACTGACATATTGCGGACTCATCGAACTGAGTTTATGGATATATGTCCCAAGGATGTGCGAGGCTTTGTTTTGATTTCGATTTTTCTAGCGATGTCAACACCTTTCTCATCTATGTATATATATAAAAATGGAAGTTTGTCTGTTGGTTGGTTTGTTGATTGGTTGGTTTGTTGGTTGGTTTGAGATTACAAAACTCAAAAACTACTGGACCGATTTTTACGCGGCTTTTTGCAAAATGATCTGCGTTGCCAGGAGCTATGTTAGATTTTCAAAACTCAAAACAGAAGGTCCTTTAAGGATAACGCAAATCTCCTTTTTCCCATTTTTCCCCGGAAAAATTTGCATTACAGGGTTTTTGGGGTTGCTGATCACGAATCCGGTATTAGATTTTCAAAATTCGAAACGGGAGGTCCTATAAGGATCACGCAAATATCCTTTTTTCATTTTTTCCCGGACAAATTTGCATTAGGGGGTTTTTGGGGTCGCTGATCACGAATCCGGTATTAGATTTTCAAAATTCGAAACGGAAGGTCCTGTAAGGATAACACAAATATCCTTTTGCCCGGAAAAATTGCCATTATAAGGTTTTTGGGGTCGCTGATCACGAATCCGGTATTAGATTTTCAAAATTCTAAACGGAAAGTCCTGTAAGGATAACGCGAATGTTTTTTTTCCAATTTTTCTCGCAAAAACTGGCTTTGGGAGGTTTGGTGTTGAAATTTCAAAATTCGAAACGGAAGGTCCTGTAAGGATAACGTTTTTTTCCCAAAACTTTTTCAGTTTTTTATGGTTTTTGGCATTCTAAAATTTATACAAAAAACTTTAAGCTGGCAACAAAGGGTCTGTAAGTATGTAATAAAGGTAACAATTTGCGACGGTGTTGGTTTATTATTGCTTTTTAAAATTTGGATTTAAAATTATACAATTTGATTAAAAATTTTACTTTCAATACCAGTTCACTTATACTCAGCAGCTCTCAACCTAATTGTACTCTTTGCGTTACATCAATTTCATGTCAATTCACAAGAAAATTACACAGATAGTTAGTTTTTACTTGCTAAATCTAGTATGCAGATTTAATTCTTGAAAAATTCGAAAAGAAATCAGTGCAAAACGCAAATGATACAATTTTACACTTGAAAGTTAAAGTTGAGAGCCCCTGCAGCAGCAGCCAGCTGTCATTTATGCCAAACACATATCTTGATCTTTCTTTATTTTACCGATAGCCATATTTATCACACGAGAAATGAAAGGTTGCCAACTCGTGTTTTATGTGAATTAAATCTGATAGTATTTTGGCGCGAATTTGTTTTTATTTGAATGTGTCGCGAAGTGAAGTATAATAAGTTTGAAGCGCAATTTGAATATTAAGTGCACTTAGAAAAAAATAACTACAAGTGTAATAAAGTTTTTTTTTGTGAAATATTCTGTTTTCGTTTTATGTGATTAGTTTCCAGAATCTTTTAAAGCAATCGTTGAAAGGATATAACAGACACGTTTGTTTTGTACACTTCATTTGGCATTTTGAATGCGGAATATTTCAGGAACTATTTAACATAACTTCAAACATCAACAGATAATTTGGTTAGTTGTCAACCATAACTGTTCAAATAAGGTTGGTATTACATCTCTATTTACTCGTACAAGGTTGGTAATGGTATCAGGGCACCCATTAGAAATAGACGGTCAAAATGTTTGAAACATAATCTAGCTGTGATTCGCGTTATTTTCTTTCTTAGCGTATTACGTGGGATTATACATCCATTGTATACATAGCCGAATTATACAAGGTCTGCTTGACAGCTCAGTTGCTTCTGGCTCTGACGTCATCGGCAAGAAATTCTTATAAGACTGAATGGGAATTTTCCCTAATTCTCAAATCTAGCTAACATCTAGCTAAACAACTCCGTACGCACAATCAACATTAGAAAGAATTTCTTGCCGATGACGTAGCAAGATGGTGGCTGTTGAAAAATAACCAGCAGACCTTGTATAATTCGCCCATGCATTTTATATACTTCGTTAGTCAGATCCCTCCCTGATAGGAAAAATTTCCCAGTTCTTATGAACCCACTACAATTGCATCGCTATTGTTGAGCAAGAGAGCCTGATTTTTGTTGAGTAGCAAAAGAAAACTTCATTCGGTAGCTTGTCTTCAGTGCAGTTAGCTGTTTGTCATTGTCCTGGTGTGTTATTTTGATTTAAAGTATTTTTCTGAATAATTTACTTTAATTGAAAATAAAAATATCTGTGACCAAAGATCATAGATACATATAGTTGTTCAAAATTTAATTTAGCTGCCTTCGAGCGTTCACATGAAGCATGAGAGCCTGTTTAGACGCGACGTGTTTTCGTTCGTTTCGTTAAAGTTTAATGGTGCGGGGTACTGTGGGAATGACGATAGGAAAAGACGAACGAAAACTAAAATTCCCACCGTGAAAATAAAGCGGAACGGTGCCTGATTGCTTGTTAAGGTATTTCGTGGCTATGCGTTTCGTTGCTATGGTTTTAAATATTTTGTCAACTGTAATTGTTGTTTGGTTTTCCGATTATAATTGTTTTAGCAGTGGAGATAATGTCATCGTGGAATTTTATTTTCGCGCATTCCAAAAGGAACCAAAATACGTTAAAAAATATTCGTGTAAACACGAACGAAAAAAGGAGCGGAAACAGGAGAGTAAATAGGTGGTCGTGTATACGGTTGTTTAGTCCAACCGGCACGGTAGATAGACTATAATCAAGAGCGGTGTTTCCCAACCGAGAGTACATGTAACCCTCCCTGAGGTACATCGACTGGTTTCAGTTCCAGGGGGTACGCAAAATCTGAAAAAGAAGATGGCGGAACTATGAATCAAAGAAAGCATAGATTGCGACACTAGCAAATTACGCATCATTTTACGTCACTAAGAGCACTTCGTAGTGAATAAAAAAAAATACGAAATTACAATTAATAAATTGTAATAGTTGCAATAATAAACTGTAGACAATGACAAAAGTTCAGATTAGTAATTTTCGCTATTGGAAAGTTGATTTAAATTTTGAATTACCATTCTTAACCGCTTAATGCTAAGGTTTTTATACCCGTATGGTGAAACCAAAGGGTATACTAAATTTGCCTTACCGTTTGTAACGCCAAGATCCCGTCATCACACACAAAAATTAATTACACCAGTGTGTTTAGAATGATAAAAATAATTAAATTTTGCATGTCCGTCTGTCTGTCTGTGGCGCGGATTGCGGGCGCACGGATTGAGCTAGAGACTTGAAATTTTGTGCAGATCCGTTTTTCGTAAAATGCGAGGCCAAGTTCGTTAATGGGCAAAAAATGGACCATTAGGGGGGGGGGGGGGGGGGGTACCCCCCATACGAACGAAAACGTTTTTTGTGAATATCTCAAAAACGGTGCATCTTATCAAAAAAATCCAAGAACAAAAGTTATGCAAGATATTATTCTACATAAAACTCCCATACATCAAAATCCGATTGGAACAAATTTAAAAAAAAATCTTATTGGAAAGTTTGGCTTCATAGTGGAATTTTGATAAAACTGTTCGCCATTAACTTAAATCACCATACGGGTTTTCAATAGTTGCCAGATTGGCAATTATAGCTTTTGTTATGTTTATACCCGTATGGTGAAACCAAAGGGTATACTAAATTTGCCTTACCGTTTGTAACGCCAAGATCCCGTCATCACACACAAAAATTAATTACACCAATGTGTTTAGAATGATAAAAATAATTAATTTCTGCATGTCCGTCCGTCCGTCTGTCTGTCCGTCCGTCCGTCTGTCTGTCTGTGGCGCGGATTGCGGGCGTACGGATTGAGCTAGAGACTTGAAATTTTGCGCAGATTCGTTTTTCGTAAAATGCGAGGCTAAGTTCGTTAATGGGCAAAAATGAACAATTAGGGGGGGTACCCCCCATACGAACGAAAACTTTTTTTCTGAATATCTCAAAAACGGTGAATTTTATCAAAAAAGTCCAAGAACAAAAGTTATTTAGGATATGATTCTACATAAAAGTCCCATACATCAAAATCCGATTGGAATAAATTTTAAAAAATCTTATTGGAAAGTTTGACTTCAAAGTGGAATTTTGGTACAACTGTTCGAATTTTGATACGAATATCACCATACGGATCTCCAATGATTGCCAAATTGGCAATTATAGCTTTTGTTATGTTTTTTATTAAAAATAGGTAAAAAAAAATTAAATATTAGATCAAAACATAACAAAAGCTATAATTGCCAATCTGGCAATTATTGAAAACCCGTATGGTGATTTAAGTGAACAGCGAATGAAGTGAAGTGAGCTTCGAGAACTTAAAATTTCTCACTGGAATATCGCCACAAAGTCTTGGAGTCAGGTCGTACGATCAAAACCCTAGTAAAATTAACCAAACTCAACCGAACTTAATCAAATAAACTATTTTTGACACTTCACTGTTCTCATTGCAGTATTCAATGCAACTGAGATTGGCAACCAGGTTATAAACTTGCCTACAGACACCCCAACATGAACGCCAACATGCTAAGTTTTCAATTTTTTTTTGATTTTACACCAACCTGGTCGACAACATGAAAAACCAACCGCCAACTTAGCCACAGACGTACAACATCGACTCCAACATTGCATGTTGGCGACCAGGTTGCAACAAAGTTGGCCGTCTATGGGCCCTTTAACGAAAGAATGACGTCGAATGAACTTAGTACAACAAAAAAACAGATGACACACACGTGTTGCTTCTGTGTCGAATGGATGCCTGCGCGAGGAATGGCTCAATAGTGTGGAAATTCGGCTCTAGAATGATGAAAATTGGCTGATTTTGTTGTTTGGGGACCCCCACTCAATTTTTACGAGGAAAATTTTTCCCAAAGACACTATAGTTGCGTTTTTTTTAATGTTCTAGAACACAGAACATTAAAAAAACGATCCAGAGTAAGTGGGAAATTTCATCGAGTTCGAATGGCAACTAACTTCACGTTGGTTACATCAGTAGGCCGTTACTGTTATATTTTCTTGATATAATCACGATTCACTATCTCCCATGATTAAAACTATTTCGCTGTCGAACAGAACCAACAAACCACCAACACAAAATCCTCAATTGAGAATAAAATGTCAGATTTATTATGTTGAAGTTAGCAGCATTTCATTACCGTACATTACCGTATAAAATTTCCCTTTGTTCCAAGCGCTGTCCGAGATGAAAAGGTGGTGCAGGATTTTATATGGAAAGCTTGTTCTGAACTGCTTCAGAACATTAAAAAAAACGCAACTTATGATATCAATCCAACTTCTTTCTTTTTTTTTAGAAAAAATCATATTTCAGTGTTCCGATTTATTTCAACACGTTTGCGATTCTCCGGATAGTTCACTCCCCGAAAAAACGCTGAAAAATACATTAAAATGTTGACCGTCAACCGATGATCCCGTTGACGGTCACGAGTTTTCACTATTTTGATTGACTGTGTAGAGTAGGCTTAAAACTCAATTCAGACTAACGATTGCGATTACAATTGAAGCTTGTCTACCAATGAGATCGAAGCTTTCAACGATATGGAAATGAAAGCTTTCATCTCATTTGTCGAGAGCTTAAATCGTAATCATAATCGCTTGCTTTGCTTTGATGAAGCATTTGAGGCGATAAAAGCAAGTAAAGCGTCTCTAGACCCAATGTACGCTTTGCTATGAGCGCTTTGACATCTGGCAATTGTGTTGTATTTATATTTTCTGAATGAAAAAAAAGTTTGTGCAAACATTTTAACAATAAAAATTAACTTATAAAGCAATTACAATGCATTTTGTGTTTTATTCCATCAAGTAGGTACAAAAATAAATTGTCAGAACTGTCAAAGCGCATAAAGCAAAGCGTCTAATTGAGAATTGTTCAAATCGAAGCTTTGCTTGCTTCGCTTTACTTTAAGCGCTTTTGTATTGAGCCAGCTCCCATAAGGAAACACGGAGTTCAATTCAGCTGTTAAAGCGAGTAAAGCAAGCGAAGCAAGCAAAGCTTCTATTGGGCCATCACCTTAACCGTTTGCAAAATTTACTCTAGTGGCTACTAGCAAGCACCACTTTTCTAAAATGCAGTTCGGAGCTTTAGCAAGACGGCCACAGTAATTTCAATTTCATATTCCACATCTTACAGAGAAAAACTAAATTCAGATTTGAAAACAGGGGTCCTTATATGGAATACGATCGCAATCGTAATGATCGGAACTTGTGTTGATGTTAATGTTTTCTACTAAACTTGACAAATTCCGACTATTACGATCCCATAATAGGCCTCCAGCATACTTGAATTAGGTAAGAATTGCTTGTATCATTGAAACAAAAATTTCGTTCCCCAGTGTTATCATTCTTTACAAATAAAATAAAATCAGACGAGACAATTTCAATGACTACTCACCAAAGCCAAGTAAACACATAAAAATTAAAGCGATAAATCTGTGGACGACATGTGAGGGGTTGCAGCATGCACTGGCCCAGCATCCAGTTAATTCTGGTGTTAATTCATTGTCTTGTTGTCGGATGGAGGGATGTGGGTAGTCATTATCCTGGTCCTCTATAATCGGACGCCGATCATCATCGTCAAAGGCAATCGGCATTTTCCTGATTTCCTTGTTAAGTACTCCTCTGGTTATTTACACAGATTCGGATTTAGCCTCACGGTAAAAAAAAACTCAAATTAAAAGTTATTTGCTTATTTTCCTTAATTGTAATATGAGTCTTCAACCTAATGCTTCGCACGACGCGGTCGGAATGGCCTCAAAAATGAATCTATGTAAAAATTAAGCAGACAATTAAAAGAATATTTTTAAGGGCGGAATTATCATTACGCCTCCAAAATAGTTAATCAACGTTAAGCAGATAACAAAACAACTGTGAAAGCAAAGTTTACTTATAAACTAAATTCTTTTTTGATAAAAGAAAATACAGCTCTTGCGAGGTGATAAGGAATCTAAAAGGCGTCAAGCAACTAGTTCGATTTAATTTCCAGAACATGAAAATTTAAATGTAATAGCCACTGTGCAAAAATACTAAAGATTTTTGAAAATTATGAGTCACATTTTACGGTTAACTTGTAAGGAAATTCTATACTCAGCTGTTTTACAACAAAATATCTTTGAATAAAAAAACCATATCAATGACCTGTATTTATACATATTAATGTAAATTTTTCAGCTGCTTTTTTTGTTTATAATGTAGAAAATAGAAAACAGAGTAATCGTCAAGCAAAGCATTGCAAATCATCGATAAACAAAGAAATTCTTACCTTCAAATTTGATTGATTCCTTGAAATACTTCCGGCCAAGGGCTAAGCCAATGTTATTTATTTTCAAAGTCCCCAACGCTTGCAAAATGGTAGTGAAACAAAATTAGTTAATAATTTTGCAAAATCTCCTAGCCAAAACGTCAAACAGAATAATACAGAACGACGAACGATCAAACTGAGCAAAAATTAAAAAAAAAGTGAGTCAGAGTCGTGAATTAATTTAGCCAAATTAACCTCGTTTGTATGATTCTACAAAGGTCGCTATCGATAATAATCTCAATCGAGCGAAAAAATCATTTTTGCTCGACCCTAAATCGAGATAATTTTGGAACTGTTCCTGTGACGAAGAGTTGTGGGGAAAAAGAAATGAAATCAACTTCGCCGAAAAATCGTACAACGCCATTTTATTGGATGATACACTCACACATACAAATTCCTACCGTGTGGAGTTTAGGAATTTTTCTGCTTCGGTAGCTCATCAGTCGGATTTGGACACACATTCAAAGAAATGTGAAAGAAGGAAAGCGTAAGAAGGAAACGTGTGAACGCGACAAAGATCACTTCACCGCGCAAACAGGAAGCGTGTGGCATCGCACATTGGATTTTTAAATGTTTTAATAAGCCTAGTATCATCGAGTAAAATCGAATTTTAACGCGATATCCAACTGAGTACATTTAAATCGCAGCAGAAACTGGAGAGAAAAAATTTGTGGAGAAATAGGCGAACAAGAAGATTTTAACTTTTTCTCTAATTTTTTTTAAATAAAAAATCAGGATAGAAGGGACGACGAAATAGCAACATCTCTCTTTGTTGAAATGGTTCACAAGCAAGAGAACAAGCACCGCCGTCAATTAGAGTTAAGCTAGAACCTGAATCGTATGTCGATGCGTCCGTCCGGTAGACAGTTTTATGCGGTGACAGTTGGGTACGGCAACGAATCACTCACTTCTTCTTCACTTTTTTTTGCACTTCTTCTATTAGTTTATCGCCGAAACAATTACTTTCAATTTGTTCCATACTTAAATTGCTTAAATCGTAACCAAACTTTTTTGCGAAATGACATTTCCCCATGTAAAAGTAGAAAGTCGACCTACTCTATGCGGACAAACGCATTATTATGGGAGTACTCATAGCAGCCCGCTGATTTTACTTTGACCCCGTCGAACTGTCAACGTGACGGACGCATGGCGGACGCACGGACGTATGTTTCTGGTTCTACCTTTAATCTCTATATAAAACAAATAAAAACAAAGGGTTGGTTTACTACAGACGTAAGAATTTTTTAATTTAATGACGAAAGTGTAATAATACATATCCCTATTTCAGTTTGCTGATATGTTTTGCAATGAAAAAATATTCTAGGAAAGCTAATTTATTTATTTTCAACAACAAAAAACAATGCTTTCTGCTCTGTACGTTTTTTTACTCGTTTTGTGGAATCATGGCTAGTTCGAATTGGGTCATCCATATGACCATGTTCAGATTGGTTGAAATAGTCCGCCTAATTCTGACAGAAACTGGCAACATTAAGGCAAGGTGAGGAAGTGGGGCTCAGTCCCACTTCCTCACCTTGCCTAAATGTTGCAAGTTTCTGTCAGAATTAGGCGGACTATTTCAACCAATGTAAACAGGCTCTATCAGACGGGCTTGACACCGAACGCTTTACCTCCCTTGCAGCAAAATTTTCAGAAATTCCATTTTACTCGAACTGCTATAATGTTTAAGACCACAAAAACCTATAATCTAGAGAATTGATCAAGTGACGAGAAAAGTCGCCGCCAAGCTGAAAAATGAGCTCGAAACTTTGAAAATTTGATAAATTGTTGTAAATAACTGCCAAAATAACTGAAGGCGGTTAATATAAGTTAAAAAGTCAGGTCTGACCCCTGGAGCACAATGAACGCAACCAAGCCGCAACTAAGGACGCTTCGAACTGTCACTTAACGCAGTTCAGGAGTGGTTGAGCACAATAGAAGCGTCGTCTGTTGCGTTGTGAGACAAACACAGAAAAATTAAAAGTGAATTAAAGTAGGAAAACATATAAAAAATGAGAGATTTTGAAGCGATAATTTGTTTTATTTGTTTGTATATTTGCTATTTGCATGTGATGCCAGAGTTGCCAGACAACCAGCAAATTTTCCCCCCGTCGTAGCCTGAAAAACCCCCTGAAACGGGCTATTTTGGAATAAAAACCCCCAAATTTTTTATTCGTATTGCAACAATTAGTTATAACCAAAATTTAGGCAATTGTCGTATATAAAACAGTCAACCAGCAACTTTTTTTTATTTTTAGATTTTAGGGCATAAATTTGAACATTTTTAACCAAAGAATCTCAAAAAAATAGCACAAAGTTTGACTTTAAAGAAGCATTTGAAAATCATATCAGAAAAGTTTGACTTAAAAGTGGGATTTTGATTTCATATCACCATGCGGATTTTCAATAATTGACAAATGGGCAATTATAGCTTCTGTTATGTTTCTATGATAAAGTTGAAATTTGCTAATCATTGAGAATTTTTCTTATAAAGAACCTCCTGGATTATTTTATTTTTTCTAAACCTACGTCAATCTGGTGGAAGAAAGAAAATATTTTCAGTATCAAAAAACAATATTAAACAAAACAAAAATTTATTTCAATTTTTCATAAATAAAAACATAACAAAAGCTATAATTGCCAATTTGGCAATTATTGAAAACCCGTATGGTGATATTCGTATCAAAATTCGAACAGTTGTATCAAAATTCCACTTTGAAGTCAAATTTTCCAAAAAAATTTTTTTTTTGATTTTGTCCAATCGGATTTTGATGTATGGGAGTTTTATGTAGAATCATATCCTAAATAACTTTTGTTCTTGGACTTTTTTGATAAGATGCACCGTTTTTGAGATATTCGCAAAAAACGTTTTCGTTCGTATAGGGGGTACCCCCCTAATGGTCCATTTTTGCCCATGAACGAACTTAGCCTCGCATCTTACGAAAAACGAATCTGCGCAAAATTTCAAGTCTCTAGCTCAATCCGTGCGCTCGCAATCCGCGCCACAGACGGACAGACGAACGGACGGACATGTATAAATTAATTATTTTTATCATTCTAAACACACTGGTGTAATTCATTTTTGTGTGTGATGACGGGATCCCACTAAACCAAAAAATGAACGTTCATCAAATATGAGCGTTTACTGATCGTTTTGTGCGACAGAGAAAATAAGCTCTGAAAGGGACGACAATGTATTCTCAAGTATTTTCAACTTATGAACGAACGGTATCTAGTATATAAAGCCGACCGTCAAAGTTTTTCATATTTTTTGTTCACAAATGTTTCATTTTATATTCATTTTTAAAAGTTAGCAGGAAAATGTTTGACAGAAGAATACGGCAGCTTTTGTTTCATTTTTAGTCACAGTTAAGAATAATAGAACTTATGTAGTTCACTTAAAGATCAAAATTCGAATTCTGTTTGAATTGTCATTAATAAAAGCGAAAGAAATAACTACAGTTTGTGTGCCATTTTCTTTATATGCTGTTTTCAGTTCAAAAAACTGTGTTGAGTAAGTGCGGTTTAAAATAAAGGTGATTTTATATTAATTATAAATAAAAATCAAAAATGAAACGTCGGAGCATAATGCTGGGGAGATTGTGAAAAGAATAACACAAGTTAAAAGTGTTTATTCAACCGATAGCCAGCAATCTCCAATTTGTACTTCCGAAAATTCTCGAGAAATTTTCGGGGATCCCCTGACTTCTGACAATAATGTGATAAGTGAATCTGAAAATTGTGAAGTTTTCTCGGATTCTGACGAATCCAAGTCAAGAAGAGGTGTTTCGCTCCAATTTAGCTGAATGGAGTATAAAACATCATATAACAAGAACATACAAAAAATGAATCATTCTCCTGAGCGATTCGTTGGAATCAGAATTCAGAAAATGATCATAAATGTTTCAACCTGCGGACCAAAGTGTCCCTCTTTTGTAAATCATTTTTAAGATTCATTTTTGCGATCATCAAACGTTCAAAAATGAGTATATAAGCAGGCCACGCCTCCCAGTTTATATACTCATTTTTGAACGTTTGATGATCGCAAAAATGAATCTTAAAAATGATTTAGAAAAGAGGGACACTTTGGTCCGCAAGTTGAAACATTTATGATCATTTTCTAAATTCAAATTCGAACAAAACGCTCAGAAGAATGATTCATTTTTTGTATCAAAAATGAATCTTTTGGTTTACTGGGATCTTGGCGTTACAAACGGTAAGGCAAAGTTAATATACTCTTTGGTTTCACCATACGGGTATATATGGTGAAACCAAAGAGTAAACACAAACTTAACAAGTAAACTAAGTTCAAAACATACTATGTAGGTGTATGAAAATCTGGACTTATTGATAATCTGGATTGTTTTCCTTCCTTCGAAACCATTTCAATTCAAATGCCGGATTGCTCTCGGTAGAATATTGAATATTATAATTCAGAAAAAATTTTATTTCAACTATCACGATTTCCCCCTGAAAAAACCCCTGAACTTCAAAAAATAAAAAGCACCCCCAAAACACCCCCCGTGAGCTAAAAAAAACCCCAAAACGGGGGCTAAAACCCCCGATCTGGCAACGGTGTGTGATGCGAATAAATAAAAAGAAAAAAAACAATATTGGGTGCGGCCGTGGCCATCGTAAGTACGGGCCGGATGGCAAAAGTAATGACGTCACAGAATACTACATAGAAACTACTTATCAAATGGGAAAAATGCAATAGCAAAGCAGTTAATACTCGATTCGTCACGTTTATTAAATATTCCAGGGCCTTATCAGGGAACTCGAATCGAAAGTCAAAAGCACGGAAATGTTTGAAGCGGTATCAGCTAACTCGATTTAGATCAAATATTTATTATTCATTTTCGGAAATTAACTCGAACACTTTTCAGCCGCCGAAAATGAAACTTGAAAAGAAAATTTAAGTCATTTCAATGTTTTTTTATGTAAGGATTTTTTTTCTTGCATTATATATTTAAATTGCTTGGAGAATCTATAAAAAATTAGGAAAAGTTGGCTCTAACATATAATATTTAGTTAATTACGATGATATACGAAGTCCATTCCGTATGAATTTTCTTAGAATTCTTGGATTAAAAACCCGGTCATCACATTCATCATTTTAATCTGGCACCTATTTCACATCACTTTTATTCACACTTATCACTTTTATTGACATTTGGAAAAAGAAAATAGATTTTTTTTTTGTGCGTAGAGCTACATTTCGCGACACAAGTTCGCGGCATTTCTACAAAACAAACATGAAATGTAATTCAAAATTGTGGAAAACATAAATGAAAAGAGGTAGCACTAAATTTATACACTTGATTTGTGAATTTTTCTATAATTTTTTGTTATTTATTTGTTTTTAAAGATTTTCACATCTCACAGTTCACTTTTGAGGTTACAAATAGTTTCACTGAAAATACAACTTTTTCGGTGAAAATTCAATGTAATTCACAATCCACGCATAACTAAGTCTATAAAATAAAGACACTCATCGAAAAAACAATGAAATTAAACGTTTTTGCTACTATTTCGGCGAAGCAAAAAGCGCACGCGTTCAACCGGCACAGCTGTCAACGATAAACTACCAAGTAGTAAATGATGACGTCACATCGTTTGACATTTATCATGCCTCCGGCCCGTACTTACGATGGCCACGGTGCGGCCAATGAATTTAACACGGGAGATTGATGGATATTTTCAAGTTTGCTTCAATAAATTAAAAACTTCCGACCCGGAAGACTTTTTCAAGCACACAAGAATGACTCCTAACGTTTATAATTTGTTCTGAAGACTCAGGATATGTTTCCGGAACTAAATCCAGGTTGGACCTAGTTTTCCGCGGTTTAATATGGTCCCGTAAAAACTTCAAATTCTCAAAATAGACCCACTGCGGGATGTTAGCTGATGCAGCACTTCCGGACGGTGCATTTTCTTTATTGAATTGTTTGGAAAATCTATCCAGCAAGGATTTCCATCCTGTCTGACACAATTCAACTGAAAAATATTTAAACATTATTAAAGGTCGCAATTTATTAAAAGTATGCCTGTTGCTGACAGCTCCGCAGCAATGTTTTCCCCTATTCTCAATTTTAAAGATACATTTTTGTATCCGCGGCTACATTTCGTATATAAAACCGTGTTTTTCCGCACTTCTTCAATTAATTTCTCCTCGAACGACATTTTGATTGGGACTGTACAGAACTGTCAACGCAGAATTGCTGCGGCAAAGTTCAAAGTTTGGCAACTTTTGCGTCGATGGTTGCATTCAATCCGTTCATTGTGCTCACTCAAAAGCATTTCTGTGAAATAAACTCGTAAGTGACATTTGGCTGCGTGATAGTTGCGGCTTGGTTGCGTTCATTGTGCTCCAAGGGTGAGGCATAAAGAAATATTCGAAACTGGTAGTTGTTTTAATAAATTGAAAAGTTGTTCACAGATTATTCGAATCTGGAACAAAAGCTGTCCTACCTGGCCTAATAGACTGCTCTAATTTGAGTTAATAGACTGGCCTACTCATTAGGACAGTCTATTAAGTATTGATGTCCGCTCTCCGCATTAATCTCTCTATCATACTCGTAGTAAAGGAGAAACTAAAGTGCCTCATTGAGGAACCCTAGTTTGTACAGTATGATTAGAATCATATAAATGATGTTTTAGTTTTTTTCGGCAGTACGAAAGCCGTATTTTTCGCCATATGTCGGTTAGTGTCAATCTGCATGTTTGCGATGATATTTTGTTAATCGGGTTGAATTTTTAAATATTAAACCATTTCAAGTGACTAAATACAAATAATCATTAAGAAAAGTACCCAAAGTGAAGCTTTTTTTAGTAAAAATATTGACTTAGAGTCACAACTATGCGTTAACGTTTGGTATGTTGAGATAAACCTCAATTGGTTTACAATTACACTTACCGTTAATAAAAAGTGGAGCTTTACACATTTTAAAATGGATCAAATGCTACCGAGCCCTGGTTTTTCAATACCCAGTATCGGGACCCCGCTTCATCAACCCGAGGCGGATCAACAGATTTTGCCGAATGCGGTGTATCAACAGCAAATATCTAACCAGATGCAAATGAACGCAATGGGCGGCAGTAGTCTGGGACAGTCAAGTTTGGGAGGATATGGAGCAGACTTAAGCTCTATGGCTGCAATGCCATCTCTAATGTCTACGCCCGCCAAAATGCACAGTTACGCGCCTAGTTATACTAATCCCCAAAGTCTGATGCAGCCTCAAACGCCGGTAACTTAAAAATATTTCTTTTTGTTGAGTATATTTTTAACTCCAACTTTTTCTATAGCAAAGCCTTATGTCCCCAATGGTTCCGATGACTGAACGTGCAGATAACTCCAGCAGCGTCAATATACACCAGACAATGGGGCCCGCAACGCCAATGACTCCAATGACGCCTGGATCGGCAGATCCTGGCATAGTGCCTCAACTTCAGTGAGTGATAGTCTTCACAATTCCTAACACCCCGTTTATTAAAGAGCAGCGCTGCGATTGGTGCTGTTCTTTCATACTACTTTCACATTTGTCTATTTCCAGTCGTTTGCTGAACTACCACAATGTAGTTAGCCTGTAATCTTGACTGGCCAATCGAACCTGTAAAAATGAAAATTTAATTCATTGTTACAAATTGTCAAAATAACTGTAATCAGTTGATATGCGTATTGTCACTTGAATTTAAGACTGGATTATGTAAGACAAAATTTAAATTTCCAGAAACCACTTAATTTCTATTCCAAATGCATAGTTTATCTTATTTTAACAAGCAAAGGAACGTAGGTGTCCGTTTCCGATTTAAATAATTTTCTGATATGTTGTAGAGCAGGGATACGCAACTGGAGGCTTTCCGATCCGGTCCGCGACGACGTCCAAGCTTGACCCGTAGAAAAAATTTAAAATAAATTGAATTATTAGCACATAACGCCGAATTATTTATTACCGGTGAAGCACTACCAAAAATCTCACATTTGGCCCGCCAAAAAATCTAGTTGCGTATCCCTGTTATAGAGGGTTCAAAAACAAGGGACACATACTTTTTGTATTGTTTTACCACGATATTACTTAAATCGATTTTGTTCGAAAATAATAGATTTCCGAAGATAAATAACATAGGAAGCACAATATTGGCTTTAATATGGAACCAACCGAGATTTCTTTAGTTACTAGTATATGCGATAACAGTTATGTAAATTTGCATTGCTATACACTAATAAACGATTAGATAATGCCATTTAGAATTGGAAACCACTTGTAGACAAAAAAAAAATAGAACACCATTTGCAATAATTAACTGATTTGTGGGTAAGGTAAAACATTTTAGATGAAGGGGGAAAAATATTTTTTTTGTACTAGATCTGAATTATTTTCTTAATTTACATCTCTCTGTAAAATTTTAGGTCGATACGTTGTCTCTTTCTGATTTTTTGCTGACATCAGGGGCTGTTATGGATCTTCTGACATCAGGCGCTGTTATGGATCGTAACCGTAACGATCGGAGCTTGTGTGTTGTTGTTAATAGCTGCGTTCCCGATCCATGAAAAACCTGCTGCGAAGTACTGCGGAACGTTCTTATCTACACATCCTCTTAGTCCACAGTAAATTTTCTTGTGCAATTTTGACAAAAAATTCAGGCAGATGGCCGAACTTCCTAAGTTTTCCAATAGGTGAAAATCCTGGTTTTAAGGTTAGGACGAATTGTCACTTTTGTTTGTTTTCGTAAAATTTGACCTTTAGGAGTTGGGAAGTTCTCAAGTCAACTTGGCATAGAAGCAGAGAACGATTTTGAGCGACATCACAGAAAAAGGGTGGCTCCAAAGCGAGTAGATGAATCACGTGACGAGGAGGCTCACTTCACTTTGGAGTCATTTTTTCGCAAAGAGTTTAAGTGTGTCCTAGATACATTTACTTCTCTGCTACAATCTAATGTCAGTGCTTGCCTCAATAGCATGAAGCCTCTCTTTGACATCTTTCCAATTCCAGTTTCAGAAAGCGTTTTGACAATAGCTAATTTGAAGAAGGTAGTGGAGATGATTCCTTCCCATGACCAGAGACCAGATGTCTATGCTTTACAGCAGGCATCATCAGCTAGTGGCTCGGCTGGCTCATCACACAGATTGGCTTTAACAGTGTAGCTCTATAATCGACCTTTTATTGTGTGGTGTAATGCTTGTGTGTTGCGGTCTCAACCGTGCTTTGGAGTTGGAATCGGTGCTGTATTTTAATGTGTAGTGGTTACAAATTTTGATTGTAAAGGGAGCGACAGTTACTTTGATGACCCCTGCTTTACAGGCTGAGATGGAAATTCTGTTTCGGGATTGTAAAGAAGCAAAAAACATGGTAGAGATTGTTAAGCGAGCACGCGAAATGAAAGGGGTACTTAAATTAGCATTTCAGCTAATAACTTTTGTTCTAACTGCCAGTTTTTCCGTAGCTACGAATGAGCGCAAATTCAGCCAGCTAAAACTGGTGAAAAACGTTCTAAGGTCGACTATGGGAGACGAAAGACTGAGTTCTTTAATGATACTACACAGCGAAAAAGACCTAAATGATACAATTGACCTTACGAAATTTGTTTCGGCATGGGCAAAGTTAAAGGAAAGACGAATCCATGTACTATAAATTAGATATGTACAGACTCTAGTTGAAGTCATCTTCAACGGTTATCTTTTCTCCCAA
Source organism: Chrysopilus asiliformis (assembly GCA_964034945.1). Lineage (NCBI taxonomy): Eukaryota > Metazoa > Arthropoda > Insecta > Diptera > Rhagionidae > Chrysopilus > Chrysopilus asiliformis. The sequence goes on from OZ035960.1 coordinate 58,372,249, forward strand.
GGATCGCATAAGATTATTAGTATTTACCCATTATTTAATTGCATGTGAAAAATAAAAAAAAATACTATATGTTAACATAACCATTATTCTTTATTATAATTTCTGGTCAGAGATTCTGGGCAAGGAAAAGGAATTTTTATTAGGTACATCCTAGTTAGAAAAAATTAGATGTTCGAGTTGGGAAAATTGAACACTTGCCAATGTTGATCGCTGGCGGCGGTATTGGTGTTTTTAATTTGAATGTTTTTACCAGTAAACAAATAGGAATTTTCGACTGCAAAAGTATAATATAGGTTTTCACATTTGATATTAAAGTAGCTATTATCGTCGTAAAATAGTACTAAATGTTAAAGTTTTGTTCCAAACCGTGAATGCACTTTTTTGCGGTTATAGTAAAATATAAGAGATATTCACATTTTCACTCATATTTGTTTTACTTTATTCGTTTTTCTTTTCGGAAACCATTCACTAATCACGAAATCACTTAAAATGCTAAGCATTACAGAGTCTAATCAGTTAAACATAATTTTTCAACACTTTTTGTATTAATAAATAATTAACTTAGGCCCCTATTATGAATGTCAATTCATAATTGATAGTTGACAAGTATTACGAATGTCAATCGGTGTCCACTTTATTTATAGCTGTCAATAATTTTCAGTAACCACAAATTTTTGATTGTTAGAAAAAAGGGTGAAATTTGAAACATTTTCTTTAAAATATCTTCAATAGAGTTTTTTTTTGATGATGAAGGGGCTGGTTGTGAAGAAAACATGTCGGTAATAAGGACTGTACGAGATAACTCCAATCCGTGGGAATTAGATAATCGGATGTAATTTGTTTGGTGATGTTTTTCTGAAGTGTATGTCTGAGTTGAATATTTTTCAGTTTTATACAAAATTTTTGTTTGTCGAAAGAAGCCTGCAGATATTTATTAGAAGAACTCGACAGCAAACTATCATCTAGGCCAAGACAATGAGCCGTTACAAATATTATAAAATTGTCAGCTGTTTTGAGATTTTTTGCCCACCAATTTGTTCAACTGAAAAATTATATTTTATTATATTTTTCTTGTAATACTGCAAAAAAATACTTACATTTGATAAGAAAATAGACTTTTCGACGACGTTTTGACTACAACAAAGTTCACAATTGAATTTTTGATAAATGTCAAAACCATTTCATTCACAATGGTGAAGAATTTTATCAATCGGAGGGCCAATTATGGAATGCTCGGCGGATCGCATTTGGCGGCGCATTTGCATTTTGCTATTATACAATACGCCTTCGCTTTAGGCGAAGGCTATTTAGGCGGCGGATTTTTGGTTTTACTTGGGGCGGATTCAATAAGCGGCGAATAAAAATGTGAAAACGCATAATTATAACAATTTTATTGACAAAATACATATGACAACAAGCAAACAATTAAAACACAAAAGGAGCAATAAACTAGGAGTAATAAACTACACCACGCCAGAACTATTTTCTATTTTGGTTGATTTGATGAAATTAAATCCCGGCATTGCAAAAGGAATTGGAATAAAAATTTCCGCCTTCTTCGCATTTCATAATAGACTAAAGCGAAGCGAATCGCTTTTGCAAAGGCGAATTCAATGCGATGCGCCGCGCATTCCATAATTGGCCCTCAGTGTTCGTAACACAATCGTAATCAATCGTTGATAGTTGACATTCATAATAGGGGCCTTAAACTGCCAAATTTAGCACATTGCCAAGGTTACAAGATTTATTTCTGCTTATATATTTACTTAAATTTAATATTTTATACTAAGCAGTTAATACTTAAAACATAACAAAAGCTATAATTGCCAATCTGGCAATTATTGAAAACCCGTATGGTGATTTAAGTGAACGGCGAACAGTTGTATCAAAATTCCACTTTGAAGTAAAATTTTCCAATAAGATTTTTTTAAATTTATTCCAATCGAATTTTGATGTATGGGAGTTTTATGTAGAATCATATCCTAAATAAATTTTGTTCTTGGACTTTTTTGATAAGATGCACCGTTTTTGAGACATTCACAAAAAACGTTTTCGTTCGTATGGGGGGTACTCCTCCTAATGGTCCATTTTTGCCCATGAACGAACTCAGCCTCGCATTTTACGAAAAACAGATCTGCGTAAAATTTCAAGTCCCTAGCTCAATCCGCGCCACAGACAGACAGACTTCACCTATTCTTCCAATATCCTGTTTATTTGTAAAGCTGTATAGCGATTTTGGTACAAAATGTGACAATTTTCCCGTGAGTATTTCCGTAATAAATTAAATGGAAAGTTTTTCAAATCTGAATTCAGAGAGATACAAGGTAGATGAATTTTACTTCAAAAACACAGAAATGTACCTGGCTTTCTAACGCGGTAATATTCAAACAAAAAGTTCTTAGTTCGAAAATAACTAATAAACAATTTAATTCGATTTTCAGCTTTCGAATTGACTAGTTTAAAAGTTTAACTTTTGTTTTTTAATACAACTTCAGATGTATTTTTTCATTATCATAATTGAAGACCTTGGGTGCAAAAAGCGGTCATCTCCACTTTTTAAAATTTTTCAGGAGAGACAAAAATCATATTAGCGTGAAATTTTTGCTAACCAATTACAATTTAAATCAAGCATGTATTCTTACATCATTTTAATTTGAGATAAATGTATATTTTTTTTTGTTATAGACATTTTAAATTTTGGAGATAGCTGTAAGAGAAGCACTTTCAAAATTCATTTAGGACTACAAAATACAGTCCAAAATATGTTTAATAGCCTTTAAAAATAAACAAAAAAATTCAATTTAACAAAACAAAACTCCCAGAAAAAAAATTAAAATTTTTTAAAAAAAAAAATTCCGTGTTAAATTATATGAAACAATGCCTTCAGTCGTCTCCTTTTCTTCAATAACTTTTTACACAGGCCTCCAATAAGTATGGTGTTTGCAGGCAAATGGGGGCATTCGTTTATTCTTGAATTTGGCATCAATAACTCATTTTCGTCAAAAAGTGGAGATGACCGGTTTTTGCACCGAGGTTTTCAATAATTAGTGGACACACAATTTTACTTATTCCAATTTGGAGTTTTTTTTTTGTTGTTCTGTGTCAGATATTCCCATAGACAGGATTGTAGAAACCCACAATCTTTCAATTAACTGTATCCATGAAATTGTGAACGTACCCAATATAGTGAACGTCCTGTTTTTTTGCGGATTCACTATACCGAATTCCTACTGTATATTAATCCCTTTAAATGAATTGAATTTTGATTTTGAAATAAATTAATTTATTTTATATATATCTTATCTTGTATTTTAATTTCATGAATATTATGCAATATTGTAGTATTAGTTGGCTACGCTTATATTATGGCTTTTAGCGCAGAAGCAATATTTTGTGGTAACAACTAAACTAGTCTATATATCAAATGTTTTTGAATTTGTATAAAATATTAAAGAGCTAAATAATAAAATGTTGTTTAAAAAAAATTAATCTAACAACTAAGCTTTATAATTTGAATTTCTCTATTTTATAGAAATATTGTGTCAACAGTGAACCTGAGCTGTAAACTAGATTTAAAGAAAATAGCCCTCCACGCACGTAACGCAGAGTACAATCCGAAGCGTTTTGCTGCAGTTATCATGCGAATTCGGGAACCCCGCACGACTGCTTTGATTTTTTCTTCGGGTAAAATGGTATGCACAGGCGCGAAAAGTGAAGAAGACTCACGACTGGCTGCAAGAAAATACGCACGAATTATTCAAAAATTAGGATTTACGGTAAAAATATTATGAATTGATAAAACTACATTTTACAGTATTTAGAAATTCATGTGTATTAATGCAGTAATGTATATTTTTTCGATTTTTCAGGCGAAATTCTTAGATTTCAAAATTCAAAATATGGTCGGAAGCTGTGATGTTAAATTTCCAATTCGACTAGAAGGATTAGTATTAACACATGGTACCTTCAGCTCATATGAACCCGAACTCTTCCCCGGTCTTATTTATCGTATGGTAAAGCCGAGGATCGTTTTATTGATATTTGTTTCCGGTAAAGTTGTATTGACCGGAGCTAAAGTCAGGCAAGAAATTTACGAGGCCTTTGACAAAATCTTTCCAATTCTCAAAAGTTTTAAGAAACAGTGAAAAAATTATGATTCATACATTTTTAAAATTCAAATACGGACAATTGCACAATTAAATTTGATTTTAACTACAAAAATAATTCGACGCCTTCGCGCAAGACTATCGTAACTCCACTTACGACATTTGTGAGTTATTGTCACTACGAGATAAAAATACAACTACTCAAAAAACTTCACAACGGTATCATCCTTTTTAGTAACTTTATGTAACTTTAATATTTATAATTTTTTGACAAAATTTATATTTCTCCAAGCAAAACTTTCGTAAGTAGACTTACAAGATTTATTCAAATTGTTCATATGTAGTAAGTCTAGTTACGATGTTTTTGCTTGGAGTTTCCATTTTAGTCGAATGTTGTAAATCAAGTTACGATATTCCAAAATTAAAAATTCAAATATCGTAAGTCGAGTTACATTTCTTTTTGGAGAGCTTTCAATAGCTAGACATCGTAAGTAGTAGTTACGGTGTTTTTGAAGTTTGGAATTTTAAATTTCAAATGTTGTAACCCAAGTTACGAAACAAGTGGTATCTTTTTAATGTCGTAACTATACTTACGAAATATAAGTTGAAAATTATCATGAAATTAAAAGCATCGTTTAGTGAATTTAATAAAATCCACTTGGTATATTTCCTCCAAATTGTTTGTGGAGCTTTAATTTATTTAACTTAAAATTCAATATTTTTCGACTATTTTTAATGTGATGTGAGAAAATAACTAAAATCCATTTTCTGGGAAATGGTGTTTTTTGATTTATGATTGTCTTACACGGAGGCGTCGATATAATTATAAACTTAAACTGTATTTTCATTAAAGATTATTGTAAAAAAAGGAAAAAAATTGTTAACGGTAAGACTTAAATATGTACATAAGTGTGAAAAATTGAATGGCAGATAAATGTTTTTGTTTAAAATGTCTTTTTTTCTTATTTCCTTCTAACTATTATATAAAAGGCTTTGTCTGTCTGTTCGTTTAAAACTCAAGAACCACTGAACGGATTTGGATGAAACTTGGGGTTTACTGACATCAAGGAGCGTGTAATTCGCTCATATTTCATAACTTTAGTTAACTGTTTATAAAAACAAAAAGTTTAGAAAACTGTGTTTAAGTGATTAGACTTTGTAGTGCTTAGTGTATTAAGCGATTTTGTGATTAGTAAAAATAATTAGTGATTTCTAAAAAGGAAAAGCGTATAAAATGAAAAAATGTGAGTGCAAATATGGGCATCTTTTCGATTTTACTACAGCCGCGAAAAAATGTGTTCACGGTTTGGAGTATTATTAAATCGCGTCTGTTCAGTTTGAGTAGATGAGAAAGAAGAAATGTATTTAGAACAAAAGCATACAATGATATAATTCAGTTACAGTGTTGCCAAATGATATACACCCAACTCTTTTTTTACACGGTAGATACGTTCCAACGAAAATCGTGTAAAAAAAACCCGTGTAAAAAAAGATATGCAGCACATATTAAAATTGAGGATGTGTTCCACAGCTTTAAAAAACCGTGTAAGATGAAAAAAAAGCTATATGTTGTCCTAAAAACCGTGCAAAAAAAAATATAATCTATATATATAAAAATGGATGTTTGTCTGTCTGTCTGTTTGTTTGAGATTACAAAACTCAAAAACTACTGGACCGATTTTTACGCGGTTTTTTGCAAAATGATCTGTGTTGCCAGGAGCAGATCTGTGTTGCCAGGAGCTATGTAGATTTTCAAAATTTGAAACGGAAGGTCCTGTAAGGATAACGCAAATATCCTTTTTCCCATTTTTCCCGGGAAAATCGGCATTATGGGGTTTCCGGGGTAAGGATAACGTGTTTTCCCAAAAGTTTTTAAGTTATTTATGGTTTTTTGGCATTCTAAAATTTATACAAAAAACTTTAAGCTGCCAACGTAGGGTCTGCTAGTAAATTATAAAGAAAAACAAAATATATTGAGGCGTTAAAAGCTAGAGTAGACCAACCCACATGTCGAAATCGTGAATTTTTTTTGTGTTTGAATCACTATTGCGAGTGAGTTTTTAGAAAAAAATGTTTGGTTGCACAAAAGAACATTTCAACATTGAGTAATAAAGTCCACAGAAATTTTTTTCCCAATAATTTACAGTAAATAATAGTACAAAAGTGAAAAAGCTTCAAAAACTCGATTATGTGGCTTGGTCCACTCTAGCTTTTAACGCCTCAATTATAAAAAAACCAAATTAGAATAGAAATAAAAATATTATTTAGATTATTCATCGCTACTTGATATTAAACGTGAACGTTTATTACTGACTTGACAAAAATCGCTTCCATTACTAGAGATGTCTAACACATCTGACGAATTTAAATCCAATGAAGAGTATGGTTCATTATTAACGTTCACTGAATGCGCCCAATAACTCAATAATGTGCTTAATGCAATTTTAAATAGACAAATATAAAATCGACTATAAAAATTTCCCCAATTATTTTTTATTTTTGTAACTACATGTAAAAAAATTTTCTTTAGACTTCGTGTTAGAACAAAAAATTCGTGGAAAAAAAATTTTTTTTTTCTTTTTGTGGACCGTGTTATTTCAAAATCGCGTGAAAAAAGACCGTGTAAAAAAAGAGTTGGGTGTATACATAAATACAAGATATTAAGTTCCATCTATAATGCTACATTTACACGAATGACAAATTTGTCATTTTTTTCTTGTCATTATGTTAATTCCCGTGTAAATGGCATAATTTTTGTAATTTTTTCTGTCAGAAAATGTCAATCTCTCATAAAAGAATGAACTTGTCCATTCTTTTATGCCAGATTGTCATTCGTGCAAACGCAATATTAGTTATGACAACTTTAGTATTCAACTTTTGTCATAACTAATATTGCGTTTGCACGAATGACAATCTGGCATAAAAGAATGGACAAGTTCATTCTTTTATGAGAGATTGACCTTTTCTGACAGAAAAAATTACAAAATTTATGCCATTTACACGGGAATTAACATAATGACAAGAAAAAAATGACAAATTTGTCATTCGTGTAAATGTAGCATAACACTCCCCCTAGAACTTAATTCTCTAAAATAATTTGTTTATTCATTATAAATTTAATTTCAGTTTTATTTCAAAATTTTAGCCCAATTTCCGCTGAAAATTCTTTTGATTTTTTGGAAGTAATAACCTTTGTAAAAGTATCAGCCACCATTTGATCGGTTGGAGTATAACTCAGTCTGATTGATCCATCTGCAACCCTTTCCCGAATGAAATGATGTTTGATGTTTATATGTTTGGTCTGTTGGTGATACATATTATTTGATGCCAGATGAATTGCGCTTTTGTTGTCACAATTAATGACGACATCAGAAGATCTTGAAAATAATTCTTCGTTCAATGTTTTTAACCAAATTGCCTCTTGAGTGGCTTGTGCCAATGACATGTACTCTGCTTCTGTCGTAGAGAGGGCAATGGTTGGTTGTCTTTTGGTGTTCCACGATATTGCTGCGCCTTGAAGGATGAAAACGTAGCCCGTAGTTGAATGACGGTCATCTATGTTGTTGGCCCAATCTGCATCGCAGAATCCAATCATCTCCGAGTTTCCAGCCTTTTTGAACACCAGTTTGGCATTAGCCGTACCTTTCAAGTACCGTAATACGCGTTTTACAGCATGCCAGTGCGCCTTTCCTGGATTCAGGTTGTATCTGCTTAAAGTGGTAGCAGCGAAACAGATGTCTGGTCTGGTTAGTTGAGCTGCATACATTATGCTCCCAATTGCCTCTTGGTATGGGACGTTGGACATTTCGTCACGTTGACTTTGATCTTTTGGACACATATCCTTCGATAGCTTCTGATTACAGTCCAGTGGCGACGATATTGGATTGCAATCCTTCATACCAAAGCGTTCCAAAATTTCGTGGATGTAATGAGATTGATCAATTGAAATCAATCCATTCTTACGGTCACGTTTGATGTTGATTCCCAAAACGGATGATGCTTGTCCTAAATTCTTTATTTTAAATTTTGAAGAAAGATGCGCCTTCAAACGGTCACTATATGTCTTGTCATTTGAAAGCACCAGGATGTCATCAACATAAACTGCAATGAGAAATATTAGACCATCTTTGATACAATGATATATGCAGGGATCTGCATTCGATCTCACAAGTCCAAATTGTGTGAGAGCCTCGTTCAATTTTTTGTTCCACACTCTACTTGCCTGTTTCAGTCCATACAGTGATTTTTTGAGACGACAAACCTTATTCGTTCCATCATGAAAACATTCTGGTTGCTTCATATAGATTCGTTCATCTAGATCGCCTTGTAAAAAAGCTGTTACAGCATCCAGTTGCTCGATGTCAAGGTCGTACTTAACTGCAAGTGCCAGGAGAAATCTAATTTACGTGTGTCGCACAACCGGTGCATATATTTCGTTGTAGTCAGTTCGTGGTTTTTGAGCGAATCCCTTTATAACTAGTCTTGCTTTGTGCTTGACGATGTTACCACTTGAGTTTCGTTTGGTTCTGAATACCCATTTGCAATCGATCGGTTTCTTGTCAGTGGGCGGATCCACTAGTTCCCAAGTGTGGTTCTCTAACAATGAGCGATATTCTTCGCGTATAGCCTCCTTCCAATGCCTTGCGTCTGTCCTAGCAAGTGCTTCCCGGACTGTATTTGGATCTCCCATGGAGCTATTTGCAACAGAGAGTGCCATGTTGGCTTGTAACATTGACTCGCCTTCAATGCTGGTGTATGAGGAGGAACTCTGAGAAGACGGTTCATAATCTGGGTCATTGGTGTCATCGAGATCGATGGAGTTTTCGGTTGATGTTTCCATAAGACCTGTAGCTTCGCTAGTAGTGGTATCATGGCTGTTATAATTTTCATCATGGACCCCCTCATGCTCTTCGTCAAGGTTATATAAAAAGGATGGAAAAATTTTATTATTTGCTAATTGAAAGTTACCAGTATCCTTCGACGTCTTTTCTTCCTTTGATAGTTGCATTTTTTGTACTTCGTCTGTTTCTTCCAAGAACACTACATCTCTGCTGGTGACAATACGTCTTTTCTCCATATCGTACAATCGGTAAACTTTTGAGTTTGCGCTGTATCCCATCATGATGCACTCCCTCGACTTTTCATCGAATTTTTTGCGGCCTTGCTTTGGAATATGGACCATAGCCTTTGACCCAAATATTCGAAAAAATTTGACATCTGGTTTTCTTCCTGAGAAAGCTTCTTCTGGAGTCACTTTCATGTTGTTGCTGCACGGGAGCCGATTGACAATAAATGCTGCAGTCGTCACTGCCTCTGCCCAAAATTCCGTTTGAAGACCGGAGTCGATTAGCATACAACGTGCCTTTTCTACGATGGTTCGATTCATTCGCTCTGCGAGGCCATTTTGTTCGGGTGTATATGGCGCGGTAGATTGATGTTGAATTCCGCAGTCTTTCAAATAGTTGTCCATTTGTTTGCACATGTACTCACCACCATTGTCAGTACGTAATGCACGAATTTTCCATCCGGTTTGAGTTTCGACGAAGCGCTTGAAATCTACGAACTTGTCTTTTACTTCTGATTTTGCCCGCATTGTGTATAAAAACACTTTCCTACTGAAATCGTCGACGAATAACACAAAATAATTTGCGCCACCAATGGACGTTACTGACATCGGACCGCATACGTCCGAATGCACCAAATCGAAAATATTTGCTGCACGAGTACCACTGTTGTTGAAGGGATTTCTCGTTTGCTTCCCCTTCATACACACAACGCACTTGCCAATCTGAATTGGAATCCTATCAATTCCCGTAACTAAGTCCATTGATTTTTTTATGTATTGTTCATTGGCAAAACTTTATCATTTAGTATTATTTTATTACGATAATCGCGATTTTAATAACAAAAGTTTTCATGAAATTTTTTGACCTAATTCGGCCTAAAATACATTTCCCGAAGTCTCCAGGATCAAATGGAGACATACAGTACACCCTCGGTAATCGCAACTAATAGAAATCTGAGCAGTTGCATTAACTGAGGTTGTTGCATTACCGAGTCGCAAAATTTTCTTTTCAATGCTAGAAAAGCAGTTGGATTTAAAAATCGACAAATTTCGGTCTGTAGCTGACAAACTTTCGGATTGTATTTTCCTGCCTTTTGATCCTAGTTATGGTGCACTTTGTATCCCTGACACAATAATTTAGCAAATATCCCATTGCGCAGTTTTTCCAAAATTTCAATTTTATTTTTAATTGACAAATTTACAACTATTTCCACACCGCCATATTACTGCCCGACACCAACATCAAAATAAACGTGTACAAATAGATCACACAGTGACACTAAAATAGAGGGAATAATAAATAATTCTTAACTGTAAAATAACGGCCAGAATGACATATTTAGATAAAGTGAAAAAATAAACGTAAAACCCCCTACAGACTGGATACATGTCGATAGACATGTAGTATGGACATCATTTTAGAAAAATCACCATTGCGACAAAGTCCTCTGTTGATGAACAACATGAATTTCAGGCAGTTTTTAAGTTTTTCTATGCTGCAATTGGGTTCCACTTCCTTAAACTTTGTTAATAAATCATCCCAAGTCTTATTTTTTAAACTTTTGTTTTTAAAATTTTCAGATTTTATTTGCCACAACACCGGTAGAAATCTTCATTATTCGCTATAGAAGCCATCATAAAACAATTGTTTTCCTTCAACGACTCTCAATTTATTTAGATGTGAACACTGCGGCTCCGTTTTCACAATGATGTTAGCATACCGACATGTAGCCAAACTTGAAGCCACGCCCCCAGAAATTCAAAATATTTTGATTTTGTCGACATGTAGCTCAACCGTATCTCTACCAGCCTACAGACGCTTAAAATTCAGTTTTCACGGACATGTAGCTCTATCTGTAGCATGCTTAAGCGAAATTTTTGTTTATTGAGTTTCAATTTCCAAGTGTGGTCGCATTTACATAGTCAGTATTGCTGAAAAAATTGTGGTTGCGAAAATCGAGGAGTTGCACAAATCGAGGGTTACGTAAACCGAGTACGCACAGTATTAAAAAAATATTTTTCTGTCAGTCTGTGTACAAGATTTGTCCAAAAATAATACAGCTAGAGCCATGAAATTTCAAAGGCGTGTTTGGTTCTGGAATGGTACGATTCAACTTTTGGTGGAAATCCGATAACTGGAAGTAACCAAAATGGCGGCTTCTTAAAAAAACGCAATTTCGTTTTTCAAGATTTATTCCGAAACTACGCGTTTTTCAGTAGTCTTTTGATGAAAATTGAAGACAGTAAAATTTCCTATACTTTTGTCTATTAGAACCAACGACTTTATTTATATATAAGTTCTTGGATGTTATCCGGCCCACACACGTTGCAACTGTTTGCTAAACATGTCACATTGGGCGTTTTCGTTTTTGGCACCGGAGTCATGGCACCGAAGCAATTGCTACCTGTCAAAAATTAAGTCTGCTACCAAGAGTGCTGTCCCCGTGTTCGAGTATGCCGGAGTGAAGAACTGTCAAAACCTTCATAATGGGAGATCGCCGGTCAATTCTTGGATTAGGTTTTGCTGTTATTCATCAATTATTGAAAGAATTTGATGAATATTATGGTGCACAATTGGAAGCTAAAGATATGGAGATTATTTTAATTATATGAGCTTTGCTATTTGGAGAATCTAGTGCCGCACAACCTAAGAACAGTAACTTTCTTCGCTCACAGGATTTAATATAAATCAACACAGGCATAATCGAATTTATATAAATTGAGGGACAGTTCAGGGGAGACATTGCGGATCTCGAAAAACGAGACCAGCGAATTCGAGAGGCAACTTCGATTTCGAGAGATAATGGAATTACGTATCTCGAACATGCAATTTCGAGATTTCCCCAAGGGAAATATTTTTGACAGATAATGTTTATTTATTTTTGTGGTGTTAAAGTGAAAAGTTGCATTTAATTGTTCCACTTTATTCAGTAAAGTGTTTCTTCCGAACATTTTCCACAACTGCCGCCTAAAATCAACAACTGCCGTCTCGAAAGCACAAGACCTTTCGAGAAATATCGATAGAGAGAAATGTCAGAAACCCTCGATTTTCGAGATAAGCAATCAGGCATTAAATTCGAGAAAACGAACGAGCGCAAGGCAAATTTTTGGGAAATTTCAAATGCATTATATATTTTTAAGATTTTCGCAGTTTTTTGCTTTATGCGGATAAATTCTTTCAAGTGGTATGCTAGAAAACCCTTTAAATATTTATTTGGGTTTTATAAAAAACCACTAATAAGAGAATTTTGTATTATTCTATGTGCGTTCAGTAAAAAATTATAACTTTCGAAAGAACATTTTTTTGTGGTTTTTAGGTATTTTTAAAAACCAGCACCCACTTTTTTTTTCTTTGGAAATGCGAACTTTGCGATATTTATGCAAAAAAGTGTTGTTTCGACTACTCTTAAATTTCGAGAAATTGCTATGCAATGTCGAGCACAAAATCGAGATAGGCAATACCAATTCATGGTTTCTCGATCGTACTAGCGTTTGTTCGAGATACGCAATATGCCCCCAGTTTTAACTATTTCAAAAAAATTACCATTTAGCATTAGCAAGCATGTAGAATGGTGCGGAAGTGTCAATTTGAGTTTTTAAACCCCGCCAAACTAGTATTTTAGCGTGCATTGAAATAAATTTTAGTAGATTAAATAGAAACCAGCTCCCTTATTTGTTTTTAATCATACCAAAATCTCAAATTGCCACTTTAATGCGACTTTACTAATAACTAAGAATTTATATACACTTTCCTTGTGCACAATTTTTTATTTTTTAGAAAAAGTGCTCTATTGACTGCAATTAATATTAGACATTTAAAGACATGCCGCCATAAGCGATGCCAAGTTGTCGAACTCAATTTTTTCAGTAATGTTTTTAGTCTTTATATTTTCGTCTTGCGTTGCAATAAAAACCAAGTGTCCGCGTGACTCCCAACCATACTGTTTGACCCAATTATTTAATGATTTATCTGGGGAAAAAAATTAAATCAATATTATAAACTTAATTGCGTTGTTTAATTTCGTGTAATGTACCATCAATCCCTCCAAGCAATTTACTTAGGTATTCCTTTTCAATTGACTGGAATGTAATTCCCACGACATGGCAGACAAACTTTCGGATGGAATCATAGAAGCCAGTTATATGGCGATAACGTTCTGGTGTTTCAGATACCTTAGCCCAAAATAATGCGAAGTCGCAGCGTTCCAGAATATCGGCCAAATAAATTATGTCTTTGATAACGTCATCCTGAGTTTGAGCTGGAAGCAAGAGGCATTTAGCAAGCACAAAATCAGTGTGTGGAAGGTTTGTCAATGCTTTTAGCAGAACCGTATAAGTTATGTTTGAGTTCAAGAGCTGTGGATTGAACTGATACAGCTTTAAACATGCCAAGTTCGCTTCCAAATCGTAAGCATTTTCCCGGGCTTGTTCCTCTACATATTCTTCCAACACTTTAATGTGGTCGGGGTTGTACCTGCACAATATTTGTAGGTTAAAAATGCTTCGTCCGATGACAAACTCAATATCTTCTCAAAAAATACCTTTCGATACTGTTCAGCATTTCTGCAATAGTCTGAGAATTTCCATCTTCCATTTTGATGTAATGAACCATTTCTCAGAGCCCGTCACTGGAGAAAACCACAAAAACTGTGCAACAGAAACGAGAATCCGTTCCTGAAAAACGTCATCAACGAAATGGTAGATGTTACCAAATCATATTTTTTTTAAATATAAACCTTTCATTCCATACTAGAGTACCTTTTACTTCTTAACTAAAGTACATGGCGGTACTATTGACGATGATTGCATTCCAAAAATATTGGGTTGACACAGCGACCGAATGTCAATATTATCGAATCGTTTTCCGTGCGATATGTTTTGTTTGTGTGCTTTTTGCGCGTCATTATTTGGTGTTGATTTGGTAGTGGTTGTAGTGTTTCTTTCTATAAGTTTGGTGTTTCATTCTGTAAGTTTGGACTTATTTTTATTTTAATATAATGGAAAAAAAACAAAACAGAAAAAAATTTAAATTTAGCTTTCCCACCAATATTGAACGCCAAAAACACGCACGTACACATATGCAATGTCCAAAAAGTATGAGCAGTGTGCGACAAAGTCGCTCATTATTATTTGACTAATATACCAGTTTTCGGTGCGATTGGTGAGTGCTTTTCCGAGCGCAAAATGTGGTTTTCGACCCCGAAAAGAAACTGCTTTCCATGAGGCATGTTTATTCGCTCTGTAGTATTCGATCGTTATTTTTATACGTTTCTCTGTTCTTTCTTTTGACGTATGTGATAGTAAACTAATAGAAGGTACCCGCTGTAACTTCTGTCTTTAATTCAATCCTAATGTATCCGTCTTCAATGAAAAAGTATTTTACGGTTTAATAAAGAGTAGGGTACATTGATGATTTCAAAGTTAGAGCTTTTCAGAATAAAAGTTTAAACAGCTGACTTTTTTTGACAATTCATTGATTGTTTATCTTTGAGGCAGTATTCTAGCGTGACTTAATATTTTTTTCTTCAAGTTTATTTAGCAATAGATGGCGCAGCAGAGCTCCAAAGTAGGGGCGAAAAAATGGCATTAGACATATTTGCGGAGCTCCAGATAATCTGAAAGAACCAAAAACCAAAAAGAGTCTTAAATATGTTTGTAGCTACATCAAGAACTCTGGTAATTTGAAAATGAAATTTCGATTTCAAAGATATTTTTCGTCGGTTTTCGAGTTGCAACTTTTGTAAAAAAGAGTATTACAATGTTGTTGTACTTCCAGCTGTCAATCTTAAAAACATAACCAAAGCTATAATTGCCAATCTGACAATTATTGAAAATCCGTATGGTGATTTAAGTGAATGGCGAACAGTTGTATCAAAATTCAATTTTGAAGTCAAACTTTTCAATAAGATTTTTTAAAATTCAGTGGTCACAAGTAATAAGGGCTTAAGTCGAATTTCTTCATTTTTCAGGAGAAGCATTTTAATATTTATGAAATTTTAACTGTTGGTGGCAAAGGGGTATCAAACCGAATTCAAAAACCTATAACTACAAAACGTTATGAAAAATAAGCTTTTTACGATTGGTTTAATCTGGTTTATTCAAACTTAATATTTTCAGAGAAATTAAGGATTATTTTACTTTAGCCACTCTTTCAAAACTTTTTCATATCTTAGAAATGGCTACAATCAATGGCTAAAGTCAAGTTAAGAGGCTATCCTAAGGAAAAAAAGCTCAGAGTTAGATAGTGGCGCCATTTCATTTTCGATTAACCGATACAAAAGCTTGATCGAAAGCTTCTCTTTTTAAATGTGTGCCATGAAACGCTTATGTTGCCTAATTTCTTCATTTGGACATTGAAAATTTATCCATTGTTGCCTGTTTTCACAAATTCATGTTAATAAATTATAGTATTCTATTCTCTTAAATTTTAAAATGTGGTTATGGTATGTGGATTTAAGTGAATGGCGAACAGTTGTATCAAAGTTCCACTCTATAGGCAAACTTTTCAATAAGATTTTTTAAAATTTATTCCAATCGGATTTTAATGTAATGGGAGATTTATGTAGAATCATATCCTAAACAACTTTCGTTCTTGTACTTTTTTGATAAAATGCACCGTTTTTCACCAAAAACGTTTTCGTTCGTATGGGGGGTATCCCCTTCTAATAGTCCATTTTTGCTCATGAACGAACTTAGCCTCGCATTTTACGAAAAACGAATCTGCGCAAAATTTCAAGTCTGTAGCTCAATCTGTGCGCCCGCAATCCGCGCCACAGACGGACGGACGGACATGCAAAAATTAATTATTTTTATACCCGTATGGTGAAACCAAAGGGTATACTAACTTTGCCCTACCGTTTGTAACGCTAAGATCCCGTCATCACACACAAAAATGAATTACACCAGTGTGTTTAGAGTGATGAAAAAAGTTGAATTTAGCATGTCCGTCCGTCCGTCTGTCTGTCCGTCCGTCTGTCCGTCCGTCTGTCCGTCTGTGGCGCGGATTGCGGGCGCACGGATTGAGCTAGAGACTTGAAATTTTGCACAGATCCGTATTTCGTAAAATGCGAGGCTAAGTTCGTTAATGGGCAAAAATGGACTATTAGGGGGGGTACCCCCCATACGAACGAAAACGTTTTTTGTAAATATCGCAAAAACGGTGCATCTCATCAAGAAAGTCCAAGAACAAAAGTTATTTAGGATATGATTCTATATAAAACTTCCATACATCAAAATCCGATTGGAATAAATTTAAAAAAATCTTATTGGAAAGTTTGACTTCAAAGTGGAATTTTGGTACTGTTCGAATTTTGATACGAATATCACCATACGGGTCTCCAATGATTGCCAGATTGGCAATTATAGCTTTTGTTATGTTTATCATTCTAAACACACTAGTGTAATTCATTTTCGTCATCAGATTAGAACCGATTTAAACATTTTAAATTATGTTTTTTATTATGTATATGGACATGTGCAGATGATTTTTTTTAATTTTTTTTAAATTATCTTTTTATGTACATATGAATTTTTTTTGTTATTGGAGTTATCCTTATATTACTTGTTATGTAGTTTTATTTTGTATGTAAGCATTTTTAAATGAAATAAAAAGAAAAAAAAAATGCATTTTAAACTAAAAACTACGTTATTTAAAAAAAAATTGGAACGGATCCTATTGAATTTATATGGGCTTGTATGAAAATAATTAATTCGTTATACGGCTTTTCGCTTTACGTATCTAGGCCGTAAGCGAGGTATGAGTGTATTCTTGATCGCGGGAGACCAAAACAAAAGTTAAATATAACAACAGTAAATAAAAGTTGTACGAGACAATTTGCGGTCAAAGTTTACGAAGATTTTAATTGGTTTTGCGGTTGTGCAAATAAGCAAAAGTTATTTTGTTGGCCTTGTTTACTTTTTTCGAAGGATAACAAAGTTTGGCAATTTGTAAGTTACAGCGATTTAAATAATTTTCAAAAAGCTGTTTAATTCTCTTCAGAATTAGCAATTCTGAGTTAAGAACGATCTTGGTGTATCCGGGTTTATGCGGACAATCGTAAATATTTTATTTTATAACAGTATTTTTTATACAAAAAGATCATTAATTTACTTTTTCTCTCGACGCGGATATATAAGGGTCTCGAATAAAAAACAAACACATTATAATTTCGTAGTCTGGGGATCAAAGATCGGATGAATTTTTCATAATCATAAAGTACAAGTTATTTTAAAGTTTTGAACTTTTTATTATTTTATTGTCATTCATTTAAGTAGCTAACGAGAGATGTATTTTTGCACAACACAAAAAATACCTTTATTAATAACATAAAAACCTTAAGTTGGCAATTAAATTCCAAAAAATTAAAATTTGCATCCCTAGCTTCAAAACTCACGCCACGCCCCTGTTCGGAATATTGTTTATATCAAATTCTAAATGAACGGCTAAATAATCGACAAATCCCGAAAGTTTGCCGAAATTTCATTCGGCGAACCGAGGCACATACATGTTATACTAAGTGTGTGTGCGTCCAAAAAGTTCATTGATCATTTACCACAGATACAACTAGCGACACGGTCGAAACTTGAGAGAACTAGTCAATACCCTTGACCCAAACCATAAACTAAAATGTTGGATTTCATTGATTTTCTTTACTCTTTTATTCAATTATTTCTACATATTTCACCCACTTATATTGATTTTTTTTAATATCAATTGATAGATTAATGAACATTTTAACTATTGCATGAATTTCACGCCATACATAAAAATAAATTGATATGAAAATGGCGGTTAAAAAAGTGGCATTTTGACTTTCAATAAAACTACTATTACTTAGTTTTCACGCAGTTTTTTTTTAAATTCTAAACAGGCAAAGTGTTAAAAATATTATGCTGTCCATTTTTGTAGAACATTTTGTTATTCCATCTTGCACGGATATTACGATCTAGTGTACCAAAGATGGTAAAAATTACGAAATTATCTAACTTTGTAATGAAATTTATAAATAATGGGGTTGAAAATAAAAAAAGTGAAACACGCAAATTTTAGTTTAAACTTATCATAACAAAATAGCGAAAACTCCATTGCGCTATCTCTTATAGTTTTCTCAATCAAGTGTACCAAAGATGCTTCAAAACAGCGATTCTCTAGGATAGGCTCTTAAGCCCCTAAAAACCTATACCCCAATTTGAAACATAACAAAAGCTATAATTGCCAATCTGGCAATCATTGGAGACCCGTATGGTGATATTCGTATCAAAATTCGAACAGTTGAGTTGTACCAAAATTCCACTTTCAAGTCAAACTTTCCAATAAGATTTTTTAAAATTTGTTCCAATTGGATTTTGATGTATGGGGGTTTTATGTAGAATTATATCCTAAATAACTTTTGTTCTTGGACTTTTTTGATAAAATGCACAGTTTTTGAGATATTCGCAAAAAACGTTTTCATTCGTATGGGGGGTACCCCCCCTAATGGACCGTTTTTGCCCATTAACGAACTTAGCCTTGCATTTTACGAAAAACGAATCTGCGCAAAATTTCTAGTCTCTAGCTCAATCCGTGCGCCCGCAATCCGCGCCACAGACAGACGGACGGACAGACGGACGGACGGACGGACGGACAGACGGACGGACGGACATGCAAAAATCAATTTTTTTTATCATTCTAAACACACTGGTGTAATTCATTTTTGTGTGTGATGACGGGATCTTGGCGTTACAAACGGTAAGGCAAAGTTAATATACCCTTTGGTTTCACCATACGGGTATAAAAAGAGGCCAAAACAGACTTTAGCCTGCTCGTTTGGGAAAAGTTAAAAACGAAGAATGAACTAACTCGACTTAAGCCACTATTCCACGTGCAAAAACGATCAAATTAATGCAGCTTCGCGCCCATAAGAGTGGATTATGTCTATACAAAAATATATGGAATCTGACTTTAGCCGTTCTTCCAAATGCAACTTGGAAATTTTTTGACTTTAGCCATTTGATGTAGTAGCCTATAACGGTCAAAAATGGTCGTAGAAACTAACGGGTTAGTGGAATTAAGAGCATTTTGGAAGGAGAACACGATTCTGTAAAAACATTGAAAACGGCTAAAGTCGAGTTAGGCCCTTACAACTTGTGACCACAGAATTTATTCCAATCGGATTTTGATGTATGGGAGTTTTATGTAGAATCTTATCCTAAATAACTTTAGTTCTTGCACTTCTTTGATAAGATGCACTGTTTTTGAGATATTCGCAAAAAACGTTTTCGTTCGTATGGTAAGGCAAATCTAATATATCCTTTAGTTTCACCATACGGGTATAACAATCATATATAATGTAAGGTTCTCTTTGGAAGTAAGCTGCATGCTCCGCAAATTTCTTCTTGTAATTCCAAGATCGCTACTCCGTGTTATATTTGAATCACTTAAAAAAATGTATTTCAGCCAAATTGGTTTAAGTTCGATTTAAATATCATTGTCTAGGATGGTTTTGACGTTTCTGGAAAACAAAGTAAACAAATAAAATCTATTAACAGCGGAAAGGGATCTATTTCAACACAGACGAAATTGCTGCCGTATATTGTGCCTTACTAGACAACACATAAAAAAGAAAAAGAAAATCAAAATCCCCACACAACGAACCAAAAGCCAAAAAACTAAAAATTTGAAAAGAAAACGTTAAAAATAACCGGTATCGTTTTTCCTACTAAACTTCGAACGACTAGTCAAATATTTGTTTTTCCGTACAGTCATTGTAAAGTTATTCGTTTTTTGTGTTTTTTATTTATTATTTGTTTAATTATTTATTTTTTTAACCTCTTGACAAGATGAAAATTTGCTAAACAATCAACTTAAAACCAACACGTCAACATATTCATTCAAACTCATGTAAGTTTTGACTAGTCAAAAATTTGTAAAATAGTGAACATTCTAAAAAAAATTTTTTTCTGGTTTTCCCCTGAAGATGGTTTAAAATAAAACCGAAAAGTTGGGAATGAAGAATTAAAAATATAGTTTTTATTTCACTCCAATCCACTTTTATTTGTTTTTTATTTTACAGATTTTATTTGTTTACTTTGTTTTCCAGAAACGTCAAAACCATAGTAGACAATGAAATTTAAATCGAAGCCTGTGAAAAACATTATAATAAAAATCATCAATAAAGGGTGTTTTTTTTAGACGTGTGGTTTTCAATCTCGCACTACTTTTTTCGGAGTTGATCTTTTTGACAGTTGTCACTTGATTTAAGCTAGAACCTGAATCGTACGTCGATGCGTCCGTCATGTGTGCGTCCGTCTGACAGTTCGATGCGGTGACAGTTGGGTACGGCAACGAATCTGGAGTTAATTCATTGTTTTGCACTTCTTCTATTAGTTTATCGTCGAAACAATTACTTTCAATTTGTTCCATACTTAAATTGCTTAAATCGTAAACAAACTTTTTTGCGAAATGACATTTCCGTGCGTTGCCGCATGTAAAAGTAGAAATTCGACCTACTCTATGCGGTTGCCGCATCGGAAAACGTATTATTAGGGGAGTACTCATAGCAGCCCGTTGATTTTACTCGAACTGTCAACGTGACGGACGCATGACGGACGCATCGACGTACGATTCAGGTTCTACCTTTATGCTCAGTTTGGTTTGCCATTTCGTCAAACGACCATCAAGCGCGTCGCACGTTCGGTGAATGAGCCCAAAACGAGATGGCCACCGATCCCGATTTTCACAAGAAAATTTTGTTCAACGATGAAGCTCACTTTTGGTTGAATGGGTACGTCAATAAGCAAAATTGTCGCATTTGGAGGGATGGTAATCCACAAGCCATTCTTCAGACGCCGTTACATCCTGCAGAGGGCCGTTACGCCGGCAGAGGGAATCATTGGTCCATATTTCTTCAAAAATGAAGCCGACCATAATGTTACAGTCAATGGGGAACGCTATAGAGCCATGATTAATGACTTTTTCGTGCCTGAATTGGAGGATGTTGATGTTTGGTTCCAACAAGACGGCGCTACATGCCATACAGCCAACGAAACAATCAATTTATCGAAGGAAACTTTTGGTGAGCGCATTATCTCGCGTCGTGGGCCTGTGACGTGGCCTCCAAGATCGTGCGATTTAACACCGCTGGACTATTTTTTGTGGGGTTATGTGAAGTCGCTTGTCTACGCAGATAAGCCCGAGACGATTGACGCCTTGGAAGAGAATATTCGGCGCGTTATTGCTGACATACGGCCCCAATTGCTGCAAAAAGTGGTCGAAAATTGGGCCTCTCGGCTGGAATTTATTCGAGCCAGCCGCGGCGGCCACTTGCCCGAAATCATTTTTAAAACATAATGGCAAACCCTTATCTTTATAATAAAGCTAAACTCTTGGCCATAAAATTAAATTATATGCGTTTTATTTCTTCTTGAAAACCACACGTCTAAAAAAACCCTTTAGATAAAACGGTCACTAAATATCAACAGAAAATTTTTTTGGCGAAACCTTTCTATATATTTTAAATAGAACTGATCTTAAGAAACGCTCAGTGAAAAAATTTGTCATTTGGATAAAATTTCTGTTAAATCAAAAAAAAAATTATCCCATATCAGCCAACAAAAAAATTTTGTTAAATTAACAAAGGAAAAATTTTCCACTGGGGAAGGTTTTTTAAATTTTTTTTTGTTAAATAAACAATTTTTTTATTAAATTTATAAAATATATCAAAAAAAAAAATTTACAATATTTTTTTGTAAATTTAACAAAATTTCTATATCGACTAAATAAAATATTTTTTCCCCTCGATAAAATTTCTGTTAATTAGATCATTTAAATTTGTTGAATCAACAAATCTTTATTTGTGAAATTGATTTTTTTATCCATTTTTTTTATTAACATAACAACAAGAAAGACAGAAAGGAATTGTCAAATACTCTATATGAGTTCATTTGAGAGTTTTTATAATTCAAAAATTAGAAAAATTAAAAAAAATCAATTGTTTAATTACAATTTAACACTTTTATTTCAAGATAAAAATATATTACATTTCTGTAAGTATTTTTAATAAAAAATGTAAGTACTAATTAATATTAAGTTTATTAACAAAAAGAGTGAACATAAGAAGTTTGAAGCTTATAACAAAGAACCCAACAGTGATTGGTTCCGGTGGATATGTCTCGCGATTTCTAGGGGTGAATAAAAAAAATTGACAATTGAAAAGTAGAAATAAAAAGAATACAAGCTAAATATTCATATAAATCATACACTCGTGGCCAATTGAATCGAAACAAGCCATTTTCGCTATTCCTTTTTGGTTAACATAAGTGGTCAAATTTTTTGACTTCACACGAAATTGATGAATAAAAAATCTTTTTAAAGCAAAAATGCCGCGGCACACTGGTGTGCCGGGAAATGATATTAGGTGTGCCGCGGTAAACATTTCAAATAGCTATTTAATAATTCTTTCAGGATTTTTTTTAAAGTTTTTTCATCTATATATATAAAATTGTTTAACCTGACTGAGTGACTGACTGACTCATCAACGCCCAGCCCAAACCCCTGAAGCTAGAGACTTGAAACTTTCACAGTATGTCCCAACCATTGCGTAGGCGCTCACTAAGGCGGGGTTTTCCAAAATTTTGCCCCTAGGGGGGTAAAGAGGGTTTGGGTGTTTTTAAACCGTGATTTTCGCCATTAATCCTGCTCAATAGGAGGCTGAAAAGTTTCACTCGGGGGTTTTCGGGGTCGCTGATCACGAATCTGGTGTTAGAATTTTAAAATTCGGAACGGGAGGTTCTGAAGGTATAACGATTTTTTCCAATAGTTTTTAAGCTATTTCTGGGTTTTTGTGCAAAAAACTTTGGGGTCCATTATGGATAACGATCGTAATCGTAACGATCAGAAATTGTGTGTTGTTGTTAGTGTTTTATACTAACAACAACAGGTGAACCTCGATCGTTGCGATTACGATCGTTATCCATAATGGACCCCTTTTTAAAAAAAAAACTTTAGCCCGGCACCGACGGGTATGCAAGCTATTATAAATATTTTATACACAATTTTTTTTATATTTTCTTTTGTGGTGTGCCCCGGATTTCCAGAAAAAAAATTGGTGTGCCGTATACAAATAAAGGTTGCGGAGCACTGGTTTAAAGTACGGAAACCTACGGCAGCCAATAGTGCTCGACTTCAGCCAATTGTGGAAAATCTCGCTCCAACATAAATACTCCTTTACTATAGATTCTTAACAAAATGTATATTAAAAATTATAAAGGTATTGTAATTAAATAAAAGTTACCCAGAATTCGCAAACATGGACGTTTTGCGGGTTTCACTATTTTTTGGGATTTATTCCTGTTCCTTTTCAATTCACAGTTTTAGTTTGACTTAATTGAAGTTACTCTTCTCCTTTTAATATTTACTTTCGTCTTTACAAAAAAAACCTTCCCGAGAAAGCCAATAGAACAATAGATTTCCTGAAAGTAAAATATAGATTTTTGCAAAGTCAACAATTCATAGTGTTTTTTTTTAATTGATCAGAAATAAATAAATCTAATCACAATATGTAGTAATTTTTATATCTCAAAAGCTTAAAATATTAAATGGTTAAATAATTTTTCAAAACAATATCACGTAGTCAAATAAATGTAATTTAAAATATGAGATTATCGAATCAAAAAAAGTTTAATTAAGGGTATTCACTCTTTTGTGCATTGGTGTAAATGTGGCGTAGATACAAGTGCATTTTACAAGAAAGCGAGAACACCACGTAAAGCATTTGAAAAAGCATATTTTTACATTTTCTGATTTCAAAATCTTTCTCCTCTTCGAGAAATATAAAATGTTCACAATCTCAGATTCACTCAACTTCTTGTTGGGCCTTTATCTTTTCCGCTTTTTTTGTTGATTAATAATCTGCGCCATACAGGCCCGGCTCAACCTAATATGCAGACCATGCAAGGCATGGGGGCGCCGATCTAAAGGGCGCCTTTCCTCTTTCGATTTAAATAATTATATATTTTCCATTTTTACTTTCTTCTACGGAGTATAATAAAGTATTGTATTCATGAAAAATTTCGACCTCTTAATTTTGCCTAAAAAACATTTCCCGACCACTCCTGAGTCGATTGGAGTCATTAAAAAAATGTCTTTCTGTCTGTCAGTCTGTCTGTCAGTCTGTGTACAAGATTTCTCAAAAACTAATAGAGCTAGCGCAATGAAATTTTATAGGCATGTTGGGTCCTAAAATGGGACAATCCTATCAACTTTTGGTGGAAATCCGTTAACCGGAAGTATCCAAAATGGCGGTTTTTCAAAAATCGCAATTTCGTTTTTCTCGATTTACTCCCAAACTACGCGTTTTTTAGTGGCCTTAAGTATGACAAAACTTGGAGAAAATAAAATTTCCCACACTTTTGTCTTTATCTATAACTCGATATCTCAACCTGTTATCGAGATAAACCGTTATTTCCAAAAAAAAAAACAGTTTTTTGCGATTATCTCGAAAATTAACGGGTTTTGCTGACTGAATGTATGAAGTCAATTAATTAGAATGGCATTCTGCACAATTTTGTTTCTTACTGTTATCCGTTATCTTTTACCGTTATTGAGATATTTAGATTAAAATACAAAAAAATATATTTTTTGCAAATTACCTGCAAACTAACGGTTTTTCGACAAATCAGTTAAAAGAATAATTAAAGATGTTAACATTTTCTACATTTTTGCCATTTACCGTAAATTGATATCTTTTACAGTTCTCAAGTTATCTCAAATTTTGTACGTTTTTGATATTTTTGGATGAACCAAGAATTTATTGGGAGGTCGTCTTAGGTTGACAACGCGACAGGGCTCTAGCGTAAATTGCACAGGGTCGTAGATTTTGTAGAAGAAAGTTTTGTGTTGACCACAACTGATATTTTATATTTGTGTAAACAAAAATTTTTCAAAAAAAATTTCTGTGTTTAATTTATAAAAAAAAATATTTGAAAACTCTAAATACAAATTCAAATATTTTTTGTGATCTATATTTTATTCGAATTTGCTAGAAAATATATTCGTGAACGTAACTGTTGCTTTACGAATATTTTTGAGTCTTCCAGTTACAGTTGCAAGTGGTGAGAGATCATTTTCGAAATTAAAAATTATTAAAAATTATCTGACATCTATCTATCGATGATAGCAATTGAAAGAGATATTTGTGAAAAAATCGACACTAATGAAATAATTGTAGAATTCGCAAACTTAAAAGCAAGAAAAGTAAAATTTTAGAAACTTGAATAAATAAAATTGTTAACTTTTTTTATACTTTATGTTGAACTATTATAATTCTTTGAACTTGTAATTATTTTATTTGTACGAATTATTTTACATAAAACGTTTTGTGCCTTTAAATTTATTTACTTTTCTCCCATATGTACACTTTTTTTTAAATTCAAACAAAAAGGGCGCAAAAAAAACTTGCATAGGGCGCATAGAACCATAGAGCCGGCGCTGGCGCCATATTATATAGTTTTGTTAATTTCTCGTCACTAAAAACTCTTCTATCGGAGAAAAAGATGAAGATCGCAAAACATAACCTGGAAGTGTCAGCTGTCATAATTTACATACAAGACCCAAAAACAAGCATTCAAGTGGAACAATTTCAGTATTATATTTTTAATAGATATTCACCAAGTTTAGGTTACTAGTTGCAACTAGTTGGTGACGCCGAAACTCGAATAGAATTGGGAAATAGTTCACAACTTAATAAACCGCTATGTGCCTGCGGTCGGCCAACAGAATTTTGGTTAACATAACAAAAAATTTTGTTGAACGCCGAAAAAGCGAGAATTATTTTTCAGTTTTCGTGTAGTAAAACCACAAAAAAAATTGTTGGCACGTCGAAAGAGTGGGAATTATTTTGCAAATGTTTATGCGTCAACATGTTTTTTTGTTAAAATAACAAAACTTTTTGTTAAAATAACAAAACTTTTTGTTGACATGTGAAAAGAACGACAATTATTTTGCAGATATTTTGTTTCAACAAAGAGCCTTTGTGTGAACAATTTTTTTTGCCTAAAGTTCAGTTTAGCGACAATGACGCTAGAGATTTTTCGTGTATAGGGAGGGGTAGAGAAAAGCATCCCCTATCCAAAATGGGTATTTTTAGCCGCCGCTCGCCCCCTTGCCTTCTCCAGGGTTTTTTTGTATAAAACTTTTTTCCGAGGGGTGTGTGGTACCTCAAATGAAAGGTATTGAAGATTACATTCCAAAAATATATAGCATGATAATATTCCCCCCTCACCCTTCGATAACACGTTATCCTTACAGGATATTTCGTTAACTTTACAGACGTCTTGACGTCAGAATCGTCAGCGACCCCAGAAAACCCCGGGAAAACTTGCGCAAAATGCTTACGAGTAACTCCAAACCCAAAAAACCATACTTTACATCTACAAACTTTTGACCCCTGATAATTATAGTATGCTTTCTGGAAAGGACACGAAATGAAAGGGTTAAAAAGAACGGGAGAAATCCCAAATTTCTTGCTTTCACTGGATGCTTATGTTGCAAATTAGTTAAGAGTTTTAAAAAATACCACATGGTTTTATTATAGTCTCTAATACACCAAAACAAATTTAAATTTTATGTGATATGCATACATACATAAATGTTAATTGGTTTGAATAAAATAAATTTTCAAAAATTTATAGTGAATCTATAGACAAAACAAATTTTTGTCTAAACATTTGTTTTTTTTTTAGTTATTTTGTGAGACCTTCAAATTTAAAGTTCACGCAGTTTGTGCGGCAGTAATGATTAAAAAATTATTAGGCCATTTTTTGATCTTGTATTTGCAATATGAGAATAATTTCAGGGTTTTCATGCGAAATTGTCTCCTGTGTAATAGTTACAAAATAAAAAAGAAACCCTAAGTAAAAAAAAACTTTCTATCGCTCAACATAATGTAATTGGTTGCTGGCGTTAAGGTCGAAATGAAAATCGCAAGAGACGGTTAAGAGGTTTAATTGAACAGCCAGTCACATGGAGCTCGTGGAAAATCGGTAGACCGGCAGTGAGTATAAGAAAAAAATGTTTTAAAGAAACCCTGCGACACGTTGATGGAAAGAGCGTCACTTTCATCATCGACACCAATGGACCATTAAAAACAGTTCAGTTAAGCCAATAGTTGAATAACACAATTTGCCCTGGTTCGCTATCCGCCTGCTGCATTTACCAGTACGTACGAGTGGTTGTGCTAATTTGTAAATGCGACCGATTGAAATTCATTTGGCCGAAACTTTACTATAAATAACTGACCACGGAGGTGTTTAAGGCATAACAATTCTGTATTTGGATCAAAAAACAAAGCGGATTAAAGAACAGCCAATATAATAGTGAACGAGGTACAAGAATTACGCAACCTGGTGGATTAAAAGCGTTTTTCAAAATGAGGTATCTATACACGGTATTCATCCTTATGCTGGTTATTAGCTACTCAGCTGGTAAGAAAAAGGAGGAGAGCTACGAGGAGGATGGAGGCAAGAAGCACGAATCCCATCATCATGAATCTCATGGACATAAGGGGGATAAAGGCTATAAAGGCGATCACCATTTCGACAAAGGTGACAAAAAGAAATATGGTGAGGAGGATCATAAGCATCATTATGAAGAAGAGGGAGGACATAAGAAAAAGCATTGGGACGAAGAGGACAAATATGGCGAGCATCATGAGCAAGGAAAGGGTAGTAAAGGAGGAAAACATCATCATAAGAAGGGTCATAAGAAAGGTCAAAAAACTACTGGCTACCATAAGAAGGCACACAAGGACGAATACCACAAAGAAAGTAAATTCTACGATGACGAACATAAAGGAGGACACCACAAAAAACATGGCAAGGGACACGAATATCACGAAAAACACGCTGGAGACCACAAGAAGGGCGAACATCACGATTCCGCATTCAAGAAGGGACACAAGGCGGAAAAAGGACACTACGATAAAGGACATTACAACGACGACCATAAGGGGTATAAAGGAAGTCACGGTGACGATTCGCACTACGATCATCATGAAGATTATGGCAAGAAGGGCCATAAAAAGGGTGGCCATGAACATGGATATAAAGAACATAAGGGTCATCGTTAAGCTGAACCAACTGGATGACATACATTGTGATATTCTCTTAATAAAACGAATTTAAAAAAATATATTTTCTTGCCAAATTTTTTTTTCTGTATTCTTAAGGAATCTAATATAATGCATACACCCAACAGCGGAATCCGCTCCTGCTTCTGACTAACTCTGAAACTACGATTTATATGAAGAAGATAAAAAAATCTTCTATGTCTTATTAATTTAAGTCGAATCAAATATTTCAAAACGTTCTTATGATATTAACCGTTTTTAAGCCTTTGAGATTTCGTTCGGTAATTTTCTACAAAATATATTGGTTGTTTTGTGCTTGTAAATATAAGATAAATTTAAAAAAAGGTTGTGTAGCGTTATTCGCAATATTTATTCGTTTCTGAATTTTTTTTTATAAATGTGTAAAAAATTAGAATCGACTTCTTTAGCTATTTTTTATACGACATTTTAGGATCTTCACGAAATTTGGCAAAAATCTCTTTCATATTTGAAAAATAATCGCTGTTAAATGCACTCAATGGATATACATATATTTTTTTAAATTAGACTCACTACAGCTGCATAAATAAAAAAAAACAATATTTACATGTTAAGTCTTGTGCATTTACAAAGGATGTGTAAATTTACAAAACTTTTTTGATCAGTTCTTAAGTAAAACTGTCAGTCTGTCAGTCTATGAGTCTGTCAGTGTGTCAGTCTGTTAGTCTGGTGGTAGAAACAAAAATGGCGGCTTTTTAAAAATCGCAATTTCGTTTTTTACTATTTATTCCGAAACTACGCCTTTTCAGTGATCTGATGCTTTTGACACATATAAAATGGCTGGTCGGCAACATATGCCACCAAAAAATGTGACAGAAATAAACACAAATGATGTTCTCTGCCTCCTACAAGGGTTTGCCACACTTTAAATTGATCATTTTAATTTGATAATTTTCTTTTTCGCTGAGTGAAAATAATCTCTTTCACCAGCGGTTTGAAAATTTCAGCTTTATCACAAAATAAGGGCGAATTGAATTTAGTTTTGATTGCTTTTCCGTTAATATTGAAATTTATTCCATTTCTGTGAGATTATGTGAATACAAAGAACTGCCGGACGTTTTATATGTGTCAAGAGTTTTATGTAGGCAAAAGTAGAAGGTAAAATATCCTCCACTTTTGGTCGTTCGACAAAACTCGGCATCTCAAACCAGAATCGAGATACCGTTTGTAAAAATTCCGTTTTTGGCGCTTCTCTCGAAAACTTACGGGCTTTAGGTGGTTCAATATAGTACGTAATAAATTGAAGAGAATATTTGCCACAATTTTACCCCTTAACGTTAATCGCTATATTTTACCGTTATTAAGACATTTTCATTAGAAGGTAAGAAAAAAAGATTTTTGTTAATTGCTCGGAAACTAACGTTTTCCGAAAAACATCTTTGCCTTTTATCGAAAATGATTTCATATTTTTATATTTTTAATACAGTAGAATCCCGATAATTCGTACCCCGATAATTCGTATATCCCGCTAATTCGTATGAATTTGCTGGTCCCTTGAAATACGAATTATCGGGATTCTACTGTATTTTATTCGTCGGTTTTTATCCCCCATACGAACGAAAACATTTTTTGCGAATATCTCAAAAACGGTGCACCTTATCAAAAAGTGCAAGAACAAAAGTTATTTAGGATATGATTCTACATAAAACTCCCATACATCAAAATCCGATTGGAATAAGTTTTAAAAAATCTTATTGAAAAGTTTGACTTCAAAGTGGAATTTTGATACAACTGTTCGCCGTTCACTTAAACCAGTGCTCCGCAACCTTTATTTGCATACGGCACACAATTTTTTTTCTGGAAATTCGCGGCACACCACAAAAGAAAATATAAAAAAAATTGTATTTAAAATTAAAAATATATTTTAAATTAAAAAAAAAATCCTGAAAGAATTATTAAATAGCTATTTGAATTGTTAACCGCGGCACACTGGTTGCGGAGCAAACCACCATACGGGTTTTCAATAATTGCCAGATTGGCAATTACAGCTTTTGTTATGTTTAGTGTAAATTTTGCACAAACGTAGAAGAAAGTCATTTTTAATTTTTTCAAGTAATTTTTTCTATTTTATTTTCTTTTATTTCATTTCTTTATATTTTTTAATTTTTTTTTCTTTTTTTTTCTTTTTTTCGAGGTTTTTTCATTTGAGACCCCACACGATTGGTACTTCGTTAGCTCGATTTTGACAAAATTGCGTCGGCCATTTTTTTTTTGCACATATAGCCATATTGCTTTGTAGTTGTAGTATGCCAGTGTGAAATTTCACTATATGTTTCATTTACTTTACCCCACGGTTCCACTAGACTTTTTTCCAGATTGTATTTAAATCCAATCACGAAAAAATCTAATGGAGACTCAAAAAATCTTGCATCATGATTTAAATCTCCGTACTGTCATGATTTTTTCGGCTGCTGAAAAGTATGATTTTTTTTTGACATTTGTTCAGTCAAATTGGCTGATTTCTAGTTGGCTGCCCTGATTACCTCCTGGTTGACATTTCTAAGTACGCTATGGAGACACGATAAAAATGAAAAAACTTTTTATCTTATCTTATCTATTATCTTTCAAATTTTCTCTAGATAAATATTATGAGCATTTATCTTTACCTTATCTAGATAACCGAAACACTGCTGACAGGTGCAAGCATAGAGCAGTTAGCTTGTAAAAAAGCCTTTAAAATGTTCTTTTGTTTTTGTTAGTCAAAAAGTTTTCCAACTACGTGGTCCGTAAAAACTTTTTGTTTTGTGTGACATGAGCAAAGTTTTTGTTGATATAAAGCTAGAACTTAGAACTCACTAACATGTTTGCGGATGAATTGTTGAGTTATCAAAAAATATCTTAATGATGTTTTTTTCAAGCAATTTTTTTACTGCGATTATTCTTATCTAATGTTCAGCGATGCTGAAAATCTGATTTATGAAAAAATCATTTCCTATGAAAATTATTCTGTTAACCCATGTAATGGATTATCCAAATGTCTCTAGTTCTGGTTCATTGAAGCGATTACGGGCTATTTACTTGAAGAGCTCGAAATAATTAGCTTAAAATTTAGTCTTAGATTTCATTATCTCAACCCTTTTGCTTCGGTACCGACTTCTCTGAATATGATTTCGTCGCGTTGTCGAGCACTTCGTCGGCATCAGGTAACAATTGTATCTTGAAAAATTTGAAGTTTTAAAAGTTATTCAAATACTTACGACTTATCCTAGAATTCATATTTTAAGTCTATTATTGATTATAGTTTAATCTTCTGCAAAATAATTATAGCTTTTTGTTTAATACAATTTTTTGCTTTAACCGTTCTTTTTGAAATGTAGATTTGGGATTAATCGATATTATCCTTTTGACGATACACGTGACTAATTGTAATCCTTTTTCCACCTTCTATTAACAACTAAAGTTTCATACATCCACTTAAGTCTTGTAAGGAAAAAAAATAATTGCTAATTTAGAAAAAAATTGGGCGGAATGTTTCGGTGTTTTTTTCATCGAGTGTTTATACATAGACTTCTTCACTTCAGGTATAGTTAATGAGATTGATCAAAAAGAGCATTACGTTAATTGGAATCCTTTTTGCGGGTAAAGGAATTATGAATTTTGGCTCACTTCTAAAAAGGTTAGTTTGGTTTTTTGTTTGGTCGCTATCCGTAGACGTGATATTTTAAGTGTGGACAGTCTTGAATCACAGCGTTACCCTAGTAAATTTTGCTCATCAGTTCTCTACACGGTCAAAGGAAAAAATAAAATGGTATTTCAGTTGAGTTTAGTCGAAAGACTCATTGATAAAATGAGTATATAAGTGAGCAGTAATGATGAGAATATTTCCCTGACTTAGAACAAAATTCATTATGACTTTCATCATATCGCGATGATGCGTACATTGATGAATTTATCATGAACGGTCTACTAGGGGGTAAGAAAATTTCTGGAACATTGACCTTCTATCCCCGCCTAAAAAACGACTTTCGCCACTTCAATTTTTATGGACTGTGATGATCATTTTTTTTTCACAAAAGGTTATTTTTCCTGTACTATAAACATTCTGGTGCACAAAGTGAGAATGTGACTTTCTTCACATTTTATTTATTTTTTTTTTGAATATGAAGTACCTCTCCAACCCCTTTTTTTATTTTGTAGGTAAGGGATTAAAATTTTTTTTTTGAAAAAATGGTAGTTGTACGGAACCGTTAATTTACCCTTATAGTTTTTTTTAAATTTTCTTTTCTTTTTTTTTAAAAGTTCTTTTTTCTTTATTGAAAACTAGGCCTCTCAACGTACAGATTACGGTTATTTTCATCAAAATCCGGTAACCCGTTATAGAGCTATAGTTTTCTTTAAAAATTTATATTTTATTTTTTTTTCTCTTAAAAGCCAGTTATTTTTTTGGACTGAATATTATACTAAGTTCACACCGACGCAAAATCACGTAATTTTGCGAAATGATTTAAATCTTAAACCAAAAATCTTAAAACAGAGATTAAGGTAATTCTGTTTGACATTTCAACTACGTTAGTTCAAAAATGGATCGAGGAAATTTGTGTAGGATTACTATGAATCTTAGTAATATGATGAATAATACAATTCAAAACATCGGTGAAATATGTGCAAACAGAATTAGATACTTTAGAAGAAAATGGAAATTATCTGTAATGAAAATAAACAATTATTTTCCATTTCATATCTAATCGCATCAAAAACAGGTCAATTTTTTTTTTGCCCCGCGTAGGTTGTTTACTAATATATCCTCTTCGCGTGCGGAACACGGCTTCTTTTTCTTATATTTCCGTCGTTCCAATCCAGCACAAATTTCAAAACTGATGTACTGAAAAGAGCTGAATAAGTGATTGTGGAAATTGCATACTTTTAGTGATTTTGAAAACAGGTTAATGTACTGGAAATCTCGTGATTTCGAGGAAGATTTCGTTCAAAATTACGAAAATCTTCAAAATTACGTAATTTTGCGTCGGTGTGAACATAGTATTAGGGATATTAATTTGATATAATGGTGGCAACTCACGATAAAAAAGTTCCCTTATACCTCTACGGCCTTTATTTAAGTTTTCCACTTAAATTTATTTAAGATACTAAACTGTGTTATAGTGCTAGAATGTTTTGAACAAGAAGTATTGATAGATAAATGACGTGTGTCTTTTAGATTGGATCGAAAAGGAAACCGTAATGGCCCATACAGAAAAAGTGGCCATTTTCTCCTCTAAAAAATTGGTCGCCCTGCGGCTTCATCTTCAGGTCGCGTAAACGCTGAAAAGTGATGACTTTACGCGCTTCGGAGTACGCGTTTCGGAGTACGCGTTTCGGCTTACACGCTTTTAATTCCGCGCTTCGGATTACGCGCTTCAGATTATGCGCTTTGGATGATGCAATTTGCATTACCCGATTATAATCACGCGCTATAACGTACGCGGTTTGAGAAACGCGGTTTGAGAAACGCGGTTCGGCTTACGCGCTTCGGATAAAGTGATTCGAACTACGTGGTTTGAGTTACGCGCTTAAGCCAACGTGATTCGAACTACTCGCTTTGAGTTAATCGCTTCGGATTATGCGGTTTGTGGGACGCGCTTTGGATTTGGCGATTTGAGTTATGCGCTTCGGCTTACGCGCTTCAGATTACGCACTCCGCATGACGCGATTTGGATTACGCGATTTGAATTACGCGCTTTGAGAAATAAGCTGCGGATTGCTTTGAATTCCGTGTAATGAATCACTCACTTTGGATTGCGCGCTTCGCATTACGCAGTTGGAGTTACGCGGTTTAGGAGGAAAGGGGTTGCACGCAAGGAAAGGGGTTGATTTTAGTCAGAGTTGGGCGGATTCAATTCAAAATTGAATGCATTCAAAATTCCATTCCCATTCACTTACTGAATGGTATTTGAAATTTTTACTCCATTACCATTCAGTAGTGAATGGTAATTGCCAAAAAATTCAACTCTCCATTCACTGAATGGGAATGTCAATCCATTTCCATTCCCATTCGATTTGAGTTGAGATTTTATGATTTTAAGTGAATGGTAATTCAATTTAGTCAAATGATTTTTTTATATGGAAAAATGCTCGAAATCGATCGAAATGAGGGAAAAGTTAATTTGCCTCAAAACGACAGCACCGATTTTTATGATCCATATCACATTGGATAGAGATCAGTGTGGCCTATAGTACTAGATATGAGGCATTCTGGAAAAACCAAAATGGCGGCTGTTAGACGCCATTTTGTCCAAATTACCCCTATAAAGGCCCATCAAGATAGGTATCAAATGAAAGAGCTCTGGAAGAAACTTACAAATATCTATATCAAGGTTACCAAAAAAGCAAAATGGCGGCTGTTAAACGCTATTTTGTCCAAATTACCCCAATAAAGGCCCATCAAGATGGGTATCAAATGAAAGAGCTCTGGAAGAAACTTACAAATATCTATATCATGGGTACCAAAAAAGCAAAATGGCGGCTGTTAAACGCTATTTTGTCCAAATTACCCCAATAAAGGCCCATCAAGATGGGTATCAAATGAAAGAGCTCTGGAAGAAACTTACAAATATCTATATCATGGGCACCAAAAAAGCAAAATGGCGGCTGTTAAACGCTATTTTGTCCAAATCGCCTCAATAAAGACCCATCAAGATGGGTGTCAAATGAAA
Source organism: Chrysopilus asiliformis (assembly GCA_964034945.1). Taxonomy (NCBI): domain Eukaryota; kingdom Metazoa; phylum Arthropoda; class Insecta; order Diptera; family Rhagionidae; genus Chrysopilus; species Chrysopilus asiliformis. Next base: position 58,407,212 of record OZ035960.1, read on the forward strand.
GAGCTCTGGAAGAAACTTATAAATATCTATAACATGGTTATCAAAAAAAAAAAAAAAATGGCGACCAAACACCGTAATACAGACTTATCAAGATGGGTATCAAATGACAGAGTTTGGGAGGAAACTTATAAATCCCTGTATTTTTTTTTTTAAGAAACAATTGACTTAATTTTTTGTTTTATTCAAATTTGCGTTCATGAAAAATTAGTGATTATGAAAGTAAATTTGAATAAAACAAAAAATTAAGTCAATTGTTTCTTAAAAAAAAAATACAGGGATTTATAAGTTTCCTCCCAAACTCTGTCATTTGATACCCATCTTGATAAGTCTGTATTACGGTGTTTGGTCGCCATTTTCTTTTTTTTTGATAACCATGTTATAGATATTTATAAGTTTCTTCCAGAGCTCTTTCATTTGACACCCATCTTGATGGGTCTTTATTGAGGCGATTTGGACAAAATGTCGTCTAACAGCCGCCATTTTGCTTTTTTGGTACCCATGATATAGATATTTGTAAGTTTCTTCCAGAGCTCTTTCATTTGATACCCATCTTGATGGGCCTTTATTGGGGTAATTTGGACAAAACAGCCGCCATTTTGCTTTTTTGGTACCCATGATATAGATATTTGTAAGTTTCTTCCAGAGCTCTTTCATTTGATACCCATCTTGATGGGCCTTTATAGGGGTAATTTGGACAAAATGGCGTCTAACAGCCGCCATTTTGGTTTTTCCAGAATGCCTCATATCTAGTACTATAGGCCACACTGATCTCTATCCAATGTGATATGGATCATAAAAATCGGTGCTGTCGTTTTGAGGCAAATTAACTTTTCCCTCATTTCGATCGATTTCGAGCATTTTTCCATATAAAAAAATCATTTGACTAAATTGAATTACCATTCACTTAAAATCATAAAATCTCAACTCAAATCGAATGGGAATGGAAATGGATTGACATTCCCATTCAGTGAATGGAGAGTTGAATTTTTTGGCAATTACCATTCACTACTGAATGGTAATGGAGTAAAAATTTCAAATACCATTCAGTAAGTGAATGGGAATTGAAATTGAATGGGAATTGAAAACGCCCGACTATGATTTTAGTGAACAAAAATTTTGCGTTGGACGATCCACCTTATGACGATGGTTTCGGAGATATTAGGGGAAGGAGTGAGAATTAAGGTGGTGGGCGAATTTAGTAAGTGAAATCTTTCTCTGGAAGTCACTTACTCAATGGCGAAAACCACGTCAAAATTGGCCTAAAGGTTCAGGAAATAGCAGGAGAGGGGTTTACACGTGAACAGCAGGGTCGATATTAGTGCGGGGAAAAATTCCTCAGGGGAAGAACTACCCAATGGCGAAAGTCGCGTGAACATTGCTTTAACGGGTAAAAAGTAGGGGGAATATTTGGTTGACACATAGCCTCAAACATGTCCATCATCACTAAGAATATATATTCGAAAACCGCTTGCCAGTACGACTCATAGTTTGTCTGTCATGTTGTTTTCAATTTAAAAAAAAAGTGATACGCATGGTAGGAGCGCTTTGGCGCTCTGGTATACATAAGATAATTATGCTGCTGATATTTAGTTTTTTATAGTTTTTTACGAGATAAAACTGAACCAAGACTTTATTTCGAATTTTGAAATTCCAATACCAGATTCGTGATAAGCAACCCTGAAAACCTCCTAAAGGCAGTTTTTGCAAGAAAAATTGAAAAAGGACATCTGCGTTATCCTTACAGGACCTTCCGTTTCGAATTTTGAAAATCGAATACTGGATTCGTGATCAGCGACCCGAAAAACCCCATAATGCCAATTTTTCCGGGGAAGAATGGGAAAAAGGATATTTTCGTTATCCTTACAGGACCTTCTGTTTTGAATTTTGAAAATCTAACATAGCTGCTCCTGCTCCTGGCAACGCAAGATCATTTTGCAAAAAACCGCGTAAATATCGGTCCAGTCGTTTTTAAGTTTTGTAATCTCAAGCAGACCAACCAACAGACAAACTTCCATTTTTAAAAGCTTTTATTTAGCTTGCCTTCGTGTCTGTTTGTCTGTCAAATCAAATCTTGCAACCCAATTTTGACCCACTTCCACTCGTCCGATTGACTTGAAATTTTGCACACTTATATAAGTCCGATGACAATACAATATTTTCACTACTTCGTCCTTGTAAGGATAACGGAAGGTCCTGTAAGGATAACGTGATTATCCTTTTCTCCAAATTTTCCGGAAAAAAATCTATTCTGGGGGTTTTTGGGGTCGCTGAATCCGAATCTGTCATTAAAAAGTCAGTAAGGATAACGGAAGGTCCTGTAAGGATAACGTGATTATCCTTTTCTCCAAATTTTCCGGAAAAAAATCTATTCTGGGGGTTTTTGGGGTCGCTGAATCCGAATCTGTCATTAAAAAGTCAGTAAGGATAACGGAAGGTCCTGTAAGGATAACGTGATTATCCTTTTCTCCAAATTTTCCGGAAAAAAATCTATTCTGGGGGTTTTTGGGGTCGCTGAATCCGAATCTGTCATTACAAAGTCAGTAAGGATAACGGAAGGTCCTGTAAGGATAACGTGATTATCCTTTTCTCCAAATTTTCCGGAAAAAAATCTATTCTGGGGGTTTTTGGGGTCGCTGAATCCGAATATGTCATTAAAAAGTCAGTAAGGATAAGGGAAGGTCCTGTAAGGATAACGTGATTATCCTTTTCTCCAAATTTTCCGGAAAAAAATCTATTCTGGGGGTTTTTGAGGTCGCTGAATCCGAATCTGTCATTAAAAAGTCTGTAAGGATAACGGAAGGTCCTGTAAGGATAACGTGATCATCCTTTTCTCCAAATTTTCCGGAAAAAAATCTTTTCTGGGGGTTTTTGGGGTCGCTGAATCCGAATCTGCCATTTTTTTTTATATATATATAGATATAGATAGATAGATGAAAGATGCGAAAAAATGCTGAAACACCACACTTAGATCTAGAAAATTCTTTGTAATACAAAAAAATTCAGTTAAAATTTGCGAAACAGAAACCAAAAACAACTTTGATATATTTAAATTCCTCATATCCTGTAATAGATTTGTATTAAGTTCACTTGGTAAATCACAATAGCGAATCGTTCAAAGATGAAGCGGAAATGAACATGCAAAAATTTCACGCATGAGTTTTTCCACCTCGTTTCAGATTTAAATCACATTACCGCTGCTGGTCAACTTATGATACCACAAGCATAATTAAAGTTTGTAATAAACTTAAGTTCTTCAGTTCAAATTAAAATCCTTCGGAGTGTGCAGAAGATATCTGAGTCAAGTTGATGCGATTCATATCTTAATTGAGTTGGTGGTGTGAAACATCGTCTGCTTTTGACAGAATCATAAAGTCCTTAAGTCAATGGAATACGTAGCTAAAACCAGTCAAAATACCAGCGTAGAAATATGAGCAAAAGCAATTTGCTCAGTGTGTAGTGAACGCTCCGTTTATGTGAATATATAACGACTATTCTAGAAGAGCTAAAGCGAGGACGATATCTCAATCTAAGTGTATCGGTTATTATATTGGTAAATGCATTAAACTTGACTGCGACTAAGAATTTGTAATTTGATATCGTCCCTTTTTATTGGTGAATTTCGATTTCCTGGAGTGGGGTGTTCTGTGCAACGAACATTTTTTTAGAGGCAGATTGAAGAAAACCGCTGCGTATATAAGTTAATATTCGAATTGTATGCACCATATCCTTGTATGACAGAGATTCTTGAAAATACGAGTAGAATGAAAAGTTCCCATTGACGGATTCTAGAAAGGGGAACTATTTGATTCATCGACTTATTTTGTTAGAGTTTTGTGTCGAAAAAAATATTTTTCAAAGTTTTTGGGGTCAGTCGAAAGCCATCTTTTTATACCCGTATGGTGAAACCAAAGGGTATATTAACTTTGCCTTACCGTTTGTAACGCCAAGATCCCGTCATCACACACAAAAATGAATTACACCAGTGTTCAGATGCTACTATGGGCACTGGTTATCTGAGTATGTTTATTTGTGCTATAAATTAAGTCAATGCGAAGCGAATCGGAGGCGGACACCTGAAAAAGGTTCCTTGTAAGTAAATTTTTGCAGCATATTCCATAACATCTATCCCTATTTTAGCAAATCTAAATGGGGTTTCAAATTTCATAATTTGATCGGTTCCGTTGTGAAACTTTGGATAAGATTTGATCCTTTTACGAGGAAATTTTAAGTTGATGTTTATCGTCTTTTGAGATGTTGCAATATGTGTACCCCTATTTTACTAAAAGCTTTTTTTTGAAATATTGAGACCAATGGTTTGTGATTTGTTTGATCAATGACTTGTCTCCCATTTATATAAAAATGAAATTACTCAACTGTCTAATCGATAACATTTCCTTTTCAATTTGAGCGTAGTTAAGCTTGGCTTGATTTAGACTACCGGAAACAATCAGGACTGGACAATTTTCATGCGAAAAACCGGCACCTAAACCTTTCTCGTCAAAGTTTCTCAGTATTGAAGCTGACGCTTAAATTCTTTAACGTATGTTTCCGTACAGTGAAACCCCTTTTTGATACATTTGAAGGGAATAGTTATATGCGGTTGCAGGAAAACCTATCGGCAATCAAAATAACAAGGACTCATAAGCAATTCAGAGACTTACTATAGATGGGAAACAAACGCGATTTTCTGTTTGCCGTTGGAGAGAGATGAGTGGTCCGCAGTCAACAGCATCATTCCTCTCTTTCTATCTTTCTATAACTTGTTGAAAAAAAAAATCATTTTGTAACATTAATTACAGGGTAAACCAAAAGCAATTTTTTTTAACAAAACACAAAACATTACTCTCGAAACACTGACAAAACATCTATATATATAAAAATCGTTTGTCCTGATTGACTGACTCATCAACGCCCCTGAAGCTAGAAACTTGAAACTTTCACCGTATGTCCAAACCATCACGTAGACGCTCACTAAGGCGGGGCTTTCCGAAATTTTACCGCTAAGGGGGTAAAGGGCATTTGGGTGTTTTTAAACCGTGATTTTCGCCATGAATCCTGCTCAATAGGAGGCTGAAAAGTTTCATTCGGGGGTGATCACGAATCCGGTGTTAGATTTTCGAAATTAGAAACGGAAGGTCCTGTAAGGATAACGGAAATATCAGGGGGTTTTCGGGGTCGCTGATCACGAATCTGGTGTTAGGCTAATTCGCAACGGAGAGTCTTGCAAGGATAAGATTTTTTTTTATCAGTTTTTAAGTTCTTTCCGGTTTTCTTCGTATTCTAAAACTCATACAAAAAACTTAATCCGGCAACGACGGGTATGCTGATTTTTTGTGAAAAGTATCCATTCATTTTGGTTGTAGAGTTCAAACAGTGGGAATGAATAATAAAGAGAGAGCGTGTTTCAAAAACTATTTCAGAATGAACAACGAAAACTATGAATTTTTATTGGTTTTAGTGACGTCTATTATTAGAAAAACGGATACAAACTTTCGAAAAAGTGTTCATTTTTTTTACGTCCTCCTGTGAAGCATTTGGTTTGATTTTCTTTATATATGGTAATTCGTCCGCTACTTCGCTCTATTTATTTTCCTTGATGTCTGTCCGTTTATATTCACAATGGACCAAATCGTAGAGCATTGGATTTCCTTTCACGAACTTGATTAATTTTTCCTCCGTTGTCGGCATGACCGGATTCACACGATAAGTTTTTTGATACATAAATCACGGCAATTCTCTTTTAAACATTCACGAATCATTCAAGGTCATTTACACGGTAAGTGTTTTGACGTGCGTCTTTTTGACGTTTATGAAAGTTTTTGTCGTAAATTAACATGAGCGAATACGAATGAGAGCAAAGAGGAATAGAGAAAACGGACTTGCAATAACTTATGGTGAATCAAACGCTGGTGATTCACCAACTTCTCGCCCTTCCTACATCTCGCCCTTCTTGCCCTCGTTTGGCCGTGACTTGAATCAAAAAACTTATCGTGTGAATTCGGACCATCTTGCGAAATCAAAACGTCAAAAAATCTGCATAGAATGTGGCGCCGAATGTGGTGGTTGTCACAAAACAACGAAGAAAAATCGGCATAGAATGTGGCGCCGAATGTAGTAGTTTTCATAAAACATTTTGGGCGGCTGACAGCAACACGTTCACACCAATCAGTTGGCCATAAGTTTAAAAAAAAAAACTGATTTGCCCAGGAATTTTTTCGTGGTTGCCTATCAGTCGTCTAATTTTACGTTCACACCAATCAGTTTCCCATCAGTCTCCAAAAAACTGATGGAGAACTGATAGATGTGTGCCCTACTTAAAGCGACAAAATTTGTATAAAATCTTGAAGAACAATAAATTTAAAAACAAACGCACTATCATTTGCTCTGCCCTGTACACAAATCAGATACTATTGCACGAACACATACACAAGGGCCGACAGCGGCCCTTTCACCATTTCTTCAACCGTCAATGACGATAGGATTGCTCCCACGTTTATTTCACTTTTAACCAGGGTACAGAAACATTCGATTTGCGAATCGAAAATAAAATTCTTTAGTATTTGAATCGTTCGCGAATTGAATTTTATAAAATGATTCTTTTCACAGAGAATTTTATTTTTTCGATGCGCTCGCGAACGAATTGAAACCGAGTTTTAGCTGTTTAATTCTTTCGCGAGCAATCGAAACCTCTTTTAACTCAACTTTTCGATTCGCGAATGAAAAAGAATCGAGAAGAATCATTCTTTTTCATTCTTTTTCCGTTTCATTTTCGTAGAGCTAAATTGGAGTATTCTTTTATCCTTGTTACTTATAGTTCTCCTTTCTAGGATTTATGGATTAATTTTTGATGTGCAGACGTGATGAAATTCCCATTCCAAAAGTAAGCTGGCCAAATAAGCACACTCAGGGCGGTTTGCGCTAACTAATTTTAAAAATTAAATTGTACTTATCCTTCTGAAACCGTAGAAATTCTGGTACGTAAAAAAAATAAGTTGGACTTAAGTTACGAAATTTAGTTGGTGCACACAATAATAATGAAATTTGAAGAATTCTCAAGGTAATTATGTCCTTAAAAGGAAACAAATATGTTTTTTGCATTAAGTTAGTTTATTTTTCAAATGTTTGGATCATGATTATTTCACTTTAATAATCGATTTTACGATTTATGGCATACTATCAATTAAATTTTTGAAAATACTTTTGTTAATTTTTCCACATTATTTTTTAATTATTTTTATGAAATCTTATTTTAAACATTTTATATGCTTTGCCACATTCGTCATTATTGCGTTCCATAGCTGTATTTCCTATTCAAAAGCTCGTCAATTACACGGAAAAAAATCCGCATAGTAATCGTTCCTATAAAATGGTGGAAAGCGATTATAGGAGTCATTCCACCATTTTGTAGCAAAGGCTTCCATAAATATTGGAACTAGTCCTAGTTTTGGTGGAATCATCACTATGTAAATAGGGCTGAGAGAAGAATGCCCACATTCCAACAAAAGTAGCACTCGTTCCTAGTTTGCATTGGAGACGTTGTTAATCTGAGGTGGAAACATTACTATATTATGTATGGAATCATTCCCACTGTTTGTAGAAATGACTCCAATATCATGTAGGGCTCAGTCCTACAAAAAAAATGGAATGAATCCTAAGTTTTGTTGGACTCATTCCTATGCAAATAGGATTCAGCGAATACGATAATTCAAGTCGAATTTTTTCTTCGATTATAATTCACACGTGGTTTGCGAACTCGGAGTATATATAGCTTGACCTGCCTAGTGCCACACTTGCGTCGGAAAAATTTTTTAATTACAGGGCATTTTTTTTGATCGAGCTGTTTGGTATCTCGAATATTTTCAAGTCCCGGACTTCTCTATCTCGGATATTCGATAACTCGAATTTTTGTTTGTCCCGTTTAGATTGGACAGAATCCAATAAAAAAAAGTCTCCAGTCCTATACAGATAGGACTTGGTGCTATAATTATAGGAACGTGTCTTATTTCAAATTAGAATGTCGCGAATATATATAGGAGAGAATCCAATAATCAATGGAGACATTACAACGTTTTATGGGATTTAGTCCTTTACAAAAGGGAATGTCGCCATATTTTTGTCGCAACCAGTCTAACATATATAGTAATCTCTCCCATGTAACACGTTGGAGTCTTTGCCATAGTTTTGGGAATCGTTACACCAAAAAAAAGAATACGACCACTTTTTTATTGGAATGTGTCCTAAAAAATGTGGGAGCTGTTACACCTTTTTTATAGGAATGATTCCCATATTTGGTCACTATGCCGTTTTTTCCCATAAATATGGGACTGGAGCATGAGATTTTGGTGGAATGGTTCCTATATGTTTTTTCCGTGTACGTATTAGTGCAAAAGTACAACTTATCTACAAGATAACGGACTCACTGAGTACTTCTATGAAGAGACCAACATTTTTCCTCTTGTAGTACTTATCTCACGAAGCCCAACATTTTTAGTAACGTCCTTGACCGTGATTTCCAAGTGAAAAAAAAGTGGATAAATCCACACGTGAAATTTCTCGCCTATTCATTTCTACTTTACCTTTGCAATTTTTAAGCGTTTTAACAATCTTTTCTAATTTTGAGTGCATTGGAAGACGATAACAAGTTTTCACGAATTTGTCGGAGGAAAAATTCAAGAGAAGCAAAATCATACTTTTCAAAAATAAAGTTAAATTCTCCCATTTTGCCCTTGGAGGGCTTTCCGACTCTGCCTTCAAACGGCGAATTCGCAAAATCGCGACTTTTGCACATAAAACTTATTAGAGCGTCAATTAGTCTCGAATAATATAAATAACATTAAATTTAACCGGTTTTGCTCTCATTTATTTCATCCAAATTAACTCACTTTTCGTTTCCAAGTCAAAAAATAGGTTGCGGATTTTTTGACATTTCAGGTGAGAAATTCCACGGCGAAATAGTAAATAATGAGAAAACTCACTTACTCAGTTTTCTCACGCAAAAAGTTGTCTCACTTTACAATAATAATACGGCTGCAGTTGTGTGCACGAATCGCAGTAAGTATTTTTTTTGAATTATCAGATTTTCCCCCTACTTTCCGCCTGATGACTGGTCAAGATATTTTTTGGCTTTTTATATACCTGTACAACCATAAATTGATTTTAAGTTCGCAGTTTATAATACGACCAATTTAAAGTAACAAATGTTAAGTTTTGGCGGCAAAAAGTCTTTCAATTTATCTTATTTAACTTTTCTAAAATTTAATTCGATAAAAATGGATTTCTCGTCTTGTGCGGTCTTACGGCATGTGATTTAAAATTCAATTTAAAACTAAAACAAAAAGTACTTTTGACGAAAATGATCACAAATATGTTGAGTAAACACAAGTACAAAGGGTCGTCAATTTTTTTTTCAAGTCTCTGAAACGAAAAAAAACGATAGCCAGAAATAAAAAGGGCGAAGTTTGTTTCCAATCGATTCTTATCCTTCCTTTGGCTTGTTCTTGTTAAACTTGTCATAAATTTTTTATTATCGGATATTGGCGATTTTCAGTATTTGCTTGTACTCGCCGTATCCGAATGGTATCGTTAAATTCTTTTTCTATTTAATTTAAATTAAATACAAACAAGTTCAACTTACGTAAAATATTTGCCAATACTTTTTTAGATGTATTGAGCTTAAGGTAGGTAAAAAATCTCTTACTGTTCTCTAATTGTAAGAGACAAACGTTAATTAACCCTTTGCATTCAAAAGCTCTGCTCCGGAGCGAATGTTAATAATTTTCAGATAGTTCAGTTCACTAACTATATTCTCAACTACTGAATGGATTTTAAAAAGGTTTTTAGTCTTGGATAGGCTGTCAAGGAAAATCTTCGCCTACTCAAACCAGTCCCTCCTGCGCGATGAGAACCCCCTTTCCTGCTTTATTCTCAACCACTGAATGGATTTTAATACGGCTTTTGATGTTGGACAGGTGTTCGGAAAAGAAGATTTTCGCTCACTCAAATCATGTAGGAGAGGGATGATGCAAAGCCCCTCTCCTGTTATATCCTCAACTACTGAAGGGTTTTTAATAAGGTTTTTAGTGTCCGTCAAGAAAAATTTTGGTCTGCTCAATCCCCTTCTTACTAAGTGATGCAAACCCTCTTTCCTTCTATCTCCTTTTCATACTAAAAAATTTATTATTACCCGAGCAACGCCCGGTACTTGCAAGCTAGTTTATTTTAGAAAATTCAATTTTCTCTGTCAATAAGAATTTTCTCTATCATCATGATTCTCAAATTCAACAAGATTCTCAAATTGTTTGTTTGTCTGTCAGGGTCAAATCTTGCAATCTAATTTTGACCCACTTCCAGTCATCCGATTGACTTGAAATTTTGCACACATATTTAAGTCCGAAGACAAAACACAATATTTTCACTACTTCGTCCTTATCAGGATAGGGAGAGGTCCTGCACCGATAACGTGATTACCTTTTACCAAAAATTTTCCGGAACAAAATCTCATCTGAGAGTTTTTGGGTTGCTAAATCCGATTTTTGCATTAAGAACCCAAGTAGCACCGGAGGGTAATGGTGCCCTGTCTAAGGACTACGCGTCCTATTATCATCGGGTGCGATTCACACCCTATCAAAATTCCTGAAAAACTTATTTTCTTATAAAACGAGAAGAAGGCCGAATAACTTCAGTTTAGGCTTTGTTCGAAGTATCGAACAGGGCGTCAATTTTTAGGAGCGCACAGACTGAAAGCACAAACTGACAGATTGACGTCTTATAGGACATAATTTCCGTCTAAAAATCCCTATTGGGCGCTCGCCTATTACCGCGAAACAGGAAATAAAGCGTGAAGTTTGCCATTTCCTTCGAAAGTATGCCACATCCAAACATCTACAGGGTGTTTTTTGCTTAGATAGAACTTACGAAAGGGTTAACTGTCAAACGAGCTGTTATACTGCGCTCACTTTTTGACATTTATGATCAGTATACTCTGCCAAATCATCATGAATAGGCTTACGTGTGAACAACGTTTACTAATTGTGGAAACCTATTTCCAAAATCAGTGCTCAGTTAGGAATTGTTATAGAGCTCTTCGTCCACATTTTGGTCGTCAAATTTCGAACTAATTTTACACTTTTAGACATTCATCCATCAACCAGAGTGCGTACAGCCCGTAGTAATGAGAATATTGCTGCAATAGCATCGTCGGACCGTATTTCTTTAAAAAGGCGGAAGGAGTGCGTGTTACTGTCAATGGAGCTCGCTACAGAGCAATGATCAATGAATTTTTGTTGCCAAAAATTCAAGATATTGGTGTAGCTGACATGTGGTTTCAGCAGGATGGCGCTACATGTGATACAGCTAACGATACAATCGTTTCATTGAGGGAAACGTTCGATGAACACAAACATTTATTTATTCATCAAAACAGAGCTGATTACTACATTAAAGAAATTTGTGATTTAGTAAGTTCTTTACTTGTGTGGCATTTAAACTGTAATCAATTAAGTTGTAATTATCATTAAACATCCGTGACATTGACGTAATTGGCTTATTACGACCGTAATTAGTACGGTGAGGACGAATAGCGAGCGGCTTGTAAGATCGAAGCTGACGAAGAGGTACACATAAACTTAGCCCACTGAGTAGCGAAGGAGAATTTATTGTTCCGGACACGATGTTAAAAATAAACACAGTTTTGAAATTTTGTCAGCATTTCAAGAAATGGTCCTGTTAATTGGACTCCAAGGTCGTGCGATTTGACACCTCTCGATTATTTCCTGTGGGGCTACGTGAAGTCACTGGTTTATGCTGATAAACCAGCAACAATTGACGCCTTGGAGGCCATTATTGTTCGTGTTATTCGTTACATACGGCCAGCAGTGCTCGAAAAAATGGCCCAAAATTGGACGTCCAGAATGCGCTTCGTCCAAAACACCCGCGGTGGCCATATGTCCGAAATCATTTTCAAATGTTAATGCCATGTATTGATCTTTCGAATAAATAAAAAATTTTGATTAAAATTTAATTTTTTGTGTTACTTTTTAAAATTTGAAGTTCTATCGGGCTTAAAAAACATCCTTTATATGGGGGGTCCCCAAAGGTTAAAATTAGCGACCATTTCACAGATGCCGGATCTAATTTTCAATAGCTTGAAAATCGATGCCGATAAAAAAACAAAATGGATAAGGTATCACGCAATTTTTTTGTAATTGAAAAAAACGGGGCAACTATCGTATGGGGCCTTAAAATAAACAAGCGAAGCGAAAGACATGCGTCATTTTTCGAATCTTGCAAATCAAATATCAGTTGACTAAAAAGGGTAAACAAAAATAAATATAGATTATTCAAGTTTTTTTTTATATATTTTATGTTTATTTATTTTCCAATTTTAGAATCCCGACAGTTAACTTAAGAATCTTAAATGCGAATGAATTTTTGTTTGCCTATTTAAAAACAGTTATAAATCTGTAGATAAAATAAATTATAAGGCAATAGCTTATAACATTTAAAAAAAATGTATTAAAAGGAAAAAGAAAAATTTGTTGTGTATCAGAAATAAAAGCGGAATAAAAGCATAAAAAGGAATACAGGCTTATCCACTTAACGATTAGATGATACTTTTCTTACATAATCATTAATCACACTTGCGATTTTTTATTCAAAAATAATTCGAGAACTAAATAATGTAGAAACTTGAAATTTGGAACTGAACAGGCTTTTATAAAAAGATAAACCTGTTCCGAAAATCAGAAAAATTGAATCACCCCTTCCCCCCTCTCCCATACAAATGGAAAAGATTCTTGCGATTTTGTCGAAAACGGTTCCCTCTTCCCTGGGCTCTATTGACAGCTTTCGAATGCAAAAAACCGCGTCAAAATCCGTTAATCTTTACTGGAAGGAGTCGTAATATACATACCTACGTAAGAATATCAGAACACACGCACATATGCACGCACACACATACAGACATGGTGCGGATTCATCGAACCAAGACCCTCTATATGTATTAAGCCATGCACTAATAGAGTTACTACCGCATATACATGGCCAAGTAGGGTCGCTGATGAATTGTCTAACATGGCACCGGTATGAAGTTTCCGAAATTTTTTGCGGTTCTTTATCAATTAGGTTCCTATATTATCGTTTAAATAAATTTGGAGGGAATGAAAATGAAAACAAAAACCATTTTTGTTATTTCATGGTTTTTTAAATAAACAAATTTACATATAATGGAGAAAAAATTGAGTATGAAATTCAAAAATATATTTAGAACAAACACTTTTTTATTGCATAATGACAATATCGGACAAAGTGAATTTGTTAGAGCACGGCACACAGCACAGCAAGTACGAGGCATTACATTTAAATTGAATATTAAAAAAAAAACCGAAATACACTTGGCTGAAAAGCTGCAATAAATAAGTCTCAGGAGTCTCCTAGCCTATGTTGCTTCCCCTGTCACAGCCCCTGCTCACACTCTTGTAGTGGATTATTTGATCAGCCAATCAATCCTTAAATTAACCGTAAAATACGTGCATTTTTTAAATAAATTTATACTTTTCTGTGCAATCTGTTGGTAATAAGCAGGGGCCTTATCAGGGAACTCGAATCGAAAATGAAATGCACGGAAATGATTACAGCGGTATCAGCTAACTCGAATTCGATCAGATATTTTTCATTCATTTTCGGAAATTTACTCGAACACTTTTCAGTCGCCGGAAATGAAACTCGAAAGGAAAATTTATTAATTTCAATGTTTTTTTATGTAAGATTTTTTTTTTCTTGCAAAATATATTTAAATTGCTTGGCGAATCTATAAAAAATAAGGAAAAGTTGCCTCTAACACAGCGATTCTCAACCTGCGCGAGGACTTTTGAGGGGCGCCAGCATATCCAAGAGAAAATATTTAAAAAAGTTGATTAACTGACTGAAAGGAAAGTACACACACACATGCAAAACAAAATACATTTCGACATAATATTTAATAATTAACTTATTAACAACTTACTAAATTAAAAACAAATTTAATAATTATTAGTGACTTCCTTGGGCCTGTCTTGCAGAGCAAAGTTTTTCGAAGGACGGCTTAATATTAGATAGACACTCTAGATCAGGCCTGGGCACCATGTATGTAGTGATTTACTATTACTCGAAGAAATTTTATGTTTCTTCATATACTATAACAAGAAATGAGAAAACGCATCTTTTTCATTTTTTACGCTCTTTCGCTTTTGATGGAGACGTTTAGGAACAGTGGACTACACAATTTATCATGATGCGATTACAAAAAAATAATAAGTTCCGTCGTGCAAAAAAACTTGTTGGGACGTATTTCCGGTTATGTGCTTCGAAAAAACATGCGCTAAATTGCATTATGTTACCTGATAGGACAGCTGTTGTAATGGCGTTCTAGATTGAATTTTTTATTCGACATGTAACTGCAAACTAGACATTGACGGTTATCATTATTTGTGGTTATTAAATATTTGTTTTCCCAATCACACGACATAGTATTTGAATTTGAATATGAGCGCTTCATAATGGAAAATGAAAACTAAAAAAATCGAATTTCTGAAAAAATTTCGTACGTCAGTGTACTTTGGGAAGCAATTAGGGTTTTGGGGAGCAAATGTATACATCCGCACGCATCAACAACAGAAATTGTACTGAATGGCTGTCGTCGGCTTGCTCCATCGATTGTTAGTGAATCGTTTGATTTCGGCTGCCGAGGTGGCCGTCGTCTACCAACACGTGTCATTGCGTTGGAGAGTCGAGTAAAAATGTTCATACATTGATTGTATTCTCGTAAAATTTGAATAAAAATGTTATCGTTGTGAGGAGCCAGACGAGCCAAGGAGTGCCCAGGCTTGCTCTAGATAGACATACATTTTATTGTATGCAGGGGGGCGCGATGAAAATTATGATTGAAAATTGGGCCGCGAATACTGAAAGGTTGAGAAACGCTGCTCTAACATAATATTTAGTTAGTTACGATTTTAAACGAAGTCCATTCCGTATGATTTTTTTTACAATTCTTGGATTGAAACCGCCGTCATCACTTTCGTCAATTTTATCTGGCACTTATTTCACATTCATTACTTTTATCCGGTTCTTATTTCCATTTTTTTAAAACTTCCAAAACTTATTAATTTCACTAACAGCCAATTTTTTACATCTATTCAAAAATGGCACTAAATATATTGCTGAAGTTAGGGAAGATTTCAGCAATATTTCTTTTTATCTTCTCAATTATTAGACAAAACACAAACGATTGTTAGTACTACACACATTTAATTTATATATTTCCACCGATTAAACTCTGAAAACTTGATAAAATTATTTATAACAAAGAAAACAAATCGAATTTTACGTGCGGTTTCCATGTGATTCTGACAGTAGGGTTAAGGATGCCAACGATACTTCGATGTTTGCAAAACATGTTTGCAAAATGTTAGAACATTGCTCTTCATAAAATTAGTATAGAAACTAATTTTAGGAATAGAGGGACTAGTTTTTAGATAGATTTAATATAGCCACTCTACTTAAAGATTTGTTTAAATTTCCTTTGGTATCAATTTTCGGTTTCATCTTTCTACAAGATTTCAGAAAAAATATCAGAGCTAGCTATCAAATTTTACAGAGAAATTTGGTCCTGATGTGGAAATCCGTTAACCGGAAGTAACCAAAAGGGCTGCTTTTTAAAAACTACGATTTCGTTTTTTTGCGATTTATTCCGAAACTAACCATTTTCCACTATTCTTAAACTTGGAGACAATAAAATTTGCTACATTTATGTCTTTTACTAGAATTCCGTATCTCAAGCAGTTATGAAGATATGCCGGTATTTCAAAAAAATTAGTTTTTGCGAATATCTCGAAAACTAACGGGTTTTTGGTGGTTCAACGTATAAGAATAATTAAAACCGCGTTAATTCTACCTGGGTGCACTCCACCCACAGTAGAGCATCCGCCAGGTGGCTAAATTATTTATTAAATTTAACTTTTTCAAAACATCGGAAAAACATCGAGGTTTGCAGGACGATGTTTTCTGACATCGATGTCGCCTTAAAAAAAACATCGATTTTCGATATATCGAGGTTTTATGAACGATGTTGCATCCCTAAGTAGGGTTGCTACTTGACACTACTAGTGCATACATAGAAAAACTTTTGCATGGCTTTATATGTAGAGGGTCTTGATCGAACTGAATCGATGGGAATATGTCCGGGGCTATGCGAGGCTCTATTATAATATCGGATTTTTGGAGTGATTTTAATACTTTTTTTATAAGAAGGTAAAAATAAAATATATATTTATCTCGCTTTTATTTCTGATATACTACGCCCAAAAAATTATTGTATATATTTTTAGTATATTCTTTATTAAAACTTTTTTTATTTATATTTTTTTATTAAAAAACAATTTATCCTGTATTGTCCCGAATAATATGGGAATAATATGGTCACTGTATAGATAAATTCAGTATTTGCACTGTAAAGGGCTAAATCGTGTAATCTTAAATAAGGGCAATGGGGAGAATACAATAAAGCTCTAAATATTTGTAGGTGAAAAAAGCGGTAAATATAATGGGTAATACCAAAATCGAAATTACTGTATCGATAAGATAAACAGCAACAATCATATGGAAGTATCAACAACAAAAGCGCTTGGCATTAAATCGGCGCTAATAATCCGAAATATCTCACCGGGCGACGACATGCTTTAATGTTTATATACAGCGAACATAAGAGCATTAATTTAGTTATTATCTTCTTAGCTAAAGGGAAGTTATTCTTTACATAGGCCCGCCCACGTATATACATTTCAAAAGTGCCATAAATCTGATTTTTGTAAAGGTATGCGAATGTTGACTGGCATGATGAATGACAAAGACAGAAACTGGTATTCGACGGGGAAGTAAATTTTCAAAGCATAATTCTGCTTACGTTATCTTGTTCCGTTTGCTCTGGGAATTGGAATAACGATATTAGTGCACTCAGCAGTATTTAAATGCAAATAAACACCTCTCTGTCACTTTGAAGTCGTTAAACAAGAAGTTATTAGCAAATGGCCCGATTTACCAGGATATTTCATTTTTTTGTTTCGAACGTGTTTCGAATAGGCGTGGCTATCTTTAACATTTCTGGTGCGCTGACTCAATACATTGCTCCTTCCGATAAACCATTATATTCCAGTCAACATCAATGAACTGGGGTTCATAAGCTGGGCGGAGCGTAATGCTATATGAAACAGGAATGCGACCATACCGTCTGCAATAATGGTTGAGGCCTTTTTCATATGTTTTTTTGACAGACACGCAATGTAAAAATTTCGTCAAAATTTTGTCCCAAAACGTTTTCGGAATTTGCTGAAGAAGGATTTATTTGAAGCGCCTTTTGGTTTTACGGTATATCGAGTGATACTAAAATCTATTAATCATGCTAATTCATAAAATTTAATTTAGTGGTATTAAAATTTTGTGTGTGTAATGTGAAATTTCGTAGAACTGTGCAATTGAATACATAAATTAGACACATATATAAGAGTCAGTGAGTTACCTTAACCAAAGGAAAAAATTTTTTTTTGGCTCTAGTTTACAATTTATAATCATACTGACGTCACTGTGGCCTTTAGCACAAATCGGGCTAGATCCGAAGCCCGATTTTGTCAGCCCCAATAGGACCGTATCGACTTCATCGACTCCATCCCCAACACCGCCACCTGCTGGACTTATGAGGGAAACAGCGTCACCGGGTTTATCGCAACGGTCTAGTCCGATTAGTAGTCACAGCAATAATAGCAATAATACTAACAACAATTTAAGCCCACCAACTCCATCGAGCTATATAACAACTGCAATGCTACTAAATAGTCAGAATTGTAGTTTCCTAGGCCAACGGTTACAGAACGCTTTCCAACAACACCATCAACACAATCAGAATCAGCAACATCACCAACATCAAATTGATGAACAGAGGGTTGATGTTGATCTTATCTCAAGGTCGACGGGTCCAAATACCACACCGACGTCACTTTTTACAATTGACAGCATATTGGCTCCCAAGCCCATAAAATCTCGACGTTCGGAGAGTCCAGTCTCACCGATTGGCAGTTCCGCAACAAGTCCCGTTCGACCGCAGCGGGTCCCGGCTATCCTTCATCATCCCGGATTGCATTTAAGCCATTTGGCAGCCGCCGCTAGCGGATTTGCAGCTCCTTCGGATTTTTTAGGTAAATTGTGGCATCACTAGTTATTTTAGGTGGCAAAAAACAATTCTGTTTAGGCGAGAAACATTTATAAAATCATTGTTAGCAAAATGCAATTATTGTTGCCTTTTGATATCTAAATTAAGAAATTAATTTGTATGCTAATTACTTTATAGTGTAATAATATTCTCACTGAATCGCGGTTTAAATTTTTTTGTGATAGTTTGTGTTAATTTTTGTATTACTTATAGCAATGATTAGATAACTAAAGATAAGAACAACAGAATTTTTCATAGAACTTTTAAAATTCATGGAAAATATTGCAGAGTTATGAATCTCAATTAAGTAAAGCATGCTATTTCAATATTTTTATTTATTTTTTGAAAGTTAAGCGTTAAAACATAAGGGAAAATAATGGTTTTGCAAGGTATACTAATGTCGTATTCGAATGGCCTGCTCTTTTTGCTCGAAAATTGCGTGATCTAGATTTTGAACCGAATGTTTTCTAACAAAATCGTATTGAATAAAGTATTTGCTCTTCGACTGCAGAGTAGAGCATGCTCTAAATCTGTGATTCGAATTCGCCATAAAGATTCCATTTCGATGTCGGATTTTTTTGGGACCCCAAAATTTGTTTGTAGGAATCTTAACTTTATTTACTTAATCTTTGCTTCTAGGTACTTAAATGTTTCGTTCAAACTATTTTATGGTAGAATCAAAAAAAATATTTCTATAAGATGAGATAAGCCCGCCAAAGTCCGCCCAGATAATATATGTTTTGTTGTTTAAAAACCAAAATTCCTACAAGGATGATAGAGATTAAATGAGTTTTAAAAACTTTTATTTAGCTAGCTTTTTTGTTTGTTTGCCTGTTTGTTTGTGTGTTAGGATGAAATCTTTTCTTCAAATTTTCCGATGCAATTTCATCTGGGGGTTTTTGGGGTCGCTGAATCCGATGCTGACGTTAAGAAATCTGTGCGAGTAATGGAAGGATAACAAGATTACTCTTTTCCTTGAATTTTCATCTGGGGTTTTTGGGGTTAACGAATCCTATTCTGAAGTCAAAAAGTTCGTGAGAGTATCTCAAAGTCAAGAATATATATTCGATGTCTAAAAGGTATATAAAGCATGGCGAAAGTCAGACGTCATTTTGGATTTTTAGTCATACTAAATAAATACAAAATAACTAAATAGCATAAAAAAATAAGAATAATATTTTTAACAAATGTTTTATTGAAAACAATGTACTAAGAAGAAAAAAATAATTTTTTTTGGGCGCTGTGTATTAGAAATGAAAGCGAGATTTATTTCTGATATACAACGCCCAGAAAATTCTTTTTACCTTTGTAGTACACTTTTTTAAGTAAAAGCTTTTTTGAAAAAAAAAAATATTTTTTCTTAGCCAAATTAATTGTTTTCCGTATATATCTACATATTGGATTATAGTGTTAGTGTAAGTTTTGATAGTACTATATCGTGTGGAGCGTTATTACATTTGAATTGAATTTGCTATTGCAAAAAAAAATGTGAACTTATGCTACATTTACACGAATGACATATTTGTCATTTTTTTCTTGTCATTATGTTAATTCCCGTGTAAATGGCATAATTTTTGTAATTTTTTCTGTCAGAAAATGTCAATCTCTCATAAAAGAATGAACTTGTCCATTCTTTTATGCCAGATTGTCATTCGTACAAACGCAATATTAGTTATGACAACTTTAGTATTCAACTTTTGTCATAACTAATATTGCGTTTGTACGAATGACAATCTGGCATAAAAGAATGGACAAGTTCATTCTTTTATGAGAGATTGACATTTTCTGACAGAAAAAATTACAAAAATTATGCCATTTACACGGGAATTAACATAATGACAAGAAAAAAATGACAAATTTGTCATTCGTGTAAATGTAGCATTAAGATTTTTTTCCCATTAGTAAACAAAACTGTAAAAATGTCAAATAATTACAAAATAATAGGAAAATGGAGGCATATAGGCAGGTCTCAATATCAAATTATTGTAAATTGAAAGTGTTGCTGATGTCAGCCGGAATTAGAAATATTAATAAAGAAATGTAGAAATGTTTCTTCAAATAAATTAATATTTTATATGACTAAAAATCCTGTATTCTTCTTTAATAGTTTAAGCACATATAAAAACTTGAAGAAATATTTATTTTCCTATGTATTCAGAATAAGCGACTGGAAACTAATTTTAAGTAGTGTAATTACAGCTAGTCTCGAATAGAGTTTGGGCTCGAGAATTTATTTTTCCGATTTCTCAAGAATTCTCCGGCAATATTTTTTTTCCCGATTCTCGAGAAACTAGTGTCAGGTATTTCGCGAAAAGAAAAAAATTAAAAAAATTTTCAGAATTGAAGAAAACAAATTTTTTATATAAAATTTTGCAAAAATTTTTGTGGTTTATAGAATGTTACAGTACTTTTTTTACTCTATATAAAAAAATTGTTTTTGAACTTCTCCGCAAGTTTTATTCAGAATTTGCTTCGCGAGTTTTATTTATCTATCGCAGAATAACTCCACTTAGCATAATTGGTCAAAATTTATATTTATTTTGGCCGTTTTATATGAAAAATTCTAGTTCGGGCGTCTTTCAGGAATAAAGTTAGGGATTTTGTGTCGTAGTGTAAACGGTTGTGAAACGTGAATTTAGGGTCACAGAATAAAATTCAAGGAATAAAATGTCAGATGTAAATGGGTCCTAAATACGTTATCTATTTTTTAAATAGATTTGGTTGTACAAAATTTCTAAATTTTCATGTCAAAATTTGGACCGTGCAAATACTTGTTTTCTTAAAAATGTTTTTTGTAGCAACCTAATTTTCCACATTTTTGATTAAAGTTTTCAAACACTGACAGCCTTATTAATAAAAAATCCCTAACACGGGGATAACTCATGTGCTAACTAACTCAGAGATAGCAAACTTATACATTAGTTAACTATTCTTATTAATAAAAAATTTTCCTCCATATAATAGTTAACACGTATTTTATTTAAAAATTTAGCTTAAATACGGCAACCCTTGTGCCGAATTGTACCAAAAATTACGAAAATCTTTTACATTTGAGTCATATTTGGGTTTTTTATATCCGTTTCCTTGGAGACGATATTTAAATCGGAGTTAAATTAATGTGTTTATTTTAATTGTGATTGACTGCAAAGTAATTAAAAATGGAAAATTTAAAAATTGAACGAAAATAATCAGAAAATTGGCGTTCAAGTGATAAGGTAATATAATATAACAACATAAATTGCATTTTTATAATGGATCATTGCCTTTTCCGGTCTTTTTTGCAAGAATTATGCGCCATCAAGAGTTATCAACTCCTTAACTCGAGGAAATCGGTATGTTAGCTAACACAGAGTTAACTAATGTCAGTTAACTCTAAAAAAAATTTATTAATAAGAATTTCGAGTTATCCACTGCGTAAACCATTGATAAAAATTAACTAACGTTTATTAATAAGGCTGTGAGAGATTAATTAGCCAAAGCTCATACACCCATTTTTGATATGTTGAAAAGAGAAAAAAATAGAGAAAAATGTGTTGTATTTCCTTCGCTTACAATTGAATCGAAAAATTATACCACAAGTATTTTCGAGCACTGCAGTGGGCTACATTAAAAAAAATTTTATCCCTAATTATTGCAAAAACGGTTTTGAAAATTATACATATATCTCCTGTCTTTATAAATTTTCGATGCAACACACCGTGTTCGACTAAATATTTCTTTTTTCGTATAGAGGAAGGAGAACGAATTGGTCGCATTTAGTCTATTCAAGGAACTTTCATTACTTGTCACTAGAAACGTGATTTTGCGAAATTTCAAGTACCTGTCTACATTCACGCGCCGTTGGTTCATCATCATATTCTAAACACATTTGGACTATATATATATTTAATACGATTCATCGTTTTGAAGAATAACATAAAAAAATTATATCATTTGCATTTGGGTTCAAATTATCCTATTTTACTTGTCCAAGAACTTAGCCTCACAGACTCTCGAACAAACTCAGCTAGAAACTTGAAATTTTCTGTTCAAAATTTCAGGTTTCTAGCTGCATTTGTTCAAGAGTTAGCGTGTCTCAAGAGTTAACTTCATTTGTCACTCTAAACACAAAAAACTAGGTAGGGTGACCGGTCTTGATCAGGAGTCTCCGGGTTTCAACCCCGAATCTCCAAGCTTCGGGTTCAGTTACAAAATCTCCGGGTTACGCCAAGTCTTCGGGTAACGCCAGATGTTTAAGAAAATGAATATTATTCATCGTTTTGTTATATTGAATTGTTGTTTTGTTTTATTGATTTTTTGATTTTAATAAACGTTGCATTTTGTTTAAAAACGAATTAAACAATTTAAAAATTACTTGCTTGTTTCTCTATGAGTATAACATCATATGTTGTGGTTGGCTGAGAAATCTGTTATGATATCATAAACGACGGAGTGTTCTATGGGAGTTTGTGTCCAGATTGCTCGAATATTTTAGAGTGAAATATTATCGCTTTTCGCCACAATAATTTTTTAGTTTCCTCTTCTCTAGAGGAAATGTATTCATGCCGGAGACCGACTCAGAGAACGGGGGCAGATAGAAACTTTCTGATCTGTACGGAATCCGTTTCAGGCAAAAATTTGAGGATGCCTGTGCATCTGTCTCTGTCCGTTGTACATATCTTAAATAACTTGACAACGCGTTGGGCTGTAAATAAGTTTTACAAAAATCGTAGTTTTCTGTAAACTTTTGAAAAAGTAACGGTAGCTACACTAGGTACAATTTTTTTGTAACCCATGTTTTAATCGGGCGTTTGAATATATGCGCTGGAAACGATATACAGTAGGAACTCGGTATAGAGAACCCTTAAAATAGTGAATCACTTGAAATAGTGAACACTCAAATTTTTGTGATTCTGTGCCAGATATTTCCCGAGACAGAATTGTATGAGCATACAATAATAACTTGGGCGGAACAAAATCTGGTGGCTTCTCGTGATCTGCGTATATTAAGGAAAGTTAGTATATGATGTATGTTCGAAACTTACTCAATATTTTCGTCCAAAATAGAGAATCAATAAATTAAAAACTGATTTTTGCCATTTTAATTGCATCCATCCTGGACGTTGAAATTGTGATCGTAGTCAATATAGTGAACGTTCTGTTTTTTTTGCGGATCCACTATACCGAATTCTTACTGTAATATGTCTTATATGATTCTCATATAGACTATAAAAATGTTTTTGAAAAAAATGTTCAGCTTAAACAGAAAAAATGATGTCCGGGTTCGCGTTAAGCAGGTTCCGCAGGTACCATGGAACTTTGCAAAATGTTCAGGCTAGATAGGTTTAAGGCTTCTACAGGATCAAGTTTATACAAGTTTCACAATAAAATGAACAATAAAATAATTTCCTTATTTATAGACATGGCGAAAAAAATTTCGTTATTTATAGGATAGAAAGGTTAGTGTTTATTGGTGTTTCATGAATATATTTAATGAATATATCAATGCCTTTATGACTAAATAGAAGCGTTTTATGTGAGAAATTTAAAATAAATAGTGAGAACTATGTTCTGAGCATTGTGATGTGAGCCGTCTTTTTAGTTTCCCATGAAAAAAGAAAAATTCTCGATTAAACCAACTAAATGCCGTGGGAACTCAAGTCAAAACTGCTTTAATTCATTTAGAACTGAAACTATTTCAGAATTTTATGAAATTTTCGATAAAAGTATAATTAAATACGCCTAAAAGCCATCAGAAAAACATGTACATATAAGGGTTGCTCATAACCACCCGTCCTATTTTTTTGTGCGGTAGGGACACATATTCTCTAGAAATTAACACGTTCACCACTCAACGTCACGTATATGTAACGTTGTAGTTTTCCCTGAAACTCACGTCACACATATGGGTCACATTTTATTAAAAATGTAATGTGACGCTAATCCTACTAAAAACTCAAGTCACATTTAAGTGTCTTAGATATCTGTCCCAAATATGTGACATGTAGTTTTTCTTAGAAAAGAGAAACTGCATGTTTTTCTTAGAAAAATGTTCAAAAAATCACAAAAAACTCAAAAAATGCGTGAGCGGTGAACGTGTTAATAAATGCACTGTACCGTATATGGTACTGTGGGCCAAATGGGTTAATTCCAGGGCTCCGCACTCGAGGACTTACAACTGAATTTGGGATGATTTTCCACGTTTTTCTCTACATTTCTCCTTAACATTTTGTCTGTACCTTAAAAAATTTACGTTCCCTGTACCTTGGGGTCATATTGCCCCAGAACATTGTTCAAACATTTCATATGGGAAGTTAGAAGTATGAGTGCAAATTTGAAAGTAAAAGTAATTATTTTTCGTCAAAACAGATGAGTTTGCAACTTGGAAATATAAATATCTGTCAATCGCAAGTTTGACAACCGATCAGTGAATTAGGTTACTTCAATCAAATTTTCGTCATTGGGTCAATATTCGCTTCATGAAAATCTTGCAGCAATTGAGCCATTGAGCGGCATTTGACGGTTGTCGGGTCGATACAGTGATTAGCTGTGGGACCTGAATGTCAGTTTGACTTGGAAAAAGCGTGTAATGGGAACAGGGCTGGTACAGTTGCCACTAGAGTTACCGCTTTACAAACAAAAGAAAAAAAAGTTAATATCTTCAGCCGCCATATTCCCCATTGACATTTGATTTAAACGATTTCGCTTCGAGAATTAAATTTCTTATTTCAGGCTGGATAACTAAAGGAAATTGCATAAGAAATGGATAGCAGGCATTTCGTTGCAAAAGAAAAAAAAATTGACCGACAAAATAAAATTAAATCAATTTTTCCTTATACTTTTTTTTTATTTACACATTTTTTTAGGTGCCATCTGATGCCTTTGAATTTTCACTCCACCCTAATATGCAATGTTTCTGCAGTGTCGTTTTCGTGGGATTGACTTGATGAATGTTTTTATTTTATCATCACGAATCTCGGTGTACAGGGAGAGTTGTTCGGGGAGCGTTGCGTCGTTGAGATCAGAATCACCAGCAAGGAATTTAGCTTGGCACTAACGTTTTTGTTGAGCATTGTCGCCGTAAACTTTGCGCAGTTCTTTCTTCCCTAAAACAGTAAAAAAGTAAAACAGTAAAATATGCCGAAAATGAACAATTTTAGAATTACGCTAGAACTGTTATAATGACAAATTTTCATTTCGAAGACAAAAACATTGTACAAATAAGTGTTTTATAAGGTATAATTGGATAGATATGAAATTAAAATAAAATCTTCTTCAATCTAAATAAAAATTCATTTCCATATGTATGAATATTAATTGGCCGGATGTATGGTTTCATTTATTTTGCCTCATGTACTTCAGCTTATGGAAAGCTTTCAAGTGCAAGCAGATGTAGAGAAATGAATAAAAAATTTCATATTATTTTGAAACTGACGTTTTTTAAAAAGTTTAACTTTTTTTAGATCGTCTTGTCGAAGCCTGAGACCTGAGAACGAAAGGATTTTCGTATGTCGAGAGTGAATTGAGTAAAATATAAAATAAAATGAATACGTACGTAGCTACAACGTGGCGTGTTGATTGAAACCGTGTAATGTGAGACTAGGGACCAGTAAAAAAAACTCGGTTAGGTTCTGAAACTTAAGGAGGCTCTCCATTACCATGACTTTTCCCAACTGCAAAAAAATGGAGACACATTTATGTGAAGATACCTTGGCGAGAAAGGGAGATAAGAATCAACTGCAAAAATTTGTCGGCAACTGCAAAAATAATTTCCCCGCTTTTTTTTTATGGCGATTTTATGGTTACAGTTGACGGACTTGAACTTTTTTATAGCGATTTCTACTACAATCACACATTGTCCCTGTAAGTGAATAGTGAGCACAGACACATACAAAGTGCTATTATAGCGTAGCTGTCATTTTTCATGTAGTTCAACCACACACATACAAGTCTATAGCTTTATTGCTATGCCAATTTGAACATTATATCCATAAGGTTTGATATCTTTGCTATAAATTTGTAAAACTGGAAGGGATAGCGTTTACACTTGTATTCAGTCATTCCTTTTTAGATCTACATAAGTCTATCTTGCTCTAGTTTTCTGCATTTTTTTGCAGTTACAGAAGTCATGGTAATGGAGATCCTCCTTAATTCGGCATAAATAACTTCATTGTTCAAATATTTAATAAAAATATCGCACTAATACATGACATTTTTTGAAGAGTTTGTGGCCTTGTACCGGTTTTACAGGAGCTACATACAAATATACTTAACCCTAGACCCGTGTACTATAAAACTTCCATTTATCGTGTACTTGGGCACTCAGTACCCAGATGTAATTCTAATAGAAAATGTTTGGCTGGTTTGTTTAAACATCATAAAAATGTTAAACAAGTAAAAATACAATGGGAAAATATTAATTTGCAAAAATCGACTGAGAATATAGACCACCTTGTAAGCTCGCGATACTGCTACTCGACATCTCCAACAAATCATGTACTCCACGAAAGGCAATGCAATACATCACAACAATACAATATAAATAATATAATATATATAATATAACAATACAATATAATACTGCATACAAGAAAAATCATAAAAGGGGAAAAACCCAAAGCTGTAGTCAAAATAAAAAGAATTTTCATACAAAATGTACTGAGTTGGGCACTGAGTGCCCAAGTACACTATATCACGAATTTTTTTTTACAGCTGCCTCGACCCCCCCGGAGATATGCATGGACATCTGTATTTTTTTTGTAGTCTAACATACAGTATCTTTCAGAAATATATTGCATTTCATCATATTCTTTATTAAAAATATGTTTAATTTCGGTTCAAAAATCGTTCTGGGCACTCAGTGCCCAGTACACGGGTCTAGGGTTAAAATGACATCGATCACGCACCGAAATTAAGTTTGCTGGGGGTCTATTATGGAATACGAGCGTAATCGTAACGATTGGGATTTGCCTGTTGTTGTTAGTGTTTTCTACTAACAACAACAGACAAATGTCAATCGTTACGATTACGATCGTATTCTATAATAGGCCACCTGGAGTCTATTCCTTTTCGGAGCCAACTTTAAGTCTAACTGGTGAACTCCACCTCAACTCATACTCACGTTTACAGTCATGTTCGATTTCTTAACTTTTTTCATTTGGATGTTGTTAGGGACTTCAAAAAAAGTTACCCGTATTTTTTTGTTTGGTGGAATAACGTCCGGTAGGCGGAGGGGAGGGGGTCAAAGTCGGCGAAAACTGGAAATCACAAAAACTTTAAAAATTTGTAACTTCAGAACGGCTTTACCGATTGTAATGATATTAAACATTTTGGAAAGGTAATTAAATTACCTTGTCACACAAAAATACTTTTTGACTCCCTCCCCCTCACTTTTATATTGTAAAATTCAATTTAGTGACAAAATTTAAAATATCTCGAGAAAGACATTTTTTTTTCTTTTGAAATTTTTTCTGTAAATACCTACCATTATACCATACAAATTCGCTAAATAAAATTTGGGGGTAAATGCGTTGTTGATTTTTAAAAAAATTTCAAAAAAAATCGAATGCAAAATTTTTCATATATTTTACTGATTTTCGATTGGTTTTTATGTTTTCTGTACATAATATTATTGCAAAAGTTTTAGGAGATTAAAATTAATTAGAAATTCATTTTTAAATATACATATCATCATTAGAAAATTTTTTTACTTTGAGAAAATTTCCGTTTTGAATAAATCCGTGAAAATTTTGAGATCCTGGAAGTGTTTTGACAGTTTCAAAGCTTCTTTGAAGTTGTTTTACCTCATATTCTCTCTGTGTTACAAATTAAACATAACAAAAGCTATAATTGCCAATCTGGTAATTTTTGAAAACCCGTATGGTGATTTAAGTGAACGGCGAACAGTTGTACCAAAATTCCACTTTGAAGTCAAACTTTCCAATAAGATTTTTTAAAATTTATTCCAATCGGATTTTGATGTATGGGAGTTTTATGTAGAATCATATCCTAAATAACTTTTGTTCTTGGACTTTTTTGATAAGATGCACCGTTTTTGAGTAATTCGCAAAAAATGGACAATTAGGGGGATACCCCCCATATATTTAAAACTTTTTCTTTTAAATAAATTTTTAATTAATTTCAATCTCCTAAAACTTTTGCATTAATATTATGTACATAGAACATAAAAACCAATCGAAAATCAGTAGGATATGTAAAATTTTCTTGTATTCGATTTTTTTGAAATTTTTTTAAAAATCAACAACGCATTTACCCCCAAATTTTATTTAGCGAATTTGTATGGTATAATGGTAGGTATTTACAGAAAAAATTTCAAAAGAAAAAAAAATGTCTTTCTCGAGATATTTTAAATTTTGTCACTAAATTGAATTTTACAATATAAAAGTGAGGGGGAGGGAGTCAAAAAGTATTTTTGTGTGACAAGGTAATTTAATTACCTTTCCAAAATGTTTAATATCATTACAATCGGTAAAGCCGTTCTGAAGTTACAAATTTTTAAAGTTTTTGTGATTTCCAGTTTTCGCCGACTTTGACCCCCTTCCCTCCGCCTACCGGACGTTATTCCGCCAAACAAAAAAATACGGGTAACTTTTTTTTAAGTCCCTAATAACATCCAAATGAAAAAAGTTAAAAAACAGAGGTGACTTCCAAGCTCCATACAAGTCGAGTATGAGTTGGTGTGGAATTCACCAACTAAGGGTTTCACAATAGTTTCTCATGGGCGTTAATTTTTAACAATTATTCGGTGTTAAACCAACTTATTAGAGTTATAAAACTAAATTTCTCTTCACAAATGATTGTTTTTATCTTTCTTACATATAAGAAAGGTATCCTGTTCATATCCTCATATCCGCAGGCGGAGAGAGAAGTATTCCCTTGGCTGTAGATGCATTGTATGTAGGTGGAGCAAAGGTAAAGGAAGAGGATATCGAGTTTTATAGGCACAAGTTCGAAAATTTTAATGTACATTGGGTCGAAGTGACAATTAACAATTAATTAGATTACACTCGCAATCTTATTCCCATTATATCTTAAATATCACGAATAGTTAACCACCTATGAATTGTAATTAAAATAATATTTGTTATATAGTTATTCTATTTGAATTGTAATTTCAAAGCTATACCTAATTTTCGTTTTTATTTTTCTTGTAAAGCTAAGTGGTCTACCAGCAGACGGCCAGTGGCCATGCTGAATGTATTTTTTGCAAAATTATGTAAAATAATAATTGTATTGATAAAATAATAAATACTATACTACTGTATTAAAATCACTCCAAAAACCGAAATCAAAACGAAGCCCGGACGACCGCTTGACACATACCCTTCTGCCAGTCGACCTTGACCGATTTTGACGCGGTTTTTTGGATTCGAACGCTATTAGCGTCTCATAGATTTTGGAAAAATTAAATCGGTTTCAAGGAAATTTCTAAAACATTTTCAATTTTAATGGGAAAGGGGGATAGTGTGATTCAATTTTGCCCATTTTCGGAATAGGTCTGAATTTTGATAAAAATTTCAACTTTTGTACTTCAATTAATTTCTCGAGTTTTCAAATGTTTTTGTATAAAAACTAGTCACATGAGGTTCGATTATGTCAGAAAGGTATCATCTCACCGTTAGGTAGATTAATGTGTGTTTCCTATTAACACTTGAAAGCTTTTGATTTTTTGTTCGTATTTTCAAGCTAATATTAGTATTCGTTTGTTAATAATTTATCTCGCATGCTTCAAGTCCAGGATCCAAAAACGATGTTAAAGTTAATTTTTAACTGCTTAAAACAAACTCCGCGAGTGTACTCTTTTGCAGAACGTAAAACTCGACTTAACGTCAACGTGGATGAGATAATTTTTTTTAGCAAGCATATCCTGATATTGTAAAATGCTGATAATTAGCTTTTTCGTTATTATATGTATCCTCGTGATAACATGAAGCATTGAATGCCTTATAGAATTTAGCCTTTATTTTTGATGAATTTAATTTGAAGACATGTGGGAAATATCTGACAATTGCGTTTGATTTTCAACGATTTTCATATAAATGTACTAATGGTTGGATAGAGTTAGCCTTTAATATAAGTAGACAGAAAATCAATAACAAAGAAATTTAGCTGGAAAAAAATCCTTGTATTCGATTTTATTATCCGCCATTGTATGCTTGAATTGAAATAGGTCCTGAGGGTGCGATAATTTAGTTGCTGCTTTGCGTTTTTTAGCAGGGAATTTATTTTTCTTTTAACCTTTTTTGACGGATTTTTTCCAGATTTTCTCCTTAGATTTTCTGGAAGAATGAATATGAAAACTCCTTTTTGGTTTACTATGTGGTTGTATAGACTGTTATGATAAGACGATTTTTTTAATTCTTGATGATTGATTCTGATGTAAGTGTATAAATTGAAGGACTAGAGGGATAGAAATCTTTTTGCATTTGATTCAAGAAGCACTTAGATCAAGAAAAAAGGGAATAAATAATCCTTCCGGGTTAAATATATTTTGAGCGGTGGACGACCTTATCAATATTTATTTTTTTCTTATTTAGGATTATTATACATTTTTGTACTTAATAAGTCTTGATTCTTGAATGGGAGTGAAATAATGACTATCGATCTGAGGTAATTTTTCACAGTTGGCGTTTACTGCAATGTTGAATTCTAAAAATACTGCATTTAATCTGCATAATGCTACATTTACACGAATGACAAATTTGTCATTTTTTTCTTGTCATTATGTTAATTCCCGTGTAAATGGCATAATTTTTGTAATTTTTTCTGTCAGAAAATGTCAATCTCTCATAAAAGAATGAACTTGTCCATTCTTTTATGCCAGATTGTCATTCGTACAAACGCAATATTAGTTATGACAAAAGTTGAATACTAAAGTTGTCATAACTAATATTGCGTTTGTACGAATGACAATCTGGCATAAAAGAATGGACAAGTTCATTCTTTTATGAGAGATTGACATTTTCTGACAGAAAAAATTACAAAAATTATGCCATTTACACGGGAATTAACATAATGACAAGAAAAAAATGACAAATTTGTCATTCGTGTAAATGTAGCATAAAAATAAGGATAATCGATAAAAGCGTTTATTTAGCTTGTCTTCGTGTCTGCTTGTCTGTCTGATTTTCTCTCTGTTTATCTGTTAGATTCAAATCTTGCAATCCAATTTTTACCCACTCCCACTCATCCAATTGACTTGAAATTTTGTACACATACGTAAGTCCGATGACAATACAATATTTTCTCGGCTTTGTCCTTGTAAGGGTAACGGAAGGTCCTGCAAGGATAACGTGACAATCCTTTTCCTCAAATTTTGCGTGAAAAAATCTATTCTGGTGCGCAAGGCTCTGTAAGGATAACGTGATTATCCTTTTCCTTAAATTTTCGGGAAAAATCTCATCTTGGTGGTTTTGGGATCGTTGAATACGATTCTGGCATTAAAAAGTCTGTAGGGATAACGGAAGGTTCTGTTAGGATGATGTGATTATCTTTTTCATTTTAGATTTTTAGTCATACTCAAATACGAAATGACTAAAAAGGATAAAATAAAAAAAAAAATATTTATCTCACTTTTTTTTCATATACACAAGCGCTTAAAAATTTTGTAGTGCATTTTTTTTTACAAACAGCTTTTGTAATTTTATTTTTTATTTTTTTCTTATATAATTTCAGGGCCCAGTAGTGGCTCACAATTACGACCAGACGGACCCACACAAAAATTTTTTTTAACATCTCTAGTTAATAGCCTTACACGGCATTTTTAGCAAACATTTTGTTTCAATGGATTATAAAAGAAACAGGGTGTTCCAGTGGCTTGGACCGATGTTAACAAAAAAAAGACAATGTAATTTGTTAATTTTTTTAAATTTCTTTATTGAATCATGTGGCAATTATGTGGGAAAGATAATATAGTTCAAATGTTCGCGAAGGCTTCGAGGCACACCTCCACTCGATGGTCAAGATTTTTGATGACATTTTTGTATACAGTAATCCCTCCGACTGCGCGGTTTCTAACTGCGCGGTTTCGCAACTGCGTGGTTAAGTTTTTAATACCAAAATTTCGAACTGCGCGGTAAAAATTTCCCAGTTGCGCGATTTTTTTATAATTTTCGTTTAAAAAAACATGTTCCTAACCCCAATAATTTAATACAAAGTAGGGTTCACAGTGCGCGGTTTCGGTGTGCGCGCTCTTTTTGTGGAACGTATCTACCGCGCAGTTGGAGGGATTACTGTAATTGGTTCTCGATTCGATGAATATGCCTTATGATTTCATCCTTCTGCTGTTGAATTGTTGTTGACTGGTTGGCATAGACCTTACTCTTGTGGTAACCCCAAAGGAAGAAGTCCAAAGGCGTCAATTCTTCTTATTAACGAAACCACTGAGATGAAAATGGGATTCATCACTAAAGATGATTTTTTGTGAAAAATTCTTTTGAAGGAAATTCCAAACCTGACGCATTATTTTCTGTTCGGCTCTAATAGGCGAACACCCACTAGGAATTTTTGTGGTTTCAGTTTCTGCTTTCTCTATTCAAGCCTTATTGGGCGATACTTTGATCAAGGCCTAAACTGAAGTCGTCCGGACCGGAAAAATTGATTTCGGAGAAAACCGGAAAAATTGATTTCGTTTTTTCATTATTTATTTATTTTTGTTTATTTATTTTTTTGTGAAAAGTTCATCCAGTATAACCCCCACAGACCTACCACTTGCACAAAATATACGGCCCGATTCCAGAATCCGTCGTAGCTTTATTAGGAAGAACTATTTACCCCCCCAATTCTAGGTAACAGATGTTAAGAGATATCTTAATTTATAATTAAGAGATTTTAAAAGGAATTAGTATTCTGAGTAAGAGATTTTGGTTGGTTCCGATTTTAGCAAATTAAGAGATTCACCACGATGTCTTCATCTGACAGCACTTACTCATAGACGTCAAATTTGGCTGTTTATTGACCTTAGATTTTTTCTGAAATCATGAAGTTTTCAGAACTATGGAAATTATCCAAAAAATTGTGTAAAAAAGACATTGCGGATCTTGAAAAACATGTGAATAGTTTTGTATCTGTTAAGAATAGCTTTCTACGGTATTCAGACCGTTTGAAATGAAAATGATATAAAAAATATTACGTAAAAATTGAATCGACAGTTTTTAAGATACACAATATCGTTTTTAAATGATTTTGTATAATTTCAGCAACGCGCAAACAAATTTATGGTTAAAAAATGCATTGCACTCATAAATATTTCATTTGATAGACTTAAATTAATGAAGTTGCAGGTATGCGTTGAATTTCAGCCAATAAAAAAATCGTTTTTTGTATCATTAAAGGTAAACAATTTCACGAAGACACAATATTTCATGAGTTCTCCAGAAATACTATAAAAAATCTGGTTATTGCAGCTTGTTTCCTCGTCCTCCATGCAATGCAACTTTTTCTACAATTTTCTGCAAAACGGAGAATTTAATCGAAAACCTGTGACGTAAAAAACGTTCAGAATACAATTTTACACAACTTGTCTATACATAAAAAACTTGTTGGAGCCCTCCCCGACACTGATTTTTCGAGTTTTAAACGCAACACACGAGTTAAGAGGTCGTAAGAGGACATCGGCGAGGTCCTCTTAAATTAAGAGGTTTTTGAGGTTAGAACGGTCTGCTAACTTTTCCCCAGAATATGAAAACCGTTTACAAAAATTCACCACGAAAATTAAGAGGTTGACATCTCTTAACTATTATCAGGAATACCAATTTCTATTAAATTTCCTCTAAAGTCCAGTTAGCAGTTAAAAGGCTCTTATCTATTATGCAGAATTGAGGGGTACGTTACGAATACGAAGAAATCAGTATTTCACGATCCGAACGGAATTGAAATTCGTAGTGCCAGATTAAAATCTGACTTCGGAAAATGAATGTCTTTGTAAAAAGGTCCCTATGCAAAACTCATAAGGAATAGATTTCTGACATGGAATTGTTTCGTGCAAAATGTCACTTTTTTGACTTAAAACGAAAATTGTTATTAATAATGGGTTCTGCAGCGTTTGCAACTTTGTGTCTGGAAGAAGATTGAAACGAAAACGACAACAAATGACGGATACTTAGGAATACTCACATTGCTCTTTTTTCTAAAATAATTCCTCTTAATTTGTTAAAAGTACTAAATAAACAAATAAATACTAAATAATTTATACTAAATAAACAAATAAAAATGTTAAAATTGCTTTTTGTTGTACAATTCAGGCCATAAATTGAGCTAAAATAATAAGAAAATGAAGTTGCTACTCGATCTACGAAGCGAAAATTTTTCGTAGATTTAGCTGTCAAAAGATCGATTTCGTCGGATACTATGATACCAGATATTCCGATTCGTAATGTTTTCGAAATTAATTTAATTCCTACGGATCGTGGAATACCATTTTCACGAATTCTACGAAAATCGTAGCCACGACGGATTCTGGAATGGAGCCGATAATTAAAAATATTGGGGTAGTATTTTTAATAATATTTTGATCTAAATCGGACTTTGTTATGGTGAGATTCACTCTATTTCTGGAGATACGAAAAATAAAATCTTTTAAGAAACTTTTTTTGTATCCAAAATATTTTTTTTATACACTTTCTATTAAGTGGATTTGTCTCGACCTGGCTGGCTATGTGTCTATCTCTGGAATCTTTGCAACCTTATATCTCCGAAACTATGCAACCTAGGAAGATGAAATTTTGTCACCTTGCGTAGTTCCGGTGACAGTTCAATATTTTTACTACTCCATCCTTATAAGGATAATGGAATGTCCTGTAAGAATAACGCAAATATCCTTTTTCCCATTTTTTCCGGGGAAAACTGGCATCAGGGGGTTTTCGGGGTCGCTGATTACGAATCCGGTGTTAGATTTTTGAAACTCGAAGCGGAAAGTCCTGTAAGGATGACGCAAATATCCTTTTCCCATTTTTTCCGGGAAAATATGGCATTAGGGGGTTTTTGGGGCCGCTGACTCCGACTCTGATATTTAAAATTCTGTAAGGATAACGGAATGTCCTGCAAAGATAACGTGAGTTTCCTTTTGC
The DNA here is from genome assembly GCA_964034945.1 of Chrysopilus asiliformis. Taxonomy (NCBI): domain Eukaryota; kingdom Metazoa; phylum Arthropoda; class Insecta; order Diptera; family Rhagionidae; genus Chrysopilus; species Chrysopilus asiliformis. The sequence goes on from OZ035960.1 coordinate 58,442,516, forward strand.
TCAAATTTCCCGCGAAAGATCTTTTCTGGAGGTTTTTGGTAGGCTAATTCAAGACTAAAAAGTATAAAATAAAAAAAAAAACACTTTAAAAAACAAGTTTTATAACCTTATACACTTTCAAAAAGCACTAAAAAGTAAAAAACAAGTTTAAAGTTTCACAAAAAATGTTCTTATCATACTAATATATAAAAATGAGTTGGTGTCTGTTTGTCTGTCTGTCTGTTCCTCTTTCACGCAAAAACGGCTGAACCGATTGACTTGAAATTTGGCATGAGTGTCTGTGGTAGTTCTGGTTCCAACATAGGCATATGGAAAAGTAGCGCGAGGGGTGGGGGGAGTAAGGAGAGGGGGTAAAGTGATTTCGAAACTTAGTTTTTGCGTTATGTTACTCTTTCGCGGGGAAACTACTGAACCGATTGGCCTGAAATTTGGCATAGATGTTCGTCGAGGGTCCAGCCCCAACACAGACTCATTAAAAAGTAGCCCGAGAGGTGGGGGGAGTAAGGGGAGGGGGTAAAGTGATCTCGAAACTTAGCTCTTCCTCTATGTTACCCTTTCGAGGGGAAACTACTGAACCGATTGGCCTGAAATTTGGCATAGATGTTCGTCGGGGGTCCAGCACCAACATAGATTTATTAAAAAGTAGCCCGATAGATGGCAGAGTAAGCGGAGAGGGGTAAAGTAATACCGAATGCAAGTGCTGGAATTTTTTGTTAGTTCGGTTCATGTTTTTTTCTATGGGGGTTAAAAATACTCTCTTTACAAATTAATGATGTTTAAGCTATCAGTATTCATTTAAAACAAAAAAAAAACAAAAACAAAAAAAAAATTAAAAAATTTATTTTTTACAAATACGTCCACTGTAGTCCAGCTTTTTACTCAAAAAATCAAAATTGGGTGACAAATGCACTTAAAGGAGCACTAAATGAGAATAGAGTGTTGAAAATAAATAAATAATAAGTCAATTCAAATTTTTAACTGCGTTGCCATATGGCATCAAAATACCGAATGGGTTAATCATTTTCCGAAGAGAAAAAACTAACGAACAGCATGCAGGCTACCTAATTTTTAACCAAATGAATTTAGTTTTCCTAAGTTTTTTTTCTGTTTATGCTTTTAGCCGGGCGAATCCGGGTCCAAATTCTAGTTTTTATATATTAGTATTTCAGGCCAATCGGTTCAGTAGTTTCCCCGCGAAAGGGTAACATAGAGGAAGAGCTAAGTTTCGAGATCACTTTACCCCCTCCCCTTACTCCCCCCACCTCTCGGGCTACTTTTTAATGGGTCTGTGTTGGGGCTGGACCCTCGACGAACATCTATGCCAAATTTCAGGCCAATCGGTTCAGTAGTTTCCCCGCGAAAGAATAACATAGCGCAAAAACTAAGTTTCGAAATCACTTTACCCCCTCCCCTTACTGCCCCCACCCCTCGCGCTGCTTTTCCGGATGCCTATGTTGGAACCAGAACTACCACATACACTCATGCCAAATTTCAAGTCAATCGGTTCAGCCGTTTTTGCGTGAAAGAGGAACAGACAGACAGACAGACAGACACCAACTCATTTTTATATATTAGTATGATTTTTTTAGTTTTCAGTTTCAATACAATATGTAGCGAAATAATATCGTTATAACGTAACGAAATGAAATTTTTTATCGTTACACAGAAAAAAACAAATGGGAACCGTTCCACCGAAATTGCATGCTCCAGTCCCATATTTTTTGGAAAAAACTGTATACTGGCCAAATATTGGAGTCATTCCTATAAAATAATTGTAAGTTTTCCCAAATTTTTTTAGGACACATTCCAATAAAAATTTGTATTCTTTTTTTGTGTAATCATTCCCAAAATTATGGGAGGAATTACTGTATATGTTAGACATGATACGACAAAAAAATTTGGGAACATTCCTTTTTGTAAGGAACTCAATCCTAAAATGAAAGGAATACATCCTATAAACCGTTGTAATGTCTCCATTAACTATTGGACTCTCTTCTATATAAAGGGTGGTTAAATTTTAAGGGCCGATGTTGAATGTGAACCACACCTAAACGTCAAGTTTTTTTCTGCATTTCATTTGACATTTCTCAATTTCAGACTAACTCAATTTGAACCATGGAAAGATACACAATCGAGCAACGCGTTAAAGTTATTCAGGCTTATTATGAAAATGGGCGTTCAAATCAAAATGCATATCGTGCACTTCGTGAAATACGGCCCGATGATGCCGCCAGTTCTGCTTATTGACGAATCCACTGAGGTGAAAATGTGTCTCATCACTGAAGATGATTTTCTTCGAAAATTGATCGCCCATTTTCATAATAAGCCTGAATAACTACAACGCGTTGCTCGATTGTGTATCTTTCCATGGTTCAAATTGAGTTAGTCTGAAATTGAGAAATGTCAAATGAAATGCAGAAAAAAACTTGACGTTTAGGTGTGGTTCACATTCAACATCGGCCCTTAAAATTTAACCACCCTTTATATAGGTATGGGCGACATTCTCATTTGAAAGAGCATTCGTTCCTATAATTATAGCACCAAGTCATTTCGCATAGAATTGACTACTTTTTTTTATTGGATTCTGTCCAATCTAAAGGGGAGACAAAAATTCGACTTATCGAATATACGAGATAGGGAAGTTCAAACAACTCGAGTAATAAAATGCCCTGTAATTAAAAAAATCCTCCGATATAACTGTTAAGGCGCCTCCACACTGTTACTTGACAATTCTACTTGAATAACTCATGTTTCAAGTAACATTGATCGTTTGGATGCTCTTCAATGTTACGTGTGGAGGCAATTTCCATCAATGTTACTTGACGAAAATTTTCATCAATAATACTTGTCAAGTAACATTGAACGTGTGGAGGCTCCTTTAGAGTGAGGTAGTAAGCAATCCAATCTATATAAACTACGAGTTCGCAAACCACATACGAACTATAATCGAAGAAAAAAAATTGTTTTAATTACCTTATTCCCTGAATCCTATATGCATAGGAATGAGTTCGCCAACACTTAGGATCCGTTCCAATTTTTTTATAGGACTAAGTTCTACGTTCTACATAATATTGGCGTCACTTCTAAAAACAATTGGAACGATTCCATTCCATAATATAGCATTGTTTCTCTCTCAGTATCGGAATGTCTCCAGTAAAAACTAGGAAAGGGTGCTACTTTCGTTGGAATATGTCCATTCTTCTCTCAGCCCTATGTACGTAGTAATGATTCTACGAAAAGTGGGGCTAGTTCCAATATTTATGGAAGCCTACAAAATGGTGTAACGAATCCTATAATCGCTTTCTCACATTTTATAGTAGATACTTTTACTATGCGGATTTTTTTCCGAGTATAAAACGAAATAGCGTATCAAAAAAAAAATTGAATTTCGTTACACAACGAAATGTTAACTTCAACATTTTTTTCGTTTGCCATCTCTGGATTTTTACGAATTGTTTGCGTACTAACGGATCTTCGAAAGGATAAAACAGTTAAAGAAAGAATAATACCATTTTGTCTTTTACAGTAAATCGATATTTTTATACCGTTATCGAGATTTTTCAACTCTTAACCCTTTAAAAGTGGATGCTTTTAATGCAGCTGTTATTTATTTATTTACCATCAGCCATACAGAGCAGTTCTCATAGGGCCTTACCAATGACCCGTGACTAACTTAGTAACAGCTTTTGGTGTGTGCGAAACGGGCTATTTGCTTGCTAATTTCGGTTCAAATCCTAGTTTTTATTGAAAAGTTTTAAATTCGCTGTCATAAATGTGTGAAAACTTACTAGAATTAGCAAGCAAATAGCCCGTTTCGCACACACCAAAAGCTGTTACTAAGTTAGTCACGGGTCATTGGTAAGGCCCATAGACTATAACTTAAAATACCTACTTAAAAACATGCACCAACATTATTAAAACTAACTTTACAATTTCGACTTATGGCTTGGTTTTGGAGTCCAATATTCCTCTGTGTGTCGGTAAATTGCGCCGTAACGTAAATTCTGTGCAAGAAAGTCACGTACTGTTCACATAAGAAATTCTTTCAATTGGGACGACCTATTTTGTAATTTAATAAAAATACTTGCATGAAAGATGTTGAGCTCATTTTTATTTTATATCATTCAAATGTTCTCGATGGAAGCGCTGGCAGGAGTACCATGCGTTGAACTCAATTTTCCATGACTTTTTCGCATGAATATCTCAGCAATTTTGCCTTGAATGTTGGTCCTGAAGTCGTCTACAGTTTCTGACTTGTTGCTATAGACCAGGGCATCAATCTTGTATTACGACGCGTCTGCGTCTTTCGTTCGACGCGAAGAAATCGACGTGACTCAATATTGCAATCGTATATCTCGACGCCATGTGCATAAAGCACACATTCCATTATTTCATCTTGATGGTCAACATATCTAACATTGCTGGGGCAAAATGTTCACGAACTGTCAAAATGATAAGTGCAATCGAAATTTATATCATCGGTTTGGAGAATTCGAATCAAGCAAAACTATCATTTTACGCCTAATTAGAAGTGCACTGAAATCACTGAAAGCATTTAAATCATCGGTGAAAGTTTCCCATAAAATCCTTTTCTTGGTTTTCCCCATCGCATTTTTTTCGAGTGAACCTGTGGCAAGTGACGGATTTTCGCCCATAAATTTGACAAGAGCCGCCAATTGATGCTTGTTTGTCTGTTCCCTATAATTTAGTTGTCATAATAAAGTATAATGTATATTTAATTTGGTGTTATTTACTTTGGTTTTGGCATTGTTTTAAACCACTTCTTACGAAATTATTTGCAACGAAGTAAACGCCAAAGTCGTTATCGACGCTAGTCAATGCGTCGTAAGGTTTATGTCGAAGTTTGTTCGACGCGTCGAGCTACATGATCGACTTTTGTGTTGTGAGACGCGTTTATGCAGACGCGTTTATGCAGACGCGTCGTAATACAAGATTGATGCCCAAGGGTCGGCAATAGGGGGCCCGCGGTTCGAATCCGGACTGCGGAGGGGAAATAAATGGAGCGCCAAAAATATTTTTCTTTAATGCTAGTTTCTGCACATAATAGATATTTGATCTATTTTTATGATGTATTTGGAGATTACGATGACATTCATTGTTTATCGCTGTTTACAATAATAGTCACGATAAAATAACAGTGGGCACAGTACCTACTGCTTGTAACATTCAATACTACTTATGCATTTTAAGTCATTTTCACAAAATGCAAAAAATGGCTAGCTGCATATTAAAGCCATAGTTTATATAAAAAGTGTCACTCCACTTTGTTGCTAACATTTTAAACACTATCCCCACGACTCCATTAGACTTTTTTCCAGATTGGATTTAAATCCAATCGCGAAAAAGTCTAATGGAGACTCAAAAAATCTTGCATCATGATTTAAATCGCCGTACTGTCATGATTTTTTCGGGTGCTGAAAAGTAGGATTTTTTTTGACATTTGTTCAGTCAAATTGGCTGATTTCTAGTTGGCTGCCTTGGTGACCTCCTGGTTGACATTTCTAAGCACGCTATGGAGACACAATAAAAATGAAAAATCATGACTGAAAATGCCCACGCGCTGATTTTTTTATTCGCCAAAATATGGAGTGGGGGAAAAAATCATGATTCTAAAAAGTCTAATGGAGTCGTGGGGTTAGCGGGATTTTCGTATAACTTGGACAAAATGCATTGGAAATATACGTTTTTGCCGTAGATTTCACAATTCAAATATCGAGTTTTCAATTTGACTTTCTATTTAAATATCAGTCTTTGCATTAAACTTGAGTTTTAAAAATGAAAAAATCCTATAAATATAGGAATTTGATCCATAATTTGTAAATATATTTAAAAGTCCGTAACAGACCATTAATCAGACGTCATTGGCTTAAATTTCATGTCAAATGTTTTTATCGGCCTTTGCAAATAATGGACACAATTGATTGGGCCATTTCTGGAGATACCGCGTACACCGAACTTCGATTGCAATAACTCGACTGTTTTACATGTTGTGTGGGATATGGCGCCATTCTGATCAACTCATCAACCTGAAATTTTCACTGTATGTTCCCCCCATGACGTAGACGCCCACTAGAGCGGAGTTTTTCCACAAATTAAATTATTTTTAGTGTTTAATAAAATTACACTTCTAGCGGCCTGGAGCGAGTGCCCATCAGCCTCACTCTAGTTTCGGCGCTAGGTAAATCATTCTCTCCATTTATTAAATTCGAAAAAAACGGGGAATTTTTTTTAAATAGAACCAACTTAAAACAAGTCTTAAAAAACTACTATAAAAAGTACTAAAGCGAAAGTAAGAAATAATTTTTGAAATTTATAATTTGGGATCAAGGACTGTCAAATTTGAGTACTATAAACATTCTAATTGTTTTTAAAATCTGGCGTAATGGTTATTCTTATATTTGTTTATATTTAAAACAATTAAAATTTTCGTAGAACTCAAATTTGACAGTACTTAATTCCAAATTATAAATTTTAAAAATTATTTTGGACTTTTTAGCGCTTTAGTTTTTTAATTTTTTTCTTTAAGTTTTTAGATTTTTTTTAGGTAAGTTCTGTTTGTTTTTTGATTCCATACTTTTAAGTGGAAAAGCAATATCTGATAAAGAAATACGTCAATCAATTGTTTAATCACACCAAATCAATTGTTTCACCAAGATAAAATCTCAGCGCAAGAATTGTTCACTCGTGAATACTCATATATCACTCATGAGATTTCCAACGACTCACTGCTCATGAGTAATTTAAAAAATTAGTGACTGCGAACAATTGAATTGCTCATGAGTAGTTTGAGATGAGTAAATTGTTTTGCTTATGAGCAACTCGTGAGTAATATGCATATGCTCGTGAGCATTTTTTTTTCTTTGGTAAATTTTGGTGTGAGAGCGGAGGGTGATAGGGGATGGGGAAAATGGTATTTTTATGGTAATTTTTTGACAAATTTTTTAAAGAAATTTTTGGAGGGAAATTTTTTTGGGAATTTTTAATTGAATTTTTTGCGAATTTTTGTGGGGAAATTTTAATCCTAGTTCTGGAATTCGATAATTTTCAATAAAATTTGTATTATTTTTTAATATTTTTAAATTTTTTCCTTTCGTTATAATTCGCATATGGTCTGCAAAATCCGAGTATATAATGCAAAAGGGATGTAGTACAAGACGGAGGTTTTAAAAGGCACTGTTTTTTTAATACTTACCTTTTCCAATAAATCAACTTTTACTAATAATAATATATTTTAATATAAACTTACTTTTTTTTGTTTAAATAGCGCATATGCATTACATTGTAATACAAAAATGCATTTCGCGAGATTAAATTTCTTTTTTCGGTGTGGAATTGTATACAATGCCAAAAAATTAAAATTTAGCCCAAAAATTTTTACCATGCGGGGTTGATTTCTTAGGATTCGAATAACATTTAAAAAATCGGAAAAAAAGATGTGTACTGTATTTAGCAAAGGATCAAACTAGTGGACGACGTATTAATTTAACTCTGGCAAATTAGTATTAATTTAACTCTGGCGCTAATATTGGTTCACGCCACAAATTTTTTCTTTTACCAAGTTTAGTACACTGGAAGGTAGCAGGTTAAATTCGTTTAAAAATCTTTTTTTCAAAAAAATCACATTGCTTTGAACAAATTCTCATTTTCGCGCCTAAAAAACCACTGAAACAGAGCTGACGCCGCCGCCAAAATTAGCCAGTGGGTCTACTCTCGTATCGTCTTTGTCAACGGAGTATTATAAGCGGTCGCATAAGAAACCACTATGTTAAAGTTTTGACGTGACGCAGCACACGACACTTTTACTGTAATTTCATCTTTATTCAAGGAATATACAATAAAAAACCAATAATTTTTCAAAAACCAGGAGGGTGTCTGCGGACGCCCGAGCCCTATGTAAAGTGGTCTTAAAACCAATTAGAGGTGTATAATCTAATTGGGTTTATAAGAATTGTTTCAACTATATTTAGATATAAGTTATTCAGTAATTTGCAAAAAAACATTTCCTTTGGTATGAGAAAAACGTGAAAGAGGGGTTAGATTTCCCCCATTTATGGATTTTTTTTTATATTTTATGCCAGGAGCTTAGGCAAATTGCCTCTAATGCCGAAGCACAGCTCAAGACATTCATTCATTCAACCATTCATACAATCAATTCACACACTGAATACTCCCCTCATCCCACGACAACAAAGATTTGGCGCGACAGTACATAGCCTTATCGACCATTGTGTCCAGTTTCATAGCTTGGAGGAGTATTGAGGCGGCGCGGCGGGAGGCAAAGACCAAACTGGTCTGTGTTTAGGCCCAAGGACAGAAAAGTTCCAAACTTTCGAATCGAATTATTTTGCCCTGAGTTGGATTTGAACCACTGCTTGCTCGTTGGATTACAAGGCAAGCACTAAGGTGACTGAGCCATCCACGCCACATGTGATTTGACTTTTTATACAAGCCGGGTTTATGCTAAATTTTTCTGCCTAAATTAGTTCGCAAGTTTTCGAACGGTTATACATGGTAAATTTACAATATCGTAAGAAATTAAATTATGTTTTTCATTTCAGTCGCATATCCAAATTTCTATCCAAACTACATGCATGCGGCAGCAGTCGCTCATGTGGCGGCTGCCCAAATGCAGGCTCATGTAACGAGCGGCGGCCTTGGTCATCATCACCATCACCACGGAGGTCATTTAGGACATGGTCCACCGCCCAAAAGAAAAAGACGGCACCGAACGATATTTACCGAGGAGCAATTAGAACAATTGGAGGCGACATTCGATAAAACGCATTATCCCGATGTTGTCCTAAGAGAGCAATTAGCCCTTAAAGTTGACCTTAAAGAGGAACGTGTTGAGGTGAGTGCCAAAAATTCATTAAATTTGTTCATATATAAATGAGAAAACTATCAGAAGTTTAGCTTGGAAGCCATACCAGTGAATCTATTGAGTCGAGAATTAAACTAATTTAAAATCGCAGAATGGGAATTAAATTTTAGCCCAGAGGGTCAAATACAAGGAATAAATAAATACATTAGTCGGTCTTCCTTTAACTATGTCTCTCTAACAATGAACAAGTATAATGTTCTTATAAAATCTATATTGTTGATGTTCTTCATTCCCAATGACAAAACCATATTTATTTACATACTCTGAACAGTTGTAACAAAACTAGGGTAAGTCGTAGGACATAAGTAAACAACCCCTATGGGCGCACAATAAAGATTTCATTTCCTCCGTCACCACTCAACTACGTTTACTCGGTGGTTGGTGATGCATATCAATTTAAGCGATTTACATCAATTTAATCATTAAATGATGACAACCAGTAAATATATGGTGAAGGAAAGCTGACAAATTAAAGAAGGGTAAATAATTTATTTGATCTCAATGTTAGTGTCATGAACTTCCACCCTTTTTTTTATCAACTGTTGCTTGATGTCAATTTGTTTATTAGGCTCTAATTTAAAATTTCATTAGTGTTAAAACAGATAAAAAATATCTATTTATACTCTATATGAAAATCGTATATTATTATATATTAGACTAGCAGACCCTACGTTGGCAGCTTAAAGTTTTTTGTATAAATTTTAGAATGCCAAAAAACCATAAATAACTTAAAATGTTTTGGGAAAAACGTTATCCTTACAGGACCTTTTGTTTCGAATTGTAAAATTCCAACACCGGATTCGTGATCGGTGACCCCCGAAACCCCATAATGCAGATTTTCCCGGGAAAACGGGAAAAATGAAATTCGCGTTATCCTTTCAGGACCTTCCGTTACGAATTTTGAAAATCTAACATAGCTAAAACCTCGCTCCTGACAACTCAGATCATTTTGCAAAGAACCGCGTAAAAATCGGTCCAGTAGTTTTTGAGTCTATTAATTCTTTTTACATATTTTTAGATTTAGAATGCCAAAACATCAACTTAAAAAATCAACGTAATCCTTACAGGACCTTTCGTTAGAGTTATTGAAACTGAAACACCGGATTCGTAATCAGCGACCCCAAAAACCCCTTAATGCCAATTTTTTCGAGAAAAATTGGAAAAAGGAAATTTGCGTTATCCTTACAGGACTTTCCGTTTAGAATTTTGAAATTCCAACATCCAACTCGTGATCAGCGACCACGAAAACCCCATAATGCCAATTTTTCCGGGGAAAAATGGGAAAAAGGATATTTTCGTTATCCTTAAAGGACCTTGTTTCGAATTTTGAAAATCTAACATAGCTAAAAACCTGCTCCTGGCAACGCAGATTATTTTGCAAAAAACCGCGTAAAAATCGATCCAGTAGTTTTTGAGTTTTGTAATCTCAAACAAACAGACAAACATCCATTTTAATACATATAGATTTAAGCTAGCATCTGACGAGCACACAAAACCTTAACACGTGTGATGACTGACGTAATTTTGACGTCACAAAATTGTAACACCAGTTAACACCGTCTGATAACTTAAATTGTGACAGAATTTTTGTTTACACACCGTGTGATAACCTGTGTTACGACAATTTTTTTGACGTGTGTTAAACGAATTTTGCCTCCGTCTGATAACCCTGTGTAAAACGTGGTATGTGTTTTGACATTTTTCGGTCTGTGTTGAGACTGTGGGAAAATGTCCCAATGTGTAAACTGGCATGAATTCGTGCCATTTCACACGCACTGTGTTATAGCGAATATCTTAAAAACGGTGCATCTTATCAAAAAAGTGCAAGAAAAAAAGTTGTTTAGGATATGATTCTACATAAAACTCCGATACATCAAAATCCGATTCGGAGAATTTTTAAAAAATCTTATTGAAAAGTTTGACTTCAAAGTGGAATTTTGATACAACTGTTCGCTGTTCAATTAAACTTCACATAATGCCATATCACCAAACGGGTTTTCAATTATAGCTTTTGTCACTGCTTTCCACAATATAGGCTGCCAAAATCGCCATATCCATCATCTCATATTTCCTTTTTGACATTTTAATTTTATTTTATTTTTCTTCACAAATTGAAAATACCGCACAATTGCTTGTCAAAATTGCTTGAGAAAAATACACAAAATGTCAGAGAGCTATCACACCGTCTGATAGCAAATCAGTGTGTCAGACGATTTCGACTGCTGTCACACGTCTTCCATCATCACACCTTTTGAGACGTTTCACTCCGTCTGATAACTACTCAATCTGCGTAACACAGTGTGTAATTGTGTGACAAAATTTCGTGGGAAGACTAGCGACGTTAACACGTTTTGGGACAAAAATCCGATTGTGTAGAAAAAAATTTCACACCGTCTGATAACAACACATTTCAAGTGTAAGGACGTGTCGTGTCAGATGTGTTTGAAATGTGTTTTGAGTTTTTTTCGTAACGTCAGTCATCACACGTGTTAAGGTTTTGTGTGCTCGTCTGATGCTAGCTTTAGTATACCGTTTATAACACATCGGTCGCAAAAACGAACTACATCAAGATGTTTGGAATGCAAAAGATTTCCGTCTCTCCGTGAAGACGATGATTGTCAAAGGAATTAAGCTAGAGATCTGAAATTTTGCACAGATAAATTTCTCATAAAAAGTAAGACGCATTTATTGCGGGATTTAGTGTTAATTAGTTACCTACTCTATTCAAAAATTAATTGCTCGTAAAGTTTAGTAGACAAAGAAAATTGTATTACCTCTCAACTTTCCTAACTATATGATGAGTAATCCAGTTTACTCAAGAAATTTATCAGGACTTTACAGGTGCAATTCAAATACATAATTAGAATACTGTCTCTCCCTAAAAGCAGGCTGCTGCATTATGGCGAATTTGACAATCGCTAAAAAGGTCTTCTGAGTTAAAGGTTGGTCGGAATTGTTGCGAAAACGGGAATCCAATTAAACTGCAAATCTTTTGATGCTGTGCACTGCAAAAATTACAAAAATACACTTGGCAATGCTGTAGAGGTGCAACAAGAGTTCATTGGGACCAATCATGTATCTTTGGCTCGGGCTTCGCAGTAGCATGATTATAAAATATCTTAGATTATGTACCTATCCCTAATTACTTCAATGGCCAATTTAATGTTTAACAAATCAGGTTAATATTTAAAGCCAGAGGGTATCCTTACACGAGAGTACATACGACTTAGTTCGAATGTCTATTCAAAATTTTGAAGAAATCCGTAACTTTTTAAGAAAATTCATATTATTTTTAAGATTATTTTTAATCAAAGGTCTTATTTAGGTTAAACATGTAATTCAAAAAGAAGATATATCCAAATGGACAGTATCTGCAAGAATTCATTTAAATTTGTATATGGTCACAAGTTGTAAGGGGCTAAAGCTAAGAGTACACGGTATGCAAAAACCACATTTTAATGCAGGGTTTAAATTGCTTTGCTTAATTCTCGTGCTGATGCTGATGCTTTGCTGTGCTGAGTAAAATGTAAATTACTTTGCTTAAAGCAAAGCACTTCAGGAGCATTAAGCACCAGCAAAGCAAAAAACTGCTTCGTCGAAGCAATCAAGTGGGAAATGCTGTGCTGAAATTTGCTTAAGCAAAATTTAAGCAGTGGTGAAATTTGCTTAGAAATGCTGTGCTTAAGCAGTGCTGGAATTTGCTTAAGCAATGCTGATTTGCTTTCCTTTGTGTTTCTTATACAGGAATATCGATTTTTTTTTAGGAAAATAGTACGGAGCAAAATAAAATTAGGGAGGAAATTCCTGAACAGCACATGACTTTCTTATACAAAAAAAAAATTTTTTTTTTAGGAAAATAGTACGGAGCAAAATAAAATTAGGGAGAAAATTCCTGAACAGCACATGACTTTCTTATACAAAAAAAAATTTTTTTTAGGAAAATACCCTAGAGCAAAATAAAATTAGGGAGAAAATTTCTGAACAGCAAATTGTATAAGAAAGAATCGATTTTTTGTGGTATAAGAAAGTCGTGTGCTGTTCAGACATTTCCTCGCTAATTTTATTTTGCTCTAGGGTATTTGCTTGAAAAAAAAATTTTTTTTGTTGTATAAGAAAGTCATGTGCTGTTCAGGAATTTCCTCCCTAATCTTATTTTGCTCCGTACTATTTTCCTAAAAAAAATTTTTTTTTTGTATAAGAAAGTCGTGTGCTGTTCAGACATTTCCTCCCTAATTTTATTTTGCTCTAGGGTATTTCCCTGAAAAAAAAAATTTTTTTTGTTGTATAAGAAAGTCATGTGCTGTTCAGGAATTTCCTCCCTAATTTTATTTTGCTCCGTACTATTTTCCTAAAAAAAAAATTTTTTTTTTGTATAAGAAAGTCATGTGCTGTTCAGGAATTTCCTCCCTAATTTTATTTTGCTCCGTACTATTTTCCTAAAAAAAAATGGATTTTGCTCTAAAAAAAGTCAAACGAAAAGAAATCAAAATTGCTTAAGCATTGCTTAAGCAAATTTCAGCACTGCTTAAGCACAGCAGAACGAACTACAAAAAGCAAAGCAAAGCAATAAAAATTTTCGATTCTCAGCACAGCACTGAAAATAAGCACAGCATTTTTTAAGCACAGCATTTCTCCGTCACAGCAAAGCAAATTTTAGCTTGCTGTTTGCTGATTTGCTTTGCTTTTTCAATCCCTGTTTTAATGTGAACGTGACATCAGGAAAAATGTTAAATCGATGCTCTCATGTGACATGTGCGATTACACGACATGTAAACTTCATAAATGTACATGTTTGCAAACAAGTGCTGTCAGAATTTCGTGTCGCTACATATAAATTGAGAGCCATATTTAAATGTGGACAATCGTCAAAATTATGCATACGTCATAATATTTTACACGGGATGTTGAATTTAACATTTTTTGGATGTGAAGTATGAGCGTCATTTTCACTTACATTTCATTATCTGATGTGAACAGCACATCATTTTCTTATACAAAATCTAAGTTTCTGCGTAATTTACCTGACGAATATTATATTAGTTTACATAAAAATATGAATTTTTATTTTACAAAATCTAAAGTATCTCGATAACCGTAAAAGATATCGATTTACGGTAAAAGGCACAAATGTAGTCCTTTAATTCTGCCATTAACCCGTTCGGTACATGTTTTTTTTCTATGGGGGTTAAAAATACTCTCTCTATACAAATTAATGATATTTTTAAGCTATCAGTATTCATTAAAAAAAAATTAAATTAAAAACTTTCCACAAATACGTTCACTGTAGTCCATATTTTTACTCAACTAATCAAAATTGGGTCACAAATGCACTTAAAGGTGCACTGAATGAGAATAGAGTGTTTGAAAATAAATAAATATGTCAATTCAAATTTTTTAGCAACTTTTAACTGCGTTGCCATATGCCATCAAAATACAGAATGGGTTAACTGTATTTTCGAAAAACCGTTAGTTTGGAAGCAATTCGAAAATATTTTTAAAAATTTTTTTCAAGATAATATCTTGATAACGGAAAATTATATTGGATAACAATAAAATACTAAATTATAGCAAATATTATTTTCTTCAATTCACCTCATACATTAAACCACCAAAAACCAGGTATTTTTTCGAGATAATTGCGAAAAACTGATTTTGTTTAAATAACAATATATCTCGATAACGGTATGAGATACGGAGTTCTCGTAAAAGACCAAGATATAGAAAATTTTATTGTCTCCAACTTTAGTGATACATAAGACCACTGAAAAACGCGTAGTTTCGGAGTAAATAATGACAAACGAAATTGCGATATTCAAAAAGCCGCCATTTTGATTACTTCCAGTTACCGGATTTCCACCAAAATAGGATTGTTCCATTCCAGGACCAAACATGCCTGTAAAATTTCATGGCTTTAGCTCTATTAGTTTTTGAGAAATTTTGTACACAGACTGACAGACTAACAGACAAAAAGACATTATTGTAATAATGCTCCAATCGACTCAGGAGTGCTCGGGAAATGTTTTATATGCAAAATTAAGAGGTCGAAATTTTACATGAATACAATACCTTATAATACTACGTATAAGAAATTAAAAATCGCAGCTAGCTAGTGAATAAGTAAATGGCGGGACAAGCGTTCAATTCCCAAAAACTAAGTTAAGCAAAGGCTAAAAATTAAGCAAAGGTTCAAACCATATGAAATTTTTCAGCTGTTTATCTATGACGCCACTGAGTTTGTATCAGAAATTTCATATCTATTTTCAGTATGAAATGCATAGCATCCGACAGAAGTTTTTTTTACCAGTTTCTAAACCAATTCTTGTTATGGAACATAATTTTTTAGAAGCCTTTATTTAATTTCATTTTTTGTCGGCTTGTCTGTCAGGATCTAATTTTCTAATATAATTTTGACTAGGTTCCACTCTTCCAACTGACTTGAAATTTGGCACGTATACGTAACGCCGATGACAATGCAATATGTGTGTATGCATGTACAAGAAAAAAGAACATTGCGGACGATAGACGTCCAAAACTTGTCCTACGTTTCCTAAAGGTGCCGCTCCACATGAGAGTAAATGCCGACGAGAATTGCTACTCGCAAATGGACACGTCTCTGAGAGTCGCTCGCAGAAACTCGCGAGCTAGTTTCTGCAAGCTGTCAAAAGTGATTCTACTCTCTAGTCGACACGCACCCACGGAACTCTCTGTATAAGAAAATTTCATATGCAAGGCAAATTGCCCATCATAGTCAGCATGGCAAAGTACAATTTGATTTTACAGTCCAATATCGCTATTTTCACTGTATTGCTATGCAGGCAATGCTAGATTTTCAAACAATGTAAAGCGAGCTTTAATATGAAGAGCCTCATTTTTAAAATAAAAATCTCAGTTGAAAAATGAATAACCGCTAGTCTATTAGTAGAGGCGCGTGGTCTTTGTTGGTAATTTATTTGTCAAAAGTGAAAATCTTTTTTTAAAGTATCGGAATGTATTCATCTTTTTTAAAATATCGACCCACGCACCGCATTTCACGATGTAGTTCAATATTCCTCCTAAGACTTTTAAAATACTTTCATACTTTCATAAAATACTTAGAGGGGAAAGCTTTAAAAAGTGTTTCATAAAGCGCAATTCATAATAGAAAATGTAAAGTTAAGAGATAAAGAAAACAGCTGAATCGCTACTGGGCTTGAAAAATTCATCAGTCCAGTCAGCATATTAAAAGCCATCAAATGGTGATAAAACTAAAACCTAAGCATACAAAAAATTAACTAAATTAATGCCAGAAACGGAAGAATCCAAAAATTAAACATTGCTACCGTTCGACATAAAGTAAACACTACGATTGGAATTCACCCATTTTCAGTTCAATCTGTCAATGCTTCAGATTTTGTATGTTTTTCGTAGATATGGCTTCTGTAGAATAAAATGGCTTAGCAGCATCCATCGATACCTGGAACTTTTTGTATGCATAAGATTATTTAAAGTTTGCCATAACACGGGCCACCTAACACATAGTTATGAAAGACAACAAAAACAAGAGAGTTAAGTCAATATGCAAATAAAATAAAATCAACACCGAAACTAAATAACCTATCTGTATAAAAAACTGGAAATTTTTCATAAGTCAAAATAGGAAAAAAGGAATTTTTAAATAAAGGAGTTGAAGACACAAGTAGTATATTGATGAGCGTTTCATCTCAAGAAGATGCATTATCTGGCCCGAAAAATTTCGACTTACGTTTGTACGCAGTTAAGTGCAGTGTCACTCTATATTTTATTTTGCCTCAGCCTTTCGATTTAACTATACAGGGAAGGTAAAAATGTATTTACTTGGGTCACCGTAACGATTCCTCAAGTACTTAATTTATGGTGATTAAGGCAAAGGTGGTCAATTCAAAGGTGGTCAAAATGAAAGACCTTGTTAAGTGGCGATTATTTAGGAAGTAAGATCTTAAATGGTTTCGTTCCTTTACAGAGACGTTCTATAAATTACTTGATACTAAGATCCCTCTTAGTATGACAATTTATAAAGGTGTCATTTCACCAAACATATTCAGCCTAAGAGTATACTTTAGATTCTAAACGCTGCCACAAGTTGTGGGTATGAGTTGTTTCGCAATTATTACAGAATCACACCCAGAAAAATAATTCGTAATATCTATGAAAAACTTCATAAAGTCTATGAAAATTTAAGCGTGATTTGGAACCATGGAAGTTTGATCTTAGAACCTAATGACAAAAAAATCTTTATGTTTATGTAACGACTTTTATAGCATTAATAAAGTTTTTCGTAGATATCGTGAAGTTTTCAATGTAGTTTATGACATGTTTTGGTTCTTTTGTCAATGATTTCCGACTTCTGTGTTATTTTTCAAAATTCGGACGCTTTTGTAAGTATGATAAAACGTTAATATATAATAAACGTTAATAGTTTTTTTTTGCTAATTTTGTACACACACAAATCTTGTACACACACTAACAGACAGAAAGGCATTTTTGTCAGAATGCTCCAATTGATTAAGAAGTACTCGGGAAATGTTTTTCAAGCAAAATTAAGAACAAAGTATAAGCATAACAAAAGCAATAATTGCCAATCTGGCAATTATTGAAAACCCGTATGGTGATATTCGTATCATAATTCGAGCAGTTGTACCAAAATTCCACTTTGAAGTCAAACTTTCCAAAAGGTTTTTTTTAAATTTATTCCAATCGGATTTTGATGTATGGGAGTTTTATGTAAAATCATATCCTAAATAACTTTAGACTTTTTTGATAAGATGCACCGTTTTCGAGATATTCATAAAAAACGTTTTCGTTCGTATGGGGGGTACCCCCCCCCCCCCCCCTAATGGTCCATTTTTGCCCATTAACGAACTTAGCCTCGCATTTTACGAAAAACGGATCTGCGCAAAATTTCAAGTCTCTACCTCAATCCGTGCGCCCGCAATCCGCGCCACAGACAGACAGACGGACAGACAGACGGACAGACAGACGGACAGACAGACGGACGGACATGCAAAATTCAATTTTTTTTATCATTCTAAACACACGGGTGTAATTCATTTTTGTGTGTGATGACGGGATCTTGGCGTTACAAACGGTAAAGCAAAGTTAATATACCCTTTGGTTTCACCATACGGGTATAAAAAACATTCACGTCGTATATATAACCACATCTTTTTGAAAGTTGGTTAAAAACAGAAAAAACATAAAGCGTCTGAAGTGATTCATGACTAAATAATGACAAAGAAAACATAAAATTGTAAATGGTCATTCATGAGACTACTGTTGGATTAGATTTGTTTGCGTTATTCTTGCCCAAAACGACGACACCATGTGTGGCCTCACTAGTTCAGGTTCGCGCTCCAAGATCAAAACATTTCTTAAGATATTTAAGTGTTGATATATTTCCAAATAGTATTTCTGACAGTCAAATTACAGTAGTCAAAGTCAATGCTATAGCATTAGGCTTCATTTCATCCTTCATCTCTTAATACAGTTGCCTTACTTTTCGTTGCGTTGAAGGACCGCAAGAATCATCTGTTGAAAATGATTAGGGATTAAGTGATGTTTTGAATGGATTATTTCAGTAAAGTACGACAAATATCTATTCAATTGTGCTTTAGGGCTAAGTTAATATAAAAGTTAATAAACATATATAACTGCTGTTATATTTAAGTTAACATAAATATAACACCAGCCGTATGTTGATTGCCAAGTCAAAAACACGTGGAAAAATCCACACATGAAATTTATTGCCTATTCATTTTCACTTCTAAGTACCTTGAACAATTTGGTATTGTGATGTACCAAGTGAAAATGAAGCAAGATCTAGTATGAACCTAATACAAATCTATATAACAGAACATGCAAAATTGAAATGTCAAAGTTGATTTTGGTTACTGTTTTACAAACGTTATCTTAATCCATAGTTGCATTTCTTGTATCGTACATAATATAAAATGATTATTTAACTCTAGTTTATTGTTTCAACAATCTTTTGTGTTATTGATTGCATTGGAGAACGAAAACCGGCGCAATAGTTTTTCACGCATAAGTCGGAGGAACCTACAAAACATGAAGAATCAAGAGTGAAATTAAATTCTCCCATTTTTGAACCTCGGAGGGCCTCCTGGCTCTTTTCACACATAAAAATTATAAGATTATCTTCTAACAATGTACACCTAATTCTGTTTTGACGTGGATACGTTTTAGATTTTGGTTATGGGGGTACAAATTAGAAAATCGGCTTGCTGCCATGATAACAAATTTGCAATCGATGATAGTCGATAGTTTGTGGTGACATCCGAACAGAAACTGTGCTATAAGATCCGGCCTACATTAAAGCATTGTTTAGGGTATTTTGTTATGTTAAACTATGTTCAATTATTTTTTTTAAAATCAAAATCTAAATTTTCACTGCCGCTGTTATGCTGAGTTTGCTGCTTGTAGTACCGATTTCACATTTATACTTTTTTATGCTTTCTTTGTGTGTGTTTTTTTTATGCTTTCTCTTTTTATGCTTTCTTTGTGTGTATTGAATCTCATGTATTGAATCTCATGTGTTGAATCTCAAGTATTGAATCTCATGTTATTTCGTTCTTTTCATTCTTAAAAGTTTCGCTCTCAACGGCAAGAGCGTTTGCTGCGGTTTCCGACTCTCGTTCTCGGGGACGAAAATGATTTGCAAGCACAATCGTTCTCTAAAGAGAGAAATTTTGAGCTCCGCGGTACTGTTCGTAGGAGTCGGGTTCAGGGATGTCGCATGGCCCAAATTTTTTGTATCCACTTTTTTGTCAAAAAAGTATCTAAAATTGATCCAATGTCCAAAAAATCCAATATTTTTGGATTAAAAAAAATAATATATAACAGTTTTAATTCAATAACATAAAAAAATCGTCCTCCAATTGAATATGGTGTTTGGAAAATCGACTAAAATACCAAGGTGTACAGTATATTATTCTTTGCAGATATCAGTTATTTATATATGAGCCGTCCATTCTCAAAAATATGCAAATTTGATTGTTTTGCGATTTTCATTGCGATCGAATTCGAATACTTTTCAAAATGGACTTAAACCACTTTCAAATAAAACAGCTCATATGTTTAAAAAGTTCAAAGCGTTGCCATATCTGTACATATCTACAATATGTTTCAAATTGTAAAAAAATTAACAAAATTTCATTGAAGTTAATTTTTTTAATAAAATGTATCCATTAAAAGGGTTTTCTGAAAAAAAGTATCTTTGTATCCAAAATCGATTTTTGATAAAAAAAAATGTGTCCAAAAATATACAATTGTAGCAAAACGACATCCCTGGTCGGAAAGATCGATGCACATTTTTCCTGCAGCTGACTGATCCCAACATCAGGTCGGCCAGCTGCAGGAACTGATTCGATCAGTTGACGTGGCACACTGAACTGGGATCAGTTGACCTCAAACAACAAAATGTCGGACTCGGAGGAAGAACTTCTCCTTATTTCTCTGCTAAAAAAACGGAATCTGTGCAATCGGACAAGCTCATCCTACAGCTTACAAGCATCTATCTCTTCCTACAGCTTGTCCGATTGCTGTGTTTGATTTCTCCTCTTCGATGGACATCGTATTTATTTTCGCTTGTTCAAAAGTTTTTTTAGTTAAACAGACGTGTCAAAATTGTATGATGTTCCCAAATAGTAATTATTTTAAAGTCAACATTATAGGTCTGTTCGATATAAGTCCTGGACTTACTCCGAGTATTTTTACTTTACTCCACAAAATGGCGCATTTTCTTACTCTGAATTTGTTTTTATCGAACAACTTGGAGTAAGTTCAGAGTAAATCACTAACTCTATATTATGAGTTTATAATTATAGATTATAAAATATAACAAATATAATAAATAAAACCCGAAACTACTCAAGAATATATATTGGAAATTATTTATGATGTCTTTTGTTGCATTTCTTCTTCCAAACACTGTAAAAGAGAGGTTATGTCTGACAAATATCAGCTCTCAAAAGTTTACTCCAGCTAAAAGCAAGAGTAAGTTCGGAGTAAGTTCGGAGTAAGTTCGGAGTAAGTCCAGGACTCATATCCAGGGTTCCCACCCCAAAAGTGAAAAGCGGAGTGTTACTGATCGAAAAATAGTAGTGTCAGAGGGATTTCAGTAGTGTCAACAAGACATTTTGAATGTTACCGTCTAATGTTTTATTGCATATCATATCAGTACATTTTTATATTAGTACAAAAATAAAAATTTTTTTGAATTAAAATTAAAGGAAGTAATTAAGTATTATGTCCCTTTTGTTCAAGAATTGAGTGCATTTGGTCAGTCTCTTTTTCATAGGGAATGCCTAAAGTACATATTTTTTGATTTTCCCCAGATAAATGAACTTTTCAAATCTAGAAATTAACTTTCTTTGTAGCACGTTTTTATAGGGGGAAAAAGGTAGTGTTTTGAGTTTTTCAGTAGTGTAAGTAGTGTTAGGTCAAATTATGTCGACATAGTAGTGTAAAACTACGATAGTAGTGTAAACGGGATCCCTGCTCATATCGAACAGAAAAGAGTAAAAAATTTTACTCCGAGTAAGTCCAGGACTCATATCGAACAGACCTTATATGAAGTAGAGAGCCTATAACCTAGTGAGTGGCCACACTGCTTTAATAGCCTGTGCTACTGATGACTATTATTACCGCCAGACGAAAAAAATATTGAAACTTATCCTTTTATTTTGTTTAATCTAACAAAAATGACATTAGAAACTACCGACATGTTCCTAATATCAGCTACATTTAGGTCAGTTCAAAAAAGTCAGCTACGTGTCCCAGACACGCAGCTGCACATTTTTTGCAGTGTGCCATGCGCCATTGGATTACATGTGCAACTGATGTCGGGATCATTCAGCTGCAGCAGCTGATGGCCAGTGTGACATCTCGCTTAGAGAACGTATCTGTCGTGTAAAAACAGAATTTGGTGCATGTGTAAAATGCAATTTCAATTAGTCTCGAATAAAATAAATAACATTAATGGCGTATTCGAACGGCCTGCTCTTTTTACTCGAAAATTGATCGCTCTGAAAATGCGTATTCGATTGGAAAATTTTAGACAACTCTGCAAGTTTTGTATTCGAACCGCAAAGTAGTTTTCCGTTTTCGAGCAATTGTCCTGCTCTAAGAAATGGAAGTATTTAGGTCTGTTCGATATAAGTCCTGGACTTACTCCGAATATTTTCACTTTACTCCACAAAATGGCGGATTTTCTTACTCTGAATTTGTTTTTATCGAACAACTTGGAGTAAGTTCAGAGTAAGTCACGTTTGAACTGTCAAGGTTGAGGTTAAGTTTTACGTTTGTGTACAACATTTTTAAAATGAATATCAAGGAACTAATCATGTTTAATTTGATTTCTGATGATTTCGATCAATATACATTAAGTGAAGACGACTTTTTAAGTGAAGACGGGGAAGAAATCGTCCGCACAAAAAGGAATTGCATAAAAAATTATTTTGAAGAAGTTGTTCCGTCGTATTCAGAGGAGGAGTTTGTCCGTCATTTTCGAATCAACCGATCCTTGTTTCAGTCACTAGTGGACAAATTCGAAAAAAGCATGGAGTTTAAAGAATTGCAAAAGGCTAGAGCTTATTCAGCCGCAAAGCAAATTGCAATCTTTCTCTGGTTTGTTGGACACGAAGCGTGTGCTTTTCGAAACTTTGCTGACCGGTTCGATATTTCTTTATCCACTGCATGCCTGATAATTCGACGCTGCACAATGTTTATCTCACAGTTGTCTTCATCAGTAATTACTTGGCCATCAGCGGAAGAAAAAAAATAAATTTTCATAATTATACATTTTATAAATTTTTCTTGACTTCCAAACACTGTAAAAGAGAGGTTATGTCTGACAAATATCAGCTGCCAAAAGTTTACTCCAGTTAAAAGCAAGAGTAAGTCCAGGACTGAAAAGATGAGTCCTGGACTTACACTTTTCTGTTCGATATGTGTTCGGAGTAAGTCCAGGACTCATATCGAACAGACCTTTTGTGTCAGTGCGCAGGGCGGAGGTCGACTAATGGTACTTACAGACATGACTACTTTTACTGCGCAGCATATCGAAAAATTGCGCTCTGCGTGCGGTACTGTATTTTCAAATACTACGCAATCTAGAAATCAGCTACGTGTGAATACTAAAATTGAAAAGGAGCGGCTGCGAGAAAATGCTTCATCAGGTTAAAACGTTTGCGGTGCAACGTTTTTAAGCCAATTTCAATTGAAAGCAAACACTATAAAAGGCGAAAATGTGTCTTTTGTTTGGTTTTTGCTGTCACTCATCAAAACTACTATTTAATAGATAACTTTTAAAACTTCGCGTGCTGGTTATTCTCCGAGTCGGTTAATTTTTCGTTCTGCCTGACAATGCTTAGGAGCTGTCGTTTTTATTGTGAAATAAAAAAACCAAACATTGTTCTGATGTGAAGGGAATTGAACCGTATTGTTCCTCCTGGAAACAAGCTGCTATCACCGAATCACTATTTTCAAACTTTAAAAAAATAATTTTCAGGTAAAGTAGTAACAAATGGCGTGTATTCAAACTGTCAAACAAAACTGTGAATCTGTGCTGTGAAGCAACAAAGCTGTGCCTATGATTGTAAGTTTTTCTTGCAAGATTGCAACCTGTGGGGTAGCGCAGCACAAAAGAAGCATTCTGCACGCTACTTTCTATTGTGTGTGAACAGCATACGCAACTTTGCATTTGCAGTACAAAAGCAGCAAAAAAAAAGAGTGAAAGTGCCCATGTCTGAAAGTATCATAAGCTGGCTTCCGAACTAGAAATATGTTCCTCCTAGCTGCTTTCGAACAAACTAGGAGGATTTTGTTGGATGTGAAAACATCAACACAACAAAAATAATTGAGACAATTCGTACAATTGGAATAATCTACATTTTTCCCATTCTAAAGTGGGAACAAATCCATTTTTTCCGGAGGCGTTCCTAAATTGATAGGAATGATTACCAAATTTGATTTCTTTTGGACATAAAAAAATTCTCCAAAAATTGAATCTGTCCTAAAAATATTTGGACTGATTCCCAAAAATGTTTGAAATTGTTCAACTATGGATCGGAGTAATGCCCATCATTTTTTTTATATCTCCACTTAACAGCAGGAGGTTTCCCATTTATGATTTAAGGTTTTTATAATTTGTACACTGAGAGAAATACCCCATTGCGATATTTACAATGATGCATTGTAAATCTTCGCATTGTAAAAACTTTCCCCAAATTGGAAAAGCACGCAATTTTCAATATAAACTTATTGATCTTACATATACATTAATATGAAAACAGGGAAAACTATGTTTTCATGGTAAATTTTACATTGTTTATTGATGAATTGATATGTACTAGTGAAAAACCCAGAGTAAAATACAAAATAATATAAATCATATATCATTTTACATTGAAGATTTGTAAATTTTACAATTTTCCATATCATTTAATACATGTGAGTTAATAAAATCCGAAATTACATTTTTCGACTTTACATTTTTCGACTTACATCCGAAATTACATTTTTCGACTATAAAATCATGCATTTCAACTTATACTTTTATATTTTTGTGAGGTTAATTTTGTATTTTCAAATGTAAAAAGAAAAAAAAAGTTGATGCCTTCAGCCGCCATATTTCCCATTGACATTTAATGGAAACGATTTCGTTTCGAGAATTAAATTTCTTATTTCATGCGAATGACTGAAGGATATTGCATAAAAAGTGGATAGCAGACATTTTTGAAACAGCATAATTTTATTGGCATCAAAATTTCATTGCAAAAGAAAAAATAAATTTGACGGGTAAAATAAAATTAAAGAAATTTTTCATTAAAAACTAAATAATTTGATGGCCCATTAAAATCTGTTTAAATTTCAGATCCAATATTGTCGAAAAATTTTCGTGGCAACTAAAATCACGACATGCAATCGGAGGAAAAGTCCATTATAAAATAATACTCCACAAAAAGTTTCGATTAATTTATCGCCATTAGATTTTTCTTGTTCGCTTTCTGTTTATGTTTTAATTTGTTCATCTCTGTTCACTCACCAAGCTAAGTGACCATTCGAGGGAGAAAGAAAACGCCGCATATTTGGTGCTTAAAATGCACAATATGGGTATCAATTCATATGGCAAAATGTTGAATTCACAATGCGGCCGTGTTTCACATTGCTCAATGTAAATCTTACAATTTTGCGCAATGGCGCCCTTTTATAGTGGAAACATACGAATTCATATGCGTTTTCTATGACTTTTTCGCTCAGTGTAGGAACCAGTATAAAAACTCTCATTGTCTCATATTACAATCCGGATGGGAGAGCTTCATCAGAAAATTCAGCAATGATTTCAAATTTTTCACTCCATATCGAATCTAATGAAATGCAACCAAAAACCTCTATGCAATGAAATGTTTTTCGTTCTCCTTGCAATTCATTATATGGAGGTTCTAGTGCATCATTTTTACTTAGGAGTACAAAAAACATAGAAACATGATATAAATTCATTTGTGTTTAAATTGCACTTATATTTTGTGGCATTGTAAATTCTTAGTTACAATTTTTCGCATTAATTTTGTAAATAATTGACCACAAAAAAAGTATGACATCTAGGCAAAAATCTGGACAATTTTACTTTACTTCGCCTATTGGTTAAAAAAAGTTGAAAGAAATTTGGGGCTGGGAATGAATTCAACCTATCAGCGATTTATTCCAGCAATACAAATACACCCATAATATCAAAGTGGCTGAGAAGAGCCAGTGGAGAATGCTTGAAAATCCCCTCTAAACTAACACATTTTCATTTAAAGAGTCTTCCGTGCATTCGTATATAGACACAAACATTTAGATATATTATTTTCATTGTTATTTTCATTCTATGAGATAGTATCAAAAGTATTATCCTTGTATAAAATTTTCTTTTAGAAAATGTGAACTCTAAAAAATTTTCGCCGACATTAATGTAGGTCGAGGAACATTAAAAACGACCTTTTATCTCATTAATGTTCAAGATATTTAAATTGTTTTCGTCATATTTATTTATTATTATTATTTTTATTCTTGAAACGTTTCATCTTGACTTTTATACTTTAATCAAAAAATTACGTGTTAAACATAAAAGTCAAGGCGAATACATCTGGAAATAGGATCTACATAATTTGCAAGAATGGGAAACAAAGGTTCGAATTATTAATGGTGAATCCTTTTATACATTCAATTTTAATAAGGACGACGGAATTTTCTTGTTTGAAAATTGATGAACCATAAATTCTCCTCTGATGCACGGAAATAATGAGCTCAAATTGTCCGCTTGTTACACAAATGAAAATGTTAAAAAATATACATTTATATTGATGTTGTTTTTTAGATTCATCTGCATTAATCAATGCCATTCTTAGCAACGTCTACCCAGGTATTCACAATCCATGTTTTAAAATATGCGTAGAATTATTTCAAAATGGAGATTGTAAAGCTAAGAAAAAAGTTCGATTTTAATAGCTATGCGAAATGAATTGAACCATAAACATTATTTCGGTAAAAGCCAATTTTCTGTTTTTTTTTTTACTCTGTAAATTTTGATGAAGTATGGTGGGGGAGGAAGGAATTGATAGTTATATTAAATGTCCGATCGAAGGATAGGTTCGGTTTCAGCCAGGTTCAACAACGAAAATATAATTTATATTCTTCAAAATTTAGGATTTGGGATTTAGGATTTTTTAAAAAAGTATATGTGTGACTGGACACCCCCTTTTTTAGAAGCTGGTTTTCCGAAAAAATTGTATGTCGAAGCACAAATTGTCCCATTTAAATCATTCTTTGGAATCATAACGTTCTCCTGCCGCGCATTCCTTTAGTGTTTCTTATTTCATTCTTAACATATTAAAACGTTGTTTAGGAAGGGGGGGTGTTGCATACCAGTGTCTGATCCCTCTTGGCTTTATCATCCCTTGTCACTGCGACCTTAAGATCTATTGTGACTTCCCCATAATTAGGTTAGTCATCCCTCCTTCAGATTCTTAATAAAACTTAGAATGGTTTTTGCCGGTCCTATTTATGTCTTCTGGTTGTAGTTGTGCCCTGCCCATTAATGACATCCTTGTTTGCGCTAAGGCTGCGCATTCACATAATATGTGCTCTGTAGTTTCAACTTCTTATGCCTAGGTTGGGTAGATGGTAGTTTACTAAGCAGTGACCTGTTTACTATGGTCCTCAGCTCCCATTTGTACTCTTTTGGTCTCTTTTTGGAGTGGTGAATGGATTTTTTTGATTGTCTTAATCTTTGGAGGATTTCCCAAAAGGCAATGGTTTTCTTCTCTTTCGAATTGTTGATTTTTATTTGTTAGAGACTCTGCGTAATTGCGCAGAATGGCTCTGAGCCTATTATTAGAGATTCTGGGGAATTGCGCAGAATAATTCTGGGCCAATGTGTAGAGAATCGGCGCCTCTCTTCGCCAGGAGGTCGGTTGGCTCATTGCCTTCGATGTCTTCATGCCCCGGTACCCAAATTAAGGTCAGCCTGTTTTGTTGGGATAGTTTTTCCAGAACACCGAGACAGTCCCATACAAGCTTTGATGTGCACATGGATCGTCTAATTGGTTTTAGCGCCGCCTGGCTGTCTGATATGATGTAGATCCTTTGTACCAGCAGCTTTTTAGATAGGCACACTCTTCCGCTCATCTTTATTGCCTGCACTTCAGCTTGAAAGATTGATGAATAATGACCTAAGGCTTTAGATGGTGCATCTTAGACCTGCTATTCCGATTCCGGCTTTTTGGTCCATTCTTGATCGGTCCGTATATCAAATTAGAGTCTTGAATCTCCTTCAAACCATGTTTGGCGGTCCAGTATGACTATTTCAAACGTTTGGTTGAAGTTGGTATTAGTGATATTTTAGTTTCGTCGATATGATAAAGGAGTTTCAGATGTCCTGTTCCACTGCCTGTGGCAATAGTTCCATTCGCTAATAGTCTTGGCACTTGATAGTACCTCCCGTTCAATTATTATGTGTAGCGGTGGCATATTAAAAATGGCTTGTAATGCTGCTGTTGGACAGGTGTTCATTGCTCCGGTGGTACCTAGGCCCTTGAATTTTTCAAAGATAACTCATAATCTTTCGGTTGAATCCTTTGAACTTTTTCGGAAGTAGGCAACCATGATCCTGGTGCTCTAACTCCTCCACCTCTTTCAAGGATGGTCCCGCCTAATGTTCCAGTTTCTCAACGCCCCCTTTTAGCCAGTTTGCGGTTTTCTGTCTTCACAAACCATTAGTAGCCAAACTTGGGTTTCTTTTCCCTTGCTGTTTCCTCTGAAACTCCTACTCTAACTGCCTCAAGCGTTTGCCTGTGGGTGTTGGACGACGACTGGGCTGATGCTTTAGAGCTGCCAGGAGTCAAGTCTTCTGAGCGAGGGCGCTTAGCCCTTTCACTTTTATGACGACATTTTTTAACAAAAGGACCCCCTGTTTATACACAATTTCTTCGATTATCACCCGAAAAATTAAAAGTTGCAAAACAGGAATTTGAATTTATGATGGAACAAGGTATTTGTCGTCCATCAGCAGTTCTTGATCTTCTCCACTTCATTTAGTTATAAAAAAGAATATTGACTGGAGACCATGGGGCGACTATCGAAAATTAAATGATATTACTGTGCCAGAGTGCGGAGTATTTCGATGAATTGTTATGGGACCAGACCGCTCCTATTTTAAGGTGGTAAGTCTGGCCCGTGACTCAACACAGAGCGGCACGTCCATCAGGCTAGCCGCAGGGGAGAGAGGGGTAGGTTTTGCTCAGGTGGGTCACAACAGAAAAAAAAACCGAGACGTGCCGTATCTGACATCCTGAATGTGAAGCAAGGTCATGTGATACTGAGCATCCTTCGAGAGTCAATCAACGCGCGGAAATTTACAAAAACATGATTTAATCAAACATGAGATTTTATTAAATATCTTGTTGCATAAACACGAATTTCTTCAAAAAAAAAAACTTATTGAATCGGAACTAGCACCCCGATTATTTAAGACTCGTGAATCGACGAATTTCACTTCATTTGGTTATCGGGATTATGTAAAAAAAACCCAATCATGTTAGCCTTTTTTTGCGAAATTTGTCGCAAAAAGTGACATTTCAAGTCGGCTGCTATTTTGTGATCGACAGCGGTAATTGATGGATGGAAAATGTATGGAAAATCAACGAGGGTGTTTATTATTACTATTCTTTCAATTGTAACATTTGATAATCACAAATTTTAGCTATAAAATTACTAATGTAAAACAATTTGAAACCGCAACGTCCCCGCAAATTTTAAAATGGGAAGAACAGAAGTGGATCGCATAGTGGAGGGAAGGTTTTGGCTTAGGAGCTCCAGAACCCAACTAAAAGCCGTTTTATTAACGCGAAAAATTTTTACAAACCTGAAAAAAACATAACAATAATTTTACA
The DNA here is from genome assembly GCA_964034945.1 of Chrysopilus asiliformis. Classification (NCBI taxonomy): domain Eukaryota; kingdom Metazoa; phylum Arthropoda; class Insecta; order Diptera; family Rhagionidae; genus Chrysopilus; species Chrysopilus asiliformis. The sequence goes on from OZ035960.1 coordinate 58,471,883, forward strand.
TAGTAAAATAAAAAATGTGTTACAATTCTTCCGGCAATTCCAGAGGATTGGAATTGTCTCTCAAGTTTCGCCTGATTTGTCGGTAATCTGTATCCGAAACTTCGTCATCCGATTCGAACATTTCCAGGGAGCTCATTTTTCTTCTATAAATAAACTTAACTGACGCTTGAAATACGTTTTTCTAATTAGTATTCGCAAACAAAATACTCAAAACTTTAAAATTTGAAACTTCAAAAGTTAATTTTGAAGTTTATCCACAAAAGTATATTGAGTCGTATAGCTAGTGCATACGCAACGAAATGGGTTCCCGTGAGCTTTGTGCTGCGGTGAGATTTGTAACCTTCATTGCAGTGATGCCATATAAGTTTCGCACTATTTCACGAATCGGTCATAAGTCTAAGATAATTAAAAATTTCACTTTCAGTGAAATGAAATAAAATGCGTCGTTTTTAGTGAATGGTCTAAGATAATCGGGGTGTTCAACATTAATATTTAACACCCCGATTATTTAAGACTCGTGAATCGACGAATTTCACTTCATTTGGTTATCGGGATTATGTAAAAAAAAACCCAATCATGTTAGCCTTTTTTTGCGAAATTTGTCGCAAAAAGTGACATTTCAAGTCGGCTGCTATTTTGTGATCGACAGCGGTAATTGATGGATGGAAAATGTATGGAAAATCAACGAGGGTGTTTATTATTACTATTCTTTCAATTGTAACATTTGATAATCACAAATTTTAGCTATAAAATTACTAATGTAAAACAATTTGAAACCGCAACGTCCCCGCAAATTTTAAAATGGGAAGAACAGAAGTGGATCGCATAGTGGAGGGAAGGTTTTGGCTTAGGAGCTCCAGAACCCAACTAAAAGCCGTTTTATTAACGCGAAAAATTTTTACAAACCTGAAAAAAACATAACAATAATTTTACATAGTAAAATAAAAAATGTGTTACAATTCTTCCGGCAATTCCAGAGGATTGGAATTGTCTCTCAAGTTTCGCCTGATTTGTCGGTAATCTGTATCCGAAACTTCGTCATCCGATTCGAACATTTCCAGGGAGCTCATTTTTCTTCTATAAATAAACTTAACTGACGCTTGAAATACGTTTTTCTAATTAGTATTCGCAAACAAAATACTCAAAACTTTAAAATTTGAAACTTCAAAAGTTAATTTTGAAGTTTATCCACAAAAGTATATTGAGTCGTATAGCTAGTGCATACGCAACGAAATAGGTTCCCGTGAGCTTTGTGCTGCGGTGAGATTTGTAACCTTCATTGCAGTGATGCCATATAAGTTTCGCACTATTTCACGAATCGGTCATGAGTCTAAGATAATTAAAAATTTCACTTTCAGTGAAATGAAATAAAATGCGTCGTTTTTAGTGAATGGTCTAAGATAATCGGGGTGTAAATCAAATTATCGCACTTCTTGCGTAAAAAAAAGACACGATTGGATTACGCTATTTCCACAAACTTAAATTTAATTCGAAAAAACATATATGTTATCATTTTCACCTCCACTTAATCTTTTGTTTAATAAAATTTAATAAAACTGTTTAATGTACTCACCGAGCTCTCTTTTCCTTGACGATAGCATGCACGTTATTGTCAGCTGCTCGAAGTTAATTTTTTGATGAGGTCAAATAGATTTTACAAACGCAATTTCCTGATTCAATTTCAAGAAACTAGAAGGGTTTATGACCCGATTCTCGCCGCAGCTTCAACGCCTCTGGACGCTTCGCCGACCGTCCGTGTGATCCCTTAGCGAGATGTCACACTGGCGATCAGCTGCTGCAGCCTACTGATCCCGACATCAGTTGCACATGTAATCCAATGGCGCATGGCACACTGCAAAAAATGTGCAGCCGCGTGTCTGGGACACGTAGCTGACTTTTTTGAACTGACCTAAATGTAGCTGATATCAGGAACATGTCGGGTAGTTTCTAATATCATTTTTGTTAGATTAAATAAAATAAAAGGATAATTTTCAATATTTTTATCGTCCGGCGGTAATAATTGTCGTCAGTAGCAGTCTATTAAAGCAGTGTGGCCACTCTCTAGGTTATAGGCTCCCTACTTCATATAATGTTGACTTTAAAATAATTACTAGTTGGGGACATTATAAAATTTTGACAAGTCTGTTTAACCAATAAACTTTTGAAAATAAATACGATGTCCATCGAATAGGAGAAATTAAACACAGCAATCGTACAAGCTGTAGGAAAAGGTGGATGCTTGTACGATTGCATATATTCAGTTTTTTTAGCGGAGAAATAAGGAGAAGTTCTTCCTCCGAGTCCGACATTTTGATGTTTGAGATCAGCTGATCGCAGTTCAGTGTGCCACGTCAACTGATCGAATCAGTTCCTGCAGCTGCGCAACCTGATGTCGGGATCAGTCAGCTGCAGGACCTGATTCGCCAGTGTGACATCTCGCTTAGTCTTCGTTTGGTTGGGCTTAACTTTCGCAAAAACTTCTTTTACGGCTTAAATTTGAGCTGGATTTGTTTCGCTTTACCCGATGATTTGACCAGATGACTAATAGTCAAAAATGTGGTCTGAACAAATTTTTTTACAAGAGTCGTTTCAGACTTGAGTCCAGTGTCCGCAAGTCCGTGTTGTCAATTTTAGCTTTTCCGGAAGAGACTTGAAACCTAAAATGTGGAACAAGGGCATTAAAAAAAGGGTTTTTAACAAGGGGTGCACATGTGTGATTTCCACTTTGCTATTTTCTTGAATGAGCTGCTTCCCCCTAAAGCATGTGTCCGTCCATCCGCTGTTTGAAAGTTTGTCACTTTGTCTTCTTATTTCCCTGTGCATCTCGATACCGTTGTTCGCTTCTTGAGGTGGCTCCAAGGGAATAAGCTCACGTGATCTCCACATGGTTGACGAATTTTGAACATGCCTTCTCGCCCGGAGCAACATTTTTGCAGGCACAAAATTGGAACCCTTTTTTTCCAATTTAACCCGTGCTTGGAAAATCCAACCTTTTTTGTGGACTTTGCTCGACCAACATGCGAATGCACGTATTTTCCGAAGTAATCAACTTCTCAGAAGAACTTTTGAGAAAAAAAGAAAAAACCCGCGAGAATTTCCTTCCCTTTTTTAAAAAAAAGTGAATCGAAATTACGCGGACACTGCAAGTGGAAATTTCACACTTGCACTACCAAAGAAAGATTTTTTTGAATTCATCTTACCACTCTTGAGATCCTATTTTCTTCTGTGGTGCAAAACAATTCTTCGTAAGATTCCGCTTTCTTTTCCGGATAACACAATTTTTCTTTTTTTTCCACACTGGAGATCTTTTGAGGATTTCTTAGTACCCTTATTTTAAAAAAAAAAATCTAATATTTTTGAGCACTGGACTTGTGCTTGAGATGAATTTCACAGCAGAAATGTTCTGCTATTGTCTGTTGGACCTAGTGTGTTAGTCGATCTTCAGACTGGTCTTTACTGTGGCACAATAGACAATAGCAGAATATTTGCACATTGTGCAATCTGCAACTTGCTGTTGCTAAACATGAGAATAGGGATGATGAAGTACATTCGTCCTTGGAGAACTTGGCTAAAAGTACTTAGTGTGACTGCGCACATATCAGAATGTGTGTAGCAAGCAGTCTTTCCTGCCATGTATATGCTTAAAAACGTAATCGACGACACCCGCATACATATACTGAGAGAAAATAATGGCGCCAAATGATATGAAACGCCTATGATTTTACTATTTTCACTATAAAGCGGCGCCATTTGAAGAAATTGTAAAATTTACAACTCAAATGGTAAAATTTACAATTCGAGTGGTAAAATTTACAACTCGAGTGGTAAAATTTACAACTCGAGTGGTAAAAGTATGTTTCAAGTATATATTTTATACTTGAAAAATGTGATTTTATCCTGTTGAATCATAGTTTTGTATTTGAAAACTATGTTATTATATATGAACATACAATTTTATATTGGGAATAGCACAATTGAACTTTTTACATGAAAAATTTACATAGCTGAAATTTACAATGCGAAATGCAAATATTACTATGGATTTTTTCCCTCAGTGTGGCTTACGCCAACTAAAGAATACAAATTTTTTTTTTTCAAAATTAAATTTTCTATGTCACACACATGCATGTGTAAATAGTACGTAATTTTATTCACGTAAAAAAATCCCGATAATTCTTATTTTTTCTTCTTTTTTTTACCATCAATAATTCGTAATATCCCGATAATTCGTATTTTTCCGTCGGTCCATTGAAATACGAATTATCGAGATTCTATTGTATATTTTTGTTTTCCATTTGTATAGGGAAGGGGGAAGGAGTGGTCCGATTGAATTTTGATGTACGGTTGAGTTATGTAGAATTATATTGTAAACACTTTTTGTCTAAACAATTTTGGAAAAATTAATTGTTTTCGAGGAAACGATAAAAATCTTCCCATTTTCAACTTCGAATGGGGTTTAACTTTTTGTAAAAACTTATTCTGTGCCAAATTTCAACTTTCTACCTTTATTAGTTGTCGAATTTCATAAAAAAAATTTTGTAAAAAAAAATTCAGCATAAATATCCAATTTTCCATCACTTGAGGTTTAAGTACAGAAAGGTATCATCACCCCGCTAAGTGGATAAGGCTGTTTCATTTTTTGATTCAATTCCAATTAAATAGTAAAATAAACCAAATATACGTCAAAATGCAATGAGAGCCATTGAGTAGAACAGTGTTTCCCAACCTTTTTCACTGCCGTACTCCCTAGCGAGCTAGTTTTCCTCCCGCACCCCCTGTATACAAAATGTTGACGAAACTGTATCGCAAAAGTATACTTATTAAGAATTATAAGATTATGTTCGAAAATCCCAATATTAACTTTGTAAGAGATCAAAAGAGAGCGATTTGCGTCGTAGGCGAAAATTTTTCTGATCCAAAGCGATAACTATAATAAAAAGCTCAACTAAAATTATATAATAAAAAAAACTATATCATTATAACAAAAAGCTCAAATAAATGACTTTCAAAACTAAAAGACTCTTTACTTCAAAACAATCAAACGGGGACTTTGAATGTTTTTCCCGCCAAGTCTTATATACTGATTATAATTGTATGAAGATCATATCATATGATCATATCATATCATATACTAATATATAAAAATGAGTTCGTGTCTGTCTGTCTGTCTGTCTGTTCCTCTTTCACGCAAAAACGGCTGAACCGATTGACTTGAAATTTGGCATGAGTGTATGTGGTAGTTCTGGTTCCAACATAGGCATCCGGAAAAGCAGCGCGAGGGGTGGGGGCAGTAAGGGGAGGGGGTAAAGTGATTTCGAAACTTAGTTTTTGCGCTATGTTATTCTTTCGCGGGGAAACTACTAAACCGATTGGCCTGAAATTTGGCATAGATGTTCGTCGGGGGTCACCACAGACACAGACCCATTAAAAGTAGCCCGAGAGGTGGGGGAGTAAGGGGAGGGGGTAAAGTGATCTCGAAACTTAGGTCTTCTTCTATGTTACCCTTTCGCGGGGAAACTACCGAGCCGATTGGCCTGAAGTTTAGCTCCAACATAGACAAAAAAAAAATTGAAAAAACTTAACCCGGCAACGATGGGTATGCCAGCTAGTTATATATAAAGTTTTTATGATTCTCCAAAGAACTTGAGCTAACATAAGTACCGAACCAAATACCAAAAATGTCTCTGAATTAAATCTGTGGTAAATTGATAAAACTTGATAACTGCATTTTTCAAATTTTTAATTTAAAAATTTCGAAAAAATCTGACATGACGAAATTTTTTTAGTTGCTGTTGCTGATCATTTTAACATATAAATTGACGTTTAACATAAATTTTTAACGAAGGAACAATTAAAAATGTTATCATGTTATATATATATATATATATATATATATATTAATTCAAAAGTATACTTATTAAGAATTATTGTTGAAAATTTGAAAATGGTAATTACCAAGTTTTGGCAAATTTCTACAGAAATTATAGGTAGCTACATAGGAAGGCACTGGAGTAGAGTATATTTTTATTCATACCAAATTCGAGCTGTATTCAAGTAAATTTACTTACTCAGAGTGCACTCCCTTAGCTCAGAAACACAAATATTTATTCATACGACCCAATGTTTTATTTCAATGGCTTTGAAAATAGAATTTTTTCTATTTTCAATAGAATAGAAAGTGTAGAATTTTTTTTTAAATTAGAGAATGAAAAGATATCTTTAACCCAAAAAACATGTTTCTTTAGTTTTAAGTTACAGAATTTTCTGATTGAGTGCCGTTTGCGCCAACAAAACTTAGCAACTTATGTACAACTTAAAAAATTTAAGTCGAAAAATTTCTACGGTTTAAGTAGGCTAACCACAACTTAATTTTTTAAGAATAATACGCGCAAACGGGCCTGAGTCTACTAATGAGTTAACTAATTACAAAAAATTGACTTTTTGATTATTTTCTGTATCACAAACCTTAAAATTTCACTGCAACTTTTTAAAAATCATTCTCACTTGATAATTCTTCTGGATCGTATTTATTTTAAATAAAAATTTGTACTAACGAACGCGGTGAAAACCTTAATCTAATCTATCAAAATTGTTGTGGTACACAATAGCATTGATAGAGAAAAAACATTTTTAGCAATTTCGATTTTGAACTAATTTTTTTTTTTAAAAAAAGTAAAAAAATGTTCAGCCGCGTTTAAGTCAATTCGCGAAACGGGACCGAGTAAATGTGGGGGATTACTATACTTATGGGCAATTGATCAAAATGTACTTTTAGTGAACAAGTGTACCATTTCCCATGCACATGTTATGATAATCTCATAAATTTTACATAAACAACTTTAGCCAAATTTACTTTAAACGCAGACGATTTATGTTGCACTCATTAATTAAATATAATGTATTTATACTCTGTGTTAAGATACTTTCTGACATCAGTAGTAGATACTTCTATTAAATCAACAAAAATGAAGCATTAGAAGTGATACTAAGTGAGTCCTTTCAGTGATTTTATTGTTATCCTCCATTTAATTCTACCCTATCTGTTCATTTCACATTTAAACAAAAATAACAAATTTCTTCTAACATAAACAATAATAATAAAATGAATCGATCTTCGACAACGATACAATTTTAGATGAAAAAGGATTCGGTATCAAAAAGAATAATAATCGTGGTAAGCAAACGAAACGAAAGATGGACAGCAATGGCAAGAGAAAATATGTCAGATTTACGTTTGTAGGTATATTCGTTATATGCGATAAAAATATGTATAAACCAAAAACAGTATTTGGATTCATGAATTGATTTTCATCTGATATATTTACTCTCCTTTAAGTTCCAGAATATCATAGCCTTGTTATCAGTTCATTTAAATATCTTTAATGAATTTTTAAAATAAAAATGAAATCGATTATTCTATTTCGATTTAATCAAAATATTGAATGTCAACAATCTCATAGAATACGGATTTTGGAATAGATCCCATTAAGATTAAAATATTTAAATTTCAATTGAAAAATTGAGTGTTTATACCCGTATGGTGAAACCAAAGGGTATATTAACTTTGCCTTACCGTTTGTAACGCCAAGATCCCGTCATCACACATAAAAATGAATTACACCAGTGTGTTTAGAATGATAAAAATAATTAATTTCTGCATGTCCGTCCGTCTGTCCGTCTGTCTGTCCGTCTGTCTGTCCGTCTGTCTGTCCGTCTGTCTGTCCGTCTGTCTGTCCGTCTGTCTGTCCGTCTGTCTGTCCGTCTCTCTGTCCGTCTGTCTGTCCGTCTGTCTGTCCGTCTGTCTGTCCGTCTGTCTGTCCGTCTGTCTGTCCGTCTGTCTGTCCGTCTGTCTGTCCGTCTGTCTGTCCGTCTGTCTTTCCGTCTGTCTGTCCGTCTGTCTGTCCGTCTGTCTGTCCGTCTGTCTGTCCGTCTGTCTGTCCGTCTGTCTGTCCGTCTGTCTGTCCGTCTGTCTGTCCGTCTGTCTGTCTGTCCGTCTGTCTGTCTGTCTGTGGCGCGGATTGCGGGCGCACGGATTGAGCTAGAGACTTGAAATTTTGCGCAGATCCGTTTTTCGTAAAATGCGAGGCTAAGTTCGTTAATGGGCAAAAATGGACCATTACGAACGAAAACGGTTTTTGTGAATATCTCAAAAACGGTGCATCTTATCAAAAAAGTCCAAGAACAAAAGTTATTTAGGATATGATTCTACATAAAACTCCCATACATCAAAATCCGATTGGAATAAATTTTAAAAAATCTTATTGGAAAGTTTGACTTCAAAGTGGAATTTTGGTACAACTGTTCGAATTTTGATACGAATATCACCATACGGGTTTTCAATAATTGCCAAATTGGCAATTATAGCTTTTGTTATGTTTTGAATGAAAAGTGAGTCGTTTGTTTAAAATAAATCTTAATATATAAAAATGGATATTTGTTTGTCTGTTTGTCAGAACTCAAAAACCACTGGACCGATTTTTACGCGGTTTTTTGCAAAATGATCTGCGTTGCCAGGCTATGTTAGATATTTGAAATTCGAAACAGAAGGTCCTGTAAGGATATCGCAAATATCCTTTTTCGCATTTTTCCCCGGAAAAATCGGCATTATGGGGTTTTGGGGTCGCTGATCACGAATCCGGTATTAGATTTTCAAAATTCGAAACGGAAGGTCCTGAAAGGATAACGCAAATATCCTTTTTCCCCGTTTTTCCCGGGAAAATCGGCATTGGGGGGTTTTCGGGGTCGCTGATTACGGCTCTGGTATTGGAATTTCAAAATTTGAAACGGAAGGTCCTGTAATGATAACGCAAATATCCTTTTCCTAATTTGGTCTCCGAAAAACTGACTTTAGGGTGTTTCCGTGGTCGCTGATCACGAGTTGAAATTTTGAAAATTTTGGAATTTCAAAATTCGAAACAGAAGGATAACGCAAATGTCCGTGTTCTAATTTCTCTCTCAAAAACTTGTGTTGGGTGGTTTTCAGGGTCGCTGATTACGAATCCGGCGTTTCAGTTTCAACAACTCTAACGGAAGGTCCTGTAAATACAACATTTTTTCCCAAAAGTTTTTAAGTTATTTATGGTTTTTTGGCATTCTAAAATTTATACAAAAAACTTTAAGCTGGCAACGTAGGGTCTGCTAGTATTACATAAGTATTCGACTAGTTGTCCACAAAAATGGAGCTAAAACTATTAAATTTCTGTAAATTTCTTTCTGGTCTCTAGTAACGGTAACTTATAATTTTTATACCCGTATGGTGAAACCAAAGGGTATATTAGATTTGCCTTACCGTTTGTAACGCCAAGATCCCGTCATCACACACAAAAATGAATTACTCCAGTGTGTTTAGAATGATAAAAATAATTAAATTTTGCATGTCCGTCCGTCCGTCTGTCTGTCTGTCCGTCCGTCTGTCTGTCTGTGGCGCGGATTGCGGGCGCACAGATTGAGCTAGAGACGTTTTTCGTAAAATGCGAGGCTAAGTTCGTTCATGGGCAAAAATGAACCATTAGGGGGGGTTCCCCCCATACGAACGAAAATGTTTTTTGCGATTATCTCAAAACCGGTGCATCTTATCAAAAAAGTGCAAGAACAAAAGTTATTTTGGATATGATTCTACATAAAACTCCCATACATCAAAATCCGATTGGAATAAATTTAAAAAAATCTTATTGGAAAGTTTGACTTCAAAGTGGATATTTGTAACAACTGCTCGAATTAAGATACGAATATCACCATACGGGTTTTCAATAATTGCCAGATTGGCAATTATAGCTTTTGTTATGTTTTTTTTATTACGCATTCCTTTTATCCTGTTTGAGTTAACATAAATTGTAGTATTGTAAACAAAATCATAAATACTTTTGAAACTACAGATAACAAACTCTTATAGATCTTTTAACTTTTGATTGTGAAATTGATATTCTCAATATAAGACTTTGGTGAATTTCGATTTTAACATGTTAAGAGACACCACGATGTCTTCATCTGATAGCCTTTACTAACAACCGTCAAATTTGGTTATTTCCATAATATAACTTTTTCTGAAATATGAAAAATGTCTAAAACTATTAAAATTTTCCAAAAAAAAACTGTATAAAAAAATTCATTGTGGATCTTGGAAAACATGTGAATAGTTTTGTATCTCTGAAGAATGGATTCTGAAGAATAAAAAGTGCTGTTTAAAAACAGAATCAACGGTTTTCAAGATACACAATACCTTTTTTACACAACACTCCGATTTTGACGATTTTTATATATGTTGTTTTGCAAAATTGGTTCGGCAGTCAACCTGTTAATGTATTCGATTTTTCAATTATTTTCTCGAAAGTGTCCCTACACTTTTTGATGTAGTTGGATAACGGATTAAGATAGTGCAGTAAATATTTCCATTATAGAGTGAGGACGAATAAGCGCCGTTGTGTAGAAAAAAAAAATTCCCCTCCCGCCATTTAGAATTCTACTTTTCTCAGAGGAAGGCTTAATACAGAAACTTCAGTACCAAAAATAAAGATTCAATTCGATAAAAATTTACTTAAAAAAATTAGATTGACAATGGATGGAAAAATGTTCGATTACCCAAACGCGAAAGTTATAGGGGAGAGGGTGATTATAAAGCGTTGCCGTATATAGATTTCTCTACCGTATGATAGTAATTTTTAATTTTCTTTTTTTCGTAGTTTAGTTCCACTCTGAAAAAAAAACTTTTGGATTTTTTTTCCGTCGCATCGGCAAACTAGTTGCTTTGTTATACCCAAAAATCGATTTTTCGATCTCCCTCCAAATCTCCCTTCAAATCTGGCCGATATGAAAAAATGCAGGTAGTATTTCCTTTCCTTGTCAGTTCCATAACTAGTATCAGGGGACCCCGGGAAAATCTTATTGGGGCCCACCCATGGGCGTGATTAGATGCTGGCTAGGGGGGCTAAGGCCACCCTAGAGAAACGCAAATAACTGACATCAAATAAATGGCGTTGATAAAAACTTTTGCTATGAATTTCTAGAAAAAGATTCCCACCATAAAAAGTTAAAAAAAGACATCTTGCATTAAATTTTCGATAAAAAAAATTAAAATGAAGAAGAAAACACATTAACCGTCAACATAATCTGCTATCAGCGGTTCTTAGTACACGTTCTATCCACCGTCAAATTGAGTATTAACGTTTTAAAGTGTTTTCCATTGTTTTGTCGACAATCAACAATTAAACAATCATTGCTTTTTCGACAATTAGATAATTTAATTAGATGCAGAAACCTTCTACTTGATTATGGTTGACGGTCAACAATTTTTTGTTTGTCCGTCTGGGTTTAGCATGAGGTTAGAATTCTCTGTTAAAGTAAATTGTTTAGCATGTCGAATGCTGTGTAAAACATTCCCAGAATATTGAAAAAAAGTTAGATAGGAAAGAAAATTTCTTTTTTTTTAATTCGAAAAAAATTGATTTGTCGAACATATAAAGAAAAATATCTGATTTGACAAAATTTACTTTTGTGCACAATTTTACGGTCATGCTCAATTTGGAAAATTTACGTTTATGCCACTGACCCATGAATCAAATACAACAGATTGCGCACTGCGCAGGTCCGCCATGTTGGATTTTTGCTCTCAAGAGATTGTGACGTCAGCTGCGCGTAGATCTTTAATAAGTCTATGGAAAATTTAGAATTTGTGGTTTTATCTCAGTTTTAAGTGTTTGAAAAGTAATTAAAAGTGCTGTAATATCAAAACTAACCTCAAGAACTAAGTGTTTAATATTTAAGACATTGAAATGGGTGTTTGTGCCGTTTGCAACAACGAAAAGAAAGGCAGTGAAAAGACGAGTTTCCATACATTTCCCAAGGACAAACTTTTATTGAGGAAATAAACAAACTTCTGTTAAAGAAAGGATACATTTAATATAAAAACTGCGAGAATTTGTAGCCTACATTTTGTACCTGATTGCTTCGAAAATAATATGCAGTATGAAATGGGTAAGATATGAGTAAATAGCAAAACTCTAAGTAATGTTTATATTTTACAGGGTTTGTGCATCATGCTATTCCAACTTTATTGGGCAAATGCTATTCCAACTTTATTTAGCATTTCCGAAACTGTTGCATCTTCAAGTCGGACAACCAGAATGGCTGAAAAGCAGTCAAAACTATTAGTTGCTGATTTATTACAACAAAACGAGGAGCTTTTGCATAACGAAGCAATCAATGCCGCAGTGTTAATCCGTTGGAGGACACAACTTATTTATGGGTTAATCATGTCTGAAACACTGTCTGAATCTTTAGATAATTGTAATATTAAAGTAAAAAAACTTTTTTTCACATCGAGGATGTATTTTTGTATATACGTAAATCGAATAAAGAACTCTGTGAACATTTAACTACAAGAAAAAGGAAAAATAAAAAAATTCTAACCTAGAAATTTTAGCTATGTTTCATTTATTTTCACAAAGTGTAGTAAAAATTCACAGGCATTGTTGTTGTTTGACTATTTTTTTACTATTTATAAAAATAAATAATATTTATATTGCAGCAAACAGAATAAATTCCAGTTTTCAGGCGAAAACAGAACAAATCTCATATCAATGACATTTCAGTACGCTCTTGTGACGACATGCGCAGAAGTTTACCAAAATGAAACTCGTCTTTGCGCAATCTGTTGTATTTGATTCATGCCACTGACCTATATATCGGGTCTTTCAACAAAGACATAACAATTTTGTATTTCAATAAAACGCAGAATAATTGAGATATCGGGCTGAATTTTATTGCAGGTGTAGTGGACATGTTACATTTAAGTATGAAATTCGATGTCGTTCATATGGCCACCGCGAGCACGTTTGCTGATTGATTCTTTGGAGCCAATTTTCCACCACTCTTCCACACATATCGGCCGGAACGTTGGCAATTTCGCGTTCGATATTGTTCCTGCGCTCCTCTAACGTTGTTGGCTTGTTGGCATAAACCAACGACTTAACATAACCCCATAAAAAGAAATCCAACGGCGTTAAATCGCATGAGCGAGGTGGCCATTCGACCGGACCATTTCTCGAGATTACACGATTGCGACCACCGACTCAGAATTTCGGTACAGTAGAACACGCCTAAATGCACATCGAATTTCGCAGAATTTTATGTGCATTTATCTGTGTTTTGCATTTATACGTAGCACGGAAGCACGGATAAATGCACATTGATGTGCAATTATGCGAGTAAAAGATAAACATGCAACTTTAATATTCCTGTAATAAACATTTAAATTCAACAAGGCTACACAAAAACAAAGAACCTAATTAAAATTCATTTTATCAAATAAAAATAACAATAATCACTTTTTTTTGTGTAATTACATTTCATTTTTGCACATGTGCATTTAAGCGTGTAAAATTTCATATAATTTATACTTTTGCGGATGTGAAAATGGTTGCATTTAAGCAAGTATTGCAATTAAGCGTGTTTCATTTATCCGTGTATATTTATATGAAAAATGCTTAAAAATCCTCCATGCACCAATTTTGTGTGCAATTACACGAGTTTTGCATTTACGCGTGTTGCATTTAAGCGTGTTCTACTGTAGTAAGTTTTAATAATTTCCAAATGTTGCTCGTTCGTGAACTTCACCATGATAAAAATGTAAATCTTGACTGACGTTTTAGCATTGCCAGATCATAAAAAAAAGTTTTGGGGTGCGTTTTTATTAAAATACAAAATTGCTATGTCCTTGTTGAAAGATCCTTTACTACTGGACAGAGCATCCGAGCCAAAAAATAGTACGACAGCAGATGTGACTTGGGGATTCAGTAACCCCTAACCTACACTGCCGGTCAAAAAAACTTTACCGATGATAAAAAAAACCAATTTTTTGACTTTTCACTCATGTTTCATGACTATTTGGGCCCGCTTTTCGAGTGACACTTGTTTTTTTCTTGCCATAATTAATATATTACACTTACGAAAGCTGCTTTAAAAAATATTGAATCAACCTTTTTTTTGTAATTTTATTATATTCTTAAGAGTGACAAATTTACCTTTATTTCCGTATTTTTAGTTATTAAACGCTTATTATACATGAACGGTCATACTCGTGATAATAACAAGGAATCAAATGATGAAAAATTGTCGTTGGCGATTGTTGACAGTACATAAACAATGATGCGTGATCGGGTGCGCTTGGCCGACTTGACCGCGTTTCCTCGAGCCGAGGCGATTCCAGCCGAGAAAAGTCGATAATAGTCGAATATCGATCAATTCAAAATTGAAAATGTCTATTCTTTTATCATTCACCTTGAATGTATATAAAAAAACCTTAACTTGCACATACAATGGGAGTGAAAAATCGAAAAATTGGTTTTTTCATCATCGGTCAAGTTTTTTTGACCGGCAGTGTAATTGTACTCGTAAACATTTTGCGTTACATCAATTTCATGTCAATTCATAAGAAAATTACACAGATAGTTAGTCTTTACTTGCGAAATCTAGTATGCACATTTGGTTCTTGAAAAATTCGAAAAAAATCAGTGCAAAACGCAAATGCTATAGTTTTACACTTGAAAGTTAGAGTTGAGAGCCCCTGCAGGAGCAGCCAGCTGTCATTTATGCCAAACACAAGAACTATCGCACAAGAACTGAAAGGTTGCCAACGCGTGTTTTATGTAAATGTCATCTGATAGTATTTTGGCGCGAATCTATTTGATTGTGTCGCGAAGTGAAAAACAAGTATAATAAAAAGTTTGAAGTATCTACAATTTGAATATGAATGCACTTAGAAAAAAAAGTTACTAGTATAATTAAGTTTTTTTTGTAAAATATTCTGTTTTCGTTTTATGTGGTTACTTTTCAGGATTATGTAAAAATTATTTAAATGTATGACATCAGTCCATACAGCCATTGAGTTATACGTTTTAATATGTTTTAGTGGACCTCTCTACCTATAAAATACTTGATTTCTTCATGGGTACAAATACGAAACAAAAATTATTAAAAATTCGCCCAAAATCAAATTCATTTCGTAATTTAATTAATTTCTTTTGAAAACTTTTAATTACAATCAATTGAACACGTCCTTTGATATAACACGTTTGTTTTGTACATTTCATTTGACATTTTGAATGTGGAATATTTCAGAAACCATTCAACATAACCTATAACCACAGTATACAGTAAACAAACTTCATACATTAAATGTGAAAATAACCTGTGTAACCGAAAACGAATAACCCAGAAATACCCAAATCTAGGCATTCTAATTGGTTAGAAAAATCTTAAACTTTTGGGGCACAAAGAATGAACAAGCAATATGACCACAAAGGAATCTAATAAAAGTGAAACAGAGAAAGAAATATACTGTTAAAGATGAGAGCCGCAACGACGTTACCAGATTAGTCAGTTGCGAAATGTATTTTTTGCCTTAGAAATTAAATACAATTCTAAAATAAGTTGCAAATTATGTTCGTTTGAATATAGAAAATTAGAAATTCAGTCCAAACTGGTACTGCATTTTTTCTCAAACGTCATTATTGCTTTGAAATTAGCATCACGTCGTTTGTAAAATGATTTTGATGGACCGAAGATTTGATATTAATTGCTTTTCTACTATATCCTAACAATTTAAATTTTCTATCCAAATTTTCAACCTAAAATGAAGAATATTTGTACTTCTATAAGAAATGGTGGTCAAAACAGATTTCAATTTTTAAATTTCCCTCCTCTGAAGTATAAAATCAACAGCAGAAAAATCAGATACGGCAATGCCGTTTGCAATTGTTTCTTTCAGTTGCTCTGATTTGATGGGAAACGAGTCGGCTGGATTTCGGTTTCATTATTTTTCTCAATTTCCTGTGAAATGAAGTGAGTGATTTAAACAGAAAGTTTATAATTTAGTATGTTTCCATACTATTTCGTGCATTCCGCTGATATTTTATTTAGCTTTTAATCTTTATGCCGACTAAATTTCACGCAAAACACATTGCGAAATGCAAAAGATACCGATCAGCTGTGTCGCTTTTGTTTACAAATTTTCGGTTACACGCATATATGACTGTGCTGTTTGCTCTCGTGTTTTCTGCCTATGAATATGGTATGTTCTTTTTACTCTTACATAGTAAATTGGGTTATTTTCGAGTTTGCTTACTGTATACTGTGCTATAACATCAACAGATGATGTGGTTAGTTGTCAACCCTAATTGTTCAAATAAGGTTGGTAACCCTAGTAGACCGTTCATGATTACTTCATCGATGTACGCATCATCGCAATATGATGAAAGTCATGATGAATTTTGTTCTAGGCCTGGGAAATATTCTCATCATTACTGTTCACTTATATACTCATTTTATCAATGAAACTTTCGATTAGCTCTGGATGAGCCTCCAGTTTTCGCTAAACACAACTGAAATACCATTTTATTGTGTGCGTTTTTCCTTTGACAGTGTAGAGCAGGCCTGGGCACCATGTATGTAGTGATTTACTATTACTCGAAGAAATTTTATATTTCTTCATATACTATAACACGAAATGAGAAAACGCATCTTTTTCATTTTTTACGCTCTTTCGCTTTTGATGGAGACGTTTAGGAACAGTGGACTACACAATTTATCATGATGCGATTACAAAAAAATAATAAGTTCCGCTGTGCAAAAAAAAACTTTTGGGACGTATTTTTGGTTCTGTGCTTCGAAAAAACATGCGCTAAATTGCATTAAGTTACCTGATAGGACAGCTGTTGTAATGGCGTTCTAGATTGAATTTTTTATTCGACATGTGACTGCAAACTAGACATTGACGGTTATCATTATTTGTGGTTATTAAATATTTGTTTTTCCAATCCCACGACATAGTATTTGAATTTGAATATGAGCGCTTCATAATGGAAAATGAAAACTAAAAAAATCGAATTTCTTAAAAAATGTCGTACGTCAGTGTACTTTGGGAAGCAATTAGGGTTTTGGGGAGCAAATGTATACATCCGCACGCATCAACAACAGAAATTATACTGAATGGCTGTCGTAGGCAGTGATGCTATGTACCTTTAGTGACATTCCCCTTTTCAAATGACGAAATTCCCCTTTTTCCCCCTTTTCAATGATGAAATTCCCCTCGTTTTCCCCCTATAAAAACAACGAATTTTAAATAAAGAATTCATTTATTAAAACCAAAAATTATTGTCATCTGGACTCATGTTAAAGTCTTTTAAGAGAAAAAAGCACAAATTAAAAAATAATTTTATATTTTGTAAAGCTTTAACAGAATACTCGTTAATTGTATTCCCGATAACAACGTCACGGGTCTCCAACCAAACGTCAAATAAGATATGAAAAGAAGCCGGGATTCACAATTGGATAATAATCAAAGCAAGTCACAAAAAAATGATCCTGTCCATTTAAGGAGGACAGGATCATTTTTTTGTGATTTGCTTTGATAAAAATTATTTCCATATTTTGAATTTAAAAAATATAAAAAAACAAAAAAAGGAAAAAAAACGAAATCAAGTCGCGACTGGAACTCGATTTTTGTATTCCGGGCACTTTGCCCCTGGTCCATGCAATCTTCTGGTAAATTAGTACATTAAGCCAAATTTTTAAAGAAATTACCGATTAAATTTAAACATAATTTAAACAAAGCACTTCTGTTGATTTGAAATTTAAAATATTTCTATTGAAAATATATTTAAGAAATCCGAAAAACGAACAAAAAATATTTGTCATTGAACTTTCATGGAAACTACTTTCCATCAAAGTCTTTTAAAGTAGTTTAAAGTAATTACTTTGAATAAGATGAGAAATGGTACTTTTTAATGTGCTTTTTTCAAAGCGGTTAAAAAGTACACTGAAAAATCGGTTAAACGTACATTCCAAAGCCATTTTAAAGTGCTTTCGTTTAAAAGATTGGTGTGTACTTTACAATTGCAATAAGATCATTATAAAGTGGCAAATGCATAAATTAGGGCATTTCCTTCACTCTTTACCTTTGTCTAAGCTTGGAATTGGATTGTAGTTGTTTTTATTTATTTGTATTTCTACTTTTCCGTAATTTTTTAAAAGTATTTCGGATTTAGTTGTAAGGCGAAGATTTTCCCCTCGTTGTAAATCGTTTCCCCTCGTTTTGAAGCGTTTTCCCCTTTTCCCCTATTAACAATTTTTATAGTCAAATTCCCCGCAAAAAGGGGAATTCCCCTCGATATAGCATCACTGGTCGTAGGCTCGCTCCATCGATTGTTAGTGAATCGTTTGATTTCGGCTGCCGAAGTGGCCGTCGTCTACCAACACGTCTCATCGCGTTGGAGAGTCGAGTAAAAATGTTCATACATTGATTGTATTCTCGTAAAATTTGAATAAAAATGTTATCGTTGTGAGGAGCCAGACGAGCCAAGGAGTGCCCAGGCTTGGTGTAGAGAACTGATGAGTAAAATTTACTAGGGTTGCCCATGTCTATTAATGAATTTTTATTTTACAAAATCTGTAAAAACTATCGATTTATCGTAAAAGGAAAAAAATGTAGAGAAGTTTAAGGCCCCGTATACACCAGCGATTTTTTCTTGAATTTCTCTGCGACTTTTATTTAGAATTAAAAATTACAGAATTTTGTATCGTAATGGAAGCGGTCGTGCAACGTGAATCCGTCACTTCGGGTTAACGGATTTCCACCAAAAGTTGATAGGATCGTTCCACTCTAGAACCAAACATTACTGTAAGATTTCATGATCTTAAAAGAAATTTCTTTAAACAATTGGTTACAAAACTTTTGGAAGCGGAAAACTTTTAGGCTTCTGAAATATTTTTGTTATATAGAAAAGAAAAAGTTTTTCGTATAAATACATCGGCTTGAGATGGGTTTGTGTGGGAGCTATGTTCCAAAAAAATATATATCAAAGTTGAAAACAGCCTGTTCGGTTGAATAATGTTAGCAAAGGTTAGGTTACGTTTAAACCGTTTTACTTGACTCCACAACATAAGGGATACTTTTTGGTGGACTTAATGTTGGAACTGGGCACCTTAGGCCGATCGGATCGATAGTTTTCCCGCGAAAGAGTAACAAAGCGGAAAAACTAAGCTTCACTTTACCCTCTTCGCTTACGCCCCTACCTTCCGCGCTGCTTTTCAATGGATCTGTGCTAGAGTTGGACTCCAGGTGAACATTTGTTTTCATGCTGATTGGCTTGGTAACATAGGGGAAAAACTAAGCTTCAGATCCCCTCGTCTTACCCCCCCCCCCCCCCCCCACCGCCTCCCTTCCTCGGGCTACTATCCCATAGGGCTTACTGTATTTCAGGTTAATCGGTTCAGCCGTATTCATGTGAAAAAGGAACAAACAGACGGACACTAACTCAATTTTATAAGTATGATAAGATTTACTACTTTTTTTTTTAATGTAGTTTGATCATGTTGAAAGCGTCATAACTTCGTTTATACCCTCTGTTATGCAATATGTGCGAATTATTTGTTCTACTTACAATTCAAAAATGTTAATTCAATGTATTTTTCACCCTTCTTCTAAATCTATATAATTCGAAACAAAAGAAGCTCGAAGTCTTTCAGATGTTGGCCAGCCCATGGCAAAAATAAATTCTTCGAAACTAATTACAATATTAACAACACGCCTAATTAACTTTAGAAACTTTTTGTTGTTTTTTTCATTTGCCTCTTTATACAGAGAAAAAATCTTCTCACTTCTTTCTTGTTAGCCTGGATTTTAGAGTCAAATAAGATTGGGAAAGGCGAATTTTCCAAAACAATGAAATAGAAAACTCGAAAGGGATCCAAGGATAAATAAACGTCTTACAACGCTACCAAAGCTAAAAGTCTTCTTAAGAAAATTTAATTTCCAAAACGGATGAAAGTGTTTGTGTTGAAGCCATACATCCCAACATAAATTTTATATTCATTTTTTCTTTTTGGGTTTTCCGCGGTTCGTTTGACGGAAATGGAAAACCGAAACGAAGTCAAAGAACAATTCTGAATGAATAAATAAATAGAATAAGAAAAAAATCTGGAAAATAATATTGAATAAAGAAATGGATGGAAGAGGGAAACACGAGCTGAAACTTGACTAAAAGAAGCCATATTGTATGCCCCTAAAACGAAAAATTCGAAATGATTACTTTGAGTGAATTTTGATTTTCCTATGTTGTTTTCGCTTCTATTTTCTTATATCAGAGCATTTTGATATTCCACCATTTCAAAATAAAATATTCTTCCTTATCAATTTAATTTATTTTTTAATCGTAATTAGATGGTTCATTGTTCTGGGTTTAATTTTACAGAAGTGATTATTTTTAAATGCTACTCTTTGTGAGAATTATTTGGGAGTATATTAAATTTGTAACACATCGAACCAATCGTCGGACACAAAAATTAACTAAATCAGGGTGTTTGATAGGACAAGAGATTTTGATTTCCGCCTATCCCTCCGTCTATCCATGTTTCCGCCCATGAATACCATAACTTTAGACAGGATTGAGTTAGAGACTTGAAGTTTGACAGTTGCGGTTGTCGGAATTAGCAAGGCTAAGTTCTTGATAGGGCAAATCGGACCATTCCTTCCTCCATCATACAAATGGAACTATTTTTTATACTTTTCTCGAAAACGGTTTGTCACGTCGAAAAATTTATGAAGGAAAAATGTGTTTACACTATGACTTTACATAGCACTTCCATATATTAAAATCCAATCGGACCACTCTCCCATACAAATGGATTTTTTAGTAAAACTTTTGTATGTCCTTATTTAGAGCATTCGACCTGATAATCGTATTCCGTGTCCAAACTGATTACTCCTACAATTATTGACTGATTGACTTAAAATTTTTGCTGTAGCTTTAAAAGATATTATGTAAATAAGTACATAGGATTTTTAAAACACACTAGAAAATTTTTTTATGAACGATTTTTCACGAATGCGGGATTTATTCAAAAAAGGGAATTTTTCAAATATGATATTAAAATTGAATAACAAACAAACGGAAAAAATATGTTTATTTTATTTTTTATGCTTTTATTTCGCTTTTATTTCTAAAGGTAATGGCCCAATAGAAGCTTTGCTTGCTTCGCTTGCTTTGCTTTGATGAAGCATTTGAGGCGATAAAAGCAAGTAAAGCGTCTCTAGGCCCAATGTACGCTTTGCTATGAGCGCTTTGACAGCTGGCAATTGTGTTGTATTTATATTTTCTGAATGAAAAAAAAGTTCGTGCAAACATTTTAAAAATAATAATTAACTTACAAAGCAATTACAATGCATTTTGTGTTTTATTCCATCAAGTAGGTGAAAAACTGAATTGTCAGAACTGTCAAAGCGCATAAAGCAAAGCGTCTAATTGAGAATTGTTCAAATCGAAGCTTTGCTTGCTTCGCTTTGCTTTAAGCGCTTTTGTATTGGGCCAGCTCCCATAAGGAAACACGGAGTTCAATTCAGCTGTCAAAGCGAGTAAAGCAAGCGAAGCAAGCAAAGCTTCTATTGGGCCATCACCTTAATACACAGCACCCAAAAACTTATTTTTTCTTTTTAGTACATTTTTTTTCTAAAAACGGATTTTTCAAATTTTTCAAATTTTATCTTTTTTAATCATTTTGTATGTATTTGATTAATTACTGACTTCTTAACATCAGAATCGGATTCAGCGACCGCAAACACCACCATACGAGATTTTTTTCGGAAAATTTGAGGAAAAGGATAAATATTACAAAACAGTCCGTTATCCTTACAAGAAAGAAGTACCTAGTGGAAATATTGTATTGTCATTGGGCTTACGTACATAACACATGGATCAATAAGTCCCGAGACTAACAATGAAAACAACATTTTTTTTGCCAATTTTTTTTTATTCATCAATATAATCACCTTTTAGGGTGATACAATCGTTCCAACGCTTTTCCAATTTTTCAATACCATGTTTATAAAAAAAATTATCTTTCGCTTCAAAATAAGCTTCAGTTTCAGCGATGACCTCCTCATTTGAGCCAAATCTTTTTCCCTGGAGCATTTTTTTAAGATCAGCAAAGAGCCAGTAGTCACTGGGGGCTAAATCTGGCGAGTATGGGGGGTGGGGAAGCAGATGAAAGCCCAATTCGTTCAATTTTGCCATTGTTTTCATCGACTTGTGGCAGGGTGCATTGTCTTGGTGAAAAAGGATTTTTTTTCTCTGCATGTGCGGTCGTTTTTTTGCGATTTCCTCCTTCAAACGCACCAGCAAGTCAATATAATAATCACTGTTGATCGATTTACCTTTTTCGAGGTAGTCAATGAAAATCACGCCATGCGTATCCCAAAAAACTGACGCCATGACTTTGCCAGCTGACTGCTGCGTTTTCGGACGCTTCGGACGGCTTTCGCCAGCTGTGCGCCACTCAGATGACTGCCGCTTCGACTCTGGAGTGTAGTGATGTATCCATGTTTCGTCCATGGACACGTAACGACGCAAGAAATCTTTTTTATTGCGAGTAAATAGCGATAAACAGCTTTCTGAATCATCGACTCGTTGCTGTTTTTGTTCCATCGAAAGCAATCGCGGCACCCACTTAGAAAAAACCTTTTTCATGCTCAATTTTTCATGAAGGATAGTAAATGCACTTCCATATGATATCTGTGTTATCTCAGCAATCTCACGGAGCTTCACTTTACGATCTTTCATTATAATTTTTGTCACTTCACTCACATTTTCCGGTGTAACGGCTTCCACAGGTCTACCCGAGCGTTCCGCGTCATTTGTGTCGGTACGACCACGTTTAAACTCGGCAAACCACCGACAAATCGTTGCTTTTGATGGACAAGAGTCCGGGTAACATTTTTCAATCCATTGTTTCGCTTGCACGGTGTTTTTACCCATTAAAAAACAATGTTTTATCAGAACACGAAACTCGGTTTTTTCCATTTTTTAAACAAACTACAAAACGACTTTACTCCAACCTCGATAACTCAGCTGTTTTTGGTCCGATCGACTTAAAATTTTGACACGTTTCAAGCAAAGGTTAGTACTCTAGAAAGACGTGGTTACTGGTTTACTACGAGCGTCATCTCTGGGTTAGTCTCGGGACTTATTGATCCATGTGTTATGTGTGCCAAATCTCAAGTCAATCGGATGAGTGGAAGTGGGTCAAAATTAGATTGCTAGATTTGGCCCCGACAAACAAACAGACAGATACGAACGCAAGCTTTTAATAATTTCTAAATGAAAGCTTTTAATAATTTCGTTCTAATAGCACACCCGGCTTCGCTGAGTTCCGCGCGTTTCAGAGGTCCAATTTTCGATGACATGCTCGCATAAATTAGTCTCGACAGTGGCAATTCTCGTCGTACGTTGTTATTTAGCTTTTGGACCGCGCTTGGGTTATTACACGACCTTGGCGGTCTCCGTTTCGTGAAATGACGCGTCCAGGGATCTTTATATGCAATAAAGCGATTGTTTCACGACTTGTGTGGTACATAGAGCCGTCTTGTTCCGTATCAAGAAAACAGGGCAACAAGGAATTGTTCATCAACTCCCAATATTTCTTCCCATTGACGGTTAATGCTCTCCCTTCATCGTTCTCAAAGAAGTAGGGTTCGATGATGACAAGCTCACAATCCACACGAAAAAATAATTTGTTCGGGTGCAATGGACACTTCAAGATCTCTTGTGGTTTGCCTTATTGCATATACTTAAAATTTATACTTTTGCGGATGTGAAAATGGTTGCATTTAAGCAAGTATTGCAATTAAGCGTGTTTCATTTATCCGTGTATATTTATATGAAAAATGCTTGAAAATCCTCCAGGCACAAATTTTGCACGATTACACGAGTTTTGCATTTAAGCGTGTTGCATTTAAGCGTGTTCTACTGTATTAGAGGCCAAAAACTTGGAATTGCTCTCCTGCATATTTTATCTTTTGTTGTTTAGTGCAGTTTAGTTCCAAAGAAAATTGTTTCATTTTGATAAATGACGATGTACCTTAGCTGAATTAATCACGAACGAAGTTGACACAAAATCAACTAAGGTTTGTAGTTTATTTTACCAATGAATTTATCTCCGTGTGTTGATGTGACGACCTTTGACTCTAATGAACCAAGCTGAACAAATGTTCTCAACATTTTCATACTAGCGCTGCGTCTAATTAAATGCGTTTTACCAGTTTTTTTTTTAATTTTCATCAATTTTTTACGTAAAAAAATGTAAAAACTGCTTTTTACGTTGTTTCGCACAATACTGGGTACAATCGATTCAAGGCCCCTCCCCTAGTGGATATAATTTTTATACCCGTATGGTGAAACCAATGATTACCGAATATAGATGGGAAGTAAACGGAGGTTTCCGTTTAACTACGGCAGAGAAAAGAGATGCGCGATAAAAAAAGTCACCAAGCAACACCATCTTTCCCTTTTACACCTTCATGTCATATGGAATTGAAGAAAAAACAAGAAACTTGTCGTTTAGTCAGGGCTAAACCAAGCGAGATTTTCATATCCTTATAACGGTCAAAAATTTGTATTATATTTACACAACCCTCGCACCAACACCATCATGCTTCCGACAGCGGCCTGACAGTTCGCGAAAATTTTCAAGCAAATTATGACACTTTTTTATTATTTAAATCGCGAAATACACTAAAAATTAACGAAATTAACACGAAAACTAAATTTTCCACCGAAATTGGTGGTTTGTTTTGATTTTTAACTAACTGACTGCTGAGATTCAAATTTGTGTATTGCCATTGTGCGATTTTTTTATGGTTTTTTCGAGGCGCATTACAACTGAGGTGTGGCAACATCTGAGATGAGGCCGCACACATAAATAACTCAGTATTCACACAGAAATTGAAACCGCCGGCATGTCGCTAGTTGTCCCTCTCTCAAATCAAATATTTTAGGAGAACTTTCTTATCTATATTAGGTAATCATTGGTGAAACCAAAGGGTATATCTGTACCCCAGAGGTAAACTGCCGTAACTGCCAAAACCGCGATGTTGGGGTTTTTGTTGTAACTACATTGTGGCGGCGTATATATTATATCAACTAATATTTTGTTTAAACAATGTCCTAAAATAAAATAAACTACAAAAGTTTCAAATAATCACCGAAAATCATACACAATAAAAAGTTTGCAATTCCGAACTAAAAATGGCTCTCCTGTAATGTGCAAAATATCAGTTATGACAGTTTACCTCTGGGGTACAGATATTAACTTTGCTTTACCGTTTGTAACGCCAAGATCCCGTGATAAAAAAAATTGAATTTTGCATGTCCGTCCGTCTGTCTGTCCGTCTGTCTGTCCGTCTGTCTGTCTGTCCGTCTGTTTGTCCGTCTGTCTGTCCGTCTGTCTGTCCGTCTGTCTGTCCGTCTGTCTGTCCGTCTGTCTGTCCGTCTGTCTGTCCGTCTGCCTGTCCGTCTGTCTGTCCGTCTGTCTGTCCGTCTGCCTGTCCGTCTGTCTGTCCGTCTGTCTGTCCGTCTGTCTGTCCGTCTGTCTGTCCGTCTGTCTGTCTGTCTGTCTGTCCGTCTGTCTGTCCGTCTGTCTGTCCGTCTGTCCGTCCGTCTGTGGCGCGGATTGCGGGCGCACGGATTGAGCTAGAGTATTGAAATTTTGCGTGGATCCGTTTTTCGTAAGATGCGAGGCCAAGTTCGTTAACGGGCAAGAATGGACCATTAGGGGGGGTACACAGAAAGAAATAATTTTGTATTATTTACAAAATGGGTTTTGTTAAGCCTAACAAAAAAAAAATCGTAAATATTACTGAAGTTTTGTATATACTACGAAAAAATTAACCAATATTTTTTCGTATAGTTACTAAAATTTGTTAATATTACGAAGTACATTTTGTCAAATCTGATTTGCATCATGGCGTCATTACGATACACAAGCTTTTCTATTAGTGGTCTCATTAGCCGCTGTAAGCATCCAATTCCCTGCTGTTAATGTTTGGATGCCTGCAGCAGGTAATTAGACTACTAGTAGAACTGCGCCACACTTGTGCATGACGAAAAAATGGCGACGATTTTGTTAGTCGATTCGCCAGTTCTAAAAACTCGATTTTAAAGCGATTCCAATAATTTTTCATAAAACTGATGCAAAAAACCAGTTTTTGGAAAGCATTTCTTAGTTTAGACATTAGTTGGAATGCTTTTTTGAAATATTTTTTATGCCCATTTTTTTCAGATTTCGATAATTTTTTCCCATTTTCGAAAAATACTAAACGCGAATAGTATTTTTTCGAGGTAACACAATAAAATTCGTCGAGAGAATTCATTCGTTTGAAGTTTTTGTAAGAAAAATAATTCAAAATAAATTATTTTCATTTCGCATCATATTGGCCGTCATAAAACATTTCCTCCATACGAATATTCAATATAGAAACTATCAGAAACAAACAAGCATCTCTTAATTTTTAAAGTTATCACACTAAAACAATTTCCGCTCATTAGTTGCATATATTAAATTCTATGAACACACACTAAGCAAGAAACAGAAAGAGATTCCATATCAACAAGAGAGATTTGTTTTTGTAATATTTACAAAATATTTGTAATATTTACAAAATATTTGTAATATTAACAAAATTTTTGTGAAAACGAAATACAAAAATACAAAAACTTAACAAAATTGACATCGTACCGATAACAAAATATTTTGTCGGCCCATGGGGGACAAATGGTTTCGTTATATTAACAAACGTTTTCGTAATATTTACATACTTTTTATTTTCTGTGTATCCCTCATACAAACGAAAACGTTTTTTGTAAATATCTAAAAAACGGTGAATTTTATCAAAAAAGTCCAAGAACAAAAGTTGTTTAGAATACGATTCTACATAAAATACATCAAAATTCGATTGGGACAAATTTTAAAAAAATCTTATTGGAAAGATTGACTTCAAACTGAAATTTTGATACAACTGTTCGCCGTTCAATTAAATCACCATACGGGTTTTCAATAATTGCCAGATTGGCAATTATAGCTTTTGTTATGTTTTTTCACAATAAATGCTATGAAATCCAACGGAAATCAATTAAAGCGCATAATACAAGTATTTTTGAATGACATTTTTACAAGTAATCATTAAACGCTATGTAAAAAAGTGGCTTACATTTGTATGTAATTTGAACACGAAAATGAAAGGATTACAATTCGTTATTGTATAGTTCGGACATCTGCCTTTGCCTTATTGCTTCAGTTAATTATAAATGAATTATCCTATTTGTTAAACGCCTGCTAACTATGATACCAAATAATCCTTTTTCTTTCAAACCTTTGAAATTTTTTTAGGGATCACTAAAATCTGGGTCGATGTTGGTTTATTTTTTGTCGTCTTCCTATGAATTACAATGTACCATTTTGCGGTTGAAAGATGTGAAGCGGTGAATGAATATGGACTTTCCTATGCTACTAACAAATATTTTTTCAAAGTGATATACCAATTTGTCTTTTTGTTATTGTGGTTTATTGATTTTGTCATGTTACTTCTTCTGCTGAAAGAACAATATGTTCGCTTATGGAAATCGTTTAAAGGATACATAAAATAAACAGAACTGCTTATCCAATTGACTATGTCATCTTGGGCGTTTAAGAAATTTTAAAAGAGCAAAATGTTAAAATGACATCAATAGTATCTTGTAATCCTTTTTTCTGCCTTGCTTTCTAGTTCAAAAAGGGCTTTGATTATTGCCGTAATCACTAAAAAGGTAAATCTTTTGGGATCTATATATTTTTATGGCAATTTCTGTTTTTACCTAAGAAAAGGAAAATAAGTATTTGAACTTCTGAAAAATGAGCAAGTTTTTGCTTTTTATTTGTATTTCTAAAAAGAGTCGAAAAATTTCACAAAAGAAAAATATTTTTTTCTTAGAAATAAAATCAAGATAAAAATGTGGGACTTTTGTACATGAGTGTACACAATTAAAACACACGTTGTTAATTCTATCGAAATATTGACTGTATGGAATGTAAAAAAATGAAGTTAAAAAAATTAGGAATTTGAATCGCAGATTTACAGCACACTCTATATCAAAGAAACTTTTCTTTTTTCAAACTTTCCAAGTTGTCTACTGGACGTATAAAAATATTACAATTTACTGTATAAGGCAGTTAATGCAAATCGAATCGTAAATTCTATGTTGTTGTTAGTGTTTTAAACCAACAACAATCGGCCCGTTCAGTTCTCTGATCTGATCCGTTCTTTCATAATTCGATCGCTTGAACGAAAATTTTTGCTCGGGCCTTACATATCGAGAAAGTTGAGATAACCTCAATTTTGGGTTAAATTTGGAAAAGCCGTGTATATTTAAAAAATATGAACTGGAAAATTAATGGGAAATGAATAAATTAAATTTGCTGAAAATCAAGTGATAAAAAAAAAATATAAAACAAAAGATGTTTTGTTTTTTAGAAAAATTGCCCATAAAAAAAATTAGACATTTTTTATAAATAAAAAGAGTTTTAACGCAAATTATCGCTTTGAAATATATTTTTGAAGCAAAAATATGTCTTTGTTTAGGTTCAAAATTTAAAGTTATCTCCGACTCGAACTGTCCCAAAATTGTCACGATTTTGAGGTCGAGCGAAAATGATCTGCTCGCTCTGTTTGCTCAATTGAGATAAGTATCGAACGCGCCTACAACAAGCGTTCAATCCAGCAGTGTTTACTGGATACTCCACTGGAATATATGCAGTGAACACTTATGTAGATGCGGTGTAAAGTGCAGAAGAGGCAGAGCGCACCCTCATCATGTCTCAAAAACAAAATCATTAAAATAAAACAGAAAAAAATAAAATAATGTAAAACGAATTACTCAATTGATAAAAAATTAATTTTAAATAAAAAATAACAGGAATTCCTGTTATCCTTACAGACATCTTAACTTCAGAATCGAATTCAGCGGCCCCAAAAACCCTCAGATGAGATTTTTTCATTACAGGACCTTCCGTTATCCGTACTGACTTCTTAACATCAGAATCGAAATCAGCGACCCCAAAAACTCCCAGATGAGATTTTTTTCCGGAAAATTTGAGAAAAACAGGATCTTCCGCTGTCCTTACGGACTTCTTATCAGAATCGGATTCATCGACCCCAAAAACTTCCAGATGAGAATTTTTTCGCAAAAGGGCATAGCGAGATAAGGATGGGTAAAGTCCCTAAAGAGATATCAACTGGAACTTACCAGATGTTGGCGTTAATATGAATACTAATTAGCCAAATGTTGAGCCCTCTAACTCTTCTATTACGGGCAGGGAAGAGGTGAATAGAAAATTTTTAAGGTCTTATAACTTGAACACGACTTGACCGATTTCGATAACAAAAAATATGTTGTAAATATCAATGAGAGTACCTTATGAAAACAATTAGGTGTTCTCATTGGTCTGGCCTGCAACCCTTATTAATATACAAGGTTTGTTCAAAAAAAAGGTGACTTTTCAAATTTCGGTGTGAAAAATAAAATTAAGTGCTCCAACGCACTTGAAATGTTGACTGTGGCATTTGGCGAGTCTACTTTGAGCAAAAAAGCAGGTGTCTGTCTCGTAGAAACGGCCAGAAGACGTGGATCCGCCTACAACGATCGCCAATAGATATTTAAATAAAAAATTTTAGTGAAAAGGAAATTAAGGAAACAAATTTTTATTTGAAACATAACAAAAGCTATAATTGCCAATCTGGCAATTATTGAATACCCGTATGGTGATTTAAGTGAACAGCGAACAGTTGTATCAAAATTCCACTTTGAAGTCAAACTTTCCAATAAGAATGGAATACACATTCTAGATATTACAATAGGGGAAGCTGGGGCACATTCGGCAGGTTTTTTTCAAAGTCATTTTCTGCCAAATTCGTTTGATGAATTTGAAAATCTTGAAAATTTGTAAAAACTTTCATTATTTTACTATTAAATAGGAAATAGATTTTTTTTGTAGCTCTAAAGAAATATACGATTTTTACTAATTTTAAAAAGGAGGCCATTTTGCTGAATGTACCCCATGCCGGGGCACATTCGGCTTTTGAAGGGGCATATTCGGCGAATATACGTTATTTGTTTGATTTTACTAATTGAAAGACTATTAGATTTGAATTCATTTTATTAATTCTTTAAAATAAAATAAAAAATAAAAATTCATTACATATCACATACAAGAATGATTGAAAAATCCTGTTTCACGAAATAGTTATCGAAATTTATATTAAAAATATATTATGTGGAATATCGAAATGTGCCGACAGGATTCATTTAAATTCAATCTATAATTTAAATTTAGTAATTTAAATTCAATCTCTCTTCTTAAAATCACGGATGTATTCAATCTCACTTCTTAAAATCACGAAAGCCGAATGTGCCCCAAAAGTGTCAGCTAAATGTTTTCAGATTTTTTATCTAAAATACTGTAAATTAAAGGGCATTCTACTTTCGGGATTGAAACTTAATGTTTTTAAATGCTATTTGCGCGAAATTTTTTTAAGCGTCGGACGAAATTGACTTCAAAAATTCCTTACGTACCTGCTTGGGAAAATTACATCAAACTTCCGAAAAACACAAAAATACCTCTTGCTCTTCTGAGCGCCGAAATAGAACTCTCAGACTTTATTTAAATTCAAGTTATTGCATTATTGTGCATTTACGTATTTGATCGCTCCTTTCTGAAGCATTCTTGATACTGAAAATGGCAATGCCGAATGTGCCCCTTTGCCGAATGTGCCCCAGTTTCCCCTAGAGTCGATTTGAGAGGGAAAAGGGTAGATTAGTTCTTTTCCAGACGTTTTAAAGCCAATATTTTGGCAAGCATAATTTGTTGTTTCCTGCTCACTGACATTTCGCCTACTGAACTGTTTTACCAGAATTTGCCCACCAAACAAATTTGACAGATTGCGACTAAAAGGCTACCAGCTGGTATACCAGAAATAAAAGTCAATGTAGTCCTTGTGTAACTAATGAAATCCATACTTATATATGTGTGTGCATCATACCCAACAGCCATCGCTCGAGGCTTTCATTCATTTTTATGCGAGACCCACAAACCGCTTTGAACAAGAATCAATGAAAACGTGCTCGAATTAGCATGCAATTAGACCATTTCGCACACACTTTAAGTTGTTACTAAGTTTGTAAAAGCTAATTGGTAAGGGCTTTAATCGTCCAGAACAGGGGTGGGCAGACTTTTCCAGGGTACGGGCTACTTCTAATTTTTTCAAGGTGTTTGTGGACCACCCAGTGGCGTAGGTGTGGTGAGCTAAAAAAAGGTCTACAATATTTATTATAACTTAATAATAAATACGGAATATGTACTTACCTACATAACTACAATATAAGTCGCATCGATTGTGAAAAGCCAATTCTTCAGTCTAGCTGGCGTCGGTGTTCCATAAATATGTTTCTTTTAGTATGCGCTAAAAGCCCAAAATACTTGGTGGTCCACCGGTCGATCGCGATCGACTAAATGCCCACCCCTGCACAGTGTGTCGCGTAGAACAACCTAGCTGGACAAAATTATTTTTCGGCAGTGTTGCATTCGTATCAATTAGTATGTTAGTATTAAAATAATATAAATCATTTTTCTAATGTTTTCTTTATTATTTTTTAAGGAAATTAGTTACAGGATTATGAAGTTATAAAAATTCAAAAAAATACTAAAATAACCTAAAAATCCATAATACAAGAAATGTAAGAATCGTAGTATCTTAAAATACATTTTTTTTACATTGAATACAATATTCATATTAATAAAATAATTTTATGAGTAACGTTACCCATCGAGTTATCAGTAAAGGTTTTCTTAAAAAAAACAAAAAAATATTGTTGTACTTGAGTGTGCTGGCTAAAATTTATACTATTATAAAGAAAAATGATGCAGCTAGAATATATGCAAAATTTAGCCCGGGTACATGTGGGTACA
The DNA here is from genome assembly GCA_964034945.1 of Chrysopilus asiliformis. Classification (NCBI taxonomy): domain Eukaryota; kingdom Metazoa; phylum Arthropoda; class Insecta; order Diptera; family Rhagionidae; genus Chrysopilus; species Chrysopilus asiliformis. Next base: position 58,503,707 of record OZ035960.1, read on the forward strand.
TATTATTTCCAGACTTTGAAAGTTGTGAAACAAAGAAAAAATAACATGTATTTTACCTATACAACACATTCTTTCATATTATTTGAATAACATACAAATTAATATTAATTGAAAAAAATATATTACTTGCCCTCAGAAATAAGATCTATTAATAAAAATATAGCTCGTGCACAAAGTATCGCGAAAATGTGACTGGCGTATAATTACAATTGCACTTAACAATTGACTCAACTTTAAATCCTTATCTTTAATTACCGTTAGATGTTAGACATAAACAATAGTCGGTTTTGGAAGTTTGAAGGTGTTGTTTACATCAGTTTTTAGCTCATTGGTGGGAATCTGGTAATGACTTTTGTCCACCTAGATTGGTCAGATGACACACTGTGCCCTGGTCTAAAGCGTTGAGTTAGGTAGAAAAATTCCACTTTTATTTGATAATATTACATTTTAAGAAATTAAAAGCACATATCACGGTTTCAATAGCTTCAGGCCTTGTAAAAAATTCTTGAATTCCTGATATTTTTATAAGATTTTCGACCCCCTGTTAATATTTATTCTCTATCAAGTAAATTGCGATTTAAAAGGGGACATTGAGCTAATTGAATCGTACTTTAATAGCACTTATTGAGGGAATTAAATTAAGTTAACATGTCAAAATTACATTCAAAGTGACAAGACGTGAACAGATCAAACGACACCCCTTGGGAATTATCACAAGAATGCAATGGACAAAATCAATGTCAAAAATCTATGTGATAAAAAAAATTCGAGCGAAGTACAAAGTGAATTTCGTTCAGATCTAGAATACATAACTGTTACATAGAAGCGTGTAATAACTATAACCTTGGTAACTTTAGATTAAAGCAGGTGAATACAGAAACATTTGTTGAACCCTTAATATTTTTGTTACTTCATTTTACTTCTGCTATTCTTTGTACACGGAGAGAAAAATAGGACATATTCCTACAAAAAATAGGAATATACGAGATAGTGAAAATTTTTTGGTAATGACTAGCGAACATAAGGGAATTCATGCCAAAAAATAAGAACTTTTCCCAAAATTATAGGGTAAATTCCCTATTTTTAGGAAGTCATTGCAGAAGAGTCTACTGTCTCGTATATTCCTATTTGGATTTCTCTCCGTGTAACAAATAAACGAACAACAGAACCTGAACAGCCGATTTTTGTACATGATTATGATATGTATCTTGATCAAATTAATCCTACTATGGTTCTTTACGTCAGGTCATAATTGTAAATACTCAGGATTCACACAAGATTTTTTTGCCTACAACAGTAAAACAGAATCATGGTTGTATTAGATTTAACATTTTTCTCCCTTCCGATGGAAAATCTCTTTCACAAATAACCAACAGCGGTTGATTTTTAATTAATTCTCGTCTAGCTTGTTCAAAACAAAACAAAAAAAAAATATACATACCCGATACCAGAAGGGCGAAATTACTGGATTTCAACAAAACATTTTCAGAAAAATTGTTTGAAAGTTGGCTTGATATGAAATATTCAAAAAGCCTACACAAAGATGGTTTGGAAAAGATTTTTTTTTATCCATAACCGCTAATCAAAACAGAAACAATGAAAGATTGGATTTCAAATCGATTTACCAGTTCCTGTTGCAGAAAATAAAGTTGAAGTTCCAGTGAATGTGTTATTGTTAAAACAAAGAGTTAAACAAATTTAAATTGATTTCGAGGTAAGCTCGATATGCAATAAAATCGATGCCTAAGGGCAAAAATATGTTTCCTGCTCGTGCCGTAATACCATAACGAACTTCATAAAAAATTTATGGTCCCAAAATGGATTAAAATCCGACTACGATTTTCGGCTCTATGTTGTATAAGTGTTTAATAGACTAAGTTTTAGCCTTTTCCATTTACTTTTCATTTTGGAAGGATACATATACAAATCTTTATCGGGAAAATTCCCTCCTACTTGTATTGTACATATGTATTTTCCGAGGGGACTTCTATTGGCAGCATGCGTATCTAGAATATCTACTCATATAAAATGGGCATGAAAATGGAAAATGTGAAAATTGTTTATAGACTTAAACAAACAGCAGATTTAATAATATGTACGTTGAACTAACAGGTTTACAGTTCAGTGTGGGTTTCTGCTGATTTGAAAAATGTGTATAGGACGTCCATATCGTGCCGCTGCAAGCAAGTGTTCTGACAAAATATTTTCCTAGAAATTCCAGTAAATTAAATATGTTTTTGACGAACCATGAAAGTTGTGGTTTACAACAGTTTCACAAAAAACCGAATTCATCACAAAGAAAAACTGCTTTAAGATTGCTTAAACGAATTTGATTTTTAAAATGATGAGATTGATGAAAAGTTGGGCGTAATTACATATTGAATACTCCCCGGATCACTCTGCAACTTGGACTAGATCAAAGGTGTCAAACTTATGCCCGAAGTCTTCAGTCCCAGATATACTGCGGATAACACCAATTGGGAGATATACTAAGTATATCTAAAAAAATGGAAGTCTTCGTAGCAAAAAACATCGAGATAAAGATATCTCTCGGGTAAAGTTATCTCTTGGTCTGAGGTCGAGATATCTTGAAATTTTGTGTATATTTTTACCCCAGCGCCACCACTCCTTTTTTAAAGCAGTTGTTGACAGTTATAGAATAAAATTAAAATATTGAAATCGGAAAGTTAAAATGTATGAAAAAACCTATGGATTCGTTAATGGAAGTGAATATTTTTTCTGACTCTGACAGTGATGAACCAGCAATCATTTCAAGACCCTACGTACTGCAAATAAGGGCGAATCATTTTGATACTTGGAGTGAAAGTGAATTTGTTATGAGATTTCGCTTAACAAAAGCAACATTTCAAGCACTTTTGCCTAGAATTGAAGCTGAAATCTGTATTAATCATAATAGGCAAAAACGAAATTTGTTATTTATTGTTATTAAATATTTTTAGAAGCAGAGCAATGCCACCCAGAGATCAACCATTGTTGGCTTTACGGTTTTATGCGACAGGTTGTTTTTTAAGGGCGTGTGCTGGTTTCTCAAAAGTTTCGGCTAGTCTCACTGGTCGTGTGGTAGCTAAGGTTTCAAAAGTTATTGCGGCGCTGGATCATGATATGATAAAAATCCCAAACACCATACAAGAAATCCGAAAATCGTTTCCATTTGACAGAAGTGCTTTCAGCGCCACGATCGGACAATAAAACATTCAAAACAATAGCCTTCGTGATTAGAAACAAGCCGTGATGCTGCTTTTGATTATAAATTTAAGGTCACTATTTCGACCACGATTTCATTGATTTCTTCGGTTCTTTGCTTCGCGAAACAAGATATAAAGGTGGTGAATTACTCGAAAGCTATAACGGATAATTTGCATCGTACCTTTCACTTCGAAAATCCTTTAATAAGAACACACAATTATAGAAAATACCTCTTTATGTGACGTCACGATAGTTTGTATCAAGGTGGTGTATCCAGTGTGCAGGAGTTGTGGAACCTTATTTCGAGAGTTGCTATACCGAGTTGGAATTTTCATGAAGATGCCCAAGTTAAAGATATCTTCGATATATCTTTATCTGCGGTATAGCTATCTGACAGAAAAACTAAATATGAAGACCTCGGGCATTATTGCATTAACTTTATATCTTAGTTCCTAAAGAATAAATAGCATAATTTTTTTTTATTAAAAAATACATACTTATGGCATGATACTTATACAATAGAGATAACAATTTGAATGCTAGTGACAGGTTTTTGAAATGGCTGCAGCTCATGTTATCAAACACTTGAACTATTTCATTAATTACATTTTATATTAGCGTGTAATACTACTTTTGAACTACTTGAAATTTGAATAGCAATATATTTTTCAATGCAAATTAAGTTTCTTTAAAAAAAAACTTTGCCATCACGTTAAGTTGACGAACATTTAAACATTTATGAAAATATTATTTGAATTGTGCTCAATTAACCACTAAGCAAATAGACTTATGCTATATTGTTCGTACCTTCTTTAACTTTTATGTTTGAATTTGGAAACTTTTTTAAGAAAGGATTTCATTTCCATTGTATTATACCGATTTCATAACCTTTTTCATATCTCATAGCAATGGAATATAACATTTACACAAATATTTACATTGCATATCTTTTGGCAGCTTACGATCTTATTAAATGTCAAAAGATTCGTCTTGGTTAGCGAAACGCAATGGCCCGGAATGAGAAGATTTGGTTTTCTGTTAAAACAAAACCGTAAACAATAAATTTTGAAATTCAACAAGAGACGAGCACAATTCATCTACACCACAACCCCAATCCCTGACTATAGCAATCCCTAGTCGTTACATCGACGAATAATGCTATGACTTATTTTAAACGTAATTTTTCCCCATTGTAATGAAAAGTATTTTTATCATTAGGAAAAGCAATATTTGGACAGGACGAATCTTCAAAGTGGGCCTCAGGGCTCACAGATAGCAAAATACTGATGTTCGCTGAAATGGTAAGAAAGGGGAACGGGGTATGTTATACCAGAAATATCCAACCTTAATGTGAGGGTTGTGTCATCCCACATTTTCTTTCAAGAAAAATAACTTTTATCCCTCAATTTTTTTGGAGTAAGTGCTTCTTTGCTAATTTTACGGAGTTAAACACCCTGAATTCATATCCGGAGGGTTCGACAAGCACAAATGCGGTTAAAATGGTACAAAAAAATTTGTGTAAAACCATAAAAAGGGGTGCAGATTCAACATATCCAATTACTTAATCATGGGAAGACAACTATCCCCTCTTAGATTGCTCGCACTTGAAGAACTATACGGTTAAAGAAAATAATAAACAAAAAGATAAAAAGTTTTGCACGGTATCATGTGTATGAAGATGACATTAAAATGACAACAAAATTTCATCTCCAATTTAACTCTTCATAGCGGGTAATGAAGGATGATTTCGAAGTCTATGGTCTCTCAGCATGACGTTTTACACTTGAAGGCTAAATTCCATTCAATTTGAATCAATGAATAGATTTCACACCAAAATGTTGAGGCTGCCTATAAAAACCGCCTAGCTTTTTTATTGCAGGTGCACACATTCAAAAAAAATGCTTTCCTCATTTAAAGAAAAATAATATTCCGTGCGTAGAAAATTGATTATCATTTAGTGCCATTTGATTATCACAAAATTGATTATCACGAAAGAAACAGCTTCTTGTCTAGTGCTTTAAGAGTTCGATGTCATTTTAACCGATAAGTATCAAGTAAAAGTCACATCTACACAGAAAAAAATAATGTCGTATTATTTACAAAATGGGTTTTGTTAAGCCTAACAAAAAAAAATTCGTAAATATTACTGAAGTTTTGTATATACTACGAAAAAATTAACGAATATTTTTTCGTATAGTTACTAAAATTTGTTAATATTACGAAGTACATTTTGTCAAATCTGATTTGCATCATGGCGTCATTACGATACACAAGCTTTTCTATTAGTGGTCTCATTAGCCGCTGTAAGCATCCAATTCCCTGCTGTTAATGTTTGGATGCCTGCAGCAGGTAATTAGACTACTAGTAGAACTGCGCCACACTTGTGCATGACGAAAAAATGGCGACGATTTTGTTAGTCGATTCGTCAGTTCTAAAAACTCGATTTTAAAGCGATTCCAATAATTTTTCATAAAACTGATGCAAAAAATCAGTTTTGGGAAAGCATTTCTTAGTTTAGACATTAGTTGAAATGCTTTTTTGAAATATTTTTTATGTCCATTTTTTTCAGATTTCGATATTTTTTTCCCATTTTCGAAAAATACTAAACGGGAATAGTATTTTTTCGAGGAAACACAACAACATTCGCCGAAAGAATTCATTCGTTCGAAGTTTTTGTAAGAAAAATCATTCAAAATAAATTATTTTCATTTCGCATCATATTGGCCGTCATAAAACATTTCCTCCATACGAATATTCAATATAGAAACTATCAGAAACAAACACGCATCTCTTAATTTTTGAAGTCATCACACTAAAACAATTTCCGCTCGTTAGTTGCATATATTAAATTCTATGAACACACACTAAGCAAGAAACAGAAAGAGATTCCATATCAACAAGAGAGATTTGTTTTTGTAATATTTACAAAATATTTGTAATATTTACAAAATATTTGCGAAAACGAAATACAAAAATACAAAAACTTAACAAAATTGACATCGTACCATTAACAAAATATGTTGTCGGCCCATGGGGGACAAATGGTTTCGTTATATTAACAAACGTTTTCGTAAACGATGATATACGAAAATTAATTGTGCCACTTGGTGCACTATAAAGGAAAAGGCTTCTATATAGTATTTAGTGTTTGAATATGTATCCTTGCCTTTGAGATAGCCTTACTTAATGCCATATTCGGATTTAGCGACCCCAAAACCCCCCAGATGAGGTTTCCTCCGGAAAATTTGAAGAAAAGGATAATTATGTTATTCTATCAAAACCTTCTCTTATCCTTACAAGGACGAAGTAGCGAAAATAATGTATTGTGATATTGTCATGATACTTGGTTTGTGTTCTCTTGTTGTTTTCTTATTCTATCTCTTTGACGGCATTGTTGGCTGATCGCAAAAGCCATAGGAAAAAGGAAACCCAATCAAGGCAAGCTGGAATTTTAATTCGTTTTTGTTTAGCTTGGCTTGAGGTGGCGGGGTAACTTGTAACGAGTCAATTGTGGACAATCCGTTACTTTTTAAATGAATTAATACTTTTTGTCCATCACTATATTTAAGCTTTTAGTCCAATTTTTATATGACATCCATCCATATTAAAAGTAAGCCCAAATGGGGCGTCTATCTTCTATGGGTATCTATCCGTATCCAAAACTAGATCAAGTATTCTTCTTAGTAGATGTGTTTTCGATTTTTTTTAAATCTCTTCTCAAATATTCAAACAAACTATTTAATTAACATAGTTACTATACTATTTATTACACGTAAACAAATTGAAAGCACTCTTCAAATTAGTTGCCACTTAACAATTTTCTGACAGCACAAAACATATTCAACCATTTGTTATTACAATTTTTTTTTTAAAAATTGTCATAAAGTTCATAGGCATTGTTCTTGTTTGTAATTTTGTAAACATACTAAGGGCGATGTGGGTTTTCTATTTAGTAATTTGCATCCGCTCTAGACAGTTTAGTTTAGCAGATTCACACTTCGGTGGATCTATCCCACCGGGGCATCTATCCGAACCTTACCCTAAACATAACAAGTGTAATGTCGCTGTACAACATGGTAACGCTAAATTAAAATGCGTTAATGGATCTTAAAATTTTTGACTTATCAAAGACAATTACCGCACTGGACAAAAATTATTATCCTCAACTTGATCAACATTGTCGGAAAACTAACTAGAATTGAAATCTAGAACCAGATATATTTTTTTAAGCGCTAGTATACATAGACAGAAAAAATTCTTTAGAAACTTAGTAATTAAAGTATTTTTTTTTGCTTTCTGTTTAGGTATGGTTTAAAAATCGACGTGCGAAGTGGCGAAAACAGAAACGAGAAGAACAAGAAAGACTCCGAAAGCTTCAGGAAGAACATTCTGGGACCAGTATGAAGTGTTCATCGGATAATTACTCTGGATCCTTACAATTAGCAAAGTCCGAGCCGAACGGTTACAGTGACGCAGAAGACTCTTCAGATTTGGAAGTAGCATAGAATCTAATGTCGTGCATCATAAATGAATTATCTTAACATTTTAAGCTAATATCTGTTTCTAAACCATTTATTCTTTAGATATTGATCTGTATATATAAAAAAATATTTATGAATATCATGGTAGCGGGGGCCCGTTTGTAATAGGAGATAATTGAAATACCGGCAATATTTGGAAAACTATTATGCCAACAATCTTGATTTTTTTTACACTCTTTTACATTTAACGGAATCCCCATTGTTTGTTGTGTAAAAAAAATGAAAATCTGTTTTTATATCAATTGAACTTTTTTTGTTGAAATGTAAGCATAGTCTAGTCATAATTTTTAATCATTCCGTAATGCATTCATTTAAAATTCTTTTGTCCGTAAAAAAATGTGGGAGACGGTTGAAACATACATAGGAGTCCATTCTAGCATTTTATAATTATCTCCAATTCTGGCGAACTATGAAAAAACATTCCGAGTGAATAAAAATTAAGTTTAAGCAATAGCAAAAGTACTTACTTGAGGCAAAAGTTTGACCTAAAAATATTTATTTAACATAGTGTGAATAAAAAAATTTAATGTTTGGTCGTATGTACTGGAAAACTCAAGTATTGCTTTTTAAGTTAGCATTTACATATTTCAGAATTAGTAGCTAGTACATATTTACTTTCATGTGATAGTCTGGAATTAGCGTGGTTCGTAGTCAAAATTTTCAAAAAAAAAAGTTTTCGTGGAAAAATTTATTATATTAAACGCATATTTTAGGAGATTTTATGCGTGCGAAGTATTTAAAAAAATTTAAATTTGCTATTATCTTTAAAAAACGGCGTTGTAAATTCGGATATTTCTTTAAAATATTGACTTGTGAAATAGCAGAAAATATTTCAAGTTTTATTTTTTTTCGTACTAAAACTAGCTAAAATGTTAGTAGATTTGCTACATTTTATTCATTCGGCCCAATTTCTCTTACTAACTATTACAATTGCCCATAAATTTGAATACGCACTGTCATGCCAATTTAATAGTTCGTTAATAACAATCATTTTCATGTTATTTTGATATGAAATCATACAATGTAAATTGGATAGTTGCTATAAATATTGAATTAATATGAGTTTTTTAAGGTTGGGATTAAAACTACACGAAAAACAAATCAAACGGTTATTAAAGATGTAAATTTAATACTTTTATTGTTACTTTCACATGATTTAAATGTCAACATAACACAAACATTCATGTTGGCGAAAAACTGTAAGCGAAAAAATGTTAAGTTTACAGTTCATTTTATTAGAGAAACATTCTTGATCTGAAACTCGGGAAATTTTGCTACTTTTAACTTGAAATTTTACAGGAATATGCTAAACAAGCTACCAACAAGATTCATATGTCAAAAAAAAAATCATCCCTTCCAAAAAATAAGGATTGAAAACACAAAAAGAAGTATTTAATTTGTCTCTTGAAAAGAATATATAAATACCTTCTCGAACTTAATCGGTTTAGCTGTTTAGGAATTACAAATATTTAACGTTCACTTTGACCCACTCCCCCAAAGGAATTTACGGGTAACTTGTCTTTAGATGCTCAACAATATCCAATCGAAAAAAAAAATTAAGAAAGTGGACATGTGGACCAATTTGCTTTTTTACACAAAAATCTCCAAATTTCATGGGGCTTGAGGCCGGCAGATAATGTCCAAATTTAAAAAAAAAATCGCAGAAGTTTTACTTATTAATAGACAAGTTTTATTAGAATTCCATACCCGAAAAATTGATTTTTAAGTTCCACCCTAATAGACATGTGGAATAGATTTTTTTTCAATGCAGTTATAAGAAATTACCAATATTCACTCTCATTCCGAATGTTGAACTACATGGCAATTGTAGTTGGCAAGCGAAGCGATAATCGGCGAATTTGTCGACAATTTACAAGAGAACGACATTTTTCTCGCCGCCAAATTGGTAGTGAGAGTACTCATGCCGCCCAGTTAAGCAGAATCTATGAAGAAACAACGTAAGTTAAACACACATTTGGAAATTTCCACTGCTCAGTATTCAGTGAGTCAGATATTCAGGTATGTATCGATTCTCGCGACTATGAGAATAGCAAACTCCGCGTGAAGTGACCTAAGAATCGTCACGTCGATCGAAGTGACGCGCTAATGGGAATCTGGATGATTAATAAAAACTAATCGCTTTGTTTTTACTATACATATAATGCTATGGGAAGCTTTCTTAAAAAAATATAAAAGCCGTTTGAATTTCATAATCGAAAAAAGTTTTTTAATTAATAAGTTATTTTGTTGGCTGCAGAAAGGCAGGGCCGTGTATATCAAGAGATCGAAAAGGACCAGATATAGAGCTATGGTTTTTGACAAATGTAAGACTTTGAAAAAGTTCTTTTAATTTTGGTGTCCAAACTTTTTCGCCTGTGGAGCAATTTTTTTCATAATTTCTGCATACAGTGAAATTTTTTTTTAAATGTTAGCTGCAGCGAATTTAATTATACAATTTTTGTTAAATTTTGAAGAAATTAGATGCCTTTTTATCTTTTTACCTAGATCAGGCCTGGCCAATCCGCGACCGCGATGTATGATTCTGCTGCCCGCGGGATTCAACACGATTTCACGAAATAAGTTTTTTTTTAGTATAATATATTACACAATAAATACAAATAAATGCTAATAGGCGATGCACCACGTGACAGTGAAATGCTAATTTAATAAGAATTTTATTACGATGAGGTGGATTAGGCTTCGTATCTTATTGTTTAGTTGTTTATTTTTAAATGTGAAATCTTATAGTGCTGGTATATTGATATAAATTGTAAATGCACGCGTGTGTACGCCTTTAATATGTAATTGCGCATTTTTATGGCATCCTTTTTCTTACATCCCTTCTCGAATAACGATTTTTTATCCTATTGATTGAACAATCAGAGGTAGAGTTGATGGCGAGAAAAAAATCCAGTAGGAAATTCCATAGAAGATTTCAGTACTAAAATTTCATGGAATTTTTTTTTGACATTTCCCAAATTAAGATCACGAAAATTAGTTTCACTCGATAAGAAGTCACGAAAATACCTAATCTGCAGATGAAAAAGTTTTGCTGAAAACTAGATAGAGACGATGTATATGCATTGTCAGTGGGAAAGACAGAATGCGAACATGTTTATACGAAGATATCATACGGAAAATTTCCAAACAAACAGTAAAACTTATATTTTGTCCGAATCTGACATTTGAAACTTCACACAGTCAAAAACTTCACACAGTGATTCTTCACACAGCATCATGGACAGAAATAAAGTACTACTAATTTTAGTATTTGAAAACCGTGTTGGTAAAAAAAACCGTGTTTCTAAAAAAAACTGTATATTTTCAAAAAATTGTATGGGAGGTTAATAGAAAACAAAGATTTTCGTAGAACTCATTTACAAAAATATACATAAAACGAACAGACCGACAGACTGATAGACAGATGTACGGACATCCGCATAATTTTGCCTGAAATGGATTTCATACTGATCAGAAAATTTCAGTTTGCCTCCGTTCTTGAGTCGGGTTTCATCATGAATATCATACTTTCTTTCTATAACAGAGGAAAGTAAAAAGTTGAAACCATTCAACTGTTGATAGAATAAAGATGAAAAATTGTGGTTGCGGGTGGAGACATATTTTTTTTTTGCAGATGATAGTTCTCTCTCTATCCAACCAAGGCCTTTTACTACAAAAAAAATCGTTTGCACATGGCCTTCGACCTTAATACGATTGTAAAGGGTTACATAATGTATGAAGAAATAAAATTCCATGAAATATCTCTGCCCAAGTGTAAAAAAATCGTTTATCGAGACCTGGGCTGGAATCCTGTATCTCGACGCGTCTCTGTCTTTCGACTTCGACGCAGCTTTTGACTCTTGATTTCGCCATATCTACAGCTTGAAATTTCGCGGAATCGTCACTATGAATCAAAACGTGATTCTGAACTGTCATTCCATAAAATTTGAAGCTGCTGTCAAAAGTTGCGTCGAAGTATGGGTAAAACATTTATTCTACCCTCCCCACTCCCCCTCCGACACATTAATTTTTTATGAAACTGTTCTAGGTCTGGATCACCCTGTATATATACTATATATGATATAAATCGCTCATTTACAATAATAGTGTTATAACTCAAAGATGAGAAGTTTTGGGTTAATGATGCAGAGTTACTCGTCATGGGATATAATTTGCAACATTTTTGTAATCACATAATTTTGTACAGAATCAAACAATCCAAAACCTTAAAAAGTGCTTAAAAAGTGTTTACTGAAAAATCACTTTTTTGGACTTATGATCCTGTTGTCTTAAATGAGTGATATGTTCATTATAATTTTAACACATTTCCAAAGTGGCCATCCAAAAATCCAAAAAAAATTATTTTTATAATTTTTTTAAAGAGAAGGGTTATTTTGCGCGACCATGGAAAAAGGACTGCAATATTCTTTGCGTCGATCTTTGGAAAAAAAATTTTACCAGTTCCAACTCATGTGCTTTCAGATCAAATTTTTTTTGGGCGGTTGCGTTTTGAGTGACTGACGTTGAGCGCTGTTAACAAGTAAAACCGTACATTTGTAAAAAACAATTTTTTTCTTGTGATTTAGATTAATTTCTTTAATAAAAATAAAACCGCTTGCTTAGTCTTAATATTATTCCTGATTGATAAAGAGTGTTGCTTAAAAAACAAAAAAAAAAATCAATCTGATCGGTCTCGAAACTGACCAAATCCGGTCCGAATATTATCCGACCCGACCCGAGTTTTTTCTGATCCGATCCGATTCGACCCGACTGAAGGCTGTCGGTTCCGGTGGTGAATTATAGACACCACAATGGCCTAGAATAACATTATTAATTTTGGCACCCTGAGACAAAAGAAAAGAAAAAAAAATACTTTAACCAATATATGTGATGTTTTTATTGAAATCTAATTTAATCTGGACAAGCTATATAAATCAATTTGAAAATTATTGTAAATAAACCTTTTATTTTATTAAATAATTTTAAGGCTAATATAATATTTGCAAAAAGTATAATCATTTTGCTATCTTTAAAAAACTATTTGTGTTCTTGTTTAGGAAAAATTTTAATTTAACAGAAAATAAATTTATTTAGAAAATGATAATAACAAATGTTTTATTAGTATGTTTTGTTATGAAATACTTTGGTCTCAATTAGGGTTGTCATATCGTTTTCTTTTTTCACGGACGCGGTGCTCTATTTAAAGTCATCCGGGGGTATTTTTGTTAGTTTGAATGTGTCTGGGGAAGCCAAATGCCATTCTAGGAAAGCAGTGTTCCAAAGACATTAAAAAAATCCCTTCGAATACTTAAATAGAGGAAAATGTTGGGTGGTAATCCTAGTCTTGGAGTTATGCAATTCAATTGGGTTCTTGGATGGTAATCCTAGTCTCAATGGATGTTTTAAATTCTAGAACACTTTTTTAAACTAATGTTAATTCGTTGATATTTTTTTCATTTCGCAGATAATGATGCGCACAAATAAAAAAAAATTCAAAGAAATTGTCAAGATAAAATATCCTTGGAATGTGATTTCACACAACTCTCCCATACATCAGAACCCAATTGAATTGCATGACTCCAATTGAGATTTTTCAACATCGCGTTCCATATTGTTCTATGAGACGACAACAGCTTTGGAATGCAAAAAACACATCAAAATCGGTAAAAGTTTTCTGCATAGATAAAACACTATATCGAACTATATCTAACTAGAACTATATCTAACGAACTAAACGGGATATTTTTTAATTCAGTTAATTTTCCAATTTTCTAAAAAGCACTGCAAATCGAATGAACCTTATGTTTGTGTGTTTACTCGCCACCGATCAATCCGAACGACTCCATCCTAGTGATAGGGGTAGGCGTAGTTAAATTGAAATATTTCCGCGAAAAATTTTGATTTAAATTTTAGCTAAATAAATGATTCTTTTAAACTTTTTAGGATCGGCAAACCTTATAAACTCGGAAAAATTCTAAAATTACTAGATATTCATGTACATGTCAGGTTTTGAAGTACTCTGATACCGCCAAATCGTGTTACTTTGGCGATATAACCCTGAACGCTCTGGGACGCTTCGGAGTGTCCAATGAAAAACGCCTATTGTTGAACCAAAAACTATGCATATTTAGACGATTCAAATCGCACGAACCATTTATGAAGAAGATTAAAATTTCGAACCGCAAACTAAATTCCCTATCGTCCCAAACTTAATACCCCATCGCCAAGGCACAAACCAGAAACGACTCGCTGGACTCAAAAGCACAATATAGACCAAGTGTAGGGAACTCAAGTAATTTCAGTTCCATATAATCATGTAAGAGCAAGTGCAGAGACTTACTTTTATCCTGTTTCTTCCACAGTTAAATTGGTGACGCCAAGTACAGACGTTAACACCAATTTTATCATTGTAAAATACACACAAATATTTATCCACAAACAACAATAAATTAAATTAGTTGCGCTTGTAAAATCGACAAAAACCGCGAAAAATCGTTTAAAAACTATTTTTACTGACCAAACGAATAAAAAACACACTCCGATGTTACTTAAAAAATACTAAAAATTTTAAAACCCCTGTATGGCGAAAACATTTTACACACCTCGTTCGCATTTTTGTCTCACCTACTCGCGCTAGTGCAACGTCATCAAATTAAATATCGACACTCTAATACAAATCTCGAGCACATAAATGCATACTTTTTTTATAACATGACAATTTTTTTAAAAAGGCACTTTTTCAATTCAAAGTAGTTGGAAACTAGCATTCAGGAAGATATTAGTTTGAAAGGTAAAAATTATTTTACATCTTGATTTTTTATACTAATAGCTGTTGCCATTTTTTGGAAAAGAGACATTTAGTTCTAAGTTTTGTTAATAATTCTAAAATGTCTTATAATTAAATACATTTTCATATTCTATATCAGGGGTCGGCAATAGGCGGATCCGGACCGCGGAGGGGAAATAAATAAACCGCCAAAGGACAAGAAGTGTCATTTCTCTCATTAAACTATTCAAGTACCTATAAAATTGTATTATTATTATTATTATTATTATTATGAAACCTTATAATTTATATTATATTCTATTAAATAATTTACCTTACACGGCTTAAACTGTGTTTTAAATACAAAAATAAATAAATTTATTAACTAATGTTTAAGTTTTTTTTGGACCTTGAACATTTTTTTCAAATTATCCGGACCTCCATAGAAACTAATTGCCGACCCCTGCTTTATATGATATATCATATACAAGTAAATATATTAGATTTACCCCCCAATTTTAGGTAACAGATGTTAAAAGATATCTTAATTTATAATTAAGAGATTTTAAAAGGAATTAGTATTCTGAGTAAGAGATTTTAGTGGGTTCCGATTTTAGCAAATTAAGAGATTCACCACGATGTCTTCATCTGACAGCACTTACTCATAGACGTCAAATTTGGCTGTTTATTGACCTTAGATTTCTTCTGAAATCATGAAGTTTTCAAAACTATGGAAGTTATGCAAAAAATTGTGTAAAAAAGACATTGCGGATCTTGAAAACATGTGAATAGTTTTGTATCTGTTAAAAATAGCTTTCTACGGTATTCAGACCGTTTGAAATGAAAATGATATAAAAAATATTACGTAAAAATTGAATCGTCAGTTTTTAGATACACAATATCGTTTTTAAATGATTTTGTATAATTTCAGCAACGCCGTCTGCTAGAACCGTCTGCTAACTTTTCCCCAGAATATGAAAACCGTTTACAAAAATTCACCACGAAAGTTAAGAGGTTGACATCTCTTAACTATTATCAGGAATACCAATTTCTATTAAATTTCCTCTAAAGTCCAGTTAGCAGTTAAGAGGCTCTTATCTATTATCCAGAATTGAGGGGTTAGTATACCGTTTTTAACGCATCGAACCAATCATCGGACACAAAAATGAACTACACCAGGGTATTAGGAATGACAAAAGATTTTGATTTTCGCATCTCCGTCCCTCTGCCCGTGAACACCATAACTTTCGAAAGGATTGAGCTAGACAATTGAAATTTGGTATAGTTGCGTTTCTCGTAAATACCAGGGCAAAGTTCCTGAACGGGAAAATTGGACCATTCCTTCTTTCCTCATTCATACAAACGAAATAGTTTTTTGCGAGTTTCTCGAAAACGGTGAGTCATATTGAAATATTTATAGCGGTAAAATGTGCTTGGAATATGATTTTACATAACCGTTCGATACATCAAAAACCAATCAGACCAGTCCTTTGGTACAAATGGATTTCTTTTTAAATAAACATTTTGTCTGTCATCATATAGAGCATTTCACGCTTGGTCCCTAGCAATTGTAGCTTTTCTTTGTTCTATTTTAAAAAATGTCTATTAATTTTCTCTTAACTTTTCACAATGTTTTCAGATTTTTCCATTTATATTATTTAGGAAATTATTAATTTCGCTCTAACCCCTAATTTATTCACTAGGAGTTAAGCCGAGTTAGTGAGTTAAGGGAGTTAGCTAACCTTATTTTCCATGTTAAAGGTGAGTTAAGGGAGTTAAGGCGATTTAACTCCTAGTGAATAAATTGGCCGTTAATGTTATAAAAAATTGTATACAAATTAAAATTAAAAGTTCTCTATTTTGATAAAAGGCAAACTTCAAAATAATCATTGAAAAAATCATTGGTCGTTTTTATTTGGTAATTTTTAAGTATTTTGCGAAAAATATCAACAAATTTTCAAATTTAAGAGAGTTTTTTCTGTTTGTTTTGAATTAGTATCATATATGCACCATCAGGCATTAAATGGGTTGACAAAGCAAAAAAAGTGTTTTCCTTCGTCCATTTTTAACCCCACAGACTTGCTTAAAATATAAGTAAAAATATTTGGATAGTATTATTAATCATATCTTGATTCTAAATCGGACTTGGTTTTGGCCAGATTCACGCTATTTCTGGAGACACGAAAAAGAAAATCTTTTAAGCAACTTTTTTGGTATCGGAAATATTTTCTTTTTGGTTTCTTCAGAAGTTGAGTGAATCTGGCAGTCCGACTCAGAATCAGCGACGTACATTTTTTTGGGCAATTTTTTTAACCGCTTAAGCATCTTAAACGAGACCTTCTCGCTCGACTTATGTGTTCCATTATACGCCAAGACGAGTGACTCTCGCCAGTAATGTGTTCTGTTTTTCTCTCGAGCGAGAATTTAGAATTCAGTGCGTTGGATTGCATGCAGCGTTGTCCCCCTACTACAATTGTAGTAAATCTACTACTATTTTGGCCTTCAAAAGCTTCAGTGCATAGTAAATCAAATCTACTACTATTTTTTGTAAAATACATGAATCAACCAAAAAATGGTATTATACATGTTAAATGTAAAAAGCTTCTAACGAAGCTTGTAAAAAGATTCTAACGATGATGGTTAGTGATAACAACGGTTTTTCGTAAAGCATAGGTAGAAAAGGTTTTTTTTGAAAATCTGCTACTATTAGTATCAATCTACTACTATTTTTGGTCCAATCTACTTCCCTCGTAAGGCAAATTGGGGCCATCCCTGATTGCTTCAGACGTCGATATATCGAAAATCGATGTTTTTCTTAAGGCGACATCGATGTCAAAAAACATCGTCCTGAAAACATCGATACCTCGATGTTTTCGCGATGTTTTGAAAAAGTTGAATTTAATAAATAATTTAGCTACCTGGCGGATGCTCTACTGTGGGTGGAGTGCACGCAGGTAGAATTAACACGGTTTTTATTCTTCTTATACGTTGAACCACCAAAAACCTGTTAGTTTTCGAGTTATTCGCAAAAAACTATTTTTTTTGAAATACCGGCATATCTTCATAACGGAGTTCTAGTAGAAGACATAAATGTAGCAAATTTTATTGTCTCCAAGTTTTGTAATACATAAGACTACTGGAAAATGGTTAGTTTCGGAATAAATCGCAAAAAACGAAATCGTGGTTTTTAAAAAGCCGACGTTTTGGTTACTTCCGGTTAACGGATTTCCACATCAGGACCAAACTTCTCTGTAAAATTTCATGGCTAGCTCTGGTATTTTTTGCGAAATCTCGTAGAAAGATGAAACCGAAAATTGATACTAAATGAAATTTAAACCAATCTTTAAGTAGATAGGGCTATATTAAATCTATCTAAAAACTAGTCCCTCTAGTTCTAAAATTAGTTTCTCTACTAATTTTATAAAGAGTAATGTTCTAACATCGTGGATAACAACATCGATACCTCGATATATCAACATCGAGGTTAAAACTCGATATTTATCAACGATACTTCGATATTTTGCAAACATCGACGAATCGTTGGCATCCCTATTCAGAGGTGATATTTTTTGACCTCAAAAACCTGGCATTTTATTTATTTATTTTTTTTTTTGACCTATTTTTTATAAAAAGTCCTAGCATTAAGTTATTAATGAACAAGGCAAGTAAAGTGACGCACTTTTGCGAGGTCACCTAGCTCCAAGTGAGATACACAATACCAAATTCAGAGTTCGGTGAGCTTTAGATGAAGTGAGAGTTCAGGTAACGGCGTCGCCTAGGTGAGAAAGACAATACGAGTGTTGTTTTTCAAACATTTTATTCTACCTATAGGTATTTAAAAGTTCAACCAAATCTGAGATCTTAGATCCGATAACCAGAAAGGAAGATTTGTGATTTCTGAAAAAAAGAACATTTTTTTGGTGCGAACACCACATGACTTTCTTATACAAAATCTATGTTCCTGCTTAAGAGCCTATCCTAGAGAATCGCTGTTTTGAAGCATCTTTGGTACACTTGATTGAGAAAACTATAAGAGATAGCGCAATGGAGTTTTCGCTATTTTGTTATGATAAGTTTAAACTAAAATTTGCGTGTTTCACTTTTTTTATTTTCAACCCCATTATTTATAAATTTCATTACAAAGTTAGATAATTTCGTAATTTTTACCATCTTTGGTACACTAGATCGTAATATCCGTGCAAGATGGAATAACAAAATGTTCTACAAAAATGGACAGCATAATATTTTTAACACTTTGCCTGTTTAGAATTTAAAAAAAAACTGCGTGAAAACTAAGTAATAGTAGTTTTATTGAAAGTCAAAATGCCACTTTTTTAACCGCCATTTTCATATCCATTTATTTTTATGTATGGCGTGAAATTCATGCAATAGTTAAAATGTTCATTAATCTATCAATTGATATTAAAAAAAATCAATATAAGTGGGTGAAATATGTAGAAATAATTGAATAAAAGAGTAAAGAAAATCAATGAAATCCAACATTTTAGTTTATGGTTTGGGTCAAGGGTATTGACTAGTTCTCTCAAGTTTCGACCGTGTCGCTAGTTGTATCTGTGGTAAATGATCAATGAACTTTTTGGACGCACACACACTTAGTATAACATGTATGTGCCTCGGTTCGCCGAATGAAATTTCGGCAAACTTTCGGGATTTGTCGATTATTTAGCCGTTCATTTAGAATTTGATATAAACAATATTCCGAACAGGGGCGTGGCGTGAGTTTTGAAGCTAGGGATGCAAATTTTAATTTTTTGGAATTTAATTGCCAACTTAAGGTTTTTATGTTATTAATAAAGGTATTTTTTGTGTTGTGCAAAAATACATCTCTCGTTAGCTACTTAAATGAATGACAATAAAATAATAAAAAGTTCAAAACTTTAAAATAACTTGTACTTTATGATTATGAAAAATTCATCCGATCTTTGATCCCCAGACTACGAAATTATAATGTGTTTGTTTTTTATTCGAGACCCTTATATATCCGCGTCGAGAGAAAAAGTAAATTAATGATCTTTTTGTATAAAAAATACTGTTATAAAATAAAATATTTACGATTGTCCGCATAAACCCGGATACACCAAGATCGTTCTTAACTCAGAATTGCTAATTCTGAAGAGAATTAAACAGCTTTTTGAAAATTATTTAAATCGCTGTAACTTACAAATTGCCAAACTTTGTTATCCTTCGAAAAAAGTAAACAAGGCCAACAAAATAACTTTTGCTTATTTGCACAACCGCAAAACCAATTAAAATCTTCGTAAACTTTGACCGCAAATTGTCTCGTACAACTTTTATTTACTGTTGTTATATTTAACTTTTGTTTTGGTCTCCCGCGATCAAGAATACACTCATACCTCGCTTTACGGCCTAGATACGTTCCGGGAAAGTTGGCCGTAAAGCGAAAAGCCGTATAACGAATTAATTATTTTCATACAAGCCCATACAAATTCAATAGGATCCGTTCCAATTTTTTTTTAAATAACGTAGTTTTTAGTTTAAAATGCATTTTTTTTTCTTTTTATTTCATTTAAAAATGCTTACATACAAAATAAAACTACATAACAAGTAATATAAGGATAACTCCAATAACAAAAAAAATTCATATGTACATAAAAAGATAATTTAAAAAAAATTAAAATAAATCATCTGCACATGTCCATATACATAATAAAAAACATAATTTAAAATGTTTAAATCGGTTCTAATCTGATGACGAAAATGAATTACACTAGTGTGTTTAGAATGATAAACATAACAAAAGCTATAATTGCCAATCTGGCAATCATTGGAGACCCGTATGGTGATATTCGTATCAAAATTCGAACAGTACCAAAATTCCACTTTGAAGTCAAACTTTCCAATAAGATTTTTTAAAATTTATTCCAATCGGATTTTGATGTATGGAAGTTTTATATAGAATCATATCCTAAATAACTTTTGTTCTTGGACTTTCTTGATGTGATGCACCGTTTTTGCGATATTTACAAAAAACGTTTTCGTTCGTATGGGGGGTACCCCCCCTAATGGTCCATTTTTGCCCATTAACGAACTTAGCCTCGCATTTTACGAAATACGGATCTGTGCAAAATTTCAAGTCTCTAGCTCAATCCGTGCGCCCGCAATCCGCGCCACAGACGGACAGACGGACGGACAGACAGACGGACGGACGGACATGCTAAATTCAACTTTTTTCATCACTCTAAACACACTGGTGTAATTCATTTTTGTGTGTGATGACGGGATCTTAGCGTTACAAACGGTAGGGCAAAGTTAGTATACCCTTTGGTTTCACCATACGGGTATAAAAATAATTAATTTTTGCATGTCCGTCCGTCCGTCTGTGGCGCGGATTGCGGGCGCACAGATTGAGCTACAGACTTGAAATTTTGCGCAGATTCGTTTTTCGTAAAATGCGAGGCTAAGTTCGTTCATGAGCAAAAATGGACTATTAGAAGGGGATACCCCCCATACGAACGAAAACGTTTTTGGTGAAAAACGGTGCATTTTATCAAAAAAGTACAAGAACGAAAGTTGTTTAGGATATGATTCTACATAAATCTCCCATTACATTAAAATCCGATTGGAATAAATTTTAAAAAATCTTATTGAAAAGTTTGCCTTTAGAGTGGAACTTTGATACAACTGTTCGCCATTCACTTAAATCCACATACCATAACCACATTTTAAAATTTAATAGAATAGAATACTATAATTTATTAACATGAATTTGTGAAAACAGCCAACAATGGATAAATTTTCAATGTCCAAATGAAGAAATTAGGCAACATAAGCGTTTCATGGCACACATTTAAAAAGAGAAGCTTTCGATCAAGCTTTTGTATCGGTTAATCGAAAATGAAATGGCGCCACTATCTAACTCTGAGCTTTTTTTCCTTAGGATAGCCTCTTAATTAAGCAGGACATTATAACACGGAGAATAAAATATTATTTTATATAAAAGCTTGATTTTTTACAAAGTTTTAAACATGTTGATAACGGTAAAATATATCGATTTACGTAACAAGCAAAATCGTTGAGAATTTTAACAAAACCTTAGGTAAGGTTTAGGTAAGAAGCAAAAATGTGGAAAATTTTAACAAAACCTGTGTTTTCAGAAAAATCTTTAATTTGTAAGCAATTCGCATAAATCTATTTTTTACCTTTTAATTAAAATATCTCAATAAGCTTAAAAGATAAGACATAACGGTGAAAGACGAAATTTTGGAGAATGCAACTAGCAAAAACCATTTTTTTAGATAATCGCAAAAAACTGTTTTCTAGTAAAAGACAAATAGTGTAGGAAGTTTTTGCGATACATAAGACTACTTAAAAAAGCGTAGTTTAGGAGTAAATACACAGAAAATAAAAAGTATGTAAATATTACGAAAACGTTTGTTAATATAACGAAACCATTTGTCCCCCATGGGCCGACAAAATATTTTGTTATCGGTACGATGTCAATTTTGTTAAGTTTTTGTATTTTTGTATTTCGTTTTCACAAAAATTTTGTTAATATTACAAATATTTTGTAAATATTACAAATATTTTGTAAATATTACAAAAACAAATCTCTCTTGTTGATATGGAATCTCTTTCTGTTTCTTGCTTAGTGTGTGTTCATAGAATTTAATATATGCAACTAATGAGCGGAAATTGTTTTAGTGTGATAACTTTAAAAATTAAGAGATGCTTGTTTGTTTCTGATAGTTTCTATATTGAATATTCGTATGGAGGAAATGTTTTATGACGGCCAATATGATGCGAAATGAAAATAATTTATTTTGAATGATTTTTCTTACAAAAACTTCAAACGAATGAATTCTCTCGGCGAATGTTGTTGTGTTACCTCGAAAAAATACTATTCCCGTTTAGTATTTTTCGAAAATGGGAAAAAATTATCGAAATCTGAAAAAAATTGGCATAAAAAATATTTCAAAAAAGCATTCCAACTAATGTCTAAACTAAGAAATGCTTTCCAAAAACTGATTTTTTGCATCAGTTTTATGAAAAATTATTGGAATCGCTTTAAAATCGAGTTTTTAGAACTGGCGAATCGACTAACAAAATCGTCGCCATTTTTTCGTCATGCACAAGTGTGGCGCAGTTCTACTAGTAGTCTAATTACCTGCTGCAGGCATCCAAACATGGAAATTGGGAATTGGATGCTTACAGCGGCTAATGAGACCACTAATAGAAAAGCTTGTGTATCGTAATGACGCCATGATGCAAATCAGAGGCCTTATTACCGAACACGATACGATTGGATCGAGTCGTAAACTCCATGTTGTTGTTAGTGTAAAACAGTGTAAAACACTAACAACAACATTGAATTTACGATACGAACTAATCGTATCGTGTTCGGTATAAGGTCTCAGATTTGACAAAATGTACTTCGTAATATTAACAAATTTTAGTAACTATACGAAAAAATATTGGTTAATTTTTTCGTAGTATATACAAAACTTCAGTAATATTTACGATTTTTTTTTTGTTAGGCTTAACAAAACCCATTTTGTAAATAATACAAAATTATTTCTTTCTGTGTAGCAGAAAACGAAATAGCGATTTTTAAAAAGCCGCCATTTTGATTACTTCCGGTTAACGGATTTGCGCCAAAAGTAGATAGGATCGTTCCATTTCAGGGCCAAATATACCTATAAAATTTTATGGCTCTAGCTCTAGAGGTTTTTCAGAAACCTTGTATACAAACTGACAGACAGAAAGACATTTTTGTAATAATGTTCCAATCGACTCAGGAGTGCTCTGGAAATGTTTTTAGGTAAAAAAAGAAGTCGAAATTTTTCATGAATATAATACTTTATTATAAGTTCGTCTAAGAAAGTAAAAACAGAGGAAAATTTAAATTGAGAAAATATTCCATTCATCAAAAATTTATTTTTCGATCTTAATGAAATTAAAATATCTGCTGTGAACAGCACATGACTTCCTTCTACAAAAGAACCATGCAGGATTCGACGATTTTTATGCCCCCGGGCTAACTTTTGAACCACTTCAGGTTTCACTTTCGTAGTACATCCATTGGAAAGGTAATTTGCTCTAGTTTCATGGACATAAGCTCTTTTTTGGCGGGGAACTGCAGGGGGATGGTCAGCTGCCATCTTAGGGGTACTGATTTTTTCATGCATTTTTCGACGATTTTTATGCCCACGGGCTAACTTTTGAACCAGTTCGGGTTTCACTTTCGTAGTACATCCAATGGAAAGGTAATTTGCTCTAGTTTCATGGACATAAGCTCTTTTTTGGCGGGGAACTGCAGGGGGATGGTCAGCTGCCATCTTAGGGGTACTGATTTTTTCATGCATTTTTCGACGATTTTTATGCCCCCGGGCTAACTTTTGAACCAGTTCGGGTTTCACTTTCGTAGTACATCCATTGGAAAGGTAATTTGCTCTAGTTTCATGGACATAAGCTCTTTTTTGGCGGGGAACTGCAGGGGGATGGTCAGCTGCCATCTTAGGGGTACTGATTTTTCCATGCATTTTTCGACGATTTTTATGCCCCCGGGATAACTTTTGAACCAGTTCGGGTTTCACTTTCGTAGTACATCCAATGAAATGAAAAAATCAGTGCCCCTAAGATGGCAGCTGACCATCCCCCTGCAGTTTCCCGCCAAAAAAGACCTTATGTCCATGAAACTAGAGCAAATTACCTTTCCAATGGATGTACTACGAAAGTGAAACCCGAACTGGTTCAAAAGTTAGCCCGGGGGCATAAAAATCGTCGAAAAATGCATGAAAAAATCAGTACCCCTAAGATGGCAGCTGACCATCCCCCTGCAGTTCCCCGCCAAAAAAGAGCTTATGTCCATGAAACTAGAGCAAATTACCTTTCCAATGGATGTACTACGAAAGTGAAACCCGAACTGGTTCAAAAGTTAGCCCGGGGGCATAAAAATCGTCGAAAAATGCATGAAAAAATCAGTACCCCTAAGATGGCAGCTGACCATCCCCCTGCAGTGCCCCGCCAAAAAAGAGCTTATGTCCATGAAACTAGAGCAAATTACCTTTCCAATGGATGTACTAGGAAAGTGAAACCCAAAAGTTAGTCAAGGGGCATTTTCGTGCATCGTTCTTTACGTTTCTGCACAATTTACCTGACGTTTAAAATAAAGAGTGGTTAAATTTTAAGGGCCGATGTTGAATGTGAACCACACCTAAACGTCAAGTTTTTTTCTGCATTTCATTTGACATTTCTCAATTTCAGACTAACTCAATTTGAACCATGGAAAGATACACAATCGAGCAACGCGTTAAAGTTATTCAGGCTTATTATGAAAATGGGCGTTCAAATCAAAATGCATATCGTGCACTTCGTGATTTTTTCGGTCAATTTAATCGTCCAAATGTGCGTACAATCGGAAAAATCGTGCAAAAATTTGAGCAAACCGGGTCTGTAGGAGATGTGAAAACACCAGTGCATGCTCGTACAGCTCGTACTGCAGAAAATATTGCTGCTGTTCGCGATAGTGTGGCTGAAGAGCCGTCCACCTAAACTCGTCGTCGTGCCCAACAATTGCACCTCCCACGCTCGTCGTTGATGAACATTATGCATAAAGACTTGCATTTACACGCTTACAAGGTGCAATTGACTCAAGAACTAAAGCCTCTTGACCATTTCAAGCGTCGTCAATGGTCAGAATGGTGGCAAGAAATGGCAACATGCATTTTTCGACGATTTTTATGCCCCCGGGATAACTTTTGAACCAGTTCGGGTTTCACTTTCGTAGTACATCCAATGAAATGAAAAAATCAGTGCCCCTAAGATGGCAGCTGACCATCCCCCTGCAGTTTCCCGCCAAAAAAGACCTTATGTCCATGAAACTAGAGCAAATTACCTTTCCAATGGATGTACTACGAAAGTGAAACCCGAACTGGTTCAAAAGTTAGCCCGGGGGCATAAAAATCGTCGAAAAATGCATGAAAAAATCAGTACCCCTAAGATGGCAGCTGACCATCCCCCTGCAGTTCCCCGCCAAAAAAGAGCTTATGTCCATGAAACTAGAGCAAATTACCTTTCCAATGGATGTACTACGAAAGTGAAACCCGAACTGGTTCAAAAGTTAGCCCGGGGGCATAAAAATCGTCGAAAAATGCATGAAAAAATCAGTACCCCTAAGATGGCAGCTGACCATCCCCCTGCAGTGCCCCGCCAAAAAAGAGCTTATGTCCATGAAACTAGAGCAAATTACCTTTCCAATGGATGTACTAGGAAAGTGAAACCCAAAAGTTAGTCAAGGGGCATTTTCGTGCATCGTTCTTTACGTTTCTGCACAATTTACCTGACGTTTAAAATAAAGAGTGGTTAAATTTTAAGGGCCGATGTTGAATGTGAACCACACCTAAACGTCAAGTTTTTTTCTGCATTTCATTTGACATTTCTCAATTTCAGACTAACTCAATTTGAACCATGGAAAGATACACAATCGAGCAACGCGTTAAAGTTATTCAGGCTTATTATGAAAATGGGCGTTCAAATCAAAATGCATATCGTGCACTTCGTGATTTTTTCGGTCAATTTAATCGTCCAAATGTGCGTACAATCGGAAAAATCGTGCAAAAATTTGAGCAAACCGGGTCTGTAGGAGATGTGAAAACACCAGTGCATGCTCGTACAGCTCGTACTGCAGAAAATATTGCTGCTGTTCGCGATAGTGTGGCTGAAGAGCCGTCCACCTAAACTCGTCGTCGTGCCCAACAATTGCACCTCCCACGCTCGTCGTTGATGAACATTATGCATAAAGACTTGCATTTACACGCTTACAAGGTGCAATTGACTCAAGAACTAAAGCCTCTTGACCATTTCAAGCGTCGTCAATGGTCAGAATGGTGGCAAGAAATGGCAACAGTGGATGATCAATTTTCGAAGAAAATCATTTTCAGTGATGAGGCACATTTTCACCTCAGTGGATTCGTCAATAAGCAGAACAGCCGCATTTGGGCGTATGATAATCCAAGAGTGATTGTCGAAAAACCAATGCACCCACAAAGAGTGACTGTTTGGTGCGGTTTATGGGCTGGCGGCATCATCGGCACGATATGCATTTTGATTTGAACGCCCATTTTCATAATAAGCCTGAATAACTTTAACGCGTTGCTCGATTGTGTATCTTTCCATGGTTCAAATTGAGTTAGTCTGAAATTGAGAAATGTCAAATGAAATGCAGAAAAAAACTTGACGTTTAGGTGTGGTTCACATTCAACATCGGCCCTTAAAATTTAACCACCCTTTATTAGTTTATATGTATAAAAAGATGATTTTAATTTACAGACTTCTTAATGTCAGGGTCGAAATTCAGCGATCCCAAAATCCCCGGATGAGATTTTTTTTCGGAAAAATTTTTAACGTCATTCTAACAGGATCTTCGGTTATGCGTAAGGACTTTTTAACATCAAAATCGAACTCCCCGACCCTAAAAATCTCCAGATGAATTTTTTCCGGAAAATTTGAGTACAAAGACAATCACGTTATCCTTACTGAACGTTCTGTTATTACGCCAGAATCGAATTCAGTGACCTCAAAAACATCCAGATGAAACTTTTCTCCAAAAATTGAGGGAAGTGATAATCACGTTATCATAGGAGGACCATTCGTCATCCTTACCGATTTCTTGGTGTCAGGAATATTGTATTACGTCATTTTAAGACTTATTTGGTGTATGGATATTTCTGTATAATTTAAACATAAGAAAAGCTAAAATAGCCAAGGGCCAACCATCCAATCTATCTATACTAATTATATAAAGAGGTAAAGTTTGTTTGTTTGTTCAGGGTAATCTCTGGAACCACTGATCCGATTCTGAAAATTCTTTCACTGATAGAAAGCTACACTATTCCCGAGTGACATAGGCTACTTTTTATTGACCTCCCCCTCTCCTTCGGTACCCCTTCCCTGATAACTTTCGAACCGTTCAACCGATTGGGGTGCGGCTTTCATTAATATAGAAGTCATTCCTCGAGGAAATTTTTCGCCCACTAATATCTACCCTCCCTCCTCTCAGTAAACCCCCTCGCCTGCTACCTTCTACAACAGGCCTGGCCAACCCAAATCGTTCCACGGGCCAAGCTGATGATTCATTTTTTTTTTGGCGGGCCGCACATGAAAAAATAGAATAACCGCCGTTTCTTAGTAAAATTTTCAAATAATATTTTATGTTGTTTTTTAACAGTCACTTGGTTTAAAAAAAAATTTAGAACAAAATGCAAAAAGTTGAGCATAACCCCACGACTCCATTGGGCTTTTAAAAATCATGATTTTTTCCCCTACTCCATATTTTGGCGAATAAAGAAATCACCGCGTGGGCATCTTCAGTCATGATTTTTCATATTTATCGTGTCTCCATAGCGTACTTAGAAATGTCAATCAGGAGGTAATCAGGGCAGCCAACTAGAAATCAGCTAATTTGACTGAACAAATGTCAAAAAAAATCCTACTTTTCAGTAGCCGAAAAAATCATGACAGTAAGGAGATTTAAATCATGATGCAAGATTTTTTGAGTCTCCATTAGACTTTTTCGTGATTGGATTTAAATCCAATCTGGAAAAGTGTCTAATGGAGTCGTGGGATAAGAAAAAAATATTTGCTAAACAAATATATGTATAAATGGACTTATGTAAATGTAAATGTATATATACGAGTAGTACTTATGTAAAATAAAACATAACAAAAGCTAAAACTGCCAATCTGGCAATTATTGAAACCCCGTATGGTGATTTAAGTGAACGGCGAACAGGTATATCAAAATTCCACTTTGAAGTCAAACTGTCGAAGATGTTTTAAAAATTTTTCCAATCGGATTTTGAGGTATGGGAGTTTTATGTAGAATCATATCCTAAATAACTTTTGTTCTTGTACTTTTTAGATAAGAGGCACCGTTTTTGAGATATTCGCAAAAAACGTTTTCATTTGTTATGGGGGGTACCCCCTCTAATGGTCCGTTTTTGCCCATTAACGAACTTAGCCTCGCATTTTACGAAAAACGAATCTGCGTAAAATTTCAAGTCTGTAGCTCCGCGCCACAGACGGACAGACGGACGGACATGCACAGATTAATTTATTTTATCATTCTCAACGCATTGGCGCAATTCATTTTTGTGTGTAATGACGGGATCTTGGCGTTACAAACGATAAGGCTAAGTTAATATACGCTTTGGTTTCACCATACGGGTATAAAAATTAAATTGTAAAATTGCATATAAACTTTATGAGCAGTTTTAGTATTTTATATTTTATTAGTTACATATTTTTTTTTTTTTTTTGTAAATTTCAAATCATTTGGCGGGCCGCATTTTTCAACGTCTCGGGCCGCATGCGGCCCGCGGGCCGCGGGTTGGCCACCACTGTTCTACAACAATGAGAGATTCGGATTCGGTTTTCTTTTTTAGGAAGGTCAGCCCTTAGGGAGATTTTTCGCCCACTAATATCTACCCCCCCCCCCCAGGGGAAGGGGTAGGGCAAGGGCAAGGGCAAGGGCAA
The DNA here is from genome assembly GCA_964034945.1 of Chrysopilus asiliformis. NCBI lineage: Eukaryota > Metazoa > Arthropoda > Insecta > Diptera > Rhagionidae > Chrysopilus > Chrysopilus asiliformis. Next base: position 58,532,735 of record OZ035960.1, read on the forward strand.
GGGCAAGGGCAAGGGCAAGGGCAAGGGCAAGGGCAAGGGCAAGGGCAAGGGCAAGGGCAAGGGCAAGGGCAAGGGCAAGGGCAAGGGCAAGGGCAAGGGCAAGGGCAAGGGCAAGGGCAAGGGCAAGGGCAAGGGCAAGGGCAAGGGCAAGGGCAAGGGCAAGGGCAAGGGCAAGGGCAAGGGCAAGGGCAAGGGCAAGGGCAAGGGCAAGGGCAAGGGCAAGGGCAAGGGCAAGGGCAAGGGCAAGGGCAAGGGCAAGGGCAAGGGCAAGGGCAAGGGCAAGGGCAAGGGCAAGGGCAAGGGCAAGGGCAAGGGCAAGGGCAAGGGCAAGGGCAAGGGCAAGGGCAAGGGCAAGGGCAAGGGCAAGGGCAAGGGCAAGGGCAAGGGCAAGGGCAAGGGCAAGGGCAAGGGCAAGGGCAAGGGCAAGGGCAAGGGCAAGGGCAAGGGCAAGGGCAAGGGCAAGGGCAAGGGCAAGGGCAAGGGCAAGGGCAAGGGCAAGGGCAAGGGCAAGGGCAAGGGCAAGGGCAAGGGCAAGGGCAAGGGCAAGGGCAAGGGCAAGGGCAAGGGCAAGGGCAAGGGCAAGGGCAAGGGCAAGGGCAAGGGCAAGGGCAAGGGCAAGGGCAAGGGCAAGGGCAAGGGCAAGGGCAAGGAAGGGGAGGGAGAGGGAGAGGGAGAGGGAGTGGGAGTGGGAGAGGGAGAGGGAGAGGGAGAGGGAGAGGGAGAGGGAGAGGGAGAGGGAGAGGGAGAGGGAGAGGGAGAGGGAGAGGGAGAGGGAGAGGGAGAGGGAGAGGGAGAGGGAGAGGGAGAGGGAGAGGGAGAGGGAGAGGGAGAGGGAGAGGGAGAGGGAGAGGGAGAGGGAGAGGGAGAGGGAGAGGGAGAGGGAGAGGGAGAGGGAGAGGGAGAGGGAGAGGGTGAGGGAGAGGGAGAGGGAGAGGGGAGGGGGGGGAAGGAAGAAGTGGTAGGAGGGTGGTAGGTGGAGGGAGAAAGTGGAGAGATAAGGGGATAAATTACTGATGTTTCGTCATACATTGCAATATATACATCAAAAACTACTGGACCGATTTTTACAAAACTCAAAAACTACTGGACCGATTTTTACGCGGTTTTTTGCAAAATGATCTGTGTTGCCAGGAGCAGGTTTTTAGTTATGTAGATTTTCAAAATTCGAAACGGAAGATCCTGTAAGGATAATGAAAATATCCTTTTTCCCATTTTTCCCCGGAACAATTGGCATTATAGGGTTTTTGGGATCGCTGATCACGAATCCGGTATTAGATTTTCAAAATTCGAAACGGAAGGTCCTGTAAGGATAATGAAAATATCCTTTTCCCATTTTTTCCCGGAAAAATTTGCATTATAGGGTTTTTGGGGTCGCTGATCACGAATCCGGTATTAGATTTTCAAAATTAGAAACGGAAGTTCCTGTAAGGATAACGCAAATATCCTTTTTCCCATTATTCCGCGGGAACATTGGCATTATGTTTGGGATCGCTGATCACGAATCCGATATTAGATTTTCAAAATTCGAAACGAAAGGTCCTGTAAGGATAAATATCCTTTTTCCCATTTTTCCTCGGAAAAATCGGCATAAGGGGGTTTTTGGTGTCGGTGATCATGAATCTGGTATTAGATTTTCAAAATTCAAAACGGAAGGTCCTGTAAGGATAACGCAAATGTCCTTTTTCCAATTTTTCTTGAAACAATTGACACTAGGAGGTTTTCGAGGTCGCTGATCGCGAATCCAGTGTTCGATTTTTCAAATGCTAAACGGGAGGTCCTGTAATGACAACGGAAATGTTCTTTTTACAATTTTTCTCGCAAAAAAAAAAACAGGCTTTGGGAGGTTTTCAGGGTTGCTTATCACGAATCTGGAGTTGGAATTTCAAAATTCGAAACGGAAGGTCCTATAAGTTATTTTATGGTTTTTTGGCATTCTAAAATTTACACAAAAAAACTTTTAGCTGCCAACGAAGGGTCTGCTAGTCTACATATATATATAAAAATGGATGTTTGTCTGTTTGTCTGTCTGTTTGTGATTACAAAACTCAAAAACTACTGGACCGATTTTTACGCGGTTTTTGCAAAATGATCTGCGTTGCCAGGAGCAGGTTTTTAGTTATGCAGATTTTCAAAATTCGAAACGGAAGGTCCTGTAAGGATAATGAAAATATCCTTTTTCCCATTTTTCCCCGGAAAAATTTGCATTATAGGGTTTTTGGGGTCGGTAATCACGAATCCGGTATTAGATTTTCAAAATTCGAAACGGAAGGTCCTGTAAGGATAATGAAAATATCCTTTTCCCATTTTTTCCCGGAAAAATTTGCATTATAGGGTTTTTGGGGTCGTTGATCACGAATCCGGTATTAGATTTTCAAAATTCGAAACGGAAGGTCCTGTAAGGATAATAAAAATATCCTTTTTCCCATTTTTCCCCGGAAAAATTTGCATTATAGGGTTTTTGGGGTCGCTGATCACGAATCCGGTATTAGATTTTCAAAATTCGAAACGGAAGGTCCTGTAAGGATAATGAAAATACCCTTTTTCCCATTTTTCCCCGGAAAAATTTGCATTATAGGGTTTTTGGGGTCGCTGATCACGAATCCGGTATTAGATTTTCAAAATTCGAAACGGAAGGTCCTGTAAGGATAATGAAAATATCCTTTTTCCCATTTTTCCCCAGAAAAATTTGCATTATAGGGTTTTTGGGGTCGCTGATCACGAATCCGGTATTAGATTTTCAAAATTCGAAACGGAAGGTCCTGTAAGGATAATGAAAATATCCTTTTTCCCATTTTTCCCCGGAAAAATTGCCATTATGGGGTTTTTGGGGTCGCTGATCACGAATTCGATATTAGATTTTCAAAGTTCGAAACGGAAGGTCCTGTAAGGATAATACAAATATCCTTTTTCCGATTTTTCGCCGGAAAAATTGGTATTATGGGGTTTTTGGGGTCGCTGATCACGAATCCGATATTAGATTTTCAAAATTCGAAACGAAAGGTCCTGTAAGGATAAATATCCTTTTTCCCGTTTTTCCTCGGAAAATCGGTATAAGGAGGTTTTTGGCGCGCTGATCACGAATCCGATATTAGATTTTCAAAATTCGAAACGAAAAGTCCTGTAAGGATAAATATCCTGTTTCCCGTTCTTCCTCGGAAAAATCTGTTTAAGGGGGTTTTTGGGGGCGCTGATCACGAATCCGGTATTATATTTTCAAAATTCGAAACGGAAGGTCCTGTAAATATAACGCAAATATCCTTTTTCCCATTTTTCTCCGGAAAAATTGTCATTATGGGGTTTTTGGGGTCGCTAATCACGAATCCGGTGTTGGAATTTCAAAATTCGAAACGGAGGGTCCTGTAAGGATAAATATCCTTTTTCCCGTTCTTCCTCGGAAAAATCGGTATAAGGGGGTTTTTGGGGCGCTGATCACGAATCCGGTATTAGATTTTCAAAATTCTAAACGGAAGGTCCTGTAAGGATAACGCAAATATCCTTTTTCCCGTTTTTCCCGGGAAAAATCGGCATAAGGTTTCCGGGGTCGCTGACCGCGAATCCGGTGTTAGATTTTTAAAATTCGAAACGGAAAGTCCTGTAAGGATAACGCAAATATCCTTTTTCCCGTTTTTCCTGGGAAAAATCGGCATAAGGTTTTCGGGGTCGCTGACCGCGAATCCGGTGTTAGATTTTTAAAATTCTAAATGGAAGGTCCTGAAAGGATAACGGAAATATCCTTTTTCCCGTTATTCCCCGGGAAAATTGGCTTTATGTTTGGGATCGCTGATCACGAATCCGATATAAGATTTTCAAATTTCGAAACGAAAAGTCCTGTAAGGATAAATATCCTTTTTCCGTTTTTCCTCGGAAAATCGGTATAAGGGGGTTTTTGGCGCGCTGATCACGAATTCGATATTAGATTTTCAAAATTCGAAACGAAAAGTCCTGTAAGGATAAATATCCTTTTTCCCGTTCTTCCTCGGAAAAATCTGTATAAGGGGGTTTTTGGGGGCGCTGATCACGAATCCGGTATTATATTTTCAAAATTCGAAAAGGAAGGTCCTGTAAGGAAAATGAAAATATCCTTTTTCCCATTTTTCCCCGGAAAATGATCACGAATCCGGTGTTGGAATTTCAAAATTCTAACCGAAAAGTCCTGCAAGATTAACGCAAATGTCTTTTTTCCAATTTTTCTTGATGCAATTGCCACTAAGGGATTTTCGAGGTCTATGATCGCGAATCCGGTGTTCGATTTTTCAAATGCAAAAGAGAAGGTCCTGTAAGGATAACGCAAATATCCTTTTTCCCATTTTTCCCCGGGAAAATTGCCATTATGGGGTTTTTGGGGTCGCTGATCACGAATCCGGTGTTGGAATTTCAAAATTCGAAACGGAAGGTCCTATAAGGATAACGCAAATGTCCTTTTTCCATATTTTTCCCCGGAAAAATTGCCATTATGGGGTTCTTGGGGTCGCTGATCACGAATCCGGTGTTGGAATTTCAAAGTTCGAAACGGAAAGACCTGTAAGGATAACAGAAGTATCTTTTTCCCATTTGTTCCAGGAAATATTGCATTAGGGGGTTTCTGAGCTCGCTGATCACAGCTCTGCAGTGGGATTTTTAAAAATCGAAACGGAAGGTCCTGTCAGGATAACGAAAATATTCTTTTTCCAAAATTTCCCCGGAAAAATTGGCATTATGGGATTTTCGGGGTCGCTGATCATGCATCCGGTAATAGTTTTTAAAAAGTCTAAACGGAAGGTCCTGTAAGGATAACGCAAATATCCTTTTTCCAATTTTTCTCGCAAAAACTGGCTTTAGGAGGTTTTCATGGTTGCTTATCACGAATCTGTTGTTGAAATTTCAAAATTCGAAACGCAAGGTCCTGTAAGAATAATATTTTTTCCCAAAAGTTTTTAAATTATTTATGGTTTTTTTGCATTCTAAAATTTATACAAAAAACTTTAAGCTGGCATTCGTAGGGTCTGCTAGTCTATATATATAAAAATGGATGTTTGTCTGTTTGTCTGTCTGTTTGTGATTACAAAACTCAAAAACTACTGGACCGATTTTTACGCGGTTTTTTGCAAAATGATCTGCGTTGCCAGGAGCAGGTTTTTAGTTATGCAGATTTTCAAAATTCGAAACGGAAGGTCCTGTAAGGATAATGAAAATATCCTTTTCCCATTTTTTCCCGGAAAAATTTGCATTATAGGGTTTTTGGGGTCGCTGATCACGAATCCGGTATTAGATTTTCAAAATTCGAAACGGAAGGTCCTGTAAGGATAATGAAAATATCCTTTTTCCCATTTTTCCCCGGAAAAATTTGCATTATAGGGTTTTTGGGGTCGCTGATCACGAATCCGGTATTAGATTTTCAAAATTCGAAACGGAAGGTCCTGTAAGGATAATGAAAATATCCTTTATCCCATTTTTCCCCAGAAAAATTTGCATAAGGGGTTTTTGGGGTCGCTGATCACGAATCCGGTATTAGATTTGCAAAATTTGAAACGGAAGTTCCTGAAAGGATAAAGCAAATATCCTTTTTCCCCGGAAAGATTGGCATTATGTTTGGGATCGCTGATCACGAATCCGATATTAGATTTTCAAAATTCGAAACCAAAGATCCTGTAAGGATAAATATCCTTTTTTTTCCGTTTTTCCCCGGAAAAATCGGCATAAGGGGTTTTTGGGGTCGCTGATCACGAATCCGGTATTAGATTTGCAAAATTCGAAACGGAAGGTCCTGTAAGGGAGATGTCCCACTGGCGCATCAGCTCCTGCAGCTGACTGATCCCGACATCAGGTCGCGCAGCTGCATGAACTGATTCGATCAGTTGACATGACACACTGAACTGGGATCAGCTGACCTCAAACGTCAAAATGTCGGACTCGGAGGAAGAACTTCTCCTTATTTCTCTGCTAAAAAAACTGAATCTGTGCAATCGTACAAACATCTACCTTTTCCTACAGCTTGTACGATTCCTGTGTTTAATTTTTCCTATTCGATGGACATCGTATTTATTTTCACTTGTTCAAAAGTTTATTAGTTAAACAGACTTGTCAAAATTTTATGATGTCCCCAACTAGTAATTATTGTAAAGTCAACATTATATGAAGTAGAGAGCCTATAACCTAGAGAGAGGCCATGCTAGCTTAATATACTGTGCCACTGATGACAATTATTACCGCCAGACGAAAAAAATATTGAAAATTATCCCTTTATTTTATTTAATCTAACAAAAATGACATTAGAAACTACCCGACATGTGCCTGATATCAGCTACATTTAGGTCAGTTCAAAAAATTCAGCTTTGTGTCGCAGACATGCAGCTGCACATTTTTTGCAGTGTGCCATGCGCCATTGGATTACATGTGCAACTGATATCGGGATCAGTAAGCTGCAGCAGCTGATGGCCAGTGGGACATATCGCTAAGGATAACATTTTTTCCCAAAACTTTTTAAGTTATTTATGGTTTTTTGGCAGTCTAAAATTTATACAAAAAACTTTTAGCTGCCAACGTAGGGTCTGCTAGTACTCTATATAAGGACAGACAAAACTTTCATGTAAAAAAATCTATTTGTATGGGAGATGAGGGAAGTAGTGGGTGGATTTTTCCTGTTCAAGAAACCAGAATTGCTATTTATGGGAACCGTAACAGTAAGGAATTTTAAATCAAACTCTTTTGTTTAAAGACATTTGTGTCCGACGATTGGTTCGATGTGGTACAAACGCTATAATAAATCTTATTTACTTCTATATAATTTTCATATAGATTATAAAGCTCAAGACCTAAGCATAACCAAAATTCATGACTTCTTTTCTTTCTATTAGTCAAATGTTTAAAACAGTTGCATTTTATACTTTGTGCGAAAACTTTTTCTAATGAATTTTTGCCCGGTTTTATTTATTGCATTTCATATGGGATTTTTCATAATGTGCCACTTTAATCCGTATAGATTAAGTTAATTTTATTCTGCATAGCTTTTGGGTATTCTTTGCAGTGATACTAAGAATAAACACCTAAGAACAAACACCTTACAGGTGTATATAAATTTCAATTATGAGACGATGATCTTGGCTTTAATGACACAGGAATAAGACTTATCAATGTGGAATGTCAAGTACTTAAGAGTATAAGTGAAATGCCCAAGATCAGACTAAAATCTAGGTATGGTTAATTTAGTCGATTGTTGGATCAACATCCGTAAACGCTTTTCACCTGTGATTTCGAACTATAGTCGCCTTTTCAAAGGCCACTGGGCACCTTTTGTTTTCATTCATTCATAGTTAGCAAATGGAAAACATAAATACGAAGTTAAAACCAACTCCACATTTGTAAATATGCAAGTGCCATATGCCAACAATTACAACATGAATCCAAATTCATATACATATAAGTAAGACTATCCCATAAATAAATAAGTTTGATAATGTACTGAATGCATAACTGGCAAAATTGCAAATAATTAAAAAATAATTAACAATGATAATAATGAGAATAATAAAAACATCATAGCTGACTGGCTTTAATTTCAATAGCAGTCAGTGGTGTTGAACCATAAAATTTAATTACCGCCAATTGGGAGGTGTCGAAAATTTTTATCTGTTTTCCAATTAAAAATAATAATTTTTTGATGCCTGAATACTTTTTTTAATTGGTTATCAGATAGTGATAAATAAACAAGTTTAGGTTTAGTTTAAAGGCTGTGTTACAATTGGCCTGACACAACATTTACGGCGACAAGGTTGTCCTCCACACATATAAGAGTAAAGAGTAAAGAGCACATATCATATTCATAGGCAGAAAACACTAGAGTAAACAGCACATCCATATATGCTTGTAACCGAAAATTGGTAAGCCAAAGTAACACAGCTGATAAGCATTGTCGCATTTCGCAATATGTTTTGCGTGGGATCTAGCGGCGTATAAATATTAAATGAATAATAAAATCTCAGCAAAATAACGAAATAGCATAAAAAATACAGTATGCACGAAATAGTATCACATCATTTCATTTCACAGTAAATCACAAAAGAATGAAAACTGGTAAACGCCGTATATCTTGCCACTGAATTTGAATTGTCTGGAAATAATTGAAAATCAATTGATATCAAATTTTCGGTCTGTCAAAATCATTTTAGAAACGACGTGATGCTAATTTCAAATCAACAACGACGTTTAAAAAAATAAATGTATGGAGGTTTGTCTTTTGTATACTGTGCTCGCATAAATTGCGTACACTTTATTGTTCTAAACGTCATTTGCTTTTCATTTAATTTTGACAGTTGGACAGTGAAATGTTATATGTGGCTCACCATTACGTAGTTCACATGTAAATGTAAACTATATTTCCACCAACCGCTTACGAACACACAATCTTAAAACCGTTGCCTTTTTCGCTACATATGTGCAGGGAATTGTCCGCTCAGCAGCAGTTCTATCAGTGATGCTATGTACCTTTAGTGAAATTCCCCTTTCCAAATGACTAAATTCCCCTTTTTCCCCTTTTTCAATGACGAAATTCCCCTCGTTTTTCCCCTATAAAAACAACGAATTTTAAATAAAGAATTCTTTTATTAAAACCAAAAATTATTGTCATTTGGACTCATGTTAAAGTCTTTTAAGAGAAAAAAGCACAAATTAGGATATAATTTTATATTTTGTAAAGCTTTAACAGAATACTCGTTAATTGTATTCCCGATAACAACGTCACGGGTCTCCAACCAAACGTCACGGGTCTCCAACCAAACGTCAAATAAGATATGAAAAGAAGCCGGGATTCACAATTGGATAATAATCAAAGCAAGCCACAAATGTATAAATCAAGGTACCGCATAGTAATCGTTCCTATAAAATATGGGAAAGCGATTATAGGAGTCATTGCACCATTTTGTAGCAAAGGCTTCCAGAAATATAGGAACTCGTCCTAGTTTTCGTGGAATCATTACTATGTGAATAGGGCTGAGAGAAAAATGGACACATTCCAACAAAAGTAGCACCGGAATAGATTTCATTCCTTTCATGTTAGGTTTGAGTCCTGTACTAAAGGGAATGTCACCCTATTTTTTGTCATAGCCAGTCTAACATATACAATAATCTCTCCCATGTAACATGTTGGAGTCTTTGCCATAATTTTGGGAATGGTTACACAAAAAAAAGAATACGACCACTTTTTTGTTGGAATGTGTCCTAAAAAATTTGCGAGCTGTCACAACTTTTTTATAGGAATGACTCTTATATTTGGCCACTATGCCGTTTTTTCTATATCTGTTCTGTTATCCTTACCGACTTTTTAACCTCAGAATCGGATTCAGCGACGTCAGATGAGTTTTGTTTTTCGTGGATCAAAATTACATTGCAAGATTTAACCCTGACAGATAATCTGATAAACGGAAATGAAAGCAAGCTAATAGCCCTATTATGTAAGTCGTGCGGACTCGTCAGTCCGCAGTGACCGTCAAGTCCATTCCGCAGTGATTTGGTATTAAGTAAGTCCGCATGCCGTTTGCGGACTAGACTCGCTGCGATCATATACGTTGGTTCGCGTTGAACTGTCAAACGTGAGAAAGATTCGTTTCAGTCGTCAAAGATTTTATTTATTTTCCAAAAATATAGCAATGTTTCCAAGTGTAGCACTTTTTTTCTTTAATGATAATAACAGCACTGATATGAAAATTATAAGAAAATCAATTAGAGATGCTCTCAGAAATCGTTCACCTCCTGTTTTGTTTTCCCTGACAGGAACACATTGGCGATCTCAGGGACCTTCTCCTCGATCAGAGTTTTGAATTGTGTTTTAATAGTTTGCTTCATTGCCCCATATATATACACTAGAATTTGGACCCGGCTTCGCCCGGCTAAAAGCGTGAACAGAAAAAAAACTTAGGAAAACTAAATTCATTTGATTAAAAATTAGGTAGCCTGCATGCTGTTCGTTAGTTTTTTCTTTTCGGAAAATGATTAACAAACTAACAAACAATTCCAGCACTTGCATTCGGTATTACTTTACCCCCCTCCGCTTACTCCCCCACCTATCGGGCTACTTTTTAATGGGTCTATGTTGGGGCTGGACCCTCGACGAACATCTATGCCGAATTTCAGGCCAATCGGTTCAGTAGTTTTCCCGCGAAAGTGTAACATAGAGGAAGAGCTAAGTTTCTAGATCACTTTACCCCCTCCCCTTACTCCCCCCACCACTCGGGCTACTTTTTAATGAGTCTATGTTGGGACTGGACCCCCGACGAACATCTATGCAAATTTCAGGCCAATCGGTTCAGTAGTTTCCCCGCGAAAGAGTAACATAGAGGAAGAGCTAAGTTTCGAGATCATTTTACCCCCTCCCCTTACTCCCCCCACCTCTCGGGCTACTTTTTAATGGGTCTAAGTTGGGACTGGACTCCCGACGAACATCTATGCCAAATTTCAGGCCAATCGGTTCAGTAGTTTCCCCGCGAAAGAGTAACATAGAGGGAAAACTAAGTTTCGAAATCACTTTACCCCCTCCCCTTACACCCCCCACCTCTCGGGCTACTTTTTAATGGGTCTATGTTGGTGCTGGACCCCCGACGAACATTTATGCCGAATTTCAGGCCAATCGGTTTAGTAGTTTCCCCGCGAAAGAGTAACATAGAGGAAGAGCTAAGTTTCGTGATCACTTTACCCCCTCCCCTTACTCTCCCCACCTCTCGCGCTACTTTTCCGTATGCCTATGTTGGAACCAGAACTACCACAGACACTCATGCCAAATTTCAAGTAAATCGGTTCAGCCGTTTTTGCGTGAAAGAGGAACAGACAGACAGACAGACAGACAGACAGACAGACAGACAGACAGACAGACAGACACCAACTCATTTTTATATATTAGTATGATATATATAAAACAACATGTTAATTATAAATATATAAATAAGAAAAAATCATTTACCTACACAGTCTTTTTTCTCCTAACCTCGAAATGTCAGTGGAGAAGGTGAGTCCGCAGCCCAATAGATGCGGACTTGAAATTGCTTGAAAAACAGGTCTTGCGGACTACAATAATACCAAAACAGTCCGCAGTGTCAGATTTGCCGCAGTAGGACGAGTCGCGCGACTTCCATAATAGGGCTATTAATAAAAGTTTTTGATTACGACTTAAGGAGTGCAATTGAATTTTTAAAAATTTTTATTCTTTTGTATTTAGATTCATAAAAAAATTATGTAACGTTTTTTTTCACATGAACCATTTTCGAGAAAATTGCAAAAACTTTACTAATTGTAAGGTCGAGTTCGTTAACGAACAAAATCGAACCACTCCTTTCCCATTCCCCCTTACAAACGGAACCGTTTTATCGAAATTTTCTTGAGAACGGTTCGTCGTATCGAAACAGGACAACATCACTCATTATGCAATTTACATTAAGTCCTTCATACTCAATCGGAATGTTACATTGAAACTGATTTCAATCGGAATGTTATAATGAAATTGAATCTATTTGAAAGTTTAGGGTCACGTCATATAGGATATTTCACACGGTAAAAACTGAAGTCTAATTTTAAGACTTTTTTTCCTACATATAGGTCAACACCTTTTTGAGCCTAAAAATCAAACTTTAAAAGTTTGAAATTATTTTCCTTTTAAATAGTATTATCCGGTCTAAATTTAAGGTATTAAAATTTAAATTTTAGTCTAAAAAATCTAAAAATTAGTTCCAAATTTCTAAAAATTCTCAAATTAAAACCTTATGGTTTAAGTTTAAGATGTCTGAGTCTTAAATTTAGACTGGAATGGTTAAAAAATAGTCATAAACTTCTAAAATTCGTAAATTATCCGGGTAAATAAGACTATCCGGTCTAAATTTAAGACTTAAAAGTTTTAATTTCAAACTGAAATTACTAAAAAGTAGTTACAATTTTCTAAAACTGACTCAAATTTAGACTTCGAAGTTTAAATTCCAAACCTTTTTTTTATGTTTATGCCAGGAGCTAAATTGCCTCTAATGCCGAAGTGTTTAGGTCCATGAGCAGAAAACTTCCAAATTCAAATTCAAGCCGAATTATTTTTGCCCTGAGTGGGATTTGAACCACTGCTCTTTGGATCACAAGGCAAGCACTTAGCTAACTGAGCCATCCACGCCCGCGAATTAAATTCTTAATTTTAGATTAATATGTATAGAAAATATACTCAGACTCCTAAAATAAACCAATTCCAGACTTTACTTTCTAAATTTTAGAATAATGAGTTTTAATTATAGGCTGAAACGATTAAAAAGTAGTCACAATTTTCTAAAACTGAATAAATTGTAGACTTTGAAGTTTTGTTTTTAGACCGAAAAGTCGAATTCGAGCCTCGCGACTTTTCTAAAAATTGACCGACCGACTGATGAATTTGAAAAAGAAAAATAAACTAAAAAGACTAAATATTAGACAAAAAGTTTAATTCAATTTTATCCGAATTGAAGTAAAACTTACAAGGTTTAGTTCTCAAACTTATAGGTCTAATATTTCGATTAAAAGTTTAGAAATAAGGCGGAGAGGTCTAAAACAAATTCTTAAGAAAGAAAAAGTTTACTTTTTAAACTATAGTCTTAAAAATAAACCGAAACTCACTAAATATTAAACTTTTCGACTAAAATATACTCTAAACTTTCAAAAAGTTTTAAAAATAGAGAAAATAGTTTAAAATTCCACTAAACTTTCAAAAGTTTAAAAAATAGAAGGAAAAAGTCTTAAAATTAGACTCCAGTTTTTACCGTGCACGATTGCCTCGCAATCGTAGTTTTCAGGAAACTTGCTACACTAAACAAATTTTCATTAAACAGTTATCACATTCTAAACACATTTTACCTCTATAAATTTTTCAATATGACTCACCGTTTCGTTTGTATGGGGGTCGGAGAAGTAGTAGTCCAATTTTAACCGTTCAAGAACTTAACCTAGCCATTTACGAGAACATTAACTATACAAAATTTCAAGTCTTTTTTCGAAAGTTATGGAGTTCACGGATGGACAGATGAACAAACATAGAGACAGACAGGCACACAGACAGACAGACGGACATGCGGAAATCAAAATCTTCTCCGTAACACCCTGGTGTAGTTCACGGTATACTAAATTTAATATACTCCTATATGCTATATCACATAGAGTATAAAAACCGCATCAAAAGCGGTTGGGTGGAGTTAGGGCATTTTAAAAATGTACGTCAATTTGATGCGTTTTCGTAGAAATAGGTATACCATATAAGGATCTTCAAAATTAGAGGGTTGCGGAAGAAAATGCATTGCGTTGTATTAGTATTAGTGAATAATTAAAAGTCACCAATACTTGTGGAACAAAAGTTCTTTCGTTTTCTAGGAATTTGCGTTTAAAATATTCGCAATCAGCTTTGTTACATTGAAACTGATGAACAGTGCTTATAGATGACTGAACAAATGCTGAAAGTATACCATTTCCAAAAACTGCTTATATCAATATTCTTTTGATAACATCAGTGGTGTGTTTTACAAATCGCGAAGCATTAATATTTTTTTTTTTCTAAATCCACCTAGAAATATGAAATCCATAAAAATATCCATCGCATGTACTGAATAAAGACACCAATTTTTTTTCCCTCAATCGATAATAAAGACGAAATAATTTAATATGGATCACAAATCCGGTCCACACATTTAAAGATTATGCTAATCTTTATCCTTAAAATTCACATGTTAAAATAACCTTCACCGGATAGGGATTTATAAAGAGAAGATGAAAATATAATCATAATAGAAAAAAATCGTAAATTATATACAACCGTTTGTAAAGGCAACGTCGGATTTGAGATCTATAGGCTTTAAACATTTTCCATTGGCATCAATTGTTAGCAAACACATAAGTTTCCCTCTTTTCCGTATACTCCCAATTTAAACCGAGCCTAATTTCAATGTGAATACCAACACTACCATGTGTAAGCTATTTTTTTTTATTCCTAATAGTTTATAATATTCCATTATATGTTCATTGGTAGGTAGGTAGAACGACGAAGCGTTTATGATTTGTCAATGGCTACCCCTGTCCAACCCATACAAAAATTTCCACACCCTTGGCTATGTGTTCACGTAGTTGATTTCAAAATGTACTACAATGTAAAAACATTTCCTGGCCTATTGCTTCGTGAAAATCGACCATGTTGAACATCGATAATTTGTTCCTGTTGAGTGGCAAGAATTCCTTTCATTGCTACATATCAAGGACAAGGGCAATATTGGTCGCTGTTGTGCGTTTCTAATTCGTAGATGAATAGTTATTTATGCAATAGCGAACTAACAGTGGGTTTCGATTTAGAGAAAACCTGAATTGTATTTTCTTTTTTGGTTTAGGTAAATATTTTGGGGTACGCCAATATTGTGTAAATGTGAATAGTGGAATGCCTATGTTAAATATGTTTACACGGATTTCCACTGAGCAAGCATGAAAACACAAAACATTTCAAATGTTAAACGTGCGTACCACAGAAACTAGACATTGAGCTCTTTTTTTATGCGGTAAAGGTTTTAATCCATGGTTCAATGAATGAGCAAATATCTGCTACTATAACGCGATCATAGTATTAGAGATGTGTGCAATATAGAAATCAGTTTTTGAAAAATATGTTGTATTTAGTATACCGGAAAGAATAAATTTTTTTGAAAATTTCGTTTGTGAAAAATACGATAATTCCCTGCGGACTACGTTTATCTCCTGGAAAAATGAATCCTTCTCGTAGTTTCTTAAATTCTTTTGAAGATTTTTGAATGTTCAGATGAAAAATTTAATCTATATAAGGATTTACATTTTGTTGAATCATACGTTATCTAATATACAATTTATCTATTAATTATACAATATACAGGGTGGGCCAGAATAGACGCGGGGGTTTGAATTCTTTATAATTTTTTTATTTTAGCGAAACCTATAATTTTTTTTTCAAATGCATGTAGTTGATTGATGGGGAATATTTTTGGTCTAAACATGGATAATTATATCCCGCAAGTGGTGGCCATTTTCTGCTTCGCAAATCCGTGCTCTTTCCAAGACATTTTCAATAACCTTTCGTGTTATGGCCTCGATTTCACTGCGAATGTTGGTTTTCAATTGGCTGATGGTTGTTGGCTTGTTGACGTACACCTTTTCTTTCAAATATCCCCAAAGGAAACAATCTGGAGTCGTTAGATCAGGTGAACGCGGAGGCCAATTGAAATCGCAACTTTTCGAAATAATGCGTCCGCCAAACATGTCCCGTAAAAGAGCCATTGAGCCCACCGGTTCGTTGTTCTATTGTGTACAGGTCCATTTTAAATTGCCCAAGTCTTCTTAACAAAATGCTGAAACAAAATAAAAAAAATAAAAATAAAAAAAAAGTTATAAAGACTTCAAACCCCTGCGTCTATTCTGGCCCACCCTGTACAAAGGGCAAATATACAGGGTGTTACAATGACTTGGATCGATCTTAACAGAAAATAAGACAATGTTATTTGTTAAAAATTTTTGATTTCTCTATGGAATCATGTTATTTGGCGCATGGCAATTATGTGTGAAAGATAATATCGCTCAAATGTTTGCCAAGGCTTCGGCAGCACACCTCCAAAAAGATGTCCAACAGAGGTTAGAAATCATTAGACGTTTGAGCCTTAATCACATTTAACATAGGTCCTTTCACTAACTTAAACTTTTAGTTTTTTTATGTAACTTTCACAGTTCCCACAGTATTTTTATACTTTATATGATAATCATATAGGACCAAAAAAAATCAATTTGACCATTCCTTCTCCTCTCCCCCAAACAAATTGATTTTTTTTCTATAAAAATTTTATATGTTCTCATATAGAGTATTTGACGATTGGCCCGTGTCCCTTGTAGCTTTTCTTATGTTTTTTAGTACATATCAATCATTTTTATCTTTGCATATGTAATTACTTATGTTTATTCATTATCTGAAACATAAAATTGAGCGGTTTCTTATATATGAAAGTTACAGAATGTATTATGTTAA
Organism: Chrysopilus asiliformis; assembly: GCA_964034945.1. Taxonomy (NCBI): domain Eukaryota; kingdom Metazoa; phylum Arthropoda; class Insecta; order Diptera; family Rhagionidae; genus Chrysopilus; species Chrysopilus asiliformis. Next base: position 58,548,726 of record OZ035960.1, read on the forward strand.
TAGCCAGTTCAAAAACGAAATGGGTTGATCAAATGCCCAAAACTTTGATAGAGATTCATAAAAACTGTGGAATATACATTGTCAAATGAGTGAATTATAATGATACACGGTTAGCAAATTTAATGTAATTTTAACAAAAAAAATGTATGCATAAAAATCCATCAGATTTTTTTTTATCATTTTGATACATTTGTTATTTATTATTTGTTATAAACTTTTTGTATGGAATTTACTCCAACGTATATCAAACTTGCCTATAAAAATAAAGAATGAAACGAATAAACATTTTTTATCAATTTAATATGTGAAATATTTTAAAGAATTTGATACCAAAGGGCCCATGGGATCAAATTGGGGGGTAAATTCACAGGTATAGTTCTTACCAAAATTCCAAATTTTTTTTTACTTTTTACTAAACTTAAATACAAATCTACATATATAAAACAAAACATTTTTCTTTTTTTCCATAAATTCTCGATTCTCGTATTTCTTACCGGTTTCTTTGATAACAGTAAAATTATATTTTTGATATATATAAATTGTAACGCCAAGATCCTGTCATCACACACAAAAATGAATTACACCAGTGTGTTTAGAATGATAAAAAAAATTGAATTTTGCATGTCCGTCCGTCCGTCTGTCCATCTGTGGCGCGGATTGTGGGCGCATGGATTGAGCTAGAGACTTGAAATTTTACGCATATTCGTTTTTCGTAAAATTCAAGGCTAAGTTCGTTAATGGGCAAAAATGGACCATTAGCCGTTATTTCGTTATTCCTTTCGTTGAATGGAGTGGTGTACAAAATACAATGCGATATTCAGATATGATCGATCTAATTTTTGGTATCGAATTGATAATACTAATTTATAGATATTATGTTAGATAAAAAATTGAGTGAAATCAATACAAAGTTGTGTATCTTTTTTTAATTGAAAACAATGCTACATAAAAAATGCCAAATTTTGTATAATTTCTACTTTGATAAAAAAACATAAGAAAAGCTACAAGGAATTTTTGTTCTAAAATATCAGATATGAGAAGCACACAACTTTCTTATACAAAATCGATGTCTCGATATCACTAAAACATACCAATTAATAGTAAAAGGCCAAAATGTAGAGAATTTTAATATATTTAATTCTTCCTTTAACCTTTTTTACTTTCCTGTGTGTATCTACACTCAACGAAAAAAGTGCCCAATAATTATAAATTTGTTCATAAATACTACATCTATTTATAGTATTTATGAACAAGCGTTCATAGAAAACCAATGTCATTGTTTTTCTAAGCGTGTTTCAATTTTTCTCTCTGAAAAACATGTCTTTTTTCTCTGAAAAGCGGCAGCGCAGCAAAAGTAGCCAAGTCTGATAGTACCATTAAAAAGCTGTTTTCTTTAAAATGTAACCCATAACATTTTAATCGAGCTTCAATATAAATGTTTCACAAATAGTGAAAAGTGACTTATGGGAATATCACGGATTTCATATGAAAGCGATTTGAGGAAAATCTATGTAGGTATTTGGATTCATTTAGGGCTTGATAGTATAAGTACCTCGTTAAGCAGTATACGAGTTCGCCACCCCTTTGACAATTTCACAGCCTGGATCATGAGATCAGAATTAAGATCATCAAAGGACTAATATCAAGCTGAAAGCTGCATTTGACATTAATCCTGGTCCACAGCTGTTTATAAGAACTCCAATCTTCTGAACGCGATAATCCTATGACGCGAAATTAAAAAGAGGAAGTGGTTCATATGTTATGTGTACTATAAGAGATCAAATCAAGTTTACTTAAAATGTGAAATATTTCCTAATATGTATGTTCTTGTAACTTATTCTTTAATTTTATGTTATACCAATTTTTTTGTCTATTATTCTTTATTTCAAAGGAATTCCTATAATGAAATGCGGTTTCGATCTAAGGATCACTGGGTTTAAAGCAAAATTTTTTACAAGCGATTGATTGAACAATGAAGCATGAGAAAATAGATGAAAACATTTTAATGGTCAATTGAGAATTGTATGTGAACGTCAGAAATATTTCGAATGATCAAAAGAGAAGTTGAACATAAATAAGCAATCAACAAACATTGATAATCCCTCCAACATGAAAAGGCTATTCGAACTGTGGTTGATCGGTTTATATCGTTTTTTAAACTCAGATTAGTAAATTTCAGTTTTTCATTGTGTTTTGAACTGAACAAAAAACTGTGCCAAACAAAAACTAAAAAACAGCATATTCTGTTTGCCATTTTCAGATTTCGAAAAATAATACTTTAAATGCATTGAATCAATGTAACTGAAAGACCGACATTCATGCTTGTTTATTTTGAAAATATCGGTCTTATTGTATTTTTAAAAAAAAATATGCCAAGAAAACTATGTATGCCGTAGTACACCAAAGACTCGACCGATGCACAAAATCAAAATCGTTTTCTATTGGTCAAAAAAAAAATCTTTTGATCCATTGAAAATTACTTCTTATGTTCTGTTTATTTTTTAGTAGGAAAAGTAATTGCTTTAAAATTTGTTTTTTTTTTAAATATAAAATATGATTTTTTGTTATTATTATAAAATTTTTGTAAAATTGTATAAGTAGTTAAACATAGTACATTTGTTAAAGTATATTTTATTAGTAACACGAAATTAAATAACAATTTAACTAAAATTGGTTTATCATACATCATCATCATAAATATCATCATATCATATCATACTAATATATCCTATAATATAATACGAAGAATGTCTGTTTGTCTGTTTGCACAAACGATCTCGAAAACCCGCCTAATGATTTTCACGATACTTGGGGGTTAGGGATTTTCGGGGACAAGGAATCGATCTAGATAGGTCTCACCTCTGAGAAAATTCCCCCTCGATACCCCTCGGCTGGTATCTTCGAATTGGGTGGTCCGATCTTAATGAAACTTTACAGTATTACTAAGGAGGCTAGGGGCTTTCGATTTTTTCACTACAAACCTGACTTTTCCCTCCCCTCGTTACCTCTCGCCTGGTATCTTCGAATTGGGTGGTACGATCTTAATGAAACTTTACAGTATTACTAAGGGGCTAAGGGGTTTCGATTTTTCCACTACAAACCTGACTTTTCCCTCCCCTCGATACCCCTCGCTTGGTGTCTTCGAATTACGTGAAGGTATCTTAATCAAAATTCGCAATATTGCTAGGGTGTAAGGTTTTTCGATATACATTCTAAAAATATCACTTTTTAGATATCTATCGGCAGTGATAAATAGTAATTACAAAACAATCAAGTTCCCTGAACCTCATTATACGAAACATGTTGCAATTACAATCGGATTCAATTACTCAGAGACAGACTGCATTAAGAATAACAATTGTATGTTTTCATGTTTGTGTATATTTTTTTCGAAACAGGTTCTATAGATTTTGATGAAATTCGGCGACTTATAGTTTTTGGGGACAAAAATGGGATCACCTTAGGTCCCATCTTCAGGGAAATTCGGTAAAGTTCTATAAGGATACTGCGAATATTCTTTGTCCCGTTTTTCTTCAGGAAAGTTTACACTATAGGGTTTTTGAGGTCGCTGATCCCGAATATGATGTTGGAGTTTCAAAATTTGAAACGGAAGATCCTATAGAATATCGCGAATATCCTATTTTTTCTGGAAAATATACATTAGGGAGTTTTTGAGGTCGGTGATCCCGAATCTGATGTTGGAAATTCAATATTCGAAACCAAAGGTCCTGTGGTGATAACAAAAATATTCTTTCTTTCCTTTTTTTGCGAGGAAGTTAGCGGAGTGGGCTTTTGGATCGGAGATTTAAAACCTCAGGAAAACTACTGTGAAGTTAACGTGAATCTACTTTTTTCCCCAAAAAAAATAGCAAAAGGAGGATTCTGAGGATTCCGAGCATAGATGTTCGTCGGGGGTCCAGCCCCAACATAGACCCATTAAAAAGTAGCCCGAGAGGTGAGGGAGTAAGAGAAGGGGGTAAAGTGATCTCGAAACTTAGCTCTTCCTCTATGTTACCCTTTCGCGGAGAAACTACCGAGCCGATCGGCCTGAAGTTTAGCTCCAACATAGACCATAAAAAAAATTGAAAAAACTTAACCCGGCAACGACGGGTATGCAAGCTAGTATTTCATAAACATCGTTAATGAAATATTGTCTAGGGGTAATTCTTGTATTTCATCTATAGTTTGAGAGGGGTTGGTTGTATCCTGTAGCAACTTTTTCGCTTCTTCATCTAATTCCAAATGTCGCGATTTCCATAGGTGTCTAATTCTCTAAACGCATCGGTCAAATGATACGAGTAATATATGTTAATTAAGTCTTCATTTGCGCTATTCCTTGACATTTTCCCGGTGTTATGTTCTCTGAAATACCTGTAGTATTTCTTCCTTTTTCTTGAGCTTCTTCTGATAGATCTCCAAGTGGTAGAAAATTATTTCTGATGATGTCTTCACCATGATAAAATATTTTACAATATTTTGTGGACTATTTGTGGCATTAACTCCGCCTAGGACGGTCACAAGTTCGGCTGGAAAAGGAGGAGGGTAGCTGCGGGGTGAGCCAGTTCAGGGTAGATCGTGACCGTTTTGCGGGATAGACTTAATTGGGAGACAGTATACCAGGATTGCAACTACTGGACTTACCAAGTTCCTTGGAGACCCAAAAGGGTGTGCAGCGTAAAAACACGAAGGAACTAGTCCTCTCCAAGTAAGGTTGGCGCACGGCTGATAAAAACTACTATCAGAAAAGCCGATAATAACCTCGTAACTGGACTGGGTCTACGGCAACGATCTAGGCAACGAACACGGTATAATAATTTACAAATTTTCTCATAGAACGTACGTTCTCTGTATAGAGCCAGAGCTTTACAGCAATTAACCGTTACCCTGTCCCAATATAGAGCCAATATCACCGCGTTGCAAGGATTGAGATGGACAGGAAGTGGTGTTTTACAGAAGCGTAGGTATGGTCTCTATTATAGCGGCCATGAAAAAACACATGTTCGGAGTAGGCTTTCTAGTCGGCAACATAATGAAGTCTACTGTTATCAGATTCGTAGCTGTATCGGATAGACTATGCACTCGCGCGCGAGGCAATTTCCATAATATAAGCCTCATCAATCCCACAGAAGAGGCCTCCATCGAGGAGAAGGAAGCCTTCTACGAATATATTGAAAGGGTCCTAGACGTATGTCCAAGGAGTCACGTGATTTCAACACCAAAGTAGGACGAGAGTCAATATTCAGGAGATAAATTAGCACCCATAGTTTGCATGAGGACACCAGTGACAATGAGCAATGGACAATAGAGCTAGCAGCATCTAAGAACTTGGTCATTGCTAGTACACGGTTTGCGCGAAAAGATATCCACAAGGCCACCCGGACGGGGCACTCGAAGCCAAATAGACCACGTATTGATAGACCGCTGCAACTACTCGAGCCTGATGCGAATATGGACGTACCGCGGGGCCAATATCGACTCGGATCACGGTATAGAAAAAGTACGGTATAGAAAAAGTCAAAGATTATGCATGTAAATCAGGTGAGACTCAACACGGCTGCTCTAAGGGACGAAACTATCAGACGGAACTATAGCAGATCCATCGAGTCTGCTCTCGTTCAAAACCTCGAAGGAGAGGAGCCCGAAAGCGAAAACAGCTGGTCACGCATCCGAGATATTGTAATTGAGTCAGCTGAGTCCCTCTTAGGCTGCAGTCGTAGACCAGATTAAAATGACTACTTGCAATTATATCCTAGTTGCATGGTGTTTTCAAGTCAAATGTTCTATGGCGCTAAAAAAAATTCTCTGAACTGAAGTGCCATTTTTTTTAAATGGGAAAAGTATATTTTTAAGTGTAGAAATATGAATTAAAAATACAGATTCACATGTTGTAAACAATAAAATACTGTAGACTTAACTGAGTAAGCAAACCATGGATGGAAACGGTTTCGATAGAAGAAAAACTAGAAAAACTATATGCCCGAAAATTATTAAAATAAAATATTAAAATCCTTCAAATAATTAACATTGTCTTTAGCGAATAAGATATTCTAGAATTAACGTTAGAAATAATTATAGAACCAACCGTTTCAGAATTAAGTTTAGCCTTAACTCTGTAAAAAAGTCTGTGAACAAATAAAAATTCCTCACAAACTAAAAATATTTCGATTACAAACATTTACTCTATCAGTATAATTCACAAAGAGAAGAGTTTATTTGTAATCATTATAAAAAATACAAAAAAAAAATTAAAAAAAAAGCTTTTATTAAAAAAAAGGTACTGAAAAGGATAAAATAATTTTCTGGTACTGTGTATTTGAAATAAAATCGAGATTTTTATTTTTCATGGTGTTATCTCGTTTTTATTTCTGATACACAGTACCAAAAAATAATTTTTTTCTTTTTAGTGACTGTCATTCACGAAACTGAAATCACCTTATCCTTACAGGATTTTCCGTTATTTTTACGGACTTCTTATACATCAAAATCTGATTCACCACCCCAAAAACAGTCAGATGATTTTTTTCCGAAAAATTACGAAAAGATTAATTCTTCCAGGACCTTCCATTATCCTTACAGATTTCTTGATGACAGAAACGGATTCAGCGGCCCCAAAACTCCCAGAATAGTTCGTATCCCGGAAAATTCGAGCAAAAGAATAATCACGTTATCCTCACTGGACCTTCTCTTATCCTTATAAGGGCGGTGAAAATATTGTATTGTCATCGGACTTACGTATGTGTAACGTATGGGCTTCAGTAAGATCGCGAGATGCATTTTGATTTGAACGCCCATTTTCATAATAAGCCTGAATAACTTTAACGCGTTGCTCGATTGTGTATCTTTCCATGGTTCAAATTGAGTTAGTCTGAAATTGAGAAATGTCAAATGAAATGCAGAAAAAAACTTGACGTTTAGGTGTGGTTCACATTCAACATCGGCCCTTAAAATTTAACCACCCTTTATAGACTCGTATCTGTGAGATTTATTACGCGTTGTTACGACCCACTTCTATCAGTTATATAAGCCACTTTGAGACTTAAGAGTTTTATTTCGTGGTTATAAGTCATGTTGAACGATTTCTGAAATGACCAAATAGTCGTCCATCCCACTGAGCGAGATGTCACACTGGCCATCAGCTCCTGCAGCTGACTGATCCCGACATCAGTTGCACATGTAATCCATGACACACTGCATGACACACTGCAAAAAATAGGCAGCTGCATGTCTGGGACACAGAGCTGACTTTTTTGAACTGACCTAAATGTAGCTGAAATCAGGAACATGTCGGGTAGTTTCTAATGTCATTTTTCTTAGATTAAATAAAATAAAATGATAATTTGGAATATATTTTTCGTCTGGAGGTAATACTTAATTGTCATCAGTAGCACAGGCTATTAAAGCAGTGTGGCCACTCTCTAGGTTATAGGCTCTCTACTTCATATAATGTTGACTTTAAAATAATTACTATTTGGGAACATAATAAAATTTTGACAAGTCTGTTGAACTAATAAACTTTTGAACAAGCGAAAATAAATACGATGTCCATCGAATAGGAGAAATTAAACACAGCAATCGTACAAGCTGTAGGAAAAGGTGGATGCTTGTACGATTGCACATATTCAGTTTTTTTTAGCGGAGAAATAAGGAGAAGTTCTTCCTCCGAGTCCAACATTTTGACGTTTGAGGTCAGCTGTTCCCAGTTCAGTGTGCCACGTCAATTGATCGAATCAGTTCCTGCAGCTGGCCAACCTGATGTTGGGATCAGTCAGCTGCAGGAGCTGATTGACCAGTGTGTCATCTCCCTGAGGTGTTCGTGTAAAATCGGGAGCTGATCGTTCCTCCGATAGGGAGAAGCTATTTATAATATACGTGTTGCCGTTTCTAAAGTATTTGTAAACTAAAATAACTTATTTTAGAAATCTTTAAACACACGCGTGTTTCGAATTAATCGGTTTTACGTCTTTTACAGCCAACGTTCCTCAATAAACCAAGTCAGGTTATTTTACTGTTAGTTACCCGCTTTTAAGCCTGGGTTATATCCAGTTGTTACAAATTGATTAATATATCGTTATAATACCGCTGATCTGGTAAATATAAATTTTGGCGGGAAACCAATTTCGGTGAAATTACGTCCCGCGAAATAGTGGTGGGCAAAATCACTCAACTTCAGAAATAACTACTATAACATAAAATTTTCACACCATCCGCAATTCGTCCGCTTCACAGAGAAACAAATCGATAATGATTCAGATGATTCAAAACTCAAAGTTGATTCACCAGAGTCAGACTCGGTCACCTTAATACGAATCTAGCCACTATTATAACAATATATCAGCGGTATTATAACAATATATAACGAATCATACATTCAAAAAGAATCACTCTTTGAATCAAATGAATCAACGAGTCAAAGAGTAATGTGAAGAGTCATGAGTCATCACATCACTCTGACTTGAAACGAATCGAATCGATTCATTTGATTCAAAGAGTGATTCTTTTTGAATATATTATTCTTAGTATCAGTGATGGCTGTCGATTCATGACAGCGTGCTTTGTAGAGTGTGTTTTATGTTGTGTCTCTTTTCTCTTACCAATGAAAATCTAAGCAATGCTTATGCCCCACTTCATAATGAGCGTCAGCAGACGGCAAACTTTTCTCCGTTCTGTTATGCATTTTTTTCTTCGATCGTTGGAGGTATTGCGGAGTGAGAGAAATTTCTTTGAGCTGATGAGTCCCGTAATTTGATTCAGTGCAGTGAATCACTCTTTTCGAGTGAGTTACCTTACCTGAGTTACCTATCTCTACCGCGTAACGTAACTTAAAAAGTGCTAGGGTAAAGTCGGGTGAAATGGAACACCTTTTTTATTTTTGAAATATCTCGGGAAATAAAAGAGCTTTTTAAACGAAACAAAAATAAAATCATTCTTTATTACAAACGTAAAAATAAAATCAGAACTCTGGCATAAAAAAAAAGGGTAATTCAATATTTTTTTTTAATTTTAAAAAAAATATCAAAAGTTCCATTTGTCCTCCATGGTCGGGTGAAATGGAACTTACCATAAGGTGAAATGGAACACTACTTTTTATTCAAATTTTTATTGCCGCATTTATTGCAAGTCATTGCAAATGACGCGCAGGACTCGTGCGACCACAAATTACAGATGACACATTGAAGGCAGTCGTCTTTTTTTTGCGTTTTCATGTAGGGCTGACCGGGCTTAGTTGGCTATAGGGGTAAGTAGACTCATTGCGGTTCAGTCAACCACGGTTGAGAACAACCCTGCGTGAATTGGACTGTTTATTCAGTCGACTGACAGCTCTCAGTGAACCTACGTCGTTAGACCAAAGTGCTCTTGGAACGAACTGTGAGGGGAAAAAACGAAATTTCAAGCGCGTGAGTGATTGTTTTTTCTTGTTAATTAAATTGTTTTGTAGCTTACACTTTCATTGTATTGAGCTCGTCAGTGATTTCAAGTGAAAATTTATGTATGAGTTAACAAGTTAGTGAAGCATTTTCTGACTCATACTTTTTCATTTTTTTTCACGAGTGTGTTAAAAATAAAATGGCGGCTTGGGGCTAGTTGACTCACAGTATACTGGGGTTAAATGACTCGATATGAATTACCTATATTTTTTTGTTAATTAATTTTATTTTTTTAAATTAGATGAAATTTACACCCCGATTGCGAGTGTCGTGTCGTTTTCGACAAGAGTCGTTTTACGTGTTGTTGTTAGTGTTTTTCTACCAACAACAACACGTAAAACGACTCTTGTCGAAAACGACACGACACGCAATCGGGGTGTTAATTTATGTTAATCTGAAATGTTATTTATTTTTTAAAGAATATATTTTTTCATAATTAATATAGTTTTTTAATATGTTCCAACACATTTTCCCCATAAAAAGTATAGAGTCAAATAACCCCGTTCACAGAGTCAACAAACCCCAGACACGGGGTTAGTCGACTCATCGAACAACTTTTTTTAAAATGAAAAAAAATATTTGAAACACTTATAATTAGTCAAAATACACGATTGACTAAGAAACACAATTGAATAAACCAACCAAAAACGTCTTTACTGCACCTGAAATAATTACAGTAAAACCTCTATAAAGTAGATTATAAAAAGTGGGTCTACTAGCCCCGGTCTACCCTACTCCTCCCCACATCCTACATAATTGTTTTTCCGAAATCTTCAGGTCCATCAGACTCGCTCATATAAATTATTTCGTCCCTTTCTTCTTCCGAGTCTTCATATTTTTGGGAAGCTCTCTTCCGCGGTTAAGATTTTTTTAATTTTTTTTTTTTTGTTTTATAGGCTCCAATATTTATATGTTCTAATACACCTCCGTTTGGCTATTCCATCTCACCCTTTTGGTTGCATTTGACATTACTGTAAATCAGAAACTAACATGTCTCGACTTGCTGCTTTTATCAATAAATTTACGTAGTGTGAATCTAACTGTGCATTTTGATGTACCCACACAATCACTCCGCCAAATACTTACCAAAAAAATTAAATCTAAAAAATCCACAAAAAAAGTTTTACGACAAAAACGATTTTTTTTTTGGTTTTTTGCTTATAAAAAATAAACAAACGTATGCAGCGTGACGATACCTTGACGCGTCGAGGTTTTCTGAAATACTAAACAAACTGTTGCCGACGGCAATAGCAATTAGGTTTGACAAGTGCGAAATAGTGGGGGTGTTCCATTTCACCCTCTGTTCCATTTCACCCGACTTTACCCTACATCGAATTTTTGAAAAAAAAATCCCAAACGCAAGTTATTCAACCTTTTTCCCCAAAATACGTACTTGTCATAGCAAAATCAGTTTCCCAAATTCCCGGGCAAATTCGTTTCCCGCCAAAATTGCCATGGCAAAATTTAAATCAAGTACCACTACACAACTTAAATTTATTATTCACAATTTTAATCGCTCTAAAGCGAACATGCAATGTAACCCGACCTTTTGTTTGGCAGATATTAATTGAATATCAGGTAAGCGATAATAATTATCACAAAAGTTTTTCGAATTCAACATGATATTACAAACGATAACCTCGGTAATAACATAAAATAAAAATTTTAAGGTGGAAGTGTTCTGGTCGCATCAAAGAGTCGTATATTGGTTGTGAAGGCGGGAGGTAACGACTCGTAGACTTTACGACTTTTTGAGTCGTAGTAAAGTCATAAAGTCGTAGTTGCACTTCCAAATTTGATTCCGAAGATTAGATTTCCCTATATGTTAATCTCTTGCGGCAAAACTACCGAGCCGATCAGCCTAAAATTTCACATAGATGTTCGTTCGAGTTTCAGTCCTAACATAGACCTATTTAAAAGTAGTCCGCGAGGTGGCAGTGTAACGGGAGATGGTAAAGTGAATCCGAAGCTTGGTTTTTCCTGTATGTTACTCTTTCGCGGGAAAACTACCGAACCGATGGACCTGAAGTTTGGCAAAGGTGTGTGACGGAGGTTCTTCTTCAACATAAGTCCACCAAAAAGTATCTCGTGAGTTGTGGAGTCAAGTAAGATCGAACCGAACAGGCTTTTTTCAAGTTTGATATCATTTTCTTTTAAACGCAGCTCTCAGACAAACCAATCTCAAACAGATGTTTTTAATTCCAAAACTGATTTTTCCGCTATTAAAAAAATATTTCAGAAACCCAGAAGTTTTTCGCTTCCAAAAGTTTTGTGACCAATTGTTTAAACACATTTCTTCCACACGTTTCTTTTCCCATATTTCTAGGGCAGTATGTGGTTTTAAGATCCTATAAAAATTTTGTCGGTAACAAAATTTGTTCACCGACAACATTGGATAATTTTTCTTATACTAATTTTTAAGGATTGTTTGTAAAATGAGTGGTGTAAGCTTTTCTCGTGAAATTATAAATATAAATGAATTTTGGTTTTTGTAGAATCTTTTTTCTAAAATTTCATAGTAAAAATTTATGTCCAGTATTTTATAGATATTTTACATGTCAGAATTTGCTTTCCTTATTTTTTAATTTCTGATAAACCATTTTCCACAAAAAAAATACAGCGACACAGTATATGACATTAACTAACATATGTATATACTATAGCTAGGACATGATTTATACTTTAGTAAATGCAAAATGTGTACACAAACGCTAAAAATTAGTTTGCCCAAAGCATATATTTCAACACAAATGCGAACAAAGGCGGGAATGTGCATCTTATCGACGTTCAAAAAGCATCGGTTATTGTGGATACGACAAGATATATAATCAACACAAAACTGAAAATATAAAGTGAGTTTGAGGCTGATGGGTCACTGTGTATAAAGTAATTTGATCCTTTTTGCTGTAATGTCTCTTTTAGACTTTCAGTCAATTGTCGCCATATTTGCATCTCTCTATAGGTACATTTGAGTATAAAGAGGGTGTTCCGTAATGCCCTTCCGTCATCATAGGTTGTCATGCCGTTGTCAAGCGACATATGCGTTTTGTGTACTTATAGTTCCTTTCTCAAAGTATATGACTGTGTTGTATCAATTCCGGCAAAATAAAGATTTTTGACATGCAAGACTGAGGAAATGACAAAAAAATGGTTTTGATGGTTTTACATGGAAAATATCGATTAGAATACAAACTAGATCTGATTGATGGCTGTATTTACGCATTAACTTAGTGTGTAAATAAATTTCATGGTCCATTAGATAAACGCAATAAAATGTCGTTGCGGATACAAGATGTTATTTAGACCAATTCGTGGATGTTTTCACATTTCTGGCATTCACAAAAATATTTCATTTTTTGCCTTTTTTTTAAATATTGGTGCTAACATACATACTTAACACACCTTGCCGTAAAGGCTTTCCAAACATTGTGTTTCTTGATCGATATATTGAGTGATTTTTTTATTTTACGATACTAAAGGCTGTTTCAAATAAATATCATATTTGTCTGCCTAGGTATATTGGATTTAAATAGCCCGTACAAATTTGCTTATTCAATATTTGCGTTGAACTTAAATCATGATCAGTACTTCGTAAAACATTCGATCTCGTGTCTTATGTTACGCAGGTAAATTTATTTTTCCCGTGCAATTTCATTAAAAATTTAATATTTGAAATTTGTTATGAGAGTATAATATTAGACAACGTTATAAAACAACCAAAAATAAAAAAAAGCGTTTCCAAAAGCGCCCGAAATGTATAAAATAATACGTGTTTCATACTTCAGCAATTAAATGCACGCAATATTGTGCAGACTGTTTTCAGTATGTATTTTCCTTAACCTCTGGAGCCCAATGAACGCAACGCGAACGCAACTAAAACGTACAAACTGTCACGCAGCGCAACATTTCAGCGGCAAAGCCCAATGGCATCTCGTGAAGTAGTACAAGTGACATAATATAAAGTGGTATAAAGTTGGCAAAATTTCAAAAATGGATAATTTTGAAGCAATAATTTGCTTTGTTGGTCTTTATCTTTGTTATTTGTATGTTATTGCACTAAGGCTATCAATTTTTCCTTGAACAACATTTCCTCAACCTCACTTTATGAACTGTCAACGCAGAATTGCTGCGGCAAAGTTAGAAGTTTGCAAACTTTTGCGTTGTAGTTGCGTTCACTGCGTTCACTGTGCTCACTTCAAATGATTTCTATTGAACAAACTTGTAAGTGACAGTTTCTGCGTTCGCGTTGCGTTCATTGGGCTCCAGGCATAATAGTTTATTTGTAAAAAAAACTCATTTGCGATCAACACAAAACATTTCTTTTCAGTATTTAGTTTCGGAAAAATATGTAAAAAATAATATATAATACGGTTCTCGTTCGAGATGTGGGAAATTCTATATCCTTTAAATTTTGTTATATATATCCCTTAAATTTTGAAACGTTTGGGCTTTTAGGGAAACTGCTAACGTTTGGGCTTTTAGGGAAGCTAATTTTCCTAACAGTACTCGACTTGTGTATACAGTAATATCGCTTCGATAGCAAATAGAAAAGTGATACTTCGAAATTTTTTTTTTCACTTTGTGTTTTGCTTAGATTTAACCACATTTTTTGAGAATCAACTCAAGTAAATATATTGATAATATTCGCGGAGCCTTAAGCATTCGACACTGACAAGAAATTTTGCATGAAGTTTGCATTGTGTTACTAATAGCTGCCATATTGTAAAAAAGAGCATTCGGGGAATTGTGGACCACTTTTGTCGGGGAATTATGGACCACTCAATTCTTGACATTTGACAAGCAAACTTCGTGTATTTGATGCATATAAGTGTTTTTTCATGCAAAAACACAGCATTAGATTTTCGGCAATCATACTAATATATAAAAATGAGTTGGTGTATGTCTGTCTGTCTGTCTGTTTGTCTGTCTGTTCCTCTTTCACGCAAAAACGGCTAAACCGATTGACTTGAAATTTGGCATGCGTGTCTGTGGTAGTTCTGGTTCCAACATAGGCATACGGAAAAGTATCGCGAGGGGTGGGGGAGTAAGGGGAGGCGGTAAAGTGATTTCGAAACTTAGTTTTCCCTCTATGTTACTCTTTCGCGGGGAAACTACTGAACCGATTGGCCTGAAATTTGGCATAGATGTTCGTCGTGGGTCCAGCCCCAACATAAACCCATTAAAAAGTTTTTAAGTTCTTTCCGGTTTTCTTCGTATTCTAAAATTTAGACAAAAAGCTTAACCTGGCAACGACGGGTATACAAGCTAGTTTCTAAATCGGCCGTTTTGACATTGCCAGAGGATGTAAATGACCTTCGTGAGAAGGCTGATATGAAGCGAAAGAGATTGGAGAGAAAAGGTGATAAACCATAATCGAAAAAGCAAAAAGATCGTGTCAAATCGAAGACATCATAGAAGAAACAACCATCTTCAACCTGTTGTGAGGTGGAAGAATACATCGATTTCTGCATAATTTGTAAGAAAAATATGCCAAAAAAAATGAACCGCCGAAATACCATCGATTGCAACGTGTGCGATCGAGCTGTTCACTTGGGATGCTCCGGAATGACTGCAAGTTACTGGACTTGCGAACATTACGTTTCGGGCTGATTTTCATTGCAATTTTTTACTTCATTTCACTTTGTCTGTTATATAATAAATATATGAATCAAAAAAAAAGTTTGTCTATCACATTTTTCCATTTTTAATCGATTTACAATACCCCAAGATTTTTCAAAATCGCAAAAACGCCATTTTTGCACCAACTGATAAAACTTGTATAATTTAATACAATTTGACCGAACTGCTGTGACCCAAAGAGAGGTTATTTATCGTGCTACAAATTCAAGCTTTGAAATTTTCAGAAAAAGTTATTTTTTGCGAGTTTTTAGCCAAAAAGAACACCCCAGTCTCCCCTACTAATAGCTTAAACATCATTAATTTGTATAGAGAGAATCTTTAACCCCCATAGAAAAAAACATGTACCGAATGGATTAAAAGAAAATAAGAAGATGTTATTTGTTAAAACTCTTTGATTTCTTTATTTTATCATGTTATTTGACACATCTCTGCCTAATTGCTCCTCAATCCGACGAATATGCCATATTACCTCATCCTTCAGCTGTTGAATTGTTGTTGGCTTGTTGGCACAGACCTTAAGGCTTAACTATAATCGACATAAGAACGCATATGTAAATGTCAAATTCCCAACGAATGTTGACATGCATAGCTGTCAACATAAAAGCTAACCATAATAGGCATAGACTGACATAAGTAAAGTTAAATTTTTCTCGATAGTAATTGACAAAGTTGAAGGAAAAAATGAGTGAATTGAAAAAAATTAAAGAAATATTTGAAATTGTGAAGTGCTTAAAAGAATTAAGTGACCTGAAAGATGAACTGGATGAATACGGCAGAAAGAAGCGTTCATGTTATGTACGAGAAATCAATCGCGACAGGAAAACGCACGGATACTACGTAGTCACCTTCTTAAAAGTAAAAAGGCTTGATCCGGATCAATTTTTTATTCACACGAGAATGACCACAAATGTCTTTGACTATCTGTTGTCCTGCTTGAGTCCCTTTTTGGAAAAATTTTAGGTTATGTTCACTATTTACATATGCCAGTTCCATTTGTATCGAATTATTCATGCTTAACGAATGTTTAACGAAGGTTTGAAAGTGGCAACACTCTTGACATATGCCTATTGTGGGTATTAACACTGACTTTCTTATTCTGGAAATGACATATGCAGCTACATATGCGTTCTTATGTCGATTATAGTTAAGCCTTTACTCTTGAGATAACCCCAAAGGAAGAAGTCGAAAGGCGTCAAATCGCATGATCTTGATGGTGAAGGGCGCGAAATTGGCGAATCACAAAGTGCGCGAAATGCATTTTTATTTGAACGCCCATTTTGGTTATTCGATTGTTAATCTTTCCATGGTTGAAATTGCCAGAGACTGAACTTGTCAAACCTGACAACAGATGTCAAAAATCATAAAACATTTAAACCACAATCACATTTATCAGCGGTCCAAACAATTGGAACAACCGATCTTATCATCTTAATAATGTTTTAATTTGTTTTTTTATACCCGTATGGTGAAACCAAAGGGTATATTAACTTTGCCTTACCGTTTGTAACGCCAAGATCCCGTCATCGCACAAAAAAATGAATTACAGCAGTGTGTTTAGAACGATAAAAATATTTAATTTTTGCATGTCCGTCCGTCTGTCCGTCTGTCCGTCCGTCTGTCTGTCTGTGGCGCGGATTGCGGGCGCACGGATTGAGCTAGAGACTTGAAATTTTGCGCAGATCCGTTTTTCGTAAAATGCGAGGCTAAGTTCGTTAATGGGCACAAATGGACCATTAGGGGGGGTACCCCCCATACGAACGAAAACGGTTTTTGTGAATATCTCAAAAACGGTGCATCTTATCAAAAAAGTGCAAGAACAAAAATTATTTAGGATGTGATTCTACATAAAACTCCCATACATCAAAATCCGATTGGAATAAATTTTAAAAAATCTTGTTGGAAAGTTAGACTTCAAAGTGGAATTTTGGTACAACTTTTCGAATTTTGATACGAATATCACCATACGGGTCTCCAATGATTGCCAGATTGGCAATTATAGCTTTTGTTATGTTTGGAATTAATGTAATACTTTTTCAAACACAAGAAAAAAAAAATTATCACTAAATATAACGTACTCTAATTCGACTGGCGGTTGCTCCAAAATTCATTTAAGAATTTTTTAAACTGTTTTTTATTTAATTTTATTCGTAAGATTCTATTGTCATCTACCAGCTATCTGGTAGTTCCTACTTCTACCTGATAATCTAATTTTTGCCCTACTTAGTTGGTGGTTTTGAGAACATTTATGTTTTTCATTGTTTTTTTGACAATTAGATAATGATTATTTTTTCGACAATTGGATAATCCAATGATGTGCACAAACCTTCTTCAAAGTGATTATGGTTAACGGTCAACAATTTTTTGTTTTGCAATCTGGATTTATAATAAGAAAAAGCAAATTATTTGCCATGTCGAATGTTAAAACTTAGAGGCCTGGTGTAAAAAAACACTTTAAAATATTAAAGATTGTTGAAAAAAAGTGGGTTACTTTGCAAACGTGAGAAAAAGTAGGCAAGAAATTTTCTTTTTTTTTAATTCGAAAAAAATTTGATTTAACGAAAATATAAGGAAAAATATCTGATGTGAACAGCACATCACTTTCTTTTTCAAAATTTACGTTTATGCACAATTTACAATATTTCTCGGGTCATAAAAAAAAAATTTTTGAATTCTTATTTTAAAAAATCTGTAATATCTCGATAGAGGATTTACTATAAAAAGAAAGAATGTAGAGAATTTTTATATCTTTAATTCTTCCTTTAACTATTTTTTTTTGCAAGCAATTTTCAAAAATGCAGGGATGGGAAACGAAAAATAACATCGTAACGTTATAGAATTTCGTTATATAACGAAAGTCAAATTTTATTTCGTTACGTTATATCGTTTTGCAACGATAAAAAATTTAATTTCGTTACGTTATAACGTTATTATTTCGTTACACATTGTATTGAAACTGAAAACTAAAAAAAATGCACTTTAATAATAGTGTATTTATCACAAAGTAATTCAGTTCAGTTTCCATAAAAAAAATTCCATTAAAAAAATAATGAAACTTAACAAAAATAAAATACAAATAAAAATATAAGAAAAGCTACAATTGCCACAGGCCTCTAGCTTGTGGCATTGAAAATTCGTTGAATTTAAAATTTACTGTAGCATTAGAAACACTTTCTAAATAAAATTTTTAAAAATTAAATCAAGTAATTTTTTAACGACAGTCAAAAGTTTTTGTTTTAATAATTCAGTTGAATGTCAACAATAAAAACAAACCGTAGTTTAATTTAAAAACTTAAAAATAAAAGTTAGTTAAAAAAATTTAATTAAATATAAAAAACCTTATGGATTTTTATACCCGTATGGTGAAACCAAAGGGTATATTAACTTTGCCTTACCGTTTGTAACGCCAAGATCCCGTCATCGCACAAAAAAATGAATTACACCAGTGTATTTAGAATGATAAAAAAAGTTGAATTTAGCATGTCCGTCCGTCTGTCTGTCTGTCTGTCTGTCTGTCCGTCCGTCCGTCCGTCTGTCTGTCTGTCTGTCTGTGGCGCGGAGTGCGGGCGCACGGATTGAGCTAGAGACTTGAAATTTTTCGCAGATTCGTTTTTCGTAAAATGCGAGGCTAAGTTCGTTAATGGGCAAAAATGGACCATTAGGGGGGGGTACCCCCCATACGAACGAAAACGATTTTTGCGAATATCTCAAAAACGGTGCATCTTATCAAAAAAGTCCAAGAACAAAAGTTATTTAGGATATGATTCTACATAAAACTCCCATACATCAAAATCCGATTGGAATAAATTTTAAAAAATCTTATTGGAAAGTTTGACTTCATAGTGGAATTTTGATAAAACTGTTCGCCATTCACTTAAATCACCATACGGGTTTTCAATAATTGCCAGATTGGCAATTATAGCTTTTGTTATGTTTAATTTATACATTCATAAGCTCAATCGTTTCGAAAGTGATAGTCGGGGAACAACTATTATATAGAATGGAAAGCTCTAACAAAATTTTTTGTGTTGGGAGCGTACATCCGAGGATTTCTATAGCTGTAACATGACAGTGTACATGAACACTGAGCGATTTGGTGGTGTGTGGCAATATGGATTCCCATCTGTCACTTGAAATGAAAACAAATCAAAACAAAATCGGTAAATGGAAATGTTTTATGGAGAATTTGATATTTCCATTAAATTAGTAATGTTCTTATGTGTTGAAAGGTGTTAAATTTAATTTAGTTTTAGTTTTTAATTGTTTTAAGGCCCGTTCATGTGCAATTCTGTCGATCTTTCGTTATACTTTACCTTTCTGTTGTTGATGGGACTCGAAAAAACTTTCTGTTTGGGTTTTTAATGGAATTAGCGGAACATTCCTTCACTAAACAGTGGTGAATTTGTGATTTATTCATTTTCATGTGAAATTATGCAATGTTAACACGCTAAAATGTGATTATCCATCAAAATCAATCGTTGCAATGAAATGTCATGCAAAATGTAAACAAAAGTGCCAGCACTTTTCTGTATGTAAACGGGAATTCTATTTGATTTTTTTTGTCGAGTGTATGAGCCTGTTCATATTGGTTGAAATAGTCCGCCTAAATAGGACGGATGAAATATTGCTCGTGTTCAGATTGAGACTATTTGAACCAGTAGCTGTGAGCTATCAGACTGGCGTGAAACATTTGGGAAACGGAACATTTCTAAAGAATTGCAAGTAATACGTGGCTGCCTTTTGCTCTGCGGCGTGTTGCATCGACGACGACCGAAACAATAATGACAATGGAACACATTCAGTGTGGCAGCCAACCAATCAGAGCACGGCAGGCGGAACTCTGAGAACGGAGATTTTAGTTTTGAGGATGATTTTCCTATCAGCAGTCCCACTTCCTCACCTTGCCCTAATGTTGCCAGTTTATGTCCTATTTAGGCGGACTATTTCAACCAATGTGAACAGGCTCTATGACAGCAGAAAGGGGAAGTGAGACAAAAAACCCGATTTCTATAGTGTAGTGCTTACTCTAGTGGAAGTTAATGAGGAAAGGCCTTACTTTCCATTCTATATAATAGTTGTTCCCTGGTTATAGTATTTACGGACAAACGGACGGACGGATAGACAGACGGACGAACATGCGGAAATCAAAATATTTTGTCATCCCAAAGAGCCTGTTCAGATTGGTTGAAATAGTCCGCCTAAATAGGACGGATGAAATATTGCTCGTGTTCAGATTGAGACTATTTGAACCAGTAACTGTGAGCAATCAGACTGGCGTGAAACATTTAAGAAACGGAACATTTCTAAAGAATTGCAAGTAATACGTGGCTGCCTTTTGCTCTGCGACGTGTTGCATCGACGACGACCGAAACAATAATGACAATGGAACACATTCAGTGTGGCAGTCAACCAATCAGAGCACGACAGGCGGAACTCTGAGAACGGAGATTTTAGTTTTGAGGATGGTATTCCTATCAACAGTCCCACTTCCTCACCTTGCCCTAATGTTATCAGTTTCTGTCCTATTTAGGCGGACTATTTCACCCAATGTGAACAAGTTCTAAGTGCCTGTTTAGATTAGCCGATCCAGGCGCCAGGCACTGAACGAAACTGTCAAAATTACGTCTTGCCTGTAATTTTGACAGTTTCGTTCATGGCCTGGCGCCTGGATCGGCTAATCTAAACAGCCTCTAACACCCTGGTGTAGTTCACTTTTGTGTCCGATGATTGGTTCGATGCGTTGCAAATGGTATACTTAATCAATAAAAAATTTAAAAGAAAGAAGAAAACTGGTACAAAAATCGTTCATAAAAAAAAATTAATTTGCCCAACAAAAACGAGATTTTTGTGTCAATATCAAAAATATTGGATTTTAGGCTATTTTGACGTAGCTGAATCTGAGTCGGACTTCGCTTTCTTCATATTCACTCTACTTTTAGAGATACCACAAAGGAAGAATTGTCGATACCAAAAAAGTTGCTTAAAAGATTTTCTTTTTCGTATCTCCAGAAATATAGTGAATCTGGCTATAACAAAGTCCGATTTAGAGTCAAAATATTATTAAAAATACTATCCAAATATTTTTAATAATATTATATGCAGGTGGTAGGTCTGTGGGAGTTATACTTGATGATCTTTTGTGTAAATTTTTACAAAAAAGTAATGCAAAATATATGTTAGAAATATTCAATTTTGTATTTCCTCATTACACTCTAAATTTATGTGTTATTACACTCTAAAAATCAAGTTTGTTCTATGTATAAATTGTAGTAAGCTTTATCTATAAAAATCACCTTTTGTCATTAATAAAAATTATCATTCGAATAGATTGGTTGACTATTTATTTAGCTAAGCTTTTATAACTCTAATAGGTTATGGGCCCAGGCATTAACCGCTAAAAGAATAAATAATCAATCAATTATCAGTAACGGGAATTTAATTTAATTTCAATTATAAAATTCGAGAAATGGCTATGAACTACATCAATTCAACTCGTCTGGAGATGTTATGTAAAAATAATTACGACACCTGGAAAATACATGCGGAGGCACTACTAGTCAAGAATGATATGTGGGGTTACGTTTCCGGGGAACTTCCGAAACCTACAATCCAAGGTCAGGGAGAAACATCAAATACGGCGCAAAACCATTTAAATGAGTGGAAAAAGCAAGACAGGAAGGCGAAATCCGACATACTTTTGTCCATTAGTTCATCCGAACTTAAACATACCCATGGATGCGATACCTCCAAAGAATTGTGGGACAAGTTAGAGTCAACGTATTCCTCAAAGGGACCTGCTCGTATGGCAACACTTCTAAGGCAACTACTACAACGAAAAATGCCGGAAGGGGGCGACATTCGGGAACATATGGCTCAATTCTTCGAAACCGTAGACAAACTTGCTTCAATGACTGTAGAAATCAACGAAAAACTATTGACCCTTATGTTACTGGAAAGTCTGCCAAGTAATTTTCAAGTTTTCAAATGTGCGATTGAATCTCGCGACACTCTTCCTGAACTGGAACAATTGAAAATAAAAATTATAGAAGCAAGTGAGGCACAAAATCAAAATACTGCTACCAAGGACCATAATGCACTATATGTTAAACCACACAACACAAAATATGGCCAAGGATGTTCAAATTTTCAAGAAAACACAAAAGTTTGGAAGAATGACACACAACGAAAGAGTTTTAAATGTGACTATTGCAAGAAGGTGGGTCATAAATCTTCTGACTGTTATTCAAGAAAAAGAAATGAAGCAAAACAACATACTAACAACGTTGAAGAGACATTTTCAATAACTGATGTCAATAATGAAGTCAGCAACCTGACAAATCATCACAAGGATTTAGGCAAATGGTGCATAGATAGTGGTTGTACTTCTCATCTATGTAACTACAAGCAATTATTCATCAATTTCAAGAAAACAAATGGTGAGTTAAAACTCGCTGATGGAAACACTGCTCAAGTTATAGCCAAGGGAGACGTAAGGATAAAAACTTCGTTGGATGATGAAAATAAAACTATAAAATTTGAAGATGTACTATACGTACCTAACCTAAAGACTAATCTTTTATCAGTGGCCAAAATTTCAAACAAAAACCTGAAAGTGATCTTCACAAAGGACCGAGCTGTGGTAGAGGACTGTAGTGGTCAAGTGAAATTAATAGCAGATCGTATGGGAGACCTTTTCTACTTACGTGGAGAGCTCAATGAGGGATATATAGCAACCGAAAAACAACAATCAGACATAAATATGTGGCATGACAGACTAGGACATCTTAACTCCAAGGACCTAGTTACTATGGCGAAAAAGGAGATGGCAATTGGATTAAAAATTAAACCCAATTCAATTTTGTCACCCTGTAAGGTATGCGTTATGAGTAAATTAACAAGTTCACAGTGACGTGGCGTGCTGCTTTCAGTAGGGTGTTCAATATTAAGTTTCTGTTAAATGATAAGACGTCTACTCTTAGTTTTATCCAGGATCACGTCCGAGACGTGATAGACGAAGATCCAATTTTTCCTCGATATTTAATTGAGAAAATGGTTTCTCAAACAATTTTTCGATTGCGCATCCGCATTCACAAGCCATAATATTAAATTAATTATTTCTCATACACAAAAGCCAACTGAACACCTCAGTAAAATCAGAAACCGACTGAGCTGATGAGCAAGCAATATTGCTGTTTTGCTTGGCACACACACCCACACGCATCAGCACGTCAGCCGAACGGCCATACGATGGTCGGTTTTCTATTGTCGGGTTTCGCAGCATCGCGGCCAGCAGCAAGCAACATCGCATCGGTTCGCCGTGCGGCTTTTTCTGGAGCATCCAAATTCATCATTGTGTGCGGTTATTTCTTGTGAACTTTGTGTGCGGTGAAACGTTTTTTATTATAGACTTTTACTTAGTCATATGTGTTTTTACTTTGCTTTGGTGCGCTGTAAATTGGAGAACACTCGAGTCGGTCGAACGACCGAAAGAGTTGGTATTGAGTTTCGAGTGTGTTTCGCTAAGGGGCGAGTAGGAAAGAAGGCCACAAGCAATTTTTACTTTGGTTCGCTGTAAAGTGGAGAACACTTGGTTGGTCGAAAGATCGAAAGATAAAGAAACAGGTTGGTAATGTAGGGTGCGGGTGCTTTAGGCAACCATTGCCATTGGTAAATTGTCGAAAGAATTGGCACAAAAAAAAGAAATTAATTAACAACAGATTTCCGATACATATTGGATTTCAGTAGGGTGTGCAGTGAACACCCTCGCACCTTAGAAGAAACGTCACTGCAAGTTCACCTTTTCAGCAAAGAGAACAAAGATCCACTGAGTTACTTGAGATCATACACACTGATCCGTGTGGTCCTATGCGCACCGAATCAATGGAAGGAGCTCGTTATTTTATGACTTTTATTGACGATAAAAGCAGACATTGCCAAGTATTTTTCCTTAAAAAAAAGAGCGAAGTATTTGAAAAGTTTTTAGAATACAAACACATGGTCGAAAATCAAACTGGACACAAAATAAAAGCCGTCCAATCGGACAACGGCACAGAATATTGTAATGCTAAAATGGATAAATTGTTCAAGGACGAAGGAATTCAACGTCGCTTAACCATCACTCATACGTAGGGGCTGCAATACCGGAAACCGGTTTACCGGTTTTACCGGCCAATTTCACTACCGAAATTACCGGTAAATTTTTTTAAAAAATACCGGTATTTCGGTATTTTTTTGTATTAGTTTGGCGGGCTTAGCGGTCCAATTTTAAGAAATAAAAGCAAAAGTTGTGTTTTAATTTTCCAGCCTGACGTTTCGAGCCTTGTTTTGGTTCATCTTCAAAGGCGTTAAACAATCATTTAAATGCAATATGTTATAACTGTTAATATTTAGCCGTAAAAACTTTGTGGAAATGTTACATTAAAAATGAGCCAAAACAAGGCTCGAAACGTCAGGCTGAAAATTAAAACACAACTTCTGGTAATTTTTTTTTTCTAAATGAAGACCTCGGTGCAAAAAGCGGTCATCCCCACTTTTTCAAATTTTTCAGGAGAGATAAAAAAGATATTAGCGTGAAGTTTTTGCTCTGGGACAAAGTTAAAAAATTACAATTTAAATCAAACATGTATTCTTACATCGTTTTAATTTGAGATAAATCCATATTTTGTTTCTGGCACCCAAGAGGATATTAGCGGTTTTCAAAATGCATTATTGGCTACAAAATACAGTCCAAAATATGTTCAATAGCGTTTAAAACTAAACAAATAAGAAAATATTCAATTTCACAAAACAAAACTCGCAGAAAAAATTAAAGATTTTTTGAAAAAAAAATTCTGCGTCAAATTATATGAAACAATGCTTTCAGTCGTCTCCTTTTCTTTAATAACTTTTTACACAGTCCTCCAACGAGTCCGCAGTTTGCAGCCAAATATGCGCATTCTTTTATTCTTGCGCCAACTGCAATAACTCATTTTCGTCAAAAAGTGGAGGTGACCGCTTTTTGCACCGAGGTCTTCAAATGTTTTAATGAAATAACTTATGATAATGGGCTTTTCTGATAATTCAAAAATGTCAAAATCGTAAATTTTTTTGTGAAAACCTTAATTATCGAAAAAGCCCAATATTTACAAGCTTTCCGAATGTAAGAGCAAACTGAAGTATACTTCTAGTACATGTACATAAGTAAATGATAAAATATGTAATATGCAATATACATATCGTCGGCTAAAAGTGAAATTGTGCTAAGTCCATTATACCAAATTTGACAGAAAAGCAATAAAAACCCTTGTTAAATCATTTTAATTTTCATTTAAAGAACAGAGTCTCATTTAAAGAAAACTGAGCCCAATTTTTCTCATTTAAAGAAAACTCAGTATTATTGAAAGAGAATTAGTTAAAACGATTTAACAAGGTTTTCATTGCTCTTCTGGAATATTATACCAAATGGACTTAGCACAATTTCACTTTTAGCCGACGATATTACATTAGAGAAAAAAAATCAAAACAAAACAGAAAAGAAAACATAACAAAAGCTATAATTGCCAATCTGGCAATCATTGGAGACCCGTATGGTGATATTCATATCAAAATTTGAACAGTTATACCAAAATTCCACTTTGAAGTCAAACTTTCCAATAAGATTTTTTAAAATTTATTCCAATCGGATTTTGATGTATGGGAGTTTTATGTAGAATCATATCCTAAATAACTTTTGTTCTTGTACTTTTTTGATAAGATGCACCGTTTTTGAGATATTCACAAAAAACGATTTCGTTCGTATGGGGGGTACCCCCCCTAATAGTCTATTTTTGCCCATTAACGAACTTAGCCTCGCATTTTACGAAAAACGAATCTGCGAAAAATTTCAAGTCTCTAGCTCAATCCGTGCGCCCGCAATCCGCGCCACAGACGGACAGACAGACGGACAGACAGACAGACAGACGGACAGACAGACGGACGGACAGACGGACGGACATGCTAAATTCAACTTTTTTCATCATTCTAAACACACTGGTGTAATTCATTTTTTTGTGCGATGACGAGATCTTGGCGTTACAAACGGTAAGGCAAAGTTAATATACCCTTTGGTTTCACCATACAGGTATAAAAACAACCATATTTGGCATTTGTAGCCGTAATTAATGTATTTTGGTTTTATTATTGAATTGTTATAATTATGTGTTCTTGTTTTCTTGATTTTATGATTTACACTATAAATATTATAAAATTATTGTTACTTATTTCTTCGTACGTTTTTTTTTCCTCTCACTGTCACTAATATGCTATTACATAATTTGTTTTATCTAAATAGCGATTTACCGGTAAATACCGGTAAACCGGTTTTTACTAAAAATATTTACCGTTTACCGGTAAATCCGAAACTCGGTAATTTTGCAGGCCCTACTCATACGCCACAACAAAATGGGGTTGCAGAACGTAAAAATCGGACTTTGGTAGAGGCAGCGAGATGTATGCTACTACAAGCAGGTTTATCACCGTCGTTTTGGGCGGAAGCTATTGCAACTACAAACTATATTCGAAATCGTTGCATTTCAAAAAGTTTAGACGGCAAAATTCCACATAAAGAATGGACAGGGAATGACCCTAATGTCAGTCATCTCAGGACTTTCGGATGTAAGGCTTTTATCTTGGATAAGTCTCCAGGAAAAGGAAAATTTGACGCGAAGGCTCTGGAAGGGATTTTCGTTGGATATTCAACTGTATCGAAAGGTTATCGTGTTTGGATACCCAGTGACAGGAAGATCCATACTGGCTGGGATGTAAAGTTCTTCGATGAATATAATACTGGTCAAAACCATGAAAATTTCTTCAACAATGAGACCAAAAATGGTCGTTTTTATGTCTTGAAGAATTCACAACAAAATCAAGAAACTGAAATTGGTTCCAACACAATTTCCGTAGAAACGATTACCGAAAATCAATGTTCAAATGAAAATAGTGAAAGGTATGAAGACATTCCAGATAACAGTGATACAATTCCAGATAACAGTGGTGAAAATCAATTAAAGAAGGGACCAGGTCGACCTAGAAAAGTATTGACTGAAACGAAAGGACGTCCAAGAAAGCAATATAATATGGTAAATAACAATCAATCTATACCAAGTCAAGAATTGATCAATAATGAAGATAATGAATCTGAAACTATAGAAGACGAAAATTTAATGTGTCAAAATGAGCAATTTTCGTTAATTGCATGTGAGATACCGTTTTCTCAAGCTATCGACAGTGCAGAAGGGGAAGATTGGAAAGATGCTATCTATATGGAAATATATCTAAATAGCGATTATATTATATCTAAATAGAAATATATCTAAATAGAGTTCTCTGGATAGCCTGGACACTCTAGTGGATCTGGAGCAATCAGAGGTGAAGCACAGTGCTACTGAGAGTGCGCTGGAGACCGTTAAGTCTTCGGAAGATTCTCGTAGTAAGAAACCAAAGCCTACTGAGAGTGCACTGGAGACCGTCAAGTCTTCGGAAGATTCTCGTAGTGCGAATCCAGACCCGTCAGTAAGAAAGAAGTACGTCTTCTACAAATCTTCGCGACGGTATCTGGAAAAGATGAAGAAAACTGATCCCGCAGCCTTAAGCGCAAGAGATAAGGCTCTGATGGCAAAACACCGGAGGGTAGTAGCATCCTTCGAGAAATCGAAGGTTGCCAAACCGGAGGGTGAACCGCCGCTCAGTCTGTCTATTGAAGCGAAGGGCAAGGTGATAAAAACCGCAAACCCCCCTGCGCAGGAGGGGAGCGCGGCTAGTAAGAAAATAGGAGGCAATACCAGCAAGCAACAGGCGGTTGCAACAGCTAAGGCATCTGCCGGACCCTCAACCTCAACGGGAGCTGACGCCAGCACAGGCAAGAGCTCGGTTAAGACCAAGAGGGTGAGATCTCAGGGGGAGGAAACTGGCAACGAGCCGAAAAAGCAGAGAACATCTGCGAGCGTAGGCACTGCCGATGTGGGCACCCCCGACCATCTTAAAGTGGCCATCGTCGATAACAGTGATCCTGATGGTAAGATCACATACGATCGATGGCTACTCATAGAAGCCAAAATACTTGAAGCACTAGCCGGGGACCCCGAGAAAAGCATTCCTCCAGTCGGATGCACCTTCCACGGGGCCGGCTGGCTTAAAGGGGTCAAGGTGGTCATGTGCGACAGCGAGGAGTCCTTGAGCTTCCTCTCCAAAACCATCTCCAATATAGGAGAACTTTGGGAAGGGGCCCAGCTACAGGTCATCCCACGCAGTGCACTGCCGCTGAGACCCAAAGCTTGGATGTGGATTCCCCCACCGGAACTACCGGACGAATCCATACTGAGAATATTGGAAGCGCAGAACCCTGAAATCTCAGTCAAAGACTGGAAGATTTTGAAGTCCCTCAAAGGGGCTAAGGGTAACGGCAAGGACTACCAGATCCTATTGGATCAAAAGTCCAGCCTATCCCTTGCAAAGTCTTCTGGGACCATACATTTTGGCCTGGGAACAGTCAGGGTGAGGCTGGAGGGTCATCATGTTGAACTCGAAGCAGCTGTCAGTGGTGCAGATTAATCTGCATCATTGTCAGGCGGCGACAGAGGATCTGATGCTTACCCTGACAGAAGATGATATCGACGTGGCTTTAGTCCAGGAGCCCTGGTTAGACGGCAATAACAAGATCCTTGGACTGACACCTAAAGGGTATGTATTACATTATAGTAAAACCAATGAAAAATTAAGGAGCTGTATCGTCGCCAAGAAAAATATTAACGCTTTCTTTCTAGGTAGCCTCTGCAGCGGAGATGTCTCGGCAATCTTAATTGAGCAACGGAGAAGAGAGCAATCTCTGATCATTGCTTCAATTTACATGCCATACGAGGAAAGGGATCCACCGACAAGCAAGGTACGCAGCTTGGTAAGTTTTGCCAGGGACCGCCACCTAAATCTAGTGATGGGATGTGATGCCAACGCTCATCACTCACAATGGGGGAGCACGAACATCAACGAACGAGGTGAGTCTTTATTTGAGTACATTCTCTACTCGGATCTTGTTATATGCAATCGAGGCAATAAACCAACATTCATTAACAAAAACAGAGAAGAGGTAATCGATATAACACTCGCGACTAGCTACCGAGACTTGAGGGTTGACAATTGGAGAGTATCCCCTAAGCACTCCTTTTCGGATCATGCTAGGATAGTCTTCGGTATTAACTTCTCAAAGGAGGTACCTGAACATTACAGGAATGCTAGGAGAACTGACTGGTTTAAATTCTCGGAGGAAATGAGGCGGGAGACAGCTGGTCCGCATGGACCCACACCCCTCACCGCTTCTTCCATTGAGAAAGTGGTAGGGAAAATTAAACATAGACTTACCCAAGCCTTTAACGCTTCCTGTCCGGTAACACGCAGTACCAAAAGCTCGACCACCCCATGGTGGAATGGAGATCTACGGCAACTGCGAGAACAGACTAGAAAACTGTTTAATAAGGCAAAGTCTACAAAGAGCGAGGAAGCTTGGACCAACTACAAGGCCAGCTTCAATGAGTATAAAAAAGAGATTAGGAGGGCCAAGTGGACATCGTGGAAAGATTTCTGTTGCTCAATCGAGGATACACAAGATGCTGCCAGACTCCGAAGGATCCTAAGTAGGACTCCATCGGCCCCGGTGCTCTTGGAAAATCCAGATGGAAGCACGACCGAATCAAGCCAGGAAACACTGGACCTCCTAATGGATACCCATTTCCCTATGGATTGTCAAGGCAGCAATGGTAGTTATCATGCTCCAAAAATAACGGATAGGGACTTTCGGGTAGCAAATGAGATAATAAATGAACGTTCTGTAGCGTGGGCGATACACTCCTTCAGCCCCTATAAAGCAGCGGGCACGGACGGAATCATTCCGGCCATGCTTCAGCACGCGTTGCCTTTTATCAAATCTTGGTTGATAAAACTCTTCAGAGGTTGCCTGCTAGCCAGGTATATACCGGAGTGCTGGAGAGAAGTTCGTGTGGCATTCATCCCCAAGGCTGGGAAACGTTGTCACGTTAAACCAAAGGACTTCCGACCTATAAGTCTTTCATCGTTTTTACTGAAAACACTAGAAAGAGTTATTGATCTTAGTATTAAGAATTCCTTGGACAGCAGCTCAATATCTACGGCCCAACATGCCTACACTAAAGGCAAGTCTGTAGAGACAGCTCTGCACAAGGTGGTGCGAACTCTAGAGGAAACTGCCCACCACAAGGAGTATGCCCTAGCAGCATTCCTGGACATTGAAGGTGCGTTTAATAACGTACACACAAGGTCTTTAGTGGGTGCACTTAGGGCACACAATGTCGACGAGATGCTAACTGAGTGGACAGAGCAGTTGCTCAATAGCAGAACAGTCTCGGCCACCATTGGTATAAGTAACGTAAAGAGAGCGATCAACAGGGGAACACCGCAGGGGGGGATCCTATCGCCACTCTTGTGGAATCTAGCTCTGAACGAAATCCTCCTATCGTTACAAGAAAAAGGAATAGAAGTTGTTGCGTACGCTGACGATGTGGTCGTTTTGGTAACAGGAAAATTTCTCCCAACACTAAGCGAACTCATGGAATTAGCATTACGCGATATAACAAAGTGGGCGGAGCGCAATGGTCTTGGGGTTAACCCCTCCAAAACTGAACTAGTGCTCTTCACAAGAAAAAGGAAGGTACCAACCTTTCAACTCCCAAGGATAGGAACAACCCAACTCAGTCTCTCTCCTGAGGCGAAATACCTTGGTTTAATTCTGGACTCCAAACTATCTTGGAAAAGGAATACGGAAGAGAGGATGAACAAAGCGTTGTGTGCATTCTACGCATGTAAAAAAATGATTGGAAGGAATTGGGGCACATCACCGCGCATTACCCATTGGTTGTACACAGCGGTGATCAGACCTATTCTCACTTACGGATGTCTGGTTTGGTGGCCGACCATGAGGGTCAACTGCCGATATCAAGCCCTTAACAAAGTACAAAGACTAGCGGCGCTAGGAACCACAGGAGCTGTTAGATCAACACCAACAGCGGGAATGGAAGCTCTACTGCACCTCATTCCCCTGAATGAGTACACGAGGTGTACGGCTGCTAAGAGTGCACTAAGGCTCAGAGAGTCCGGCCTCTGGAAGCACAGTACCTTCGGTCATAATAGCATCCTTAAAAGCGATGAATGGGGTATCCCAGACTCTACGGATTACTGTATACCTCACCTGAATATGAATGTGAACTTCACAGTTTTGATTCCTGAAAGGAGACTGTGGGATCTCGGCAGCGTCATAGACGAGCAAGAGGTCTCGGTTTACACGGATGGATCTAAAACTGGAGAAGGCACGGGGGCGGGAGTGTTCTCGGATAACCTTGACCTCCAAAGGAGCTACAAACTGCCTAACGAGAGCAGTGTATTTCAAGCTGAGGTCTATGCCATAGGAGCGGCTGCAAGCTTGATAATGACGAGAGAACTACCCAGAACAAGGGTTTCAATCTACGTCGACAGTCAGGCGGCAATTAAGGCACTGGATTCATCGACGATCAAGTCAAAGACCGTGTCAAATTGCCGCAGAGCACTCAATCAACTCGGCCTCCAACATGCCGTTAGACTTTGCTGGGTCCCCGGGCACAGCAACATATATGGCAATGAGAGAGTTGACGAGCTAGCAAAACTAGGGACCGAAATGGCTATGGAGAGCGCGGATCGCTCGGTCGAAATGCCGATTGAATGCGCAAAAAGTATAATTGATAGGAAAGGGGTGAACAACATAAATATCCGTTGGCAAACAAGGAGCGATTGTGTAATCACAAGGTCACTCTGGCCTAGATTTAATAGGAACAGAACCGACACCCTTCTGAGACTCAGCAGGACCTCCGTAAGGCTACTCACAGGCTTAATCACGGGGCACTGCCCCCTTGGCGCTATGGCCAGAAGGTGGGGCGCGGCCGCAAATGATTTTTGCCGCAGTTGTGGTGACGAGGAGGAGCCGGAGACCGTGAAACACTTACTCTGTGAGTGTCCAGCCCTACAAGCACGCCGATATGGCACGCTTGGGGCCAGATTTTATAGTGGACTGACGGAGCTTGGCAACCACCCACTCGAGGATATGCTGAGCTTCTTCAACAAGTCGGGCTGGTTCAAATAGGATCAGCTAGTTTTGATGAAAGGTCTTATGAGTACCGAAGACATCACAATGGGCCTGTAGGCCTCCGAGTGTAGCGCTGTGCTCACGCCAGGGCGCGCGCGGTCTTCTCAACCTAACCTAACCTATATGGAAATGAAGAGCCAAATAGATAATGATACGTGGGAGCTAATTCCGAGACCAAAGCATCAATTGTGTATCAAAAGAATGGGATTGAAGTAATGAAGAATCCTTCAATTGCGGGAGAGTGTTAGAAATATTAAATTTTGTATTTCCTCATTACACTCTAAATTTATGTGTTATTACACTCTAAAAATCAAGTTTGTTCTATGTATAAATTGTAGTAAGCTTTATCTATAAAAATCACCTTTTGTCATTAATAAAAATTATCATTCGAATAGATTGGTTGACTATTTATTTAGCTAAGCTTTTATAACTCTAATAATATAAGAAGGCAAAATAACATAAATAACGAAAAAACGAAATAATTGTTTTTCGTTATTGTAACGGAATTGAAATTCTATAACGTCATAACGCAATTTTGAGGAGAAAAACGTAAAATCGTTATTTCGTTACGTTACGATAACGTTTCCCATCCCTGCAAAAATGTTATGTTTTACTTTTTAAGGAAAATATCTCACTATGTATAACGTTAAAGATAGCGCATAGCTGTGAAATACAAAATCGTGACAAATGTAATTTTCTTCAATTCATTTCATTAAGCCACCGAAAACTCATTAGTTTTGAAGAGAAGAATAAGAGATATCTACTTGCGATGAAAGGAAAAAAATGTAGAATATTTTATCAGTGGCGTAATTACGATTTTTGCGCCCTGGGCAAAAATTTGATGTGCGCCCTGAGCAAAAATTTTATTTGCGCCCTTCGGACACTAAAAAAAAGTATTAGTCATCATTTCACGAAAAAAGGAATAATTTTTATATTCATCTTGTTGCTGTGGTTGACTATTTATAACATATTGGATGGATTCTACATATATTTTCTTCTTGATCAATCAATCGAGATGCAGATGTTGTTTTGTTATTGTTGATGGTTAGTTCGCATACAGTTTGCGTTTTTGTGGTGAAAAAAACTTGATATTAGTTTATGAGGTTTTGAAATCTCTTTTTTTCCTATAAAAAGCACCACTTAGGGGTCCATTATGGATAACGATCGTAATCGTAACGATCAGAAATTGTGTATTGTTGTTAGCGTTTTATACCAGCAACAACAGGTGAATCTCGATCGTTGCGATTACGATCGTTATCCATAATGGACCCCTTAGTTTAGAAGTCATAGGCCTTTACAAAAACAATTTAATTAATGTTGGGATATCAAAATTACAATTACAAAAAGGTACCTAGATAAAAATGTAAAGGCGGAAACAGAATTGCGGCTTTTTGGGCTTTGGGCTTCGGCTTCAGCTTTGGACTTTGTTGGCTTCGTCGGCTTCAACTTTCATTCGAACACAATTGCAACTTTGACAAATAATTCACAATTCTTCATATTTATTCATATTTATTTGATAATTCTTCTTTTTCGCATTTCTGTATTCCTTGTTTTTTTTATTATAAAGAATTTCATTTTCTTGCACTATATTTATCAACTTTTCTTCAAACATTTTCAATGACAATCTTTTACTCCCAAAAAAAGTTAGGTTAAAGTTGTCAAAGCCGACCAAGAGTAGAGTAGAGCTACTACGACTTCGACTTCGGCTTCACCGGCTTTGCAACTTTGCTATTGTGTTCCATTGCTATTGTGTTCCACCTTTAGCTACACCAACTCAAAGTGAACTGTGCTGGAAACGAAATTTAATAAATTTGAAGTTTGAAATTTGATTCGAACTGTAGTTAAAAATGTAGCAGACAGTATAGTCCACAGAACTATATAACATAGAACAACTGTCACCATACAAAGCTCTGCTGAAAAATGGTCCCAAAAGTATTTCCCTCTTTATCGTACTTGAACGCATCCACTGAATTGTATAAGGTCGCGAAATTCAAATTTAGTTTGCCGCGAAATTCAAATTTCACAAGTTTGAGACTAACTTTAGGCGTCAAAAACGAACTTTAGGTGCCAACACCATTCCGAAAGTCTATTTTCCTTTAACAGCTCACGGTTTAAACGAGATGACTATATTTATTTTCATACGGTTATCTTGCTCTTACTTGACTCGTTTTGATTCACTGAACTGTATTGAAATGGGACCATTTGAGACAGCAAATCGAGCGATCTATGGTATAGTCTCTTTATAAAGTTAAATGTAGCAAAAATTGTAATCGAACATATTATTCTCTTTAAGCAAATCTTTTTTTCAAATTTTTAGTAAAATTCAATTTTTTTTAACACCTTGCGTCCTGAGCATTTGCTCACTTCACCTATAGGTAGTTACGCCTGTGTTAGAGAGGATATTTTGGTTTTGCCCTTTGAAATATTGGTATTACGTTCCGATGACTCTCATTCAGGGATTCCAAACTCTAAAATCTTAGCTTCAAAATTCCCATGAACTCATCCAGACTTTGCAGGTTCGAGGAGCGATTAATGATTGCTCATATTGTTTTCGAGAATCCTTGTCTAGTTTGTGAAGAAGAATATGTAGTATTATGAGGTCCCATTCTGCTATGCGAACCCCCAAATTCGAGATTGCTAGTACGCATTCTCGAGTTGTGTCGTGTAGACTTAAAATTTTATTGAAGTTTCATTAACGAATTAGAGGCGTGGATGGCTCAGTAAGCTTAGTGCTTGCTGTTATTCAAAGTTATATATTTGGATAATCGATGCCACCATCAGATTATTTACTGGAAAAAGATGCTATGCTGGTCTTTTATTTTTATTTTTAGTAAACACCAAACACAAATGGTTTCCACCAAATTTTCTGGCTTAACAAATTTTGTGTTGTCGTAATAAACAATCGAATTAAAAATAAACACACTTTGTTTCGTAATTAAATCTTTTATTGTTAAATGCTAACTGAAAAAATATGTAATTCTACACACTTCAATATAAATCACTTAAAAATACCGAAACTCAAAAATTTATATTTGATTGACCTTTAAGTCCGCCAATATCGTTTGCTTATTTTAATTACTTTAAGAATTTTAAAAGATTCGCGCCATGCAAAGTTTCGAACTGGATAAAGCGACCTTACTACTCGACGGATAGTATAGGAGTGTCCATTGTCTTGTTAAGTTTTTACATCGTGGGAAAAGGTTTTTGGGAAGATCGCTTGGACATTTGATCCAAGCGTCTGGAATTAAAAATAGGAGATGGAGTACGTGCCGTGGGCTGAATTTAGGTGCACAAATCCCATGTTTATTTAGAATAGACAACGTAATTTATGGAGTCTGGGAAAATTGGAGTTAAAGGAATGTTGAAATGGAATGCGGTTGACTTACACTACAACACTTGCTTTGTCCAACGAGCAGTGCTTCAAATCCCACTCTGGGCAAAATAATTCGATTCGAAAATTTTGGAACTTTTCATGGGCCTAAACATGAACGAGTTTGGTATTTGCCTTCCGCCGCCTGAATACTCCTCCAAGCTATGTAACTGGACACAATGGTCGTTAAGGATATGTACTGTCGCGCCAAATCTTTGTTGCAGTGGGATGAGGGGAGTATTCAGTGTGTGAGTAGATTGTATCGGCATTAGAGGCAATTATGCTCCTGACATAAAATATAAAAAAATTAAATAAAACAATATTTTATTATCATACCAGTTTATAATGGTTTCCCAGGCGAGCACGTAGTTTTTGTGCGATATCTGAAGATGCTGGATCAGCTTGCTCGCTTCAGCTGTAAAGTTGGCCTTCAAGTAGAACATCTTCCTAGCGAAGTGAAAAGAAGTGGAAGAAGGGTGTGATCTAAGAAATTCCGAAAATATAGAACCTGCAGCCAGAATTTCTGATCCAAAAGGATACTGAACGACATCGTAATACAGGTAATCAAAAAAAAACGAAAATTGGGTCGACACAGGCACAAATTACCCATTGAATAGGGAGTTGATTTCTTCTGATAAACATAACCTCAATAGCAACTGGTGCTGGAGAGTAAATGTATAAAAGAAATCGAGCTGAAATATCCCCTCCTCAGCAACCTCAGATAAATAAGAAAAGGAATATGTCAGTGGGACATTTGCCCATTGAGGAGTTTGGAAAATTGCTGGAGAGCAAGATCATGCACTTGGCCACTAAATCCGATATAGCAATTCTAAGTGAAGCAGTGCGCGATCTAAAGGAACAACAGGCAAAATTAGAAACGAAAGTGCAATGGATGGAAAGTAAATTCCGCAATATACAGAAGCTTTACAACGCAGCCTGTGACGAAATCCATGGTAGCAACCTCATAATTGAGTTACCGAAAGCAGCAGGAAGTGATGACAACACACAGGTACATGGATCCCTGAAACTCCTCAACAATGGAAACAGCGTCATGGCCATGGACGTGCAACGGTTGCCATCTAGGAGGCATAAGTTCTGGGTGAAACTGAGCTCGCGCCACATAACCTCAAACCTTTTCAAAAATGTTAAAGTTTTGAAAGGCACTAATATTTCTATAAATAGGGACCAACCATGGCATGTGAGGAAAAATAGGCAAAAACTCTTGGCGATTCCACGGGCTGTGATAAATGGAGGCAGCAAACCGCAAATTACCGTGAGGGCAGACGCAATGATGATCGACGAACACAAATTCTATTTCGACATAGAGGGAAGGTTCTGCTGTGATCTGGATGACAAGGGCGGATTTGGCGTGCTCCAGGATATGTTCGGGGAGCTCTCTATTCCAGGTATTACCGGCACGAATTTGAAGGATCAAGTGGAGAAACTTCAGAAGCAAGCCGACCAAAAAAACAGAGCAATGGGAGTAGTGCAAGGCCCCAGCACTAGAGAAGAGCGGCTGGACAGGAGACCTGATTAGCAATGCGAGAAAGAACATCGTCACATGCAGCAGGGAAGAAGAAAGCAGGGAAAGGAACTAGATATAATTAGCTATAATGTAAATGGATTAAGAAAACTTGTGAATAATATTGAATTTGTTAATTTTCTAATGAACTATGACATTATTTTTCTATGTGAGACTCATGTCATGTACAATGAATATGATAAAATTAAAAATATGTTTAAAGATTATACTGTACTAGCAGACCCTTCGTTGGCAGCTAAAAGTTTTTTGTATAAATTTTAGAATGCCAAAAAACCATAAATAACTTAAAAAGTTTTGGGAAAAAATGTTATTCTTATAGGACCTTCCGTTTCGAATTTTGAAATTCCAACTCCAGATTCGTGATAAGCAACCCTGAAAACCTGTTTTTGCGAGCAAAAATTGGAAAAAGGACATTTGCGTTATCCTTACAGGACTTTTCGGTTAGAATTTTGAAATTCCAACACCGGATTCGTGATCAGCGACCCCAAAAACCCCCTAATACCGATTTTTCCCAGGAAAAACTGGAAAAATGATATTTGCATTATCCTTACAGGAACTTCCGTTTCGAATTTTGCAAATCTAATACCGGATTCGTGATCAGCGACCCCAAAAACCCCCTTATGCCGATTTTTCCAGGGAAAAACGGGAAAAAGGATATTTATCCTTACAGGACCTTTCGTTTCGAATTTTGAAAATCTAATATCGGATTCGTGATCAGCGATCCCAAACATGATGCCAATTTTTCCGGGGAAAAAGGATATTTGCGTTATCCTTTCAGGAACTTCCGTTTCAAATTTTGCAAATCTAATACCGGATTCGTGATCAGCGACCCCAGAAACCCTATAATGCAAATTTTTCCGGGGAAAAAAGGGAAAAAGGATATTTATCCTTACAGGACCTTCGTTTCGAGTTTTGAAAATCTAATACCGGATTCGTGATCAGCGACCCCAAAAACCCTATAATGCAAATTTTTCTGGGGAAAAAGGATATTTTCATTATCCTTACAGGACCTTCCGTTTCGAATTTTAAAAATCTACATAGCTAAAAACCTGCTCCTGGCAACACAGATCATTTTGCAAAAAACCGCGTAAAAATCGGTCCAGTAGTTTTTGCGTTTTGTAATCTCAAACCAACCAACAAACCAACCAACCAACAAACTTCCATTTTTATATACATATATAGATAACAAAAATAAACCTAGTGAACAATCTCATCAATCTTCTCATTTTTGACAGTTTCAGTAAATTCTTTGTGTCCAAAATCAGTGTTTGTGATGTTAAAATATTTAGTGCTTGGTGTTAAAGTGACAAAGTTATATTTTGACAAAAGTTATATGTTTTGAGGAAAAAGTGGAAAAATTAAATAAAATGCTAATGAAAATAATTGCAGTCTGTGCAAAGAAATTGAAAATTCTGTGAAAATTCAGGGTTTTAAAGTAAAAGTGTATCAATTAGTATTATTTTACGACGATAACAGCGACGTGAATACTCTGATTGTTTAATTCAAAGCCATCATTCAACTTGGATTCTAATCAAATGAGAATTTCGTGTGCTCGACTATCAATTTCCTAAAACAGTATCTAGTACTGCAAAAAACTCGGTTTTAAGTTAAATGAAAATTAAAATTTTGTTTTAGGATCCAGGCATTATTTTTCTACGTCCCTTAAGTTAGCTCCACACCGATGAATTTCAAATTTTCAATTATTCCAGGATTTATAGCTAATTAGGTGGTAATTAGCTGCCGTGATCCCAATTTAGTTGCTTCTGCCGTTTAGCTGGAAACAGGATTTAAAATGAGTGGGCTAGCTTAACGTTACTTTACATTATTTTTCCTACTAAACGGCAGGAGCTTTTGGTGTACTACACTTCTGAGCAACTGATTTTTTACTGTGGTTTTATCACTGGTTTAAATTAACAGGAACTTGGCAAAATCAACATTGTATGTAAAATATCAGTTGTGATCAACACAAAACTTTCCTCTGCAATATTTTATTTTGGAAAAAATATGTAAAAAATAATATTTTTCCAAATATCTTGAGAACCGTTAAAGATACGTAAAAACCGTTAAAGGAAAAATGCAGGAAATTTTGTTTATACATTTTTGATTAAAATGCATAGTTTTCGAGTTTTTTTTCAATTATCTTGAGAGCCATTAGAGATTCAAAAAACCGCTAAAGCAGAAAATGTAGAAAATTTTATATCCTTTAAATTTTGTTATATAAAAAACGGGAGGTGCCCGTTAGAGCTACCGTTACTTTTCCAAAAGTTGATAGAAAACTACGCTTTTTGTAATACTTATTCACAAAAAAAAACAAATGGCTAGGTGAATGCGATCTCGAGTTATTTAAGATACGTACCATGGAAGGACCGACAGAGAGATGCACGAACATCTTCATAATTTTTCCTGAAACGGATTTCGTACTTATCCGAAATTTTCTATTTGCCCCGTTCTCGAGTCGGTCCCGATCATGAATACAATACTTTCCTTCTATAGAAAAGAAACGTAAAAAAATTTGTATTTTTTTTTATATATATTCTTAGAGCACTAATTCTAGTATATTAGTTTGGGGGGGTAGCTTGACGTAGCTTGGGGGTAGCTTGACCCACCCACTTTCCATCCAATTTTCTGCGAAACGGTAGGAGTAACTAAACTGGAATCACGGCAACTAATTAGCACCTACCCTAGCAACTTTGGCTCATGAGTAGCCTACACTATCAAAGGAAAAACGCACACAATTCAGTTGTATTTCAGTTGTGTTGAGCGAACATAAGGTTATATCACAAATAATATACAGATGACCGGCGGTCTAAGAAACCCATGTTATATGAAACCAAATCAAGCGAGCTTTTAAAGGCCGAAAAACTTTTTCCTCTGTGAGATGACTTTGTCTTCGGTTCTCTTTTGAGATGATTTCAAGCTTTTGCCTAAATGCAAACACAAGCTACATGCATTTCATGTTGGAAAAATTTAGCGGGAGAGGTGTATTTCTTGTAATTCATTGTTCAAAATCATTGATCCTCAGGATGTTTGTTTTTAATCGACCGTAGGTTTTCGTTCCTTATGCCCTAAACACATGTGCAGAATTCTGCATGCAGCGGAATTTAAATACACTCGTTTATATGAAGTGGAACACATGTAAATTCTGCATGCAGCGCAGAGCTGCATGGTATCTCAAATTCAACTTTCTCTGCGCAGAATTAGTGATGTCAACCGAGGATTCTGTTTTGGTGTTTGGCAAAATCGACTGTTAGCAAAGAGAATATGGACTAAATTCGTACACAGTGGAAAGGAAAGAAAAGGAAAAGGAAAGTCCAGTAGAAAATATTCAATACTTTGTATTGACGTTATCTACGTCTTTCAGGAACATGAGGTGATCCATCCATTTCCAAAGGTGATCCATCCATTCCCAATATAAAAATTGGCCAATTCTTCTTCCATTGTTGACAGCAGCCGATGCGATTAAATGTCAAAAAAATCTGCTCATGTGTCTTAGCTGCAGATATACATGCAGCTCTGCACGCAGAAAATCTGCACATGTGTTTAGGGCATTAGTTGATCTGATGCGATATTGTTATGCGTGGTCATGCTTAAGTTCGATTCTTTAATGTTTCTTTTTTGGTAAAAAAAAATAATCGAGAGGTTTATAAAATTGCTATCAAAGATCATTAATCATAGGAAGATGTTCAGAATTTTTAGCGCGACAATTATTGCGACCGAGATAAGGCACTTTACAGTTAGTTAAGGCATTGAGTCATGCTCCTGTTTGGCTGCATCGATTTCCCGTTCTCGGTCGCAATACTTTGTGGGAAACTAAATTACAGTGGAGTGAGACATAAGGAGGGAACTGCTTACAAAGTATTGCGACCGAGAACGGGAAATCGATGCAGCCAAACAGGAGCATGACTCAATGCCTTAACTAACTGTAAAGTGCCTTATCTGGGTCGCAATAATTTTGCGGAAAATCTTTCAATTTAGCTTGGCAGCTAATAATCACACATTTAGTTCGTTCCCAAGACATAATATTAAATTTGCGAAAAAAGAATTAAGTAAAAATCAATTTAACTGATCGAGGTTTGCTTTTTCTTTTGAACACCTCAAAGACCTAATGCAAAATGAATGAAAACACTTATGGAACAATCGACTTAATCTGTGGAATATTTCCCACTTAAAACCAAAACCTAGTCCTTACCACAAGCGTTCCCTAGCCTAACTTTGCATGCTACAAATGTTTTATACAACCCCACCGCCGCGCCAATCATACAAAAAATTCACCACATTTATTACATTCATTTGTGTGTGTTCGCCATACGATTTGACGAGAAACTTCGCTCAACATCGTATCTCTCCACTCTCGCTTAAAATTTAAGTCAAATGCTTTTGTCGGCTGATCTTCTGTCGGCTGATCGTTAAAAATTGTATCATGAGTTTCTTTGAGCTCCGGTCATCTGTATATTATTTGTGGTTATATACAGAATTATTTGTGAAAAAAAACTTCACAGTAAATGGATTTAAACGCTTTGAGTTTGACTCATCATGAGCCGTCCATGACTGATCATGTAATGTCGACGAGGCGATGCGTTCGGCATCGATTAGGCCATGCGCCACGGGGCATGGGCATGCCGGCGCAACGAGCAAGTTACGGGCAAGACGGTTTCGGGAAAGGTTTGAGGTTTGCGCTACTTCAGAATCTGGTTGAACGGAGCAAAGCACACACACATATAAGACATAACGAGTTTTAGTTCCTATTTCTAGCGATACACACGCACACAATTGAAATGAAACGTGTACCTATGTAGCAGGGCAAAAGAGCAAGCAAGAATCGTGGCGCAGCGAGCACGAAAATAAACTATCGTTGCACCGGCATGCCCATGCCCCGTGGCGCATCGCCTATTCGTAACCCACTTCATGTGTTTCCGAAGTTCGTTCAGTTTTACCGTTCACTCTGGAACTGAAATGCTTGAAAACGATTTATTTTCAGTCGCAGTTAAAGTGCAATTGGAGAAAGATGTTCATTAAGTTTAATATGCTTCAGTTCTTCAATTTTAGGGTTCATGAGTTCATCAATTTTGGTGAATTCATCAAAATAATGAATTCATCAAAATGCTTACTGATCAGGCAGCTAATTCGACTAGCCATGAGTTTACCAATGAGCAGTCATCAATACATCATCAGTACGGCACATGAATCATTGGTACAAATGAGTATATAATGAGTATATAATGAGCAGTCATCAATACATCATCAGTACGGCGCGCCATTATACTCATCGAGAGGCTCATGCGTAGGTAATCGAAGGAATCATGAGTAAAAATGAGTATATAATGACGAGTCATGATGACAATATTTCCCAGGTCTAGAACAAAAATCATCATGACTTTCACCTGTTCGCGATTAAGAGCTCATCGATGAGCTCATGATGATCGTGCTACTAGGGTAATTACCACTTAATCCTTGAATAATTGAAAATTTGAAATTCGTTGGTGTGTGGGGGGGGGGGGGGTGGGGGAGGGTGGCTTAGTAGACGTTATTTTTCTGTCGATTTTTTTTGCTTTTATAGTTTCATCTAGCGATTAGGGGAAGACCCTTTAATGCCGAAACACAGCTTTTTCCAATGTTTTATCTCTTTGATCCCTTTAATAAGTATATTTTTGTGTTCAAAATATGTTAAATGTTCGAAAAAGATTTTTTTGACAAAAGTTATATTAAAAAACTCATATAAGAATCACAGAGCTTCTATAGAACAGAGGTTAAAATCACACTGAGCGACAAAAATATGGCGTGAAATATGGGATTTTATCATTAGCTCGAAAGCTTTACGAAAGCCTTTTTCTGCTTGTGCTAATGATAAAGTCCCATATTTCACGCCATATTTTTGTCGCTCAGTGTGATTTTAACCTCTGTTCTATAGAAGCTCTGTGTAAGAATCATATAAGATTTATACTAACAATTTACCCACAAAAATTTTGTCATTGCATTGAGATCTAAGAAAATATTTTAACCGCCTAAAGATTTTTCCCCATTCGCAAAGCTTATCAAAATATTTTCTTGCCTGAAATGAGGATAAAACCAAGTGAAGTATTCTGTTCTAGAATAAAATAAATGCCTAAGAATTCACAATATTCCTGTTTTAAAAAAAAATTATAAACGACACAATTCCTAATTGCCTTAAATCCCTTCCGAAGACAAGAAAACCGTTTTAACTCTCCGTATAAAGAAAAATAAAGATTCTTTGAGATTCTTTTCGATGTTCATCCTTTTCCATAAAAGTAAGCAAAATACGAAGATCCAAAAGAGCTGAATCAAAGGAATAGCCGGAGGCCCGGCTTTTAGCTACCAGTTATATTGAAATACGCGCGGAAATCCTGGAAAAGTATAATCATGCGCGAATAAAAGAACACGAAATATAAAGTCAGCCATACGTATATACAAACCTGGCCAGGACTTCCTAAGAGGTATCTAAATAGCTTCAACACTAGGTGGTAGTGCCACAGATAATCCAAAGTAACAACACACAAAATATTGTAGAAGTAGTCCATAGAAAAAAAGCGGAATATTTCCAAAAAGTGGTGACACACTCTTATAAAATTTGTCGAGCTTAAGTCAAAGCACTTATACATTTGAAACATGTCACCCACCCGGTATTTGCACCCCATTTAAGAATGTCAT
Source organism: Chrysopilus asiliformis (assembly GCA_964034945.1). Taxonomy (NCBI): domain Eukaryota; kingdom Metazoa; phylum Arthropoda; class Insecta; order Diptera; family Rhagionidae; genus Chrysopilus; species Chrysopilus asiliformis. Next base: position 58,592,522 of record OZ035960.1, read on the forward strand.
CAGGATTATCCCGGCTGATGACGGCATTGGTAATGGTGGCGAATTGTGTTGCTAAACACACATTTTATCCCAGTGGTGTTTTTATTTTCTTTTCCACCTATAATGTTTCGACAGGCCCTTCGGAATCAAAAAAATCCCCTCCCTCAGGATTTGGGATCCACAGCGGATTGAGTTCTTCGAGCGAGAAAGCTCTTCCGTAAATGCGCAAAATAATTACATAATTACTTTCGTGTTACCATTCATTTATCATGCTTCTTCCTTATGCTCTTGAAAAATTATCTTCCAGTTTTCATCCTTGCGCTTAGTATATTCAAATTACCAACACTAAAACGTGAGATTTCTTTTATGACGGATTAAAAGGTGTACTGGGGATGTATGTAAATATTTATTTGAATCTCTTTACGGAAACAACCTATTTTCATAAAGTTATACAGTTTTATTTCTTTAATTCCCTAGTGCATGGATTTTCTTTGTCGATGAAATTCATTTCTCGAGTAAAATTGGGTTTTAGAACATGAATTCGAGTTATTTTATTTTCCAAAAGATTTGTCAAAAATAAATAGTTTAGGCCAGGGGTGTCCAACCTTTCAGCTTTCGTGGGCCACATTGGGAGAAGACGAGTTGTATTGGGCCACAAATAAAATATACTAACCCTAAAGATAGCTGATTAGTAAAAAATGTAGAATATTTACAGACTTACCCCCCAATTCTAGGTAACAGATGTTAAGAGATATCTTAATTTATAATTAAGAGATTTTAAAAGAAATTAGTATTCTGAGTAAGAGATTTTGGTGAGTTCCTATTTTAGCAAATTAAGAGATTCACCACGATGTCTTCATCTGACAGCACTTACTCATAGACGTCAAATTTGGCTGTTTATTGACCTTAGATTTTTTCTGAGATCATGAAGTGATTTTTCGAGTTTTAAACGCAACACAGGAGTTAAGAGGTCGTAAGAGGACATCGGCGAGGTCCTCTCAAATTAAGAGGTTTTTGAGGTTAGAACCGTCTGCTAACTTTTCCCCAGAATATGAAAACCGTTTACAAAAATTCACCATGAAAGTTATGAGATTGACATCTCTTAACTATTATCAGGAATACCAATTTCTATTAAATTTCCTCTAAAGTCCAGTTAGCAGTTAAGAGGCTCTTATCTATTATGCAGAATTGAGGGGTTAGTTAACAATTTTAAGTAATTTAAACTTCATTAATTCATAAAGTTTGTAAATATATCAATTTTTGTTGGGCCTCATGCAAACATGTCTTGGGCCGCATGCGGCCCGTGGGCCGCAGGTTGGACAAGCCTGGTTTAGGCGATCAAAACATTTCTTACCTATTGGGCAAAATGCTGGGCACGACTTTCTGCAGACGAATCGTCGAATGTGGAGAATGAATTTGAATTTATTTAAAGCTTTATGCGACAGCGTTATAATGGACTTTTCCTCCGATTACAAGCCGTGATTTTAGTTTCAACTAAAAATCTTCGATAATATTGAATCTAGGGTGCGTTCTTTTATTAACCGTGGTTAACCGTAGTTAACCGCGGTAAACAGAAATGCGTTCTTAAATGCCTACGGTTAACGCTAAGTAAACTTTACTACCGTTCCTAAATGCCAAAGTTAAGCTGTCAAAGTTACTTTTCTCAACTCTGCTCGAGAGCCGAGTTGGAGAAAGTTAACTTTAATTGTAATTAAAGAACGCGATAAAGTTAACCGAGACGGTTACAACTGTCGATCAACTGTCAATTCGTCTCGTAGTTTCGAATGAGTTTTGTTCAGAATAGTGGAGGATTTTATTGTGGTCCTTGTAAATGAGAAATACGACATCAAGGAGAATTCTATTTTTTTTAAATGTATTGTTGTGCACATCACTGCTGTCAAAGTTAACCAAATCGCGTTCTTTTAATCAGAGTTAACGTCGGTAAAATTTCAACTTTGGCAATCAGCTGTTCGAACTTTGACAAACCCAACCTTTACTTTACTCGGGAATAAAGGAACGCACCCCTAATAATTAAACCGATTGAAATTATTTGTGTTTAACGAAAAATTTGTTTAATTTTATTTTTCGGTCAGATTTTATGTTTTTACCGGTAACTGGTGATTTCCCAATTTCATTCATATATTGCGTACACAGAAAGAAATAATTTTGTATTATTTACAAAATGGGTTTTGTTAAGCCTAACAAAAAAAAATTCGTAAATATTACTGAAATTTTGTATATACAGTGGTGGCTCGATAATTCGGACAATTGCAAACCGGACGTTGTCCGAATTATCGATTTGTCCGAATTACTGAAACCTATATATTTCCATTCTAATTTTTGATTTAAAAAAGAAGTGAACTGGATGTTAAGAACGTTTGTCACATATTTTATTAGCACAGGAAAAGTAATTGTAAAAAACATAAATTCATTCAATGAAAATAACAAAATTACATAAATTATAAGAAGAAATTGGTTATTTTTGTTTGCCGAGAAGGCATATTTTTTTGCGCTAGCAATGCGACTTCCCTCTGGTTACTTAATAGCAATATGGTACTTGAACTGGCCTCGTTTTGTTCAGCATATTTTATGCATGTATTAAAGGCAGATATAGCCTCGCCGTGTGAAATTTTTGTGTTGTCATAGTTGTTATCATAATTGGTGTCCACCGAATTAGCTTCTCCTTCGTCGCTAGTCATCATTTCAAGGGAACTATCTAATACCCATTCATTAATTTCCGATAACGGATATACATCAGGCGCAATTTCCACTAACAAATTAACTAATTCATTTGAGGCCATGTTCAAATTAGCTTTAACTGTTGCAAGAGGCAACTCATCATCAGATTCCCATTCATCGTCAAATAAGAGTTTATTTCAACATTTCTTCAATGAACTTTCTGTTACAGCATTCCAGGCATTCGCAGCAAGCATTGTTACATCCTTAAGATTGAAATTTTTAAGGCAGCTCATTAGATCATTTTCCAAAGTTGCCAAAATATAGCAAAGAAAACTCTTTCGATAGTTCTGTTTCAGAATACGAATGGGGTTCTGGTCCATAGGTTGTATAAGGGCTGTACAGTTCGGGGGCAAAAACATCACACAAATTTTGCCATCATCACTTGTTAGCTCTGATTTCGGAGAATGGCATGTTGCGTTATCCAATAACAGTAAAGCTGTTTCTGGCAAACCCTCTTTTTTTAAGTAACATTTTACTTGTTTAACGAATGAGCCATGAAACCAATTTTTAAATAAAAATTCTGTCATCCACGCGTTTTTACTATGAGTGTACTCTAGAGGTAAGCTTTGCTTCTTAAATACCCTTGGGTTTTTCGCTTTTCCTATCATAAGGAGTTTTAGTCGATGCTCGCCTGTAGCATTCGCGCAAACTAGAAGAGTAACTCTTTCTTTGCCTATTTTACGTCCTGGTGCAGATTTTTCAGTACGTAATGCCAAGGTTTTTTCTGGTAACTTTCGCCAAAAAAGAGCTGTTTCATCAGCGTTATAGATTTGGGCGAGTTGTAAGTTCATTTCTCTTATTTTTTCTTTAAATTTAATCTGAAACGGTTCACAGAATTGAAATCGCTACTTAATTTTTCACCAGCAATATGTAACGTTTTGATTCCATAACGAGATCTAAATTTATAAATCCATCCTTTACTGGCGTAAAAACTTTTTGTTTCACCATATATCTCACGAAAATACTCCTTGGCTTTTGCACCTAAAAGTTGCGCAGATATAGGAACGTGTTGTAGCCTTTTCTTTTGTAACCAGTTATAAAGTTTTTCCTCCATTGCGGTATACTCAGCTGATTTCATGGTTTTACGTTTCCCAGGACCAGATTCTGTTTTTGCGATGTAGCTAAAAAATCCCAAAGATCTTACATGACTGAAAACAATTTATAGCTAGAATGGCTTACCTTTCAATTTTATTTTTGTTTTTATTTATGTCTGATATTGTGGATTTCCCTACATTATATTCTAGTGCCAGTTTTCTAACACTATTGCCCTTCTTTAATTTATTTAAAATTTCAAGTTTCTCTTTTATTGTTATAAAGTTGTGTTTAATTTTATTTATTGGAACCATAGCTAGTTTTTTAAACAAAATGTTATAATAGAGCACTTGAAAAAACAACTTACTCTAAACAAGAATATGAAGGAAACTGAATAAACATAACCAAATTCTACGTACATACATTTAGGTATTTGTGTTCGTATTATACCGTTAATTGCGAAGTCTTTGTTAAATATATGTGACAGGTTCAAACGCGATTTTTTATCTAGCGTCCGGATTACTGGGTCAGACTTTTTGTCTTATGTCCGAATTACAGAGTCTTTAATATTAAAAACTTTCTGTCCGGATTACTGGGGTGTCCGAATTACCAGGTGTCCGAATTATCGAGCCACCACTGTACTACGAAAAAATTAACCAATATTTTTTCGTATAGATACTAAAATTTGTTAATACAGTAGAATCCCGATAATTCGTACCCCGATAATTCGTATATCCCGCTAATTCGTATGAATTTGCTGGTCCCTTGAAAAAATCCCTATAATTCATATAAAGTCTATGCATTTCGGTCCCTTGGATAATTCGTATTTATTTTTGTGTTCGGTGTCGACAAAACGTTTTATAATTCGTATTATCTGATGAAAACTCTCGTTAATTCGTATGACTCTTTCTCTTGCAATATTCGTTTGTTTTTGTTTGTGGTTAAGTCGACATTTGGCAGTTTTGTTTCAACTATGCCTCCAAGAAAAGTTTATAAATCTGTTTCAGTAAAAGAAAAACAGGAGATTATTAAAGCCGTGGCAAACGGGGAAAAACAAATCGAAGTGGCAAAACGTTTTGAGGTTGCTCCGTCGACCATAACCTCAATTCTAAAGAACAGAGACAAAATCGTGCCCCAATCATCACAAAGCAAAACAAAGCGTTTCAAGAATTGTGAGTACCCAGAATAGGAAAAAGCATTGTTAAAGTGGTTTGATCAAGCGCGAAGTGCGAACATACCAGTTGGAGGAAACCTTTTGCGTGAAAAAGCTAAAGTTTTCGCAGAAAAAATGGGAATAAGCTTTCGTGCTAGCGAGGGATGGCTTGATAGATTTAAAAAAAGACACAGCTTAAAATTTAGGAAGCTTTGTGGGGAAAGCGGGAGTGTTTCGTCCATCATTTGTTGCGAGTGGAAACAGGAATTATGGAAAATAATCGAAGACTATGAACCTAAAAATATTTTCAACGCAGATGAAACTGGGTTATTTCATAAGTGCCTCCCAGATCGTTCCATGTGTTTTAAGGAAGAAAAATGTCACGGTGGAAAAAACAGCAAAGAGCGAGTTACCATATTGTTGGCCGCTAACATGGATGGATCGCAGAAGTTGAAACCACTAATGATTGGCAAGTCAGCCAAACCCAGGTGTTTTAAAAACATCAAATCTTTTCCGATGACGTATCGTGCGAACAAGAAGGCGTGGATGACTGGTTAGTTATTTAATGAATGGATAAACTCATTGAATATAGATATGGAGAAAAGCCAGCGAAAAATCCTTCTTTTCATAGACAACTGTACGGCCCACATTACCCCACAACTCAGTCATGTTAAAGTAGTGGTCTGGCCTGCCAATACAACTTCTAAGCTCCAACCTTTATGCTACATTTACACGAATGACAAATTTGTCATTTTTTTCTTGTCATTATGTTAATTCCCGTGTAAATGGCATAATTTTTGTAATTTTTTCTGTCAGAAAATGTCAATCTCTCATAAAAGAATGAACTTGTCCATTCTTTTATGCCAGATTGTCATTCGTACGAACGCAATATTATGCTACATTTACACGAATGACAAATTTGTCATTTTTTTCTTGTCATTATGTTAATTCCCGTGTAAATGGCATAATTTTTGTAATTTTTTCTGTCAGAAAATGTCAATCTCTCATAAAAGAATGAACTTGTCCATTCTTTTATGCCAGATTGTCATTCGTGCAAACGCAATATTAGTTATGACAACTTTAGTATTCAACTTTTGTCATAACTAATATTGCGTTTGCACGAATGACAATCTGGCATAAAAGAATGGACAAGTTCATTCTTTTATGAGAGATTGACATTTTCTGACAGAAAAAATTACAAAAATTATGCCATTTACACGGGAATTAACATAATGACAAGAAAAAAATGACAAATTGGTCATTCGTGTAAATGTAGCATTAGATCAGGGTATAATAAAAACTTTCAAAACATTCTATCGCAAGGAAGTCGTAATGCAACTTCTGGACAGCTTAGACGATGGAAAGGAGCATAAAATCACTTTATTTTCAGCAATGAATATTGCTGACAAAGCCTGGCAAAATGTTAGTGAAAACACGATAAAAAATTGTTTTCGTTCTTGCGGTTTTACGAACGACGTTTCGGCAATAGATACCGCACTAAAGTTAGAATCTCCAATGGAATGGAATCGCCTTTCCCAAAATAAAGACTATCCCATGACTTTTGAGGACTTCGTGCAATTTGACGATGGCGTAGCCGTATCAGGTATTCTAACTGATGACGAGATTTTGGCCACACAGAAGACATTGAAGATGAAGGCGACGTGGAAGAAGAGGATGTGCCGATGATTACTCCTAAAGTGGCTAAACAATACATCAACAGCGTACGCCATTTCTTAGCGACATCATACGTTACTGATGACGTATAGCCTGCATTGAATATGCTTGAAAACGCGATCGATAAAATCCGCACACAAGGTCTACGTCGACAAAAAATAACAGATTTTTTTCAAAATTAAATTTTCGGTGTCACACACATATACTATACATACATATTAAAAAAAACCTTCTTAATTCATATTTTTTCTTTTTTTACCCTCGATAATTCGTAATCCCGCTAATTCGAATATCCCGATACTTCGTATTTTTACGTCGGTCCCTTGAAATACGAATTATCGGGATTCTACTGTATTACGAAGTACATTTTTTCAAATCTGATTTGCATCATTGCGTAATTACGATACACAAGCTTTTCTATTAGTGGTCTCATTAGCCGCTGTAAGCATCCAATTCCCTGCTGTTAATGTTTGGATGCCTGCAGCAGGTAATTAGACTACTAGTAGAACTGCGCCACACTTGTGCATGACGAAAAAATGGCGACGATTTTGTTAGTCGATTCGCCAGTTCTAAAAACTCGATTTTAAAGCGATTCCAATAATTTTTCATAAAACTGATGCAAAAAATCATTTTTTTTCGGTTAACTTTGAAAGGTTTTTTGCTGATTTCATTTATCCGAAAAAGCTTGACTTTTATCCGAAAAAAGTAGACCTCTGTTCGAAAACCAACTTCGATTGAAACTACAGCAAAAGATGTAAAAAAATTGAAAATTTTAAACCGGTAAATATTTTTGATACATCTTTCGCAAACTCTTTTTCAAATTTTTTAAAATTTTTTAACTAGTTGCTGTTTTTAACTTTAGAACCGGCCTGTTTTTGTATTTTTTTTATATATTGGGGTTTGGTATGCCGTTACCACTTTGGAGTCAAAAAAATGGTGCTTTATATACTCGTCATTTGCATAATTGAAAAGTAAACTGGGCGTTTAATTTCTCCGAAATTCGTTTTCCGCCATAACTTTTTCGTTTCCTGCCGGGTCCAATTTCTCTAAAATTTTGATAGGAAACGAATTCTGGACAAATTAGACACTGGAAATTTTGGCAGGAAATAATTTCCAAATACCGTTTTTTTTCATACTATTTGAAACAGAAAATCCAGATGTCAAAAATGCGTCAGCAAAATTAAAATTAAAGATAAACCAGCAGCGATTTTTGTTTTATAAGAAAATAAGCTTTGATGGATTTAAGTAGAGTGTGGAGTGGACGCTTAGTTACGAGAATGCTTTTGAGTTTTCACAAATTCGAAAAGATCTTTTGGCAGTACTTACCGAAACCGGGAAAGTAGCAAAAAAATTTTAATAATGTAAAAATAGTTGGGTATAGATCCACTTAGCACAAGTCGTAGATTACACTGTCTGACAAAATGATACCTCATTCTGACCAACAACCGACCTGATGAGTGATCTAGGGTAATTTGGGATCGCTGAACACTGATCCGTTAACCATTTAGCTCCATTACGCAACATATTTGATATACTTGAACACGTAGCGTTATTGGAGGTAAACTGAACTTTAACTCAAAAAGGCTATTAAAATGAATGATCGGTATGACAGGCAGGAATATGAATTTAGGGCGATATGTTAAAGCTGCCTTTACTTGGTGAAACTTCTGTGCCAAAAATGAAGGTTCTATCTCAATTGGATAAAAGTTGTTTGTAAAAAACTCAGTTTGATAAGGGATGGAAAAAACAGCTTACACTGTGGGTGATTACCTTCTAAACAAAAAATATTCCCAAATTACCAAGATCATTCATCAGCTCGATCAATCATCAGCAAAATTCAGTTTCCAGCCAAACGAAAATCTGAGTGGTTTGTTGAATGTATACGAAATTTGGTGCAAAAAATAGGAAGCAAATTTCACTGCAAAATCCGAAGAGGCTAGCGCGACGGCAGCAAACGACTTAATTAACTAATGTAACGGTCTCTCCACTATGTCCGTTAAAGGCTAAATCAAGGACATCATATGGAGAAAAAGAGTACGAAGTGGAAACTTTAATTTAAGCCTGTATTTCACCTTAGAATGCCTTAAAAAATTTTCACTGGGTTGTTTACTCTTTATTAAGACCATTAAGTATTTTTCATTGACGATGGGTTATTACGTTGTATTAAGAACAGAGCCCACTTAACGATAAAGACAAAATACGAATTAATCTTTTAGACAGAGGAATATATCCACGTATAAATTTAGGATACATTCAGGATACCTACATGTTTTTGTATGGGACATGTCCGCTTTCTCTGGGTTTCGTCGGTTTATATATATGGCAAGTACAAATTTCGAATATATAATGGATGTATTTTATTATCTATGGGGAATAGATTCCAGATCAGACCTCGGCACTCCTTGGCTCGTCTGGCTCCTCACAACGATAACATTTTTATTCGAATTTTACGAGGTTACAATCAATGTATGAACATTTTTACTCGACTCTCCAACGCAATGATACGTGTTGGATGACGACGGCCACTTCGGCAGCCGAAATCAAACGATTGACTAACAATCGATGGAGCGAGCCTACTACCAGAGAAAAAAGAATCTAGAGAATAAACTCTTAGAACAAATTTTTAGAGAAAATTTTGCCACCGTGAGAGGAAGCAAGAGGATCCGATGTAACACGCAAAAAAATTATCCATTCGATTCCTCCATCTCATTGAATAGATACGACGAAAATGATTCTCTCTGCTTCGTGCTCCCTAGTCTAAAAGTAATTAACTTTTAGGCCGTAGCTAGTAAATGATAGGGACCTTTTCCCCCCTTCGACGGGGAAATTTGTCGAAAATTTGTTCGGCAGAGTTTTTTCTATGATTCCTTATTCTATGCTACTACAGTCATAGAATAAGGAAACATAGAAAAAACTCTGCCGAACAAATTTTCGACAAATTTCCCCGTCGAAGGGGGGGAAAAGGTCCCTATCATTTACTAGCTACGGCCTAAAAGTTAAATACTTTTAGACTAGGGAGCACGAAGCAAAGAGAATCATTTTCGTCGTATCTATTCAATGAGATGGAGGAATCGAATGGATAATTTTTTTGCGTGTTACATCGGATCCTCTTGCTTCCTCTCACGGTGGAAAAATTTTCTCTAAAAATTTGTTCTAAGAGTTTATTCTCTAGATTCTTTTTTCTCTGCTACAGTCATTTAGTATAATTTCTGTTGTTGATGCGTGTGGATGTATACATTTGCTCCCCAAAACCTTAATTCAGGCCTCGGCACCATGTATGTAGTGATTTACTACTACTCGAAAAAATTTTATGTTGCTTCATATACTATAACACAAAATGAGAAAACGCATAATTTTCATTTTTTACGCTCTTTCGCTTTTGATGGAGACGTTTAGGAACAGTGAACTACACAATTTATCATTATGCAATTTCAGAATCATTTGTTCCGCCTAAAGGAAATTTCTCTAAAAAAAACTTTCTTTAAGTTGTCAACCTGTCTTACTCTTTCTACTTCATTGCATCGGGCAAAATCGAACTTATGACACCTGTTGTAATGTCGTTTTAGATTGAATTTTTTATTCGACATGTAACTGCAAACTAGACATTGACGGTTATCATTATTTGTGGTTATTAAATATTTGTTTTCCCAATCCCACGACATAGTATTTGAATTTGAATATGAGCGCTTCATAATGGAAAAGGAAAACTAAAAAAATCAAATTTCTGAAAAAATTTCGTACATCAGTTTTCTTTGGGAAGCAATTATAATTTTGGAGAGCAAATGTATACACCCGTACGCATCAACAGCAGAAATCATACTGAATGACTGTCGTAGGCTCGCTCCATCGATTGTTAGTAAATCGTTTGATTTCGGCTGCCGAAGTGGCCGTCGTCAACCAACACGTATCATTGCGTTGGAGAGTCGAGTAAAAACGTTCATACATTGATTGTATTCTCGTAAAATTTGAATAAAAATGTTATCGTATTGAGGAGCCAGACGAGCCAAGCAGTGCCGGGGCTTGCCTTAATTGCTTCCCAAACTACACTGACGTACGAAATTTTTTTCAGAAATTCGATTTTTTTAGTTTTCATTTTCCATTGTGAAGCGCTCATATTCAAATTCAAATACTATGTCATGTGATTCGGAAAACAAATATTTAATAACCACAAATAATGATAACCGTCAATGTCTAGTTTGCAGTTACATGTCGAATAAAAAATTCAATCTAGAACGCCATTACAACAGCTGTCCTATCAGGTAACATAATGCAATTTAGCGCATGTTTTGCTAAGCACAGAACCGGAAATACGTCCCCACAAATTTTTTGCACGACGGAACTTATTATTTTTTTGTAATCGCATCATGATAAATTGTGTAGTCCACTGTTCCTAAACGTCTCCATCAAAAGCGAAAGAGCGTAAAAAAGAAAAAGATGCGTTTTCTCATTTCGTGTTATAGTATATGAAGAAACATAAATTTTTTTCCAGTAACAGTAAATCACTACATACATGGTGCCGAGGCCTGCTGTAAACAAAATAAAAAAAATCTTGTTTACATTTTTCATGTGCTTTGAGTCTCTGATGTTAAATTTCAGCGGTTCAGGTCTTTGCTAAAACTTCAGGAATAAAATATAGTGGAATCTCAATAACTTAGAGCTTTGCAATTTTCTAGACCAGGCCTGGGCACCATGTATGTAGTGATTTACTATTACTCAAAGAAATTTTATGTTTCTTCATATCCTATAACACAAAATGAGAAAACGCATCTTTTTCATTTTTTACGCTCTTTCGCTTTTGATGGATATGTTTAGGAACAGTGGACTACACAATTTATCATGATGCGATTACAAAAAAATAATAAGTTCCGTCGTGCAAAAAAAACTTGTGGGGACGTATTTCCGGTTCTGTGCTTAGCAAAACATGCGCTAAATTGCATTATGTTACCTGATAGGACAGCTGTTGTAATGGCGTTCTAGATTGAATTTTTTATTCGACATGTAATTGCAAACTAGACATTGACGGTTATGGGGCCTATTGCGGTTATCGATATCTATTCGATCGACCATCGTTGGCCGGAACGATCGAAAAACAATTTGGTATTGCGTAAGGTTCATCGTTCAAGCAATCGCTATTGTGAATTTTTTAGTGTTTGACGTTTGGGAATTCACATTGGTGAAGTTATTTTAATGTTTAAAAATGACTTCAACGCAGAAAATACAATATTAAGCTCCCTTAAAACATAGAGGAGGTGGATGACAATGGCGATATGAGCGAAATTACACCAGAAGACGGTTTTACAAACCAACGTCAAGGCGAAAATATTAAACACCGAATGTTGAGTTCTTTGAATTGACCAATATTTCAAATCTATCTGAATAAAACAGTTTTTAAGTTCATTTTTTATTTAAATTATTTTTATACCACTTTGGTCTTATTTATCTTCATTTTTTCAACCAATTTTTATATTGGATTTTTGATCGAAGTTTTGATCAAGATATTCCTCATTAATAATTTCCTAATGTGTATAAATACTTCCATTTTATTATTAGCCTCTAATTTTGATAAAAAAAAAAGTAATTGCAATACTTCACCGATCGCTAACTTGACATAAACTTCACCGAACGATCAAACAAATGTCATCGTTCCCAACTGAACGATTTTATCGTTCACGAACGATAAAATCGATGATCACAATACCGATTTTTCGATTTGACATTTCAACGATCGATTGACGAAGCTCACAATAGGGGCCTATCATTATTTATGGTTATTAAATATTTGTTTTCCCAATCACACGACATAGTATTTGAATTTGAATATGAGCGTTTCATAATGGAAAATTAAAATTAAAAAAATCGAATTTCTAAAAAAAATTTCGTACGTCAGTGTACTTTGGGAAGCAATTAGGGTTTTGGGGAGCAAATATATACATCCGCACGCATCAACAACAGAAATTATACTAAATGACTGTCGTAGGCTCGCTCCCAGTGATACGCATTTGATACATTTGTATCAATTTCGATACTTCTTTTTCATAAATTTCACTTTTGATACAAAGATACATTTTTCCCTAAATATCATGAAATTGATACTTTTTTAAAAAAATGACAGTAAAAGGTTTTTTTCAAATTAAAATTGTATCAGTCAACATTATGCGGAAGTTGGTAAACACTACACAAATTATCGCATTATCCTGAACTCAGCCTGCCTGTAATCTTAAGCAAGAAATAAGCCGTATTGCTATGTGAATACAATTCATTTTCCTGAATATGTGCAGACGAATAAGACGGACAGTTTCAGAACTAAATGTGATAAAAACAAAAAAAGTCCAACCGCTTTGACTTGAGCACGGTGGAATGTATTATGTTTTCAAAATAATTATATGAAAATATTATACTAAAGTAATTCTGTAGTTTTATTTTTTCTTTACGTAATTAACTGTGTTATTTAAACCAATGAAATGTTTTTTTTGTTATACGTTTGATTTTTTGTATGTGATTATATAGAAGAATCGACCTGCTAGTTTTGAAATTATAACAAAACATAACAAAAGCTATAATTGCCAATCTGGCAATCATTGGAAACCCGTATGGTGATATTCGTATCAAAATTCGAACAGTTATACCAAAATTCGACATTGAAGTCAAACTTTCCAATAAGATTTTTTAAAATTTATTCCAATCGGATTTTGATGTATGGGAGTTTTATGTAGAGTCACATCCTAAATAACTTTTGTTCTTGGACTTTTTTGATAAGATGCACCGTTTTTGAGATATTCACAAAAAAAGTTTTCGTTCGTATGGGGGGTACCCCCCCTAATGGTCCATTTTTGCCCATTAACGAACTTAGCCTCGCATTTTACGAAAATCTGTGCAAACTTTCAAGTCTCTAGCTCAATCCGTGCGCCCGCAATTCGCGCCACAGACAGACGGACAGACGGACAGACGGACAGACAGACGGACAGACAGACAGACAGACAGACGGACAGACAGACAGACGGACGGACATGCAGAAATTAAATATTTTTATCATTCTAAACACACTGGTGTAATTCATTTTTTTGTGCGATGACGGGATCTTGGCGTTACAAACGGTAAGGCAAAGTTAATATACCCTTTGGTTTCACCATACGGGTATAATAATCTGAAAATTATGATTTTTTTCCGAAAATAAAATTGTTGCTGCTTTTTTTACGTTTTTACGTCTTTTCCTTAAGTTGATACTTTTTGATACTTTTTTCTGAAAAATTTGATACAAGAATTTTTTTATCATGCGCACCACTGCTCGCTCCATCGATTGTTAGTCAATCGTTTGATTTTGGCTGCCGAAGTGGCCGTCGTCTACCAACACGTCTCATCGCGTTGGAGAGTCGAGTAAAAATGTTCATACATTGATTGTATTCTCGTAAAATTTGAATAAAAATGTTATCGTTGTGAGGAGCCAGACGAGCCAAGGAGTGCCCAGGCTTGTTCTAGACAATCTGTCGAATCTCAAAAAACCCAGGTTTTTACGTACAAACCACGGTAACTCGAAGAAATTTCGATTAATAGAATATAAATCTTTTAATACATCGGTAATTCGGAAATAATGAAAGGTCCAGTGCATTTGAACTTAATAACAAATATGGTAAAATGATCGTATAAACTAGGGATATAAAAAAACCCGATTAAACCGGTTACCCGGTGTTTTTGCTTCGGTTAACCGGTTTTTTTCGATGTTTTTTTTATCGCATGGTTATTCCCGGTGTTTTTTAAAGCCAAAAACCGATCATTTTTTTTGTACGGAAAAATAATTTTAAACCAATTTTCGTTCAATTGTTTTGTTAAAAACACTTCTTTTTAGGCACTCTAGTCCGTATATACTTATACTTTTACCAAATACAATATTATATTTTGCCATTTATGGCCTGTTAATGGATTATATGGCACTTCATATCTTTTGTTTGTATTAATTATAGTGCATTTGTTGTGTCTACGACACAGATATTGTACTATTAGACTAGATCAAGCCATTTGCTATCTCAAATGGGCCACGGAAACGTCAAAAAGCTATGACGAAAAAAAGGGACAAAGCTAGTAAATTCTGGGAAATTTAAATTCTGGAATAATGCTTATGCAGGTCCCCGACGGAATATTATTCAATCCCTTTACCGATTATTCATATTAATATTCAGAGCTGCTACATACAATAATATGCAGTTCCCTAAAAAATGCTTGCAACCTGTGTATAAGTCTTATGAGTTCGACGTAAAACATAAAAAAAAAATGGACATATAATTCAAGTGTTATTGAGTTTGTTGATTCGAATATCTGACATCACTAAAGTTCGAAGAAAAAATGACTGTCACGCTGTTCCATATTTTTGCTATGGAATTGTTCGAGTGCCGCGATCTTGTAGTACGATATCTATGGTCTACGACCTAACCTACCCAATTTGAACAAAACGGTTTTTCGGTGTTTTTAATAACCGGTTTAAACCGAAGTCTTAAAAACTGGTTTAACCGAAAACCGGTGTTTTTCAAAAATTTGACATCCTAGTGTAAACTCTTATCTCACATTATGACTTATCGTCGATCTCAAATATTCGAAACTTCGTTTTTTCCTATCAATTTTGATTTATCAATGTCCCACTGTAAAACTTAATTTTGCGATCTAAAGCTTTTTTTGGTTTGAACATATGCTGTTTAGTGATTTTTACTTATTTATTTGTGGGACGAGTACATATATACAGAATGTGAATAGCAATTTGGGCGTTATCATAAAATTTATGTGGATTGTGTCGAACCTGTAAAGTTGCAGCTTCGCTAAATTTTATGAATAGAAATATTAAACGAAGAAAGTTTTAATCGATTCATTTAAGTAGGGGCCACATCTATCAGTTGTCCATTAGTCGCATCTGTTACGGTACTCGTCAGTTTTCCATCAGTTTTTTACATCTAGTTAAGCGTTCACATCTATCAGTTGCGACTGACAGTTTTTTGTGAAAAGTATCCATTCATTTTGATTGTAGAGTTCAGAAAAGATCGGTGGATAATAAAGAGAGAGCGTGCTTATGCATTATTATTGCATTCAGTTCAAAAAATAATATTTGGTTCTATTCTAATACGATACAACTAACGCAACTGACGCGAACACCAATCAGTTTCCCAAAAAGTGATGGAAAACTGTTAGCCTCTACTTTAGGTACAGTTTTTCTAGTTTTAAATATGATAAATTATTTAAAAAAACTGAAAACAAAGTTGATTTTTTTTAACAAAATTTTCGAAATAACATAACTCTAAAATTTTTGAACCGTCTGATTATGAAAATGGTTTTCTGATGGTCACACTCTAGTTTTTGACAGTCCAAAAGTGGATAAAGAACCGAATTTCCGCACTTTTAGCCAATACAAACGAAACTGTGCGGAATACTTAAAAAACGGTGTGGACTTTAACACGCAGCTTATACTGTGTATGTAAGTCTATAATCATGCAGGCATTTATTCGACAAAGAAGCAACATGCGTGTGAGTCATCTGTTATTTGTTCTGTTGAGTGCATTCGATGTCATTCTCTGGTTAAGTGATATTGGCTTGAACAAGTATACTGATCATAATGAAACGTTTGAATTTCAATAAATATTTTAAAGAATGGTAATAGTTTTTTTTTACTCAATTATATTTATATAAAAATATCATACGAAACATTAAAAAACCGAATTAATTTTTTAACAGTGTATTTGAGTGTGTCTTTGAATGTGTTAACATTGTCTTTTAGTTATAAATTTGTAGATTCCGCACTTTTTAATTTGCTTTTGCCTACGCCTCATATACTCACTCTAGTTCCATTGGGCAAGTAACTTTGACAAATTTGAATTTAGCTTTGTGGTTAGAGGAAGTTAGAGCATAGTATCTGTGGGAGACACTATTATCATATTTTAGGAAATTGTGAACTGTCAAATCAATGTCAACTTGCGAATTTCGATCTGGTTTTCGCGGATTTTTGTTTTAATTCAAGAAATTATAATTGTTCTTTATCAGAGGTGAAGAAATCATTAAAAAATTAAAAAATTGTACGTAGTCAAGAATTTCTCGAATGAATTTGAGTGCGGATTTGTTTTGGAATTTCCGTGTATGTAAAAATTAAATATTCCTGATTGCATTTTGACCTTTTAAAAATTAAAAATGTAAGTTATACTTTAAAATACAGTAAAACCTCCCTAATTGGGACACCGACGGGACCGCGAATTCCTGTCCCGATTAGAGAGGTTTGTAAAAAAAGGCTTGTATGTAACGCAAAATAAAGTATTATACAGGGTGGTCCGGATTAGGATGTCAATCCATTAACCCTTCATTCTTTGCACAATTTCATGAAAAAAAGTCCACTATACATGTGTTCGGAAATGTACCGTTATCGAACGGCAGCCATTTTAAATTTTCCCGTCGGAATTTTTCCGCACATCACTAACGAGGCTCTCACTGCCACAAATATTAACGGATTTCTATGATTTCTATGTCGTTAGATAGATAATAAAATACTGTTTTTGGATCAATTAAAAGTTTTGTGAAATACTGCAGATTTTCCTAAATAAATGGCTTTAAACAAGATTTTTTTTTGTTTTCAATCCAAAAAATTTGAGAAAGTTGCGTTTTTCTCAAATACTTGCCCTATACTTTTTTTTATTTTTTATTTTTGTATTATTCCTCTGTCAATTCCCCACAAAACGCATATTTAATTTTCATTATACGATTTCTAGTTCCATAGATATAACCAAAACACTACTCCATGTTTCCACTGAAATCAAAATCAGATATTTTTCTTAATGGAATAGGCACTTCCCCGCACTTTTGGACATCGTTTGAAAAAAATACATAAAACAAAACAACACGTTTTTATTTAACAATTACTACAAAAGATTTTCGAAGTGACCTCCATTTGATTGGAAATAGTTTGTTTTTCCAAAACAGTACAAGAATACAACCGTTACTACATTCGATAGTGCATGGATCTTGAAATTTTATGTATTTTTATGTATTTTTTTGTTTTATGTTTATGTTTTTTTGTTTTATGTTTTTTGTTTTGTTTTATGTATTTTTTTCAAACGATGTCCAAAAGTGCGGGGAAGTGGGTGGAGTGAAACCAGCACGGATGGTTTCATCACGGATGGGAATTCACCTCACTCGTGGTTTGCGTCTCTACTATGACGTTTCTAATTTCACCACACTGATTTTCCTACCACAGCAGCGAAACTGAACCTTATGTCGACCAAATAAGTCACAAACTTTATATAAATTTTTCCATATGAATATTTTCAAATTTGAGCGCCTAATAAAATCAAAATAACTTTCATTTATTGAAAAAAATTGATTTTTTTTCGAATTTTCGGAAAATCTAAAAGGTTACCCCTCTAGATTTTTGTCTCCCCTTTCTAAATATGTATATGGGTTTGGAAAAATATTTTCTAGTCTGGGAGATATCGCGCGCAGAAGGTACTCCCAAGTCCCATCACGGATGGGAAAAAAGCCATCACGGATGGGAAAACAATGGAAAAAATTGATTTTTTTTCGAATTTTCGGAAAATCTAAAAGGTTACCCCTCTAGATTTTTGTCTCCCCTTTCTAAATATGTATATGGGTTTGGAAAAATATTTTCTGGTGTGGGAGAAATCGCGCGCAGAAGGTACTCCCAAGTCCCATCACGGATGGGAAAAAAGCCATCACGGATGGGAAAACAATGGAATAACTTGATTTTTTTGGATTTTTTTGAAAATCCAAAAGGTTACCCCTCTAGATTTTTGTCTCCCCTGTCTAAATATGTATATGGGTTTGGAAAAATATTTTCTGGTGTGGGAGATATCACGCGCAGAAGGTACTCCCAAGTCCCATCACGGATGGGAAAAAAGCCATCACGGATGGGAAAACAATGGAAAAACTTGATTTTTTTGGATTTTTTTGAAAATCCAAAAGGTTACCCCTCTAGATTTTTGTCTCCCCTTTCTAAATATGTATATGGGTTTGGAAAAATATTTTCTGGTGTGGGAGAAATCGCGCGCAGAAGGTACTCCCAAGTCCCATCACGGATGGGAAAAAAGCCATCACGGATGGGAAAACAATGGAAAAAATTGATTGTTTTTCGAATTTTCGGAAAATCCAAAAGGTTACCCCTCTAGATTTTTGTCTCCCCTTTCTAAATATGTATATGGGTTTGGAAAAATATTTTCTGGTGTGGGAGAAATCGCTCCCAAGTCCCATCAAGGTACTCCCAAGTCCCATCACGGATGGAAAAAAATTGAAAAAATTGAAAAAATAGTTTTTTTTCCCATTTTTCGGAAAATCTAAAAGGTTACCCTCCTAGAAAACGAGAAATATCAATAGATTTAAATTTTAACAGTTTGTAGTCACTGCCAAGGGCTTTCTATTGGCATCACCCCCATATCTGGGTCACTGGGAATAAGGGAGATATTAACCCTTTTGTTTGTTAAAAAATATTTGGTATAAGAATTAATTTCTCGCTGGCATATGGCGAATCTTTGAATTTGCATTTGAATGGCTTAGGGAGTTGACTGGTTTTTACTAACCCATTTCGCATGGAATTTAAAACCTTGTGTGCAATGCAAAAGGTATTTTTTTGCGAATCAGCGTAGCAAACATTTTAGTCAATAATGGGCAATAATGGTGAATAATGACCCCAATAGAATTTCTTGCAATTTATTACAAAATTGAAAAGTTTGAGACATAAATATTTCCGTCCGAGAACCAGAATTCATGGCGTTCGTATTTCGAAACTTTAAAATTACATTTGAGTTATTTAAAATTACATTTGACTGGTTATTATTAACATTTGTCGCATGGAATTTAAAACCTTGTATACAATGCAAAAGGAATTTTTTCGCGCATCAGCGTAACTACTTTACAACTAAAGAAATTCCCGCCAAAATGAAAATTAATTAAATTTGCAATTTTCCAAATTTTGAGTGGAGGAAAATGCTTCGTTTTTATGCGTATCTATTTTGCAGGTATTTTGCCGTAAAACAGGTAAAAGATCTGTGAAGAAAACGGCCTGGGAACGACGAAAATCACCGAAAATCTGACGGTGGCCAAAGAAAGGGAAATTAATTTTTTAATTTTCCTGTTTTCTTCCCATTTAATGGATAAAATTACATAGAAATTGGCATTTTCAAAGCGAATTTGCATTTTCAGATCAAATCCCACAATTTGAAATAAAAATCTTTCGAAAAACTATAAAAACTTTTTGAATGAAATCAAGTTTACATTCAAAGTTCATTTGCTTGTTTTCCCATGTGAAAATTTCTTCGATTTTTTAAACAATATTTTTTGATTTTCCGAACGACTTTAGCTAGAGATCTGAAATTTTGCACAAATGTAAGTAACGTAAAGAGAAATAATTGGTAAAAAAATGAAGAAAATCGGATAACTCCTTCCCCCCTTCCCGCTGAAAATTGAAGTTTTTGGCGATTTTCTCGAAAACGGTTTACCACATCAAAAAAGTTTCAAAGAGAAAAGTTTTTAGAATACAATTTTACATAATTCGGCCATACGTCAAAATTCAATCTGACCACTCTTTCTCCCCTTTTTTAATTTTTCAATTAAATTTCTGCCACTACGGTTAGTTTTCGGTTCATAACACGAAAACAGTTTGAAATACCACCTTTATGTCTTCAAAAAAGTTGTAGAGAATTGTATTTAGCATCTAATAGTAAAAAGTTGCATTAAAAAAAGTAACCAAAAAAGAAGTTCTCTCGAATTTACCGAATCTATTCCTCGCCGTGAAAAAAATTGTATGTAATTTTTTTCTCACGATACTTTTTTTGAAAATTTCAGACAATTTCTCTACATTTTGCTATAAAGAGTGTGCATCTACGATAAACAGGTCAAAAGATATGAATTTTTGAAAAAAATAATTTCAGGCAAAGCTGCAATGGAAAAAATCTTCGAAGAAAATCGAAAATCTTTGAGCGACATAAAACATCATAAATGTCGGTCGGTTGAATTTATGATATATGCATGAATTATGTAAAATTGTATTCTAAACACTTTTCTCTTTGAAACTTTTTTGATGTGGTAAACCGTTTTCGAGAAAATCGCCAAAAACTTCAATTTTCAGTGGGAAGGGGGGAAGGAGTTATCCGATTTTCCCCATTTTTTTACCAATTATTTCTCTTTACGTTACTTACATTTGTGCAAAATTTCAGATCTCTAGCTAAAGTCGTTCGGAAAATCAAAAAATATTGTTTAAAAAATCGAAGAAATTTTCACATGGGAAAACAAGCAAATGAACTTTGAATGTAAACTTGATTTCATTCAAAAAGTTTTTATAGTTTTTCGAAAGATTTTTATTTCAAATTGTGGGATTTGATCTGAAAATGCAAATTCGCTTTGAAAATGCCAATTTCTATGTAATTTTATCCATTAAATGGGAAGAAAACAGGAAAATTAAAAAATTAATTTCCCTTTCTTTGGCCACCGTCAGATTTTCGGTGATTTTCGTCGTTCCCAGGCCGTTTTCTTCACAGATCTTTTACCTGTTTTACGGCAAAATACCTGCAAAATAGATACGCATAAAAACGAAGCATTTTCCTCCACTCAAAATTTGGAAAATTGCAAATTTAATTAATTTTCATTTTGGCGGGAATTTCTTTAGTTGTAAAGTAGTTACGCTGATGCGCGAAAAAATTCCTTTTGCATTGTATACAAGGTTTTAAATTCCATGCGACAAATGTTAATAATAACCAGTCAAATGTAATTTTAAATCACTCAAATGTAATTTTAAAGTTTCGAAATACGAACGCCATGAATTCTGGTTCTCGGACGGAAATATTTATGTCTCAAACTTTTCAATTTTGTAATAAATTGCAAGAAATTCTATTGGGGTCATTATTCACCATTATTGCCCATTATTGACTAAAATGTTTGCTACGCTGATTCGCAAAAAAATACCTTTTGCATTGCACACAAGGTTTTAAATTCCATGCGAAATGGGTTAGTAAAAACCAGTCAACTCCCTAAGCCATTCAAATGCAAATTCAAAGATTCGCCATATGCCAGCGAGAAATTAATTCTTATACCAAATATTTTTTAACAAACAAAAGGGTTAATATCTCCCTTATTCCCAGTGACCCAGATATGGGGGTGATGCCAATAGAAAGCCCTTGGCAGTGACTACAAACTGTTAAAATTTAAATCTATTGATATTTCTCGTTTTCTAGGAGGGTAACCTTTTAGATTTTCCGAAAAATGGGAAAAAAAAACTATTTTTTCAATTTTTTCAATTTTTTTCCATCCGTGATGGGACTTGGGAGTACCTTCTGCGCGTGATTTCTCCCACACCAGAAAATATTTTTCCAAACCCATATACATATTTAGACAGGGGAGACAAAAATCTAGAGGGGTAACCTTTTGGATTTTCAAAAAAATCCAAAAAAATCAAGTTTTTCCATTGTTTTCCCATCCGTGATGGCTTTTTTCCCATCCGTGATGGGACTTGGGAGTACCTTCTGCGCGCGATTTCTCCCACACCAGAAAATATTATTCCAAACCCATATACATATTTAGAAAGTGGAGGCAAAAATCTAGAGGGGTAATCTTTTGGATTTTCAAAAAATTCAAAAAAAAAAAAAATTTTTTTGAATTTTTTTCCCATTTGTGATGGCACTTGGGAGTACCTTCTGCGCGTGATATCTCCCACACCAGAAAATATTTTTCCAAACCCATATACATATTTAGACAGGGGAGACAAAAATCTAGAGGGGTAACCTTTTGGATTTTCAAAAAAATCCAAAAAAATCAAGTTTTTCCATTGTTTTCCCATCCGTGATGGCTTTTTTCCCATCCGTGATGGGACTTGGGAGTACCTTCTGCGCGCGATTTCTCCCACACCAGAAAATATTTTTCCAAACCCATATACATATTTAGAAAGGGGAGACAAAAATCTAGAGGGGTAACCTTTTAGATTTTCCGAAAATTCGAAAAAAAATCAATTTTTTCCATTGTTTTCCCATCCGTGATGGCTTTTTTCCCATCCGTGATGGGACTTGGGAGTACCTTCTGCGCGCGATATCTCCCAGACCAGAAAATATTTTTCCAAACCCATATACATATTTAGAAAGGGGAGACAAAAATCTAGAGGGGTAACCTTTTAGATTTTCCGAAAATTCGAAAAAAAATCAATTTTTTTCAATAAATGAAAGTTATTTTGATTTTATTAGGCGCTCAAATTTGAAAATATTCATATGGAAAAATTTATATAAAGTTTGTGACTTATTTGGTCGACATAAGGTTCAGTTTCGCTGCTGTGGTAGGAAAATCAGTGTGGTGAAATTAGAAACGTCATAGTAGAGACGCAAACCACGAGTGAGGTGAATTCCCATCCGTGATGAAACCATCCGTGCTGGCTTCACTCCACCCACTTCCCCGCACTTTTGGACATCGTTTGAAAAAAATACATAAAACAAAACAAAAAACATAAAACAAAAAAACATAAACATAAAACAAAAAAATACATAAAAATACATAAAATTTCAAGATCCATGCACTATCGAATGTAGTAACGGTTGTATTCTTGTACTGTTTTGGAAAAACAAACTATTTCCAATCAAATGGAGGTCACTTCGAAAATCTTTTGTAGTAATTGTTAAATAAAAACGTGTTGTTTTGTTTTATGTATTTTTTTCAAACGATGTCCAAAAGTGCGGGGAAGTGCCTATTCCATTAAGAAAAATATCTGATTTTGATTTCAGTGGAAACATGGAGTAGTGTTTTGGTTATATCTATGGAACTAGAAATCGTATAATGAAAATTAAATATGCGTTTTGTGGGGAATTGACAGAGGAATAATACAAAAAAAAAAAATAAAAAAAAGTATAGGGCAAGTATTTGAGAAAAACGCAACTTTCTCAAATTTTTTGGATTGAAAACAAAAAAAAATCTAAAATGGCTGCCGTTCGATTTAAAATGGCTGCCGTTCGATAACGGTACATTTCCGAACACATGTATAGTGGACTTTTTTTCATGAAATTGTGCAAAGAATGAAGGGTTAATGGATTGACATCCTAATCCGGACCACCCTGTATTTGAAAAAAAACTTCATATAAAAATAATAATAAATATTCATAACTCAACAATACAATACAAACATATTATTTAAAAAAGTCAATAAGTTTGGTTTGATGCTTTGTTTCTTTTGAAATCTTCGCCTTAAGAGCGATTTCACAAGAGTTTAAATGTACTAATATTTCAGGTATACTGCATAGCTCAAATTTAGAGATATCAATAATTTGCTTTAAAACAGAGAACATCTGTTTTTCTTGCCCACATGCTTCTTCCTCCTCGGCGTTATCCAGATTCGCGTCGTCAGATTCAATAGTTTCTTAATTTTGAAGGCTTTGAAAAAAGTCTGTTTCCCAATTTTCGGACAAAGACACGCAAATAGGAAGTTGTTCAACAATCTCTGCATAGTCGAGAATATCTATCATCATCTACAATTTTGGAGATTTCCTCCAGAAAATAAGGTCTTCTGAAGCACATTATAATGGTGGATATCTGAACTTGATGCCTGGGCGCCTATGATTATTTAAAAGGTGGTCAATCTAGTGATAATAGACTAGTTATTTTTATGATGTCCCGATTGAAGAGGTTTCAAGTACAAAGTAAGGAGGGCAATTTACTATCCCAATTTCGAGGTGTCCCAATTCAGAGGTGTCCCGCTTACAGAGGTTGTTGTCTATGGAAAATGCGTGGGAGAGCTTAGAGGGTGTCCCGATTTAGAGGTGTCCCAATTAAGAGGTTCTACTGTATATCTAAATGTCGTTTGCATCAAATAAACTTAGCAACTTATGTACAACTTAAATTATTTAAGTCTCAAAATTTCTACTCTTTTATTGTCGTTTCTACCAAAGAAGCTTAGCAACTTAAGCTTAAATTATCTAAGTCACAGGATTTTTATGGTTTAAGCACTGACTTATATACAATGGACAGAGCATCCGATCCGAAAAATGACACGGCAGCAGATTTGACTTGGGGATTCAGTAGCCCCTAATCTAATTGTACTCGTAAACATTTTGCGTTATACAAATTTCATGTCAATTCACTTGCAGTCATGTTCAAATTACATGAAAATTACACAGATAGTTAGTCGTTACTTGCTAAATCTAGTATGCACATTTGGTTCTTCAAAAATGCGAAAAAAATCAGTGCAAAACGCAAATGTTACACTTTTTCACTTCAAAGTTAAAGTTGAGAGTCCCCTGCTGTCATTTATGCAGCAGCCAGCTGTCATTTATGCCAAACACATATGTTCATCTTTCTTTCTCTTACCGATCGCCTTATTTATCACACGAGAATGAAAGATTGCCAACTCGTGTTTTATATGAATGACATCTGATAGTATTTTGGCGCGAATGTTTTTGAATGTGTCGCGATGTGAAAAGTATAATAATAAGTTTGAAGTGCAATTTTAATTTTTTAATTAGAATCAATCAAACATGTCCTTTGATATAGACACGTTTGTTTTATACACTCCATTTGGCATTTTTAATGAAGAATTTTTCAGCAACTATTCAACATAACCTCAAACATCAACACATGATTTGGTTAGTTGTCAACCCTATTTGTTCAAATAAGGTTGCTAAAGCTTGATCCACACTACACGATGTACGGGGTACTGTTAGAGATCAATAATATACCCAATGCTTCCCAAGGCTGTTTCCGTTGCGAGGTGTATGATCGACGTAAGAAGTTGTACGTTTTAGTCTCTTATAAGTATTCGATCGTGCCGGTCGTTTTTGGATTACCGTCAATAAATATCATTATTAAATCGAACTGTTTTATTTCAAAAACCCTGCTTAACAGGTACGAGGTACGAGGTTTTTGGTTTCCTCGTACATGAAACTGCATCCACACTGCACAGGGTTTTGCTCATTCGTGTACGCGGTTACCACGTACGAGGATAATCAAACAGCTTCTGATTTTACTCACTAGGTGAAACCATGTGCAAATTTCCCATCCAAACACTCGATGTTCGGGGTACGTGCCAACCTCGTACCCCGTACATCGTGTAGTCTGGATCAACCTTAACACATCCCTATTTACTCGTACAAGGTCGGTAATGCTATCAGGGGATCCCATTAGAAAGAGAGAGTCAAAATATGCGAAAGAGAATCTAGCTGTGTTTCGTGCTATTTGATTTCTTAGCGTATTATGGGAGATCATACTTCCATTGTATATACTTCGTTAGGTTTAAGTAGGCTAAGCGGAACTTAATTTTTTTTAAAGTAGTTGGTGCAAACGGGCTTAAATCTCATACTTCTGATCTTTATCGTATTTAAATCATATGAGTCTAATCTTAACGCATTAATGCCCACTATTACATAAATCTTATATATTTAAAAACATAACAAAAGCTATAATTGCCGATCTGGCAATTATTGAAAACCCATATGATGATTTAAGTGAAAAGCGAAGAGTTGTATCAAAATTCCACTTTGAAGTCAAACTTTTCTAAAAGATTTCTTAAAATTTATTCCAATCGGATTTATGGGACTTTTATGTAGAATAATATCCTAAATAACTTTTGTTCTTGCACTTTTTTGACAAGATGCACAATTTTTAAGATATTTCCAAAAAAACGATTTCGTTAGTATGGGGGGTACCCCCTCTAATGGTCTATCTTTGCTCATTAAAGTACTTAGCCTTGCTCAAGTCTCTAGCTCTATTCGTGTGCCCGCAATCCGCGCCACAGACGAAAGCCATTAAATTAAAATTTCCGGGAAACGTTTACCTAGGAATTAATAAAATTCTCGGGAATTTCCGACGACTACCCATTTGCGAGCTATGAATTTTTAAAAACACCGATTTTTCGAAAAAAAAATTCTACATAACTCAGAAACCGTCAGCGCTGGCATTTATAAATCTTCACAAAAGATAATAAAATTTGAATAAAAAGAAATCATTAAAAAAACTGCCTGTAAAAACATTTTTCTGGGAATTTTCTGCTCACAATATTTTTTGTCAAATTCCAGACAATTTCCTTTCATTTTGATATAAAGATCATGCATCTACAACAAGCACATCGCGAGCTAAATTTTTTTGGAAAACTTTGTTTCAGGCAAATCTGATATGATAGAAATCTTCATACAAATCGAAAAATACGATAACAAAAAACCAAACGGTAAAACAATAAACGTTCTCGCCATCTGCCTCTCCCTCGACCACAACGCATTTTTTATCCTAGATAAAAAATCCGACCAAAGGAAAAGGCAGCAGAGAAAGCTTTTCACTGCCCAGAGCTTTCATGTCCAAAAATTTCAATTTCAGAATTTTTCTCGATTCTATACTCCTAGCGACATCTGTTATTAGAGCAGGGAGTTGAAACCAGTATATCTACTTGTAGATAATCAATACTTAAGCGCAAAAGTTAAACTTAATTTATAAAGTTATAGTTATCGGTTTACACGAAAGTCTAAGTATGACTTAAAACTTAATAAGTATAAATTAAATTAAGTTCCGGATACTCTTATACTTAAATATTTAGGTCAAACCTTTTGGTAAAAGAGATATCCAAAGAAAAAATAATAATTTAAATGTAAAATGGAATATTTTGAAATATTAGGCATTTATAAAGATGATGTCGAAGTTTTTTAAATTCAGAAATCAGGTATTCCATCAGGTATATATCAAAGGAATGAATATCTCTGTAGTTTTGATGAGTTATCTTTTTATAATCTGTTTCGCCTAACTAAGCACATAACTCTGCAATTATTACATAAAATTGATTTTTTCTAGAATACTTATATAACAGGTGCGTATTAAATTAAAATAGTGCTTATTGACGTGGATACGTCTTGGATATTGGTTATGGGGGTACAAATTAGAAAATCGGCTTGCTGCCATGATAACAAATTTGCAATCGATGATACTCGATAGTTTGTGGTGACATCCGAACAGAAACTGTGTTATAAGATCCGGCCTACATTAAAGCATTGTTTAGGGTATTTTGTTATGTTAAACTATGTTCAATTATCTTTTTAAAAAACGAAATCTAAATTTTCACTGCCGCTGTTATGCTGAGTTTGCTGCTTGTAGTACAGATTTCACATTTATACTCTTTTTATGTTTTCTTTGTGGTATTGAATATTTGGAAGAGGCACAGGAAAGAGAACACGACGAAGTATGTTGAGGTTGAGTGAAAGCTTTTACTCTTGATTATTTCTCTTCTCTATATGGGTTGTTCTGGTTCTGGAAATTCATTTTACTTTGTTGTTTCTCTTGATTGTTTCTCTTCTCTATATGGGTTGTTCTAGTTCTGGAAATTCATTTTACTTGATTGTTTCTCTTGATTCCCCAAATAACACAAAAAATTTTGATAATAATAAACCCAGTTATATGTTATTCGTTTAGTTACTTTACTTTCGCAAATTACTGAACAACTAAGTATTACGGGGAGATGGAAGAAAATGTTTTGTGCAATGTGCGCAACTTCCGAGTACATTTATGAAAATGCCCTATAACATTTCAGAATTAAACATTTGTTCGTTGTGTTGCAAGTGAAATTTGATTTTTAGGTACAAGATGCCGAAATTCACCAAACGGAAAGGCACATCCCGTAAACGTAAAATTACGGTCAATCAAATTGTTTCTTTAGTTTCCTTTTCACTAAAATTTCTTACTTAAATATCTATTGGGGATCGTTGTAGGCGGATCCACGTCTTCTAACCGTCTCTACGAGACAGACACCTTGCTTTTTTTCATGAAATTTAATTTATTAGAAATAATTGCGTTTCTCCTATTAACCAAGTTTTGGTGACTCTTCGTTCTTACGCTACCGAAAACCACCTACAAGGCATTGCAGATTTTGATCGCATGCTTGTGACAACTGTGTCTCGTATAGTTCTACGCGTATCAAAAATAGTTACACTCTTTTGAAGGACTATACAAGATTTTCCAGAACACGAGCCGAAATCAATAATGTTAAACGCGGTTTCAAATGTAATTTCAAATGTAATTGGGTTTGTGGATGGTACCCAAAACAGAATACAGTCTCCAGATACTTGTTTTTTCTCTGAAAAACTGCATTTCTCGAATAATATCTTTAACAAACTAAAATAGGGGGTTCAAATGTTGAAAATTTTCGAAAAAGAATTTTTTTTTGTTAATATGCAAGCCGTTTGTGATGATAATATGGTACTTACTGATATAGTAGCAAAATGGCCTATTTCAACACATGATTATACAATTTTCAATAATAGCAAAATCAACAAAATCTTGGCACAACAGGATTTACATAGGAACTGCTTTTTATTGGGATTTTATTCAAATGTTTGAAAAAATTATCGGTAAATATTTCCTTATTATAAGGGGATATATCGCACATGGTCCCGTAGACTGTAGTATCTCAAAAAAATGTTTTTTTGTGTAAATATTCCATTATGTAAAGGAAAATTGACTGAATCAAATGAAAAACAAATTTAAATGTAAACGCAGTTCTAAAATTTATTTATTTTCGTTTTTTAAATTCACATTTTTTAAAATTTAAATTGATTTTGTGGAAAATAAAACAAAATTTTGTTTTTCTTGGAATGGCAGATTTTGAGATACTACAGTCTACGGGACCATGTGCGATATGCTGAAGCTCAAAAAATATACCTGATGATACCATCCTCAAATCGGGAAACTCAAAATGAAATCACAAATTCGTTCCCGAGGTCTTATTGAAAAATGGTTTGGAATATGGAAACGGAGATTTCCGATAATGGCATATTTATTTATTTACTAATTCATCAATACACTGACTACTACAAGTTAAATTAAATGCTAATAAATGTATATACAAATTATAGAGAGAAAAAAAAAAAATATTATAATAAAAAAAAAAATAATTAAATATATGTTTACAATACTAAATAATAATTTAAAAATAAATACAAAACAAAAAAAAAATTTAATGAAGCAAATTCTTCAGTTGCGCTAGACTGATATTAAAATCAATACATTCAAATGAATTATTAAAAGTTCGAGCCATTGATGAAAGAGGCTCATTATAACCATAATTTGTCGAGTGTGATGGAACTTTTAAAAATCTGTAAGTTCTTCTGGTTCTATTATTTGCGTTTATATTTAGTTGACTTAATAGTGGAACCGAGTCAATTATTCCGTTCAACATTTTAAAAGTGAATTTAATTTTGGCATTCGTACGGCGAACTTTTAGAGAATGCAAATTTATAAGTTTTAAGCGATCCTCATAAGGGGGAAGAATAAGAGAATTTTCCCACGGTAAATGTTTCAGAGCAAATCGAACAAATTTTCGTTGGACACTTTCAATACGCACAGAGTGAATATCGTAGTAAGGGTCCCACACTACTGAAGCATACTCTAAAATAGGACGAACGAATGCACAATATAAAGTTTTCGTGATAAAAGGATCACAAAATTCTTTAGACCATCTTTTAACAAAACCCAAGGTAGAGTTAGCTCTAGATGAAATCATATCAATATGGTCATTAAATGTAAGAGAAACATCAAAAATGACACCAAGATCTTTTACTTTAGTTGATCTTGGTATAACGTTATCATTGAGCATATAATTATGTGAAATATATTCCTTCTTTCTAGTATAACTTACTACAGAACATTTATCAACGTTTAACAATAAAAAATTATTTGAACACCAAGTTTGAAAATTAAGCAAATCAGAAACTAAAAAGTTGCAGTCAGAAAGATTATTAACAATTCGATAAATTTTTACGTCGTCAGCATATATCAAAATACAACTATTTTTAATTACTAAATTTATGTCATTAATAAATAATATAAACAATAAAGGCCCGAGATGGCTACCTTGAGGTACTCCAGAAGGATTATCCACTATATTAGAGATACTTCCACGAAAATAAACGAACTGTTTACGATGAACTAAATAAGATTCTATCCATTTGACAAAATTGTGAGGAAAACCAAGAATATTTAACTTAAGTAATAGTAATTTATGAGAAAGTCTGTCGAAAGCTTTAGTAAAATCAGTATAAATGCAATCAATCTGATTGCCATTTTCGATCTTACATTTGCAAAAAGATGTAAATTCTACTAAATTCGTTTCAGTAGAACGACCTTTCATAAAGCCATGTTGGTGAATATTTATTAATGACTTAGTGTGGAACTGCACAGAGGAACACACTATGGCCTCAAAAAGTTTTGCGATGCAAAAAAGTCTAGCAATCGGCCTGTAATTAGCAATTTCGTTACGGTTTCCTTTTTTGTGTAATGGAATGATAAAAGAAAGTTTCCAAACATTAGGGAAAGTACCCGAACATAAAGACAGATTAAATAAATGAACTAATGGTTCAATTAACGTAACATTACATTTTTTTCAGGACTACAGAAGGTACGCCATCAGGACCACACGAGAAATTACACTCAAGATTGTTAATATAATTTAAAATAGTACGTTGATCAATGTTCAGATCATTCATTGTCAGGCTAGTTGTAGTCAAGTTTTTTAAACTATTTAAATAGTTATAGTCAATATCACAATTGGAATTATCACAAAAAGCACTTTGGAAAAAATTTGCAAAAAGATTGCAAATAGTCTCAGGGTCAGAACTAGTAAAATTATTGAAAGTAAGAGATGATGGATAGCCATCAACTTTTCTTTTGTTATTTACAAATTTCCAAAAGGCCTTAGGATCACATTTTATATTATCACAGATTGAAGAAATATATTTCTCATAAGCCTGTGATGCTGAAAGAAGAAGTTCTTCTTTTAACGCAAGATAGGACTGTAAATCAGACACACGAGAGGAGAGAGAAAATCGTTTCCAAGACTTAGTCTTTTTATTTCTTAAATGAATAAGATCGTCATTAAACCACACAGGACAAGAATTGATGTTTCTTTTACATTCAATAGGAACAGAACAAGTAAAAATATTAAAAATTATTTTATAAAAATTAAGTGTAGCCAAGTCAACATTAGATTCATTTAAAACGTTATGCCACGATTGCATACCAAAAAGTCTAAACATCTCTGAAAAATCAGCTTTTTTAAAATTAAATTGTACATTGTCAATACTTGAAAAATGTCTAAAATTATCGTCAGTGTTAAAAGTATAAATAATAGCTGGATGATGATGATTCGCTGGTAAAACAGGTGTGTCACAAACATTGACAAAACTGGATGCTGGATCAGATGAAAATATTAAATCCAAAATACGACCATTTGTATTAGCAATATTATTCACTTGGCAAAGATTATTCGCAGTCATTGAATCCAAAAACGCAGTAGACGTAAAATTAGACGTAACTGGGATGAGGAAATCATTTAACGAGGAATAAGACCAGGAAACTTCTGGCATATTAAAATTTCCCATAATTATAATATCATCCAAAGGGTCCATGAAGTTGACAATATACTCGATTGAAGAGATAAATATGTCGTAAATTGTCGATGAAGATGAAGGCGGCGTGTAAAATGTTACAAAATATATGTTTTTAGTTGAAAGGGTAACACATACACATATGAATTCCAGATCTTTAGCTACAGGAACATCCATTAATTTACAAGATAATGAAGATCGAACAGCACAAAGTACTCCACCCCCAACTGGAGCATCTGGTTGAAGATGCCTGTCACGACGAAACACTTGGAAATCAGCACAAAAAAGTTCCTCGTTATAGAAGCTAGTATTAAGCCAAGTTTCAGTAAAACAAATAACGTCATAAGTTGAAACATGCGATGCAATAAAAAGCGAAGAAGATTTTGAACGGATACCATTTACGTTTTGATAATAGCAGGATAAGGAGCTGCACCGTTTTTTGAATCCTTATGGTTCTTGTTGGAATTACGTGATCTTAAGGATGCCATTTAAAATTATCCACCATTCTAATCGTAATTATTGTAACATGTGTGATCCATAATATAATGCGAGAAGTGGTGAAGTAGACGAGCCCCCCAGAAGTAAAGATTTTGATCCCACAAATCTTCAAAATGCTATTGACTCGGGTCGAATCCCATGCACAAATTTACTTCCTGGTAGTATTAACCGTCGTATTAATCTCGGGATGCAAAAACGACAGGGTTTGATAAATCATTACTTTGGTCGATTATAAATGTAATAAAATCAAACTAAACTATAATAAATACCATGGCCCTACCAATGAGCTGTTACTAACTTAGTAACAACTTAAGGCATGTGCGAAACGGTCTAAATGCATGCCAATTCTGGTGCGTTTTCATTTATTTATTACAGCGAACTGGAAATTTTCCAATAAAAATCAGAATTTGAATCGAAATTAGCAAACAATTAACCCGTTTCGTACACGCCAAAAGTTGTTACTAATTTAATTACAGCTCATTGGTAAGAGCCCATATTTGTATTCTCAAATGTCTGCAAAAATCGCTGTCAAACTCATTATTGAGTCCTTCAATGGTTGCGCTATCGATTATCGACAAGGTCAAATTAAAATTTGTATAAGCCATTTTAAACCCCCGTCACCCCCCGTTTTTAATGCCGAATATTTCTCCACTACGGCCTCCTTTCTTACAACCCTTTTGTAATTGTTGTAGAATTTATTCAATGTTTCGAAATTTTGAAAGTAGCATGATGAGGATTTTTACCAATGCGCTTCCATATGGCTTTCTTTTCCCGCCAAGTTACAGCATCCGTTTTTTATACCCGTATGGTGAAACCAAAGGGTATATTAACTTTGCATCCGTCCGTCTGTGGCGCGGATTGCGGGCGCACGGATTGAGCTACAGACTTGAAATTTTTCGCAGATCCGTTTTTCGTCAAATGCGAGGGTAAGTTCGTTACTGGGCAAAAATGGACCATTAGGGGGGGTACCCCCCATACGAACGAAAATGATTTTTGCGAATATCTAAAAAACGGTGCATCTTATCAAAAAAGTGCAAGAACAAAAGTTATTTAGGATATGATTCTACATAAAACTCCCATACATCAAAATCCGATTGGAATAAATTTAAAAAAATCTTTTTGGAAATTTTGACTTCAAAGTGGAATTTTGATACAACTGTTCGAATTTTGATACGAATATCACCATACGGGTCTCCAATGATTGCCAGATTGGCAATTATAGTTTTTTGTTTTTTTGTTTTCCACGACTTTCCACGACTCCAAAACACACTGTAATAAAGTGTTTTTCTCTTCTACCGAAAAATTTGGGGTTCGTTTCCTGTTTTCTTCCATTTTAAGAAGTTTTTAAAAATTAAACTCATGAATTAAAATTCACAAAATGACAAACAAAATTTTCGACTACTTCATTGTACACAATTAGAAATTGTTAACACATTTTTGTGTTCCTGGAGTCCACACCTAAAAAAGTGTTACTTTAGCACTGGATCCCAGTGTTGAATCATTGAGACTTTTAAGTGTCATTTTGGATAAACACTTTAAATGTTGAAATTTTTTAACACTTGTCAGTCTTCACAGAGAGAAAAACAAAAACAATTTGGTAAAACTTTCTTCATGTTTACTAAATTAAGACTTGCATGAATTGCATCTACAGGGTGACCAAAAATAACTCGGACAAACATTTTTTAACTTTTTTATTGATTAGTAAGAAAAAACAAAAAACTAATAGTTCATAACAATAATATGGTTAGTTGTAAACAACAAAACATAAAGGTTTTCGCAGTGTGAGCCTTTTGCTGAGATAGATAGCTTCAGTCGTTTTGAAAAATTTTCAGCTGTGTCCCGTAGCTCCTCAAGGGATATTTTGTTCCACTCAAGACACAAATTTTGTTTTAAGGACTCCAAACTTTTATGGCGTTTAGAACAGGCTCTACTTTCTAAAATGACCATATGGTATAATCCATTGGGTTCAGATCTGGTGAATACAGTGGCCATTAAACTGAAGTGATGAAATCAGGAAAATTGACGCTACACCAATCTTGGACAGATTTTGATCTATGGGCCGGTCCAGAGTCTTGTTGAAAGGTCCATTGCTGATTGCCGAAATGTTTTTCGACCCAGGGAAGTACCATGGCCTCCAATATATCTATCTGATAAACGTCTTTATTGATTTTGACGCCTTTTTCAACGCAAACTAAGGATGTTTGGCCGGTAGCACAAATTCCAGCCCAAACCATTAGTGATTCTGCATTTTAGCGACGAGTAAGGATTCTAGATTTTCCAGGTGCGTCTTTTGCCCAAATCCTGTCATTTTGATGGTTGTACGACTGCTCAATGGAAAAGAGTTTTTTGTCAGTGAAAATTTTTTTTTTCCAATTTTCACCAGCGGTTCGCTGTAAGAGCTGCCGATATCTTTTGAGCCGCACTATTTTATTTTCAAGTGTTAACAGCTGCATTTATCAGAGTTTATAAGGCTTTAGGACAAGCTAATTTTTTGCTATTAGTCGCACCGTTTCTCCCGCAATGTCAGTTTCACGTGAAATTTTTCTCGAAGAGACCCTTGGATTTCATTGAATTGGCTGTTTGATGATGTTCCGAGTTTTCCTAGTATTTACTGTCCATTTCCGACCTCTTACTGGACGGTCCCCTCCATAACCAAGCAAACAAAATTGCATCGGACACTGTTTACCGCGCAACTCCATGCAATTTAACAATGTCACAGTGCTGTTTACCGGCTTTAAACAAAGAAATAATTCCAACATAATTTTTCGTCAGATTGTAGCGTCATAATTATTCGCGGTAGACTTTCACTTCCCGAGTGAAAAATTTAGACTGAATCCCCAACAACTATAATACATTAACAGAATATCCTAAAAATACCTTTGTTTTCCGTCAACTCAAAATAAAATTTCTCCGAGTTATTTCTGGTCACCCTGTAATTATTCATTATTTTTAATAAAAAAAATGAATAAAAATATTAAAAAAGAAGAAAAAAAATTCGCGTGTAGCAACCGTATGGGATTTGTGCTTTTGGTTTCTGACATCTCTCGCTTGTGATTTCTGCTCGCCTTGCCACTGGGCTGCTTGCTGCTTTGGCGGAGGATAGTTAAAATGCAACATGGTTATGTTCAAAAAATGTTTGCTAAAGTAGTTACTTAACTTTTACATAATTATGGCAAATCTTTTATTGGTTGGTAAGTTTATCGTTTTTATTTTTTTACAATATTAATTATTAGTAATAAAAATTATTATTTATAATTTGCATGAATCCGCTTATAACGACACCGGTTATAACGACATACCGGCTTTAACGACGCATTTCTTAGGTCCCGGCCAGAGCCCATAAGACTCTGTGCGTTTTGGTATTGGTTATAACGACACCGGATATAACGACATATCGGCTTTAACGACCCCTTTTTCTACGAAAACAGAAAAAAATATCGTTTATAACGACCGAAACTTAAGATCTCATAGAAAAAAATCAAAACCTGGTAGATTAAGTTTTTAACAAATGTTCTAAATTGGCCGCCATGTCAGATATCCTAGTTTTTGCCCAATTTGCAGCTCAGCGCGATGCTAGCGCCACGACTCGCATGGATGGTTTGTTGCACTTCTAAACGTCATTTGCTTAAGTCATTAAATGAAAGTTGGAACTTTTCGAGAATTCCCCTAATCAGTTCTGTCAAAGTTTTGTGCATCTACGTTGTGTTAATTCAGTTTATTTCGTAGTTTATGCTGTGAATTTCACAATGAATGCTAAAAGGCGACAATTTAGTATCGAGGAAAAAGATGAAGAAGATACTACTGGTAAATAATGTTTTATGCATCACAATACATAATTTTAAAATCAGGTGAAAATTTCAGAAACAGGTTGTGTCATACCTTCAGCCAATGAAGCACTTCGAGGTATTACGATATTGAGTTCATTCCTATTATTCAATACCATTTTTGATGAGATTTTAAAAGAAGCTGTGCTAAGAATTGAAAAGAAAATTGAAAAGGAGTTCTTGCACCAAAAATTCAAACAAACACAGATTACTCAATATCTGCAGAAAAATTAATGTACGGACGATTTGCAATAAAAATTTTGTATTTTAGAACTTCACACATGTATTTTAAAACCTTTAAAACTATGAATCGGTTATAACGAACAACCGGATATAACGACCAGATTTGTTGGTCCCTTGGAGGTCGCTATAACCGGATTCCACTGTATATTATTTTTATTTAAAAAATAATAATAAATTTAAAAAAAACCCTAAAAACACAAAAAAAATCCGTTGAGCGGGCTCGAGTCTCTATCTCGACTCGATTTTTTTCACATTTTTTAATAAAATTAAAATTGTTATTATATTTTTATTTTCTTAATTCTATATTGAAATTTGCCATACATATTTTTCTTTCTGTAACGTAACATTATTTTTGAGAAAATAAAACTTATTACTCCAATTAGATTCAGATCCAATTAGCTTCAGATCTATAAAGAATTTAATTTTAAGACATTCAAGTCCCAATTTGTTTGAAATTCGAAAGTGTTAAAATCAGTTAACTCCCAACAAGGTGTAACCCTAACACATCAATGTGTTATTATATTTTAACACACTTTAACACTAGATTGCCCAAGCAAGTCATTTTGACTGCTTTTTAATTTCAATCAGAAAAACAATTATGTATATAATGACACAATTTGTTAGAATTTCGTGACTTTTTGTACAACATATAAATCCGTTTATTAATAATTGTAGTTACCTCCCCCCTCCTTCATTTCCGGTATATGTATATGTGTTTTACCTATATTGCCAAAAGCAGTCATTTTGACTGCTTGACTTCCTTGGGCAATCTAGTGTTAAAAGTGTTAAAGTAATATTTATAAGTGTTACAAATTAACACTTTTACTTTGAGACCGGAAGAAATTTAACACTGACAGATCATTTTTTTAACTGTGTAGCTACCTTTGATTTGATTTGAATAATTATACTAAGGCCCGTTTGCGCGTATTATTCTTAAAAAATTAAGTTGTGGTTAGCCTACTTAAACCGTAGAAATTCTTCGACTTAAATTTTTTAAGTTGTGCATAAGTTGCTAAGTTTTGTTGGTGCAAACGGCACTAAGTAGTGCTTACATACTTTAATTTAAGTTAATCTTAAATCATAAGTAAGATTTTGTTAAGACTCATATTTAAGAACAGAGCTCGCAAACCGGCTTTAATCGGACAATTAAAAAACAGCTATCATTTGCTTGAGATTAAATCATATTAATTTTGAGATTAAATCATATTAATTTTACAATACTATTGTCTTAAGTTTAGAAATTTTCAAACCTAAACTATTTTTTTTACCGTTTTGCGGAAATCGCGAAAAGTAAAATCAAGTACAAGGATAAGATATATGGCATTTTGAAGGATATATTTATAGTAATACTTACTGTGTGAATTTTATGAAAAGTGGGATGTTTACGTTTAAAATTTGTATGTATAGGTGAAAAAC
Source organism: Chrysopilus asiliformis (assembly GCA_964034945.1). Lineage (NCBI taxonomy): Eukaryota > Metazoa > Arthropoda > Insecta > Diptera > Rhagionidae > Chrysopilus > Chrysopilus asiliformis. The sequence continues at coordinate 58,630,438 of OZ035960.1, forward strand.
TTTAAAACTGTCCATAATTTCTTAGGGGATGATTTTATCATAGTGAAATGTTTGACCAAGCTCTTTTACTTTTCCATAACGAACAATTTTTCTGAAGATTGCAACCTTCGATCTCCACCTCCCAAAAAGTGTGGGGACACAATGGTTTTTGGACGAAAATAGTCTTGTTCGTATAATTCTTAAAACAAACGTGCTACGGCTAGACTTAGTATGACCATAATTTTTCCTTAAGGAGAGTTGCATACAAAAATGCATTTTGTTGCAACAATTATTATTTTCTTCGACAATCCTTGAAGTCAGTGTTCAAAACGCTCCCATTTGTAGTCTTTCGTTCTGCTCCCAAGGAGGCATTGAAATCAATAGAAAATAAAAATCACTCTCTAGAGAACGAAATTCGGCATTTCAAAAAAACGCTCCCAAGAACGAGAACGAAATTATTGTTTTTACGTTCTTGCTCTTAGGATTTTTATATTTGCATTTTGTTTTTACGTTCTTTGAGAACAGAACGTTAATGCTGGGAGCGAAATATCGTTCTCTCACTATTAAAATACATACTTATATGTGTGTGTGCATCATACCAAAAAGCATCGCTCGAGGCTTTCATTCATTTTTATGCGAGACCCACAAACCGGTTTGAACAAGGAGCGAAAACTTAAATAGAAATCATTTCGTTCTTAACTTGGGAGGGAAAACGAAAAATGTGCATAGCTCGTTCCGACTCCTAGCAACAGTACAGCGGAACTGAAAATTTCTCTCTTTACAGAACGATTGCGTTTGAAAATCATTTTCGTTCTTGAGAACGGGAGTCGGAAAACGCAGCAAGCGTTCTTGTCGTTGGGAGCGAAACTTTTAAGAGCGAAAAGAACGATATAACAAAATAAAGTTTTGAACACTGCTTGAAGTAGAGGCCCCAGCAGCAGACTTTTTATGCCTAACCCCCACTACTCTTTCATGTAGAAAGTCCTTCTCAAAGCTATCTACCCCCTAGCACCATCCCTTAAGGGGATACAAACGCCAATGTTTTCATTTTAAGTCCATGTTTTCATTTAAGTTAAAATCGGTAATTCATGGCCTCCTCATTAAAAGAATTAAAATGTTCAGCTCATGAGGAAAATGTAATTGTTAATACTAATAATCATATATGTAATAATTTATAATTATAAATCCTTTAACTCTTCTGTACTGTTAAGATTTGCTATATCCTTGGGACGTTTCGAATCTATTTGACCCGACACGAAACATGCATTGCATTTCGAAAATCTTTCAACTTTTTTCATGCGGTGAATAAAGCAGCAGGGACAACAAGGTGTTCGGAGAGCGAAACCACAAAGACACTATATTCTTCGCCGACGTCCAAGCTACATTTTGCGAAAAGCGCATCAAAATCTGTTGAAAGGTTCTCGAGAGTAAAATAGATCTGAAACGTTCCAAGTATGTCTTAACAGTGCACAAATTGGTAGGTTAAAGGTTATATTTTACAAAGACTAAGTTACAAAATATTTTGGGGTGTTGTAACAAGTTTAATAATCAAGTACGAAAAAAAGGAAAATAACTTAAGTGGACTTGATGCATTTCAGCAATTTTTTTTTCTCAGCCATCAATTGAAATATGGTAAGTGCGGGTATTGTGGACCACCGTTCCGATTTTTTACTCATATGAGGCAACTAAAAGATTTTTTTTAAAAAAAACAGCAGTTTGGGTTCCAAGAGAAAATCGTCACCTTTTAATGTAAAATTAAAAATCCTGATCTGATGATTTTTAGTCTTTTTTAAATCGAAAAATGTGAAGATTGAGACAATCAGTAATTTTCTTTGTCACTTAAAAAGCACGATTTTTCTGGCAATAAATATGACCTTCCTCCAAAAAATTCTGAAACTGAATAGCTTTCAACGCAAACAATTGGTTTCACAGATCCAGTGCCGCCGGTGCATGTTTGAACATGAACTCGAATTAATTCCCTCGTACAGTTTCTGAGATATTGCAGTGGTCCATATTCCCCGCCTGGACCACAATACCCGCACTTACTCTACAGATCACAGTTCTAGTTACGCAGGAAGTAAAAATTGGAAATTTTTGTGTACTGAATTAACTAGTACCTATTGTTACACACTCTAGTATCATAATATGGAAAAACTCCAAAAGTGGACTTGATCCACTTCTATTCTGAGCCCTCCAATTATAAATTATCCATTTATGTAGGATGGTATTAATCTTAGTATTAACAATTACATTTTCCTCTAGAGCTGAACATTTTAATTCTTTAATGAGTAGGCCATGAATTACGAATTTTAACTCAAATGACAAAATTAAAAATTATTGTGGAAAAAGGCGTTTTTATATGGACATCCCCTTAAGGGATGGTGCTAGGAGGTAGGTGGGTGTCTTTGAGAAGAACTTTCTCTACTTCAAGGATTGTAAAAGAAAATCAAAAAATGTTGCAACAAAATGAACCAAGATAAGATTTTTCCGGAAAATTTTAGGAAAAGGAGAATCACGTTATCCTTACAGGACCTTCCGTTATCCTTACAGGACCTTCCGTTGTCCTTACCGACTTCTTTACGTCGGATTCAGCGACTCCAAAAGCCTCCAAATGAGATTTTTTTCCGGAAAATTTAAAGAAAAGAATGATCACGTTATCCTTACCGGACCTTTCCTTATCCTTACAAGGGCAATGTAGAGAAATTTTAAATTGTGTAAATGGATCAAAATTAGCTTGCCAGGTTTGACCCTGACGGACAGACGGACACGATAAAAGCTTTAAAAAAATCGGGCTAAATAAAAGCTTTAAAAAAATCGATTATGCGATTTTTTGAAGAATACTTAGCCCTGATTTATTCACTAACGGCCAATTTATTCACTAGGAGTTAAATCGCCTTAACTCCCTTAACTCACCTTTTACATGGAAAATAACACTAGCTAACTCCCTTAACTCACTAACTCGGCTTAACTCCTAGTGAATAAATTAGGGGTAAGAGTTAAGCCGAGTTAGTGAGTTAAGGGAGTTAGCTAACCTTATTTTCCATGTTAAAGGTGAGTTAAGGGAGTTAAGGCGATTTAACTCCTAGTGAATAAATTGGCCGTTAGTGAACTCTAGGATACGGTCACTTTGGAAACAAATGGCAAAGAAAAATAAAACAAAATAGAGGATTGTTTAAAAGCAATACTTTATTGACAGTTTTATTTTTGATAGAACATTAAGATTTTTGAATTTCAAACTAAATCAACTTTGATTTTATGTTACCGACCATAAATAAGACATTGTTAGTCGCTTTTGAAGTTGTATTTATGGCTAGTAAGGCATCGTTCAAAATATCCAAATTCTCCATTAATCGCAATCAAATAATTGAAATCTCTTTTTAGTTTATCAAATATGTACCAATCGAACCAAATTCACTTTTTTTTGCCGTAACAGAAGAGATCGATCTTTGTAGCTGCTTTTGTAGTATATCTATTTGTATGTTGCATCTATTTGTTATATCTATTTGTATCTACAGTCTGTTGCAAATAATTTTGTAGGCTTTTATTATAAAATATTTATTAATTTGTAATATTTTCCACAAAAAAAATATATATAACTCAAAAAATATTTTATGTTGCTCCCATCTTTTGTTATATTCATCATTTGTCAAACATCTTCAGATTGCATAGTTTTCACAAAACAAGCCTTAAGGACATTTATTTTAAAATATTTTTTATGAAGATTATGACAGTAGTTTATGAACCGAGAATTTCAAAAAAAATTTCCATGAACAAGAATATTTTAACTTTCGCAAATTCAAGCTTGTGATGACGAGGGCAGAAAAATCACTCTTGTATGATTTTGATGTATGACAAAGTTACGTAAACCTAAATACTACACTTTTTTCCTCTATAAGTCAAAAGTAGTTATTCTCACCATAAATAGTTTTCTAACAAGTAAACCTTGCGAGTTGTAGCTCTCATATCTTAATGAAACTTACATATGTGAAAGAAGATTAAAATAAAGTGGCCACTTTTTTTTCTATTGGCAAGAATCCATCTTTGACCTCCCTTAAAGTATACAATTCTTCAGTCTTTTGTAGAAATAGTGTTCTAATTATAGCAAATTTTATTTTACTCGACAAAATAATAATTTTGGTTTTTGGTTCGTTCCGATCGGACCACTATTTTTATCAAAAAAGTTGAAAAATCGAAAAATTTCATACTTTTAGGGAGGCTAATAGGGACCCCAAACATGAATGGTTGCCGAAAAAACACGTGTCTCTTATCAAGATGTTAGAGATACACCCTGCGAGGTTTGCTTGTAAGTCCAAGTTTCGGAAATATTATCCCCAATTATTGCAAACCACGATTTTATCTGTGCTTGTGAATATATGCGCATACTATGAAACCCTTTTTATTTCGACAAGATTGCATCAGCATTGCTTTAGCATAGAAATCTTGTTCTCCTAAAAACAATAACGGAAAGCACCGAAATAGAACAATCAACGAAAGCTCACATTACAGCAACACGAGGCAAAGGGTATAATAGCTATCTATGCCCGCTGCGACGACGATGATATTGTTTTTGTCTTTTTCCGTCGCAGTCTGAACTTGAATGACTATAGCGCACCATGCGCCAAAATTAAAATTTACCGCACTCTCCGGGCACCATAGAATGAAAGCACATGCTGTATCACAAATGGCTACCACAACAGAAAAATAAAATGCATAGAAAAGCTTCCTAATTCTCAGCACATGAGTGGGAAAGCTGCCAATCTGGCAAGGCAATTTGACGTCGGACAGTCGCTCTTCGGATAGCTCGCCTTTTTAAGCTCAATATTCGCTTCAGTCCTTTGCCTGTTGTACGACGGATCGGCAGCAAAAATCAAGGCACATAGTTCTTGATGTAATCGTCGACACAGATCATTAAAGACGTGGTCGAGTGGCGAAATTTGTGTGAAGTGCTTTTTTCTAGTGTATGGCGAGGGGCTGTGTTCTACCTGTAGCTACCCTGCAATTGAACGTAAAGACCTTTGGGTTGAGCCGCCAAGTGTCGTCCCCACAAGAGATCCTGAGTTATTTTTAAAGTTGTTCCGTCTCCAATCTTGCGGTAGTCGCCCAGTTTGTTGTGGTTTCTTCACCCATACTCACCACAAAAAAATTGCACAGCAGTGATAGGGGGTAACTGGATTGCCGGTTACTCATTCCCTCTATATCCAGGAAGGAACAGCAGTCTGTCGCACTAAAGAAGTTTCTCGTGACGAAAAACCGGAATATTACGGCAACTTTCAATACGGAAACAAAAGGAGGATTCCCAGCCTTTGCAGCCGACACACCGACCTTGTACTCTCTTTTTCTTTTCTCTTGTGTGCAGCGATTTATCTTCAGGCGGTCTTGTACATGCTTTTCGATCAAAGTAAACAGTATATGTTAAACGTTTCTTCAAGTTCTTTAAATTGAAATCTGTTTTTTTAACTCCAAGTTGTGAATTTCTGAATGCATCTGGACGAAAATTGACTAAATCGGTATTGTTTAACGACATAGCTAGAAAGGTTCGTATATTTATTCGTTTTTTTCTTTCACAATAAAATCATTGCAATCAGTCATTTTACGTCTGATTTGATACTCGAATATAACTTAAACTACTTTCTCTCATCCTTAAACTTAAACTACTTTCTCTCAGTATTGATAATACTAGGCAACATAGATTTTTGCTGTGGTTTTACCTTTCTTACACATCGCATACATATTTCAAAGTGTCACAAATAAAAAAAAACATAACAAAAGCTATAGTTGCCAATCTGGCAATTATTGAAAACCCGTATGGTGATTTAATTGAACGGCGTATCAAAATTTCATTTGAATTCAAATTTTCCAATAATATTTTTTTAAAACTTGTTCCAATCGGATTTTGATGTATGGGAGTTTTATGTAGAATCATATTCTAAATAACTTTTGTTCTTGCACTTTTTTGATAGGATGCACAGTTTTTGAGATATTCGCGAAAAACATTTTCGTTCCTATGGGGGGTACCCCCCCTAATGGTCCATTTTTGCCCATTAACGAACTTAGCCTCGCAATTTACGAAAAACGGATCTGCGCAAAATTTCAAGTCTCTAGCTCAATCCATGCGCCCGCAATCCGCGCCACAGACAGACGGACAGACAGACGGACGGACATGCTAAATTCAACTTTTTTCATCATTCTAAACACACTGGTGTAATTCATTTTTGTGTGCGATGACGAGATCTTGGCGTTACAAACGGTAAGGCAAAGTTAGGTGTCCATTGTGATTATCGATTCGTCTTTCGATAAATGAACGATTCGTCTTTCGATTGAAAATAATTTCAGTATTGCGTATCATAATCGAAGGCACACAAAAGCATTGCCATATTTCATTTAGCTGAATTTCTTATAGTTGTTAATTTAGCCACTTACATTATTCTTTAAGTAATATATTTGCCGAAATGACACTGCAAACAAAACCGCAAGGCTGATATTCGAGAACTCCAATTTGATCGAAAGCAAAATACGTTCACAATCGAAATACATGGTTCGCAATCGATATTCACAATACCAAACTTTCGATTTGACATTCGATCGACCATTTGACGATAATCACAATGGACACCTTAATATACCCTTTGGTTTCACCATACGGGTATAAAAACACTTTCAGAAATGGCAAAACGCTAGTAGTGCAATTTGCATGAATAAAATCGGAGACAAAATTACATTTTAAAAGCTTTTATTTAGCTTGCCTTCGTATCTGTTTGTCTCAGAGTCAAATCTTGAAATCTAATTTTGACCCATTTCTACTCATCCGATTGACTTGAAATTTTGCACACATACGTAAATCCAATGACAATACAATATTTTCATTACTTCGTCCTTGCAAGGATAAGGGATAACGTGATTATCCTTTTCCTTAAATTTTCCAAGAAAACTAAGCACGTGGTTTTTGGGGTCGCTGAATCTAATTCTGGCATTAAGAAGTGTGTAAGGATAACGGAAGGTCCTGTTAGCACAACGTGAATACAATTTTCCTCCAATTTTTCAGGAAAAATCTCATCTGGTGGTTTTTGGGGTCGTTGAATCCGGTTACGACATTAAGAAGTCTGTGAGGATAATGGAAAGTTTTACAAGGATAACGTGATTATCCGTTTCCTCAAGTTTTCCGGAAAAAATCTCATCTGCGGGTTTTGGGGTCACTGAATCCAATTTTGACGTTAAGAAGTCTGTAAGTTTATCGGAAGGTCCTGCTAGGATAACGTTAGTTTGTTTTCTTTTGCTCATGTTTTCCAGAAAAATCATCTGGAGTTTTTTTTGGGTCGCTGAATCTGATTCTGGCATTAAGAAGTGTGTAAGGATATCTCTAAAGCAAGGATATAAAGCAAGGACGATTAAAATGCTAAGCAAGCGTGGCGAAATGCATACGTTATTTTGGATTTTTCGCCATACTAATCAAATACGAAATGACTAAAAAGGATAAAATAAAATAACAATAACAAAAAATTTAAAAAAAGCCTTTATTTTAAAAAAATGTACTAAAAAGGAAAAAATAATTTAGTCCATTTTTATACCCGTATGGTGAAACCAAAGGGTATATTAACTTTGCCTTACCGTTTGTAACGCCAAGATCCCGTCATCACACACAAAAATGAATTACACCAGTGTGTTTAGAATGATAAAAATAATTAATTTCTGCATGTCCGTCCGTCTGTCTGTCTGTCTGTCTGTCCGTCTGTCCGTCTGTCTGTGGCGCGGATTGCGGGCGCACGGATTGAGCTAGAGGCTTGAATTTTTGCACAGATCCGTTTTTCGTAAAATGCGAGGCTAAGTTCGTTAATGGGCAAAAATGGACCATTAGGGGGGGTACCCCCCATACGAACGAAAACGATTTTTGCGAATATCTCAAAAACGGTACATCTTATCAAAAAAGTGCAAGAACAAAAGTTATTTAGGATATGATTCTACATAAAACTCCCATACATCAAAATCCGATTGGAACAAATTTTAAAAAATCTTATTGGAAAGTTTGACTTCAAAGTGGAATTTTGGTATAACTGTTCGAATTTTGATACGAATATCACCATACGGGTCTCCAATGATTGCCAGATTGGCAATTATAGCTTTTGTTATGTTTTTTATTAAATACAAATTTTTTGATTTTTTTTTTGTAACAAAGACATTTTTGGTGAATGCCTATTAGATTAATCTTGTAAAAGATTAATTTACAAACGCTGAAAACTGACTTTTTGGACTTATGATATTCTTGATCATCGAGACAGAGGTTAGATAAATTTGACCTCAAAAGCGACAAAAAACAAAATAAAACAATTGTTTTTTAATACATTTATCACAGAATATCAACTCATAATATTATACCTGCTCTTATACTTTTTTTCTTGCAAAACTGGCACAAGTCAAAGTAATACGGATTTTAATCCTAGACTTTCGTCGAAATGACGGACATGCGATGTATTACTCACAACTTAAAACACTCACCAGTTTCAAATGAGCTTCATCCATTACAGTTCTAAGTCAAGTGACCATATCAGAAAGACCAAGCCGTTCGGTACGATAGTTTAAATAATAACATTCAATACAACTATAAACAATACGGTAGAATTTTAATTTAGTGTTCGTCGAATCTGCGAAGGTTAGCCGTTTAGGGTTAAAAAAGGAAATGCACGCTTATGAACATGCTTGTGCTAGCAAGAACGCCATAAACCGAACCTAACGGATGATAGAAAAAGTTAATCCGAGTCTTTTTTTTCCTGGCAATTGGTAATATGATGTAAAGTTCAGTTCTGACAATAACTCAAAAATCTAATTTTTTGAGTTGTGACACTTGAAATATGTGTGCGAGACAGCAAAGGTATTAGTATCACTTGCAAAATCGAAATTATAACGTGGCCCACAAGTCTCCGGACCTATATCCACCGACTCAGTTCGATGAATCCACAATGTGTCAGTGCGTGTGTTTGTATGCCTATAACAAAAACTGATAAGATCGGTTTCTACCAAAAAACCTTAACCGATTTGCACGGAGGTTTTTTTTTATTTGAAAGCTGTTATCGTCCCAAAGAACACTATTGACAGCGATTTTGAAAATTCTAATTGCATGAATACAATAAAAGATGTCTTATAAAAATTGGATTTACAAAAATTGTCTCCAATTGGATTTTGATGCATGGGAAAGTTATGTTGTGTCATATTCTAAAGGCTTTTTGTCTAAACAATTTTTTTTATTTGTAAAGGGTCTTTCAATAAGGACGCTCGATTTTTAAATGCAAATAAAACAAATTGTGTGTGAGATATCCACTCAATTTTTTTTTTTTTGTTTGAAAGAATCTTTTATGGAATATAACGTAGTTCAAATGTCCGCCGCAGCTTTGCTTGATGACACGTATTCGGGAGGTCCAATTTTCGATGACTTTGTCGCAAAAAATCTGGCTGAATTTGCTGGATGTCGCTCGTTATGTTGGCTTTGAGGGCATCAATTGTCTGCGGTTTATTCGCATAGATCTGTGATTTAAGATAGCCCCAAAGGAAGAAGTCTAAAGGCGTTAAATCGCACGATTTCGATGGCCAGTTTATGTCGTCGCGGCGCCAGATAATCATGCTCTGAAATCGCTCGTGCAGAATGTCACTCGTGGCATGCGCTGTGTAGCATGTAGGTCCGTCCTGTTGAAACCACATGTTGTCGGTATTCATATCATCCAGTTTAGGCCACAAGAAGTTACTTTTCATTGATCTGTAGCGCTCGCCGTTGACAGTTATGGCAATGCCAGTTTCGTTTTGGAAGGAGTACGGACCGATGATTCTGCCCGACCAAAATCCGCACCTATCAGTGACTTTCTCGAGATGCCTTTGGTGCTGGTGTATCGTGAATTGGTATCGCCACAAATCCGACAATTTTGCTTGTTCACATATCGATTCATCCAAAAATGAGCCTCGTCACTAAAAATGGTTTTTTGTCGAAATTTTTTGAAAATAAAATTGATGATTTGCACACGTTATTCGACGCTATAAGATTCCAGGGTGTTTTGCCACACACAACTGAACAATTCACAACAAATTTGACAGATGTTGCTTTAACAACTTGGCCGCTATAACCCAGCAAACTTCTAGCGTCATTATCAGCATTTTTTTGTCCTTGCAACAATCTTTTCCATTTGTATAGGAGAAAAATTGAGTGGTTAAATTTTACTCATGTTCGGGAAACGTTTGAGTTTTGATAAAAGCCCATTTAGTGTCAAATTTCCTCAATTTTTTTAATTTCAACATGAAAAATTTCAACAATATATACCAACTTATTATTTATGTTATGTTTTAACTTTCCTCTGCTATAGAGGGAAAGTATTGTTTTCTTGACGGAGACCAACTCGAGAACAGGGGCAGATAGAAACTTTCTGATCAGTGCGAAATCCGTTTCAGGCAAAATTATGAAGATGTCCGTGCATTTGTCTATCGGTCTGTCGGCCTGTCCGGTTTACGTATCTTGTATCTCGAAAACGCGTTGAGCTAGCGACTTTTTTTTTGTAAATAAGTTTTATGACAATCGTAGTTTTTTTCAACTTTTGGAAAAGTTACCTTATCTAAGCTATCTCTCATACAATTTTTTTTAGAACGTTTTTTTTTTGAAAATTTGTTGAAAGCTATGCGCTTTTTTAAAAAAATGTATTGTATATTATCAAATATTATCATTTTTTTACGTATCTTTAACGGTTCTCAAGATATTTGAAAAAATACAATATTTTTTACATTTTTTTTCCGAAACAAAATATTGTAGAGGAAAGTGTTATGTTGATCACAATTGATATTTCTGTGCTTATATGGCAAAGTCACTTAAGTCGACTTAAGCAAATTTCGAGTTATGTCAAGAATCGTGTTATGCTTTTAAAGAGCTTTTTTTTTGGTATTTGCGGTATGTTTCTACGACTAATAGATACAGAGATATTAAACCGCCTAAATAACTTAAGTAGAGTTTTGGTACACAATGGCTTTCGCAAAAATTCTTAGGTATATATTAGTTATTTTGTATACATTCCACATAGTTAGCTTCTAAAAATAATTCTGGTAAAAAAACTTATGTCAAAAATTTCCCGCAAAAAAACCGTCTAACTGTAATTTTTCGTTTTGACAAAACCTCTTAAGTCGAAATTATTGTTTTTACCAAATTAAGAATTCTTACAAGCTTACTCCTAAGTTTACATATGATGATTTCGAAAGGTTATTGAAACATAAAATTTTTATCGCAAAACCAACTAAGTGACTTAAGTGGTTTTGCCAAACTTAGTTCGTCTGGAACATTAAAATTAAGTGGAAATAAGTTCTTTTGTCGAGTGCACCTTCCTATACATATCCTGACTTAAACTCAGTTCCTCCTAACATTTGGACATAAAAAAGTCGTTGCAGAAAGTGTTTCAATAATCGCCATTAAATCTTTATTCGCAAATATTTTTACAAACGTATTGGAAAAAATGAAACGGGCGCAATTGTTAGTAAGATTAGCTCGTGATAAAATTCCCAAATCATCAGTGTCGGAAAATATCCCGGAAAATAACAGTTGTGATAATGGAGAACCAACAGACATAGGTAAAAAAATTATTTTTTTCAGCTGCAATTATGCCGTTAACTTTTTTTTAGGAGTCGTTGATGTAAGCACAAAAAAAATCAAACATTTTCGCCCGAGGTTCAAAATGAGACTTATTCTCATTTGATGAATGGATTCACATTTGATGTATCGGTTTTGGACCATCATTTCCTGTACTTCCAACATGATGACTGCGACGACAGTTTTGAGGATCCCCTATATTCCCCGAGTACTGATTGTCCTACTACTGAATCAGAATGTGATTCTGAAACTTGTAATGCAGCCGCTCAGCTTGAACGAAACCTAAATTCGGAAATGGTTGAATTAGATTCTGAACCTATGTTGCACACGAACGAACTGGAAATATCCACATGTACAAATAATAAAAACATCAGGAAAAATAACTCGATTAAGAAGAATTTAGGAAAGGAATATGTTACCGGCAAAGGGATAGTTGTCAGAGACCGCAATTTCAAGAAATTGGTAACTTGCAGAAAAAATTGCAAGAATAAGGTGGACCCAGTTCAACAAAAAGCGATTTTTGAAGAGTATTGGAAATTGTGGAGGGGGAGGGGGGGGATTTTTTTTCCAAAAATTTTTTTTTTTGGAAAATAGTACGGAGCAAAATAAAATTAGGGAGGAAATTTCTGAACAGCACATGACTTTCTTATACAAAAAAAATTTTTTTTAGGAAAATACCCTAGAGCAAAATAAAATTAGCGAGGAAATGTCTGAACAGCACACGACTTTCTTATACCACAAAAAATCGATTTTTAAATATAAAAATACACTATTTTAGAGACACGGGTTTTTTATTTGTATGAATGGGACATAGATGACATAGTAAAACATTAATACCGCACTGAAATCAGGGTTTGAATTGGTTTGTTTGATAGCGAAAACACAATGACGCGTCAAGGCGTGCGTAAGCTTTTACGTTTCGATGCTTCAAAAGTAAAACCAGTGGCTTACTATGGGACGATTTAAAATGGCGCTTCGCTTTGACGCTCCGTTTCCCCAACTCATTGCACGACATCACGTCCAATATATGTTTCAGTGTATCACCAACATAGGTAAATTAATTTTATTTTTCAGTTAGTTCCTGAATGCCCCATTCTATATCCAAATCAACATACAAAATAAAAAACCCGTGTCTTTAAAATAGTGTATTTTTATATTTAAGAATCGATTTTTTGTTGTATAAGAAAGTCGTGTGCTGTTCAGACATTTCCTCGCTAACTTTATTTTGCTCTAGGGTATTTTCTTGAAAAAAAAATTTTTTTGTATAAGAAAGTCATGTGCTGTTCAGAAATTTCCTCAAGAATTTTATGTTGCTCTAAAAAAAATTTTTTTTTTGTATAAGAAAGTCATGTGCTGTTCAGAAATTTCCTCCCTAATTTTATTTTGCTCTAGGGTATTTTCCTGAAAAAAAAAAATTTTTTTGTATAAGAAAGTCATGTGCTGTTCAGAAATTTCCTCCCTAATTTTATTTTGCTCCGTACTATTTTCCAAAAAAAAAAAATTTTTGGAAAAAAATCCCCCCCCCCTCCACCTCCCCCTTCCCCTTCCCCCCTCACCCCACCCCCTACTAACCCACCCATCATCCACCCATCACCACCCCATAAAAGCAACATTATTTTGCTCCGTACTATTTTCCAAAAAAAGAAATCACCCCCCAGAAAAAAGTTTCATACAAAGTAAAAAAAAAATATCGTTTTCATTTACTTTACAATAAATAATAATTTCTTATCGTACACTAGCCACACCATACAAAATCGACCAAATGAGTTTTTCGTCAGCTCAGCTAAATAAAACTCATTGGAACTGATATTTATTTTGAGGAAATATTTATCTCTCATTAGAACTGATATTTATTTTCAGGAAATATTTATCTCTCATTAGAACTGATATTTATTTACAGAAAATATTTATCTCTCTTCTTGAGTTTTTCGTCGCACAAGTAAAACTCATCTCCTTCAGAGATATTTTTTCACACAGCGAAAACGTTATTAGTCGTGAGTGAAACTTGAAAGGAGAGATAAAGAGAGAAAAAATAACTCTTATTTTCATCTCTGGAAAAAAGTCAGAGAATGATCAAAAGTTCGTCTGCTCCTCGAAACCGTGAGTACTCTAACTACTACTACCTTGTAGTCAATGGAGAACGTATATATGTCTGCCAGCAATGTTTCAAATACACGCTGGATGAAACAGATCAATTTATACGCACAGTAGTAAGAAAAAAGCTGAAATGTCCTGGCTCCACAATTCCATCTGATCTGAGAGGACGACATTTTTTCAGCACATAAAATCCCTGAGGAAAAGTTAAACGAAGTTCTAAATCATATCCAGAGCTTTCCAGCCTATGAATGCCATTATACCTGGCGCAATACGGAGCAAAAATATTTAACATCTGACTTATCATTATCAATAATGTATAAACTCTATACGGAAGGACATAATACTCCAGTTTCTTTTTCATCTTATCATAAAGTATTCAAGACAATGAAATTAAAATTTAAATCCCCTCAACTCGATACTTGTCATCGATGCGATTTATTTAAAATTAAAATTTTTGGAGCGTCACAAGATGAATTAGAGGCTCCTAAGGCGCAACAAGAGCAGCACCAAAATGAAGCTGATTCAGCTTACAAACATAAAAATTCAGACAAAGAAGTGGCTAAGAATAATTCTGCAGTAGAAATATATACATTTGATTTGCAGCAATGCTTGCCAACTCCGTATCTGCATTCATCCGTGTCCTTCTACAAGCGTCCACTTTGGACGTTTAATCTGACTATACATGATTGTGTCACTAACCAACCGTATTGCTTCATGTGGCATGAAGCAATCGGCAAACGTGGAGGAAATGATATAGCGTCGTGTTTATTTAAACATTTAAAATCAATACACATAAAACGATTGCACCTTAATGATTTCACTGGACTTTTTCCGATCACAATTAATAAGTTTTACACGAATAATAAATTAAACGAAAAAACATAAAAACTATTACGGTCTAACCTTGAATGCATTTCGAATCTGTTCGATTCATCATCAGCATCGCGATTGATCGTCAGTCATTCCATCCTTCGGCAAGTAAATAGATAGGAATCTATGTTACCGTTGTCTTTGTTTAGTGCATTACGGTCATTTTTAATATAAAAGCTTTCGTAGCCATCCAACAATTTTTCGTCATTAACTTGTTTTACAAGTTCAACATTGTTTATATTGACATCATGTCCATTCGTCAGTACATGTTCAGCAATTGCTGATTTTGTCGCTTGATTATTTTTAATATATGTCAAATGTTCTTTAAAACGTTTTGCAATAGTCCTTTTTGTTTGTCCGTAATATTTTCGTTCGCAATTGTTACACTTTATCGAATAAATTCCCGATTTTTCGAGTGTTTTTATTTTGTCTTTTGGATTACCTAGCACATTAGATAATTTGTTGTTGCTTTTATATACAATTTGTAAGTCATGTTCGTTAAATTTTTGTTTTAATTTGTAAGTTATTTCGGGCACAAAAGACATTGAAACTCGCTTCTTTTGGTTTTTGTCATTATTTAAGGTGAAGAATGTCGAACAATTTTCACGAAAAACTTTCTTTGAGTGTTTTTTGATTAGTGAATCTACTAGATTATCGTCATACCCGTTGATTTTTGCAACATTCTTAATGTGTTCGTATTCCTTTCGGTAATCATTTATCGACAATGGCAGTTTACACAGTCTATGGACAAAAGAATGATATGCGGCTTTTTTATGTTGCACATGACAGTGAGAATCATTTGTAATTGTTCTTGTGGTACTTGTAGGTTTGTGGTATATTCCAAATTCAATTTTTCCTTTACTCTTTCTTAATAACAAGTCTAAGAACGGTAACTCATTATTAGATTCTTTCTCGAATGTGAATTTTAATGAATTGAATTGATTATTTAAAATGTCAATTGTTTTTTCGATTTCGTCTTCTCTTATAACCGCGAACACATCATCAACATAACGCCACCATATCCGTGGAAGCAATTTTTGTTCTTTTAAGTTCATTTCAAATAATGACATAAATAATTCCGCAATTAAAGGTGACAATGGATTGCCCATGCTTGTACCTTTGCTTACTTTATAATAATTGTCGCGGAACATAAACACATTTTGTTGCATGCAAATTTTAGCCACTCTTTCATACACAATTCTCTTTTCTTTTGGCACTTTTACTGAGACTAAATATTTTTTGAGGGCTTCAAGAGCTACGTCAACGGGTATACTAGGAAACAATGAACACACATCGAATGAAATCATTATTTCATTATCCTCCAATGTAACATTTTTTGTTTTCTCAACGAAGTCATACGAGTTTCTAACCGATAAACTATTAATCGATGGCAATTTATTCAATTCATTCACTAACCACTTCGCAATTTTATAACATGGAGTATTAATATTTGACACAATTGGTCTCATTTTTTCACCGGATTTGTGAATTTTTGGTAATCCATACAATTTTGCAATTGTTGGATTTGAAACATTTAGAATTCTATTGAACCGGAAACCAAACACTTCACTTATTAATTTTCTCAATTCATTACATTCACTGACCAACTTTGACAAAGGATTTTTGTTCATTACCTCATATTTTGATTCATTTATCATATCACTCATTCGACGATCATATTCCATTCTATCTAAAATCACTATTTTATTACCTTTATCTGCTTTAAGATACACACAATTTCTTTCTTGTAATTTTTTAATAGTTTTAAATTCACTATTTTTGTTGTTGGAATTTAACCGAACTTCTTTAATTACTTTAGCCGCGTTTTCTCTTATATCGTTTTGTACTCTATTTGTTTTATATTTTATTATTGATTCAATATCAACAACCGTATCAACTAGTGGTATTTTATTTGGTTTCGGCGTATATTTCAAACCTTTATTTAGAAGTTTTATTTCGTCATCACTGAATACTTCATTAGACTGATTTACTACAAAATCTGGAATTAAATCATGATTACCTGAACTTGATTTTTTATCATGATTGATTTTCATTAAAACTTTTAATTTTTTGTCGTGTGTTTTTCTCTTGGTATCAATGTGTTTTTGAACGCGTTCGAATACTATATGTTCGAAATTATACCATTCTTCCATTTCTATTGCACTCAGATTTTTCGTCAATCTTAGATGTAATTCATACAATTGTAATTCATTATCTGCCAATGTACTAAACAAATGTTTAATTTCGAAATTAAGCCAAGTTTTTTCGGCGAGTTTAACTGCTTTATTGGATCTATTGTTATCCACCGCTGCCGTAATTTTAATAAAGCTGGGAATAACTTTATGGCGTTTACACTTTCGTAGGAATTTTATATCCTCAAGTATGGAATGCACATGAAAGTGCATTCCATACTTGAGGATATAAAATTCCTACGAAAGTGTAAACGCCATAAAGTTATTCCCAGCTTTATTAAAATTACGGCAGCGGTGGATAACAATAGATCCAATAAAGCAGTTAAACTCGCCGAAAAAACTTGGCTTAATTTCGAAATTAAACATTTGTTTAGTACATTGGCAGATAATGAATTACAATTGTATGAATTACATCTAAGATTGACGAAAAATCTGAGTGCAATAGAAATGGAAGAATGGTATAATTTCGAACATATAGTATTCGAACGCGTTCAAAAACACATTGATACCAAGAGAAAAACACACGACAAAAAATTAAAAGTTTTAATGAAAATCAATCATGATAAAAAATCAAGTTCAGGTAATCATGATTTAATTCCAGATTTTGTAGTAAATCAGTCTAATGAAGTATTCAGTGATGACGAAATAAAACTTCTAAATAAAGGTTTGAAATATACGCCGAAACCAAATAAAATACCACTAGTTGATACGGTTGTTGATATTGAATCAATAATAAAATATAAAACAAATAGAGTACAAAACGATATAAGAGAAAACGCGGCTAAAGTAATTAAAGAAGTTCGGTTAAATTCCAACAACAAAAATAGTGAATTTAAAACTATTAAAAAATTACAAGAAAGAAATTGTGTGTATCTTAAAGCAGATAAAGGTAATAAAATAGTGATTTTAGATAGAATGGAATATGATCGTCGAATGAGTGATATGATAAATGAATCAAAATATGAGGTAATGAACAAAAATCCTTTGTCAAAGTTGGTCAGTGAATGTAATGAATTGAGAAAATTAATAAGTGAAGTGTTTGGTTTCCGGTTCAATAGAATTCTAAATGTTTCAAATCCAACAATTGCAAAATTGTATGGATTACCAAAAATTCACAAATCCGGTGAAAAAATGAGACCAATTGTGTCAAATATTAATACTCCATGTTATAAAATTGCGAAGTGGTTAGTGAATGAATTGAATAAATTGCCATCGATTAATAGTTTATCGGTTAGAAACTCGTATGACTTCGTTGAGAAAACAAAAAATGTTACATTGGAGGATAATGAAATAATGATTTCATTCGATGTGTGTTCATTGTTTCCTAGTATACCCGTTGACGTAGCTCTTGAAGCCCTCAAAAAATATTTAGTCTCAGTAAAAGTGCCAAAAGAAAAGAGAATTGTGTATGAAAGAGTGGCTAAAATTTGCATGCAACAAAATGTGTTTATGTTCCGCGACAATTATTATAAAGTAAGCAAAGGTACAAGCATGGGCAATCCATTGTCACCTTTAATTGCGGAATTATTTATGTCATTATTTGAAATGAACTTAAAAGAACAAAAATTGCTTCCACGGATATGGTGGCGTTATGTTGATGATGTGTTCGCGGTTATAAGAGAAGACGAAATCGAAAAAACAATTGACATTTTAAATAATCAATTCAATTCATTAAAATTCACATTCGAGAAAGAATCTAATAATGAGTTACCGTTCTTAGACTTGTTATTAAGAAAGAGTAAAGGAAAAATTGAATTTGGAATATACCACAAACCTACAAGTACCACAAGAACAATTACAAATGATTCTCACTGTCATGTGCAACATAAAAAAGCCGCATATCATTCTTTTGTCCATAGACTGTGTAAACTGCCATTGTCGATAAATGATTACCGAAAGGAATACGAACACATTAAGAATGTTGCAAAAATCAACGGGTATGACGATAATCTAGTAGATTCACTAATCAAAAAACACTCAAAGAAAGTTTTTCGTGAAAATTGTTCGACATTCTTCACCTTAAATAATGACAAAAACCAAAAGAAGCGAGTTTCAATGTCTTTTGTGCCCGAAATAACTTACAAATTAAAACAAAAATTTAACGAACATGACTTACAAATTGTATATAAAAGCAACAACAAATTATCTAATGTGCTAGGTAATCCAAAAGACAAAATAAAAACACTCGAAAAATCGGGAATTTATTCGATAAAGTGTAACAATTGCGAACGAAAATATTACGGACAAACAAAAAGGACTATTGCAAAACGTTTTAAAGAACATTTGACATATATTAAAAATAATCAAGCGACAAAATCAGCAATTGCTGAACATGTACTGACGAATGGACATGATGTCAATATAAACAATGTTGAACTTGTAAAACAAGTTAATGACGAAAAATTGTTGGATGGCTACGAAAGCTTTTATATTAAAAATGACCGTAATGCACTAAACAAAGACAACGGTAACATAGATTCCTATCTATTTACTTGCCGAAGGATGGAATGACTGACGATCAATCGCGATGCTGATGATGAATCGAACAGATTCGAAATGCATTCAAGGTTAGACCGTAATAGTTTTTATGTTTTTTCGTTTAATTTATTATTCGTGTAAAACTTATTAATTGTGATCGGAAAAAGTCCAGTGAAATCATTAAGGTGCAATCGTTTTATGTGTATTGTTCGGATTTCACGCGTGTTCATAAAATATTTTATATTTAAAATCAATTCCTGAAACAGTCAAACAATTAATATTTTACAGTGACTGCTGTGGCGGGCAAAATAAAAATTCTTTTGTTTCAACCATATTTTTTACAGCAGTGAACAATTAAAAAAAACATTGATTGTATTGAACATAAGTTCCTTGTTCCAGGACATACCCACATGGAGTGCGATGTTGATCACGCCCTGATCGAGCGAAAGAAAAAAAAGACTACATCAAGAATTTACCATCCTCGGGATTGGTACAATTTCATTGCATGCGTTGGCTCCAAGAAGACTTTTATTGTCGAAGAAATGGGACAAAACGATTTCTTCGATTTTGCAAAACTTTCCCAAAAAAAACATACTTGGCGTAAGTGTAACGATGAAGGAGAAAAATTCATATGGAAAGAGATCAAATGGATGAGATCACTAAAAATTCAAGTACAATTCAATACAAAACCACATTAGAGGACTCCGAACCATTTAAAACTCTCAACATTCGACGGCGAGGAGTTGGTGATATAACATTACAGGATTTGGAAAAGTGTTACCATGGACCGCTTCCGATTAGCAATGAAAAAAAAGCAGACCTTCTTGACATGTTACCGCTCATTGACACAAGTTTTCATCAATTCTATAAAGAAATGCTTTGCGAAAATATGTTGCAGTATCACCCAGATTTGACTGAGAACAGCGAATTTGAAACTTAACAATGTACATTTTATATTTTCGCATTAAATTTTTTTTAAGTATTCTAGATTTCTTGCTGTTTTTATCTACAACTGTTTTGGAACTATCTCCTATGTCTCAAAACTCATTATCAAAATTCTAACAAAACAACTTATGTCGACATTATACAACGTTTTGGTATTTAATTTTTTTTGTAAAAGCCTTTATGTTACATAAGTTTTTCGTGGATTTGAATTAATCGCATTTCTTAATAAGTCAAAAGAACTTATTTTATATTTTTACTAGTATCGCTTTTTTAAAACAAGATATGCAAATACAGTCTATGGATGAAATACGGAGCTCTCATTTGGCTATCGAATGGTATACTTCACATGTGTTAAATACTTATAGTTTTTTTCAAAATTTTATTTTACTCTTAAAATCGCTCTCCTGAAAAATGCCGATTTTCGACTTAAGTGACTTTGTCATAAAAGCACAGATTTTATATTGGATTGACATGTTTTTTTTTTTGTAAGTTTGACCCATATGGCAAAAACTTCATAACTACCCAATATTTTTACTAGTTATTCATGTTGTGAGATTCGCGCTCCATCGGTAGCTATTTTTTCGATATCATTTTCAAATGTTAATGCCATGTATTAGTCTTTCAGACTCCTAAAAAAGTTTTTTTTCGTATTTTTTTTCCACAATTTCAAATTCTATCGGGTTTAAAAAAAATACAGTTATGAGCAAAACGCTTAATAGCAATAGACCTTGGAGTAATTTTTTAATGAAAAAGCGGATGCGCTTGGAAACAGGTGTTCTGCAATTCTTTATTTAATGTAAGTTTTTGAATGTACACAATTGGACCATTATTTCCCTTCCCCCATACGAACGGAAATTTTTGATCAAAATTCGGTCTGTTATTATTTAGAATATTTGATGATTGCTTGCTGGCAATGCCTTATGTTTTATTCATTTTCATAATTTAGAAAGAAAAAAATATTTTTCTGTGTATAGTATACATTTAAGAGCCTATCCTAGAGAATCGCTGTTTTGAAGCATCTTTGGTACACTTGATTGAGAAAACTATAAGAGATAGCGCAATGGAGTTTTCGCTATTTTGTTATGATAAGTTTAAACTAAAATTTGCGTGTTTCACTTTTTTTATTTTCAACCCCATTATTTATAAATTTCATTACAAAGTTAGATAATTTCGTAATTTTTACCATCTTTGGTACACTAGATCGTAATATCCGTGCAAGATGGAATAACAAAATGTTCTACAAAAATGGACAGCATAATATTTTTAACACTTTGCCTGTTTAGAATTAAAAAAAACTGCGTGAAAACTAAGTAATAGTCGTTTTATTGAAAGTCAAAATGCCACTTTTTTAACCGCCATTTTCATATCAATTTATTTTTATGTATGGCGTGAAATTCATGCAATAGTTAAAATGTTCATTAATCTATCAATTGATATTAAAAAAAATCAATATAAGTGGGTGAAATATGTAGAAATAATTGAATAAAAGAGTAAAGAAAATCAATTAAATCCAACATTTTAGTTTATGGTTTGGGTCAAAGGTATTGACTAGTTCTCTCAAGTTTCGACCGTGTCGCTAGTTGTATCTGTGGTAAATGATCAATGAACTTTTTGGACGCACACACCCTTAGTATAACATGTATGTGCCTCGGTTCGCCGAATGAAATTTCGGCAAACTTTCGGGATTTGTCGATTATTTAGCTTCATTTAGAATTTGATATAAACAATATTCCGAACAGGGGCGTGGCGTGAGTTTTGAAGCTAGGGATGCACATTTTAATTTTTTGGAATTTAATTGCCAACTTAAGGTTTTTATGTTATTAATAAAGGTATTTTTTGTGTTGTGCAAAAATACATCTCTCGTTAGCTACTTAAATGAATGACAATAAAATAATAAAAAGTTCAAAACTTTAAAATAACTTGTACTTTATGATTATGAAAAATTCATCCGATCTTTGATCCCCAGACTACGAAATTATAATGTGTTTGTTTTTTATTCGAGACCCTTATATCCGCGTCGAGAGAAAAAGTAAATTAATGATCTTTTTGTATAAAAAATACTGTTATAAAATAAAATATTTACGATTGTCCGCATAAACCCGGATACACCAAGATCGTTCTTAACTCAGAATTGCTAATTCTGAAGAGAATTAAAGAGCTTTTTGAAAATTATTTAAATCGCTGTAACTTACAAATTGCCAAACTTTGTTATCCTTCGAAAAAAGTAAACAAGGCCAACAAAATAACTTTTGCTTAATTGCACAACCGCAAAACCAATTAAAATCTTCGTAAACTTTGACCGCAAATTGTCTCGTACAACTTTTATTTACTGTTGTTATATTTAACTTTTGTTTTGGTCTCCCGTGATCAAGAATACACTCATACCTCGCTTTACGGCCTAGATACGTTCCGGGAAAGTTGGCCGTAAAGCGAAAAGCCGTATAACGAATCAATTATTTTCATACAAACCCATACAAATTCAATAGGATCCGTTCCAATTTTTTTTAAATAACGTAGTTTTTAGTTTAAAATGCATTTTTTTCTTTTTATTTCATTTAACCCTATTCCTGTCAGGCTGTGAATTTCGAACCAATATAGATGATTTAATACATGTTTTAACGCAAAATCAATTTAACAAAAAAACATAAAATTTATTCTATATAACAGTAGCGTAGTGACCAATAATAAAATACATTTAATTGATTTTGCGTTAAAACATGTATTAAATCATCTATATTGGTTCGAAATTGAATAGTGACTCACAGTCACAGCCTGACAGGAATAGGGTTAAAAATGCTTACATACAAAATAAAACTACATAACAAGTAATATAAGGATAACTCCAATAACAAAAAAAAATCATATGTACATAAAAAGATAATTTAAAAAAAATTAAAAAAAATCATCTGCACATGTCCATATACATAATAAAAAACATAATTTAAAATGTTTAAATCGGTTCTAATCTGATGACGAAAATGAATTACACCAGTGTGTTTAGAATGATAAACATAACAAAAGCTATAATTGCCAATCTGGCAATCACTGGAGACCCGTATGGTGATATTCGTATCAAAATTCGAACCGTTGTACCAAAATTCCACTTTGAAGTCAAACTTTCCAAAAAGATTTTTTAAAATTTATTCCAATCGGATTTTGATGTATGGAAGTTTTATATAGAATCATATCCTAAATAACTTTTGTTCTTGGATTTTTTTGATGAGATGCACCGTTTTTGCGATATTTACAAAAAACGTTTTCGTTCGTATGGGGGGTACCCCCCCTAATGGTCCATTTTTTCCCATTAACGAACTTAGCCTCGCATTTTACGAAAAACGGATCTGTGCAAAATTTCAAGTCTCTAGCTCAATCCGTGCGCCCGCAACTTGAAATTTTGCGCAGATTCGTTTTTCGTAAAATGCGAGGCTAAGTTCGTTCATGAGCAAAAATGGACTATTAGAAGGGAATACCCCCCATACGAACGAAAACGTTTTTGGTGAAAAACGGTGCATTTTATCAAAAAAGTACAAGAACGAAAGTTGTTTAGGATATGATTCTACATAAATCTCCCATACATTAAAATCCGATTGGAATAAATTTTAAAAAATCTTATTGAAAAGTTTGCCTTTAGAGTGGAATTTTGATACAACTGTTCGTCCTTCACTTAAATCACCATACCATAACCACATTTTAAAATTTAAGAGAATAGAATACTATAATTTATTAACATGAATTTGTGAAAACAGGCAACAATGGATAAATTTTCAATGTCCAAATGAAGAAATTAGGCAACATAAGCGTTTCATGGCACACATTTAAAAAGAGAAGCTTTCGATCAAGCTTTTGTATCGGTTAATCGAAAATGAAATGGCGCCACTATCTAACTCTGAGCTTTTTTTCCTTAGGATAGCCTCTTAACACTTGAGGAAAAACGATAGGAGTATTTACATTTGCTATTAAAATCGCTGTTATCGTCGTATTAGTTGTTAAAATTTTCTAAACAACAAAATACACGGCAACATTTTTTGCGACTTAAACCAAAGATTATACTTAGGTGATCTTTGGTTTAAGTTCTCACTAAATGTTCGATTTAAGAGAGGTCGGCAGTTTCATTTTCTGTGTGAATACTTGAGTTATTTATGTGCGTCTCATCTCAGATATTGCCACATTTCAGTTTTAATACGTTTTATCGTTTAAGACGCTAAAATTTTATTTTCAGATTTTTTTTTGTGATTATACTTAAGTTGATGAAAGATTGTTTTAATCTCCTAATATACTAAATTGTATTTAACAGAAATTTGAAATTGAAGGATGAATACATGTGATTTTTCACACCACCTTCAGAAAGACACAACTTAAGCAAAAGATAATTCAAGTTTATTGGAATTTAAAAAAAAAAGTGTTCTTGAACTTAAAACATAACAAAAGCTATAATTGCCAATCTGGCAATTATTGAAAACCCGTATGGTGATTCAAGTGAACAGCGAACAGTTGTATCAAAATTCCACTTTGAAGTCAGACTTTCCAATAAGATTTTTTTAAATTTATTCCAATCGGATTTTGATGTATGGGACTTTTATGTAGAATCATATCCTAAATAACTTTTGTTCTTGAACTTTTTTGATAAAATTCACCGTTTTTGAGATATTCAGGAAAAAAGTTTTCGTTCGTATGGGGGGGTAATGGTCCATTTTTGCCCATTAACGAACTTAGCCTCGCATTTTACGAAAAACGGATCTGTGCAAACTTTCAAATCTCTAGCTCAATCCGTGCGCCCGCAATCCACGCCACAGACAGACAGACAGACGGACGGACGGACAGACGGACGGACGGACAGACGGACGGACATGCAAATTTCAACTTTTTTCATCATTCTAAACACACTGGTGTAATTCATTTTTGTGTCCGATGACGGGATCTTGGCGTTACAAACGGTAAGGCAAAGTTAGTATACCCTTTGGTTTCACCATACGGGTATAAAAAATATAAATTACATATATAAAACCTTGTTGCCAATAACAAACATAAGAAAAGCTACAATTGCCAGCGGCCAATTGTCAAATACTCTATATAATGACTGACAAAATATTTTTTTAAAAATATCATTTTGTATGGAAGGAATAGTGCAATTTTGCGCGTTCAAGAAAATTAAATTTTGTAATTTACGACAACACTACTGCAAAAAATTTGGAGTCTCTAGCTTAATCCTTTCGAAAGTTTATTTGTTAAGGGACAGACAGACATATGGACGGACATGCAGAAATCAAAAACTTTTGTCATCTCAAACACCCTGGTGTAGCTCATTTTTGCGTCCGATGATTGGTTCAATGCGTTACAAATGGTATACTAAACCTAATATACTCCTATATGATATACCATTATTGAGAACAAAACATTATTTTGTCGAAATGAAGTTCGAAAACACTATTAATTCCCATATTATTGCTTTGCAAAAGGTTTCGGTGATTGATGGAATTCAGTCAAATTTCTTTTCTAAGATAATACAACATCCATATATATTGGGAGTTAAAATGGAAAACCGCCGATATTTTTAATTTGAGGCTTTTTTGAAAAAAAATATGCTTGCATATCTATTCTTCAAAATATTATCCATCACTAGCCACAACTTTTTCCCATCTTACTGGCAGCATTCGGATTCCGCATTGAAAAAACTTCTCGTCTCTTGAGGCGATCCACAAATCAACCCAATTTTTGGTCTCTCCGTAAGAACGGAAGTTCTGCTCAGCCAGGCCATGCGTCATCGATCGGAACAGGTGGTAGTCGGAAGGGGCGATCTCTGGAGAATAAGGCGGGTGGGGTAGGCCTTGTCGTGGTGCAAAATCACTTTGTCATGTCTTTGCTCGAGTTGCGGCCGTTTTTCTTTCAATACTCGGCTCAAACGCATTAGCTGTGTTCGGTAGCGAGCTCCTATGATGGTTTCACCCGGTGGCAACAGCTCATAATTTTTCACCAGTCCGGAACGCTCATTATCTTCTACATCAAAATCACCACTTTTGTAGCGTGGAAACCATTCGCGACACGTTCTTTCTGATGTGACAGTTTTGACCAGCATTTTACTGCTAGCGCCATGTATTGGAAGACGGCGGTTTTCCATTTGTACTCTCAATAACATGTCAAAATTTAAAACGAAAGGAAAGTGAAAACAATCCAACAATTATTTTATCTCTGTTGTATGAATTTTAAATTCTCGCGCCTTGAAAAAAATGACTCAAAAAATCGCACAATGGCAATACTGAATTCTGACTCCCATCTGTCAATCATTTAAAAAACAAAATAAACAATTTCGGTGGGAAAGTTATTTAGCGATTTGAATAAAATTTTATATCTTTACCAGTGCAGAAACTCTAAAAAAATTTCGTTTGGGATTTTTGTGTGTCAGAAATGCACTCTGGAACGAGACATATGAAAATCTTATAGATCAAAATCTTGTTTTCCGACAAAATAAAATCAAATTACATGTTCTAAAAAGCTTTATTCCATTAATTATGGCTTTTACAGTTCTTAACAAGATTTTCTAAACAAGTTATGATAGTGGACATGGAAAATTTATTTTTTATTTTTTTAGCACTGATGAAACGACAAGTTTCTTGTTTTTGTATTGATTACATTTGATGTGAAAGAGTAAAGGGAACACACGTGTGTTGTACGGTGACTTTTTTATTGCGCATCTCTTTATTCTGCCCTAGGTTAACAGAAACTTCCATTTACTTCTTATTTATATATTTCTAATCATTGGTTCGAGGAAAAACTTTAACGATTAGTATTATTTTTTACTTAACAATAAGGCACTTGACACACTGAATGCGAATTCGCACCGCATTGCGAAAATGTTCAAGTTTACCACGCGATCATGTCATCTACATTAGTAAGCCTACATATTAAGAGAGTGGACAGGTCGGAACCAACTATTTCCTTTAAGTTTGAATTTTTACCTGATGATGACAGATTTAAACCAGAAGTATTTTAAACCATTTTTACTAATATTTTGTGTACGGTTTGAGAATTTAAAAAATTATTCGGCCGCTAAAATCGTGTAATTTTTAAAATAAAAAGTCCAAAATACTACACTAACACAAACAAATCGCCTTTGCTTTGCGAAAAGATGGCTGAACTTTCGAAATAAAATAAGAGTTACTGTTTTGTGCCTTACTAAAGCTACAAACGGCACAAAACAGTAACTCCAAGATGGCCCACCCTTTAGAAAGAAAAAAAAGTGACATTAAAACATAAACAAGTGACATTAAAACATAAACTCAACTTTGACTTGAATAGAAGGTAAATTATTTGTGCTTTAAAATATTAATTACATAATTAAGATGCTAGTGTCGAAGAAGTTCGGTGAAGCGATCGCGGTGTATTCTGAAACCAAAAGCACGACAGCGAAACCTACGTTTTGTATAGCATTCGCGCGGCTGCCTTCTCGCATGCAGGAATATAGGCGGAGGCTCTTGTGGACGCTGAGAAGACGGCCTCACTGAATCAATCATGGGCGAAGGGTTACTCGCGAAAGGGCGCTGCTCTGGCGGGCACATTAACAACCGTCCACTTACATTTTCGAATTCGGATGAAACGTCCACTTCGAAAGCCACCTGGCCACTCTCTTTATATGTAGGCTCACTAATCTACATGAGCTCTAATTTTGTATTACGTAACAATGCGGTCTCCCCAAAATTGCAGTCTCTGCAAAATTAGAACTCATGTAGATTACATACAATATAAGATCGCTTGATAAGTTTGAACTTTTTCGCTATGCGGTGCGAATTCGCATTCGGTGTGCTAAGTGCCTTAGTATTATTTTGTATTTTACCACGATAACAGCTATTTTAATAGCTTTAATAGCAAATGTGAATATTCGTGATATATTTATCAATTTTCTAACCGATATTTTGATCAGAATTCGAACTATTAGAATGTTTTCTAAATATCAAACGATAAAGAACAGTTTTGATCAGGTTTTACGAACAAAAATATAGATAATGGAATGAATTTGCTTTTATTTACAACATCATCTGATAAAATACTTTTTTCGCTTTGTCTTATAGTGCTTTATCTCATCATAAAGAATTATGTTGCTTTATTTTTTGTCGCGGCACAAATTGATCAACAACTAACATTGGTTGGTTATAATTATTTTTTGTACATACTTTATTTTTATGCTCTACATCAGAAGTTGGCAAAAGCAAATTAAAAAGTGCGGAACTTATACTTTTATAACTAAAAGAGAGCGATAAGCTTCAAAACTCAAATACACTGTTAGAAAATTGATTTAGTTTTTTTTATGTTCCGTATGTATTTATACTCTTTATGATATATCATATAGAAGTATATTACATTTAGTATACCGTTTGTAACGCTTCGAACCAATCATTGGACACCAAAATGAACTACAACAGGGTTTAGAGATAACAAAATAATTTGATTTCCGCATGTCCGTCCGTGAACACCATAACTTTCGAAAGGATTGAGCTTAAAACATGAAATTTTGTATAGTTACATTTCTCGTAAATGGCTCGTCTACGTTCGGGGACGGGCAAAATTGGACCATTCATTTCCGTCTCCCCCATACAAACGAAACAGTTTTTTTTTGCAATTGTCACAAAAATTGTGAAAAATTTATAAAGCCAAAATGTGTTTAGAACACGATTTTACATAACTCATCCATACATCAAAATCCAAGTCCACGACAGCTTCCCCCCTCTCCCATACAAATGGAAAACTTATTTTCTATTTTCTCGAAAATGATGAGTCGTATTGAAAAATTTATTAAAGTAAAATCCGTTTAGATTAAAATTTTACTAAACTTATCTATACATGAAAACCCAATCGGACCACTCCTTTTCCTCTCTCCTATACAAATGGATTTTTTAAAATAAAAATGTTCTCTGTCATACCCACCATACGAAAGAAAACGTTTTTTGCGAATATTTCAAAAACGGTGCATCTTATCAAAGAAGTGCAAGAACAAAAGTTATTTAGGATATGATTCTACATAAAACTTCCATACATCAAAATCCGATTGGAATAAATTTAAAAAAATCTTATTGAAAAGTTTGACTTCAAAGTGGAATTTTGATACAACTGTTCCCCATTCACTTAAACTTCGAACAATGCCATATCACCATACGGGTTTTTAATAATTTCCAGATTGGCAATTAGAGCTTTTGTTATGTTTTTATATTAACTAATATCAATGATTACCTAATATAGATAAGAAAGTTCTCCTAAAATATTTGGTTTGAGAGAGGGACAACTAGCGACATGCTGGCGGTTTCAATTTCTGTGTGAATACTGAGTTATTTATGTGTGCGGCCTCATCTCAAGTGTTCCCACATCTCAGTTGTAATGCGTAATTAGTTCTAATGCGCCTCGAAAAAATCATAAAAAAATCGCACAATGGCAATACACAAATTTGATTCTCAGCAGTCAGTTAGTTAAAAATCAAAACAAACCACCAATTTCGGTGAAAAATTTAGTTTTCGTGTTAATTTCGTT
The DNA here is from genome assembly GCA_964034945.1 of Chrysopilus asiliformis. NCBI lineage: Eukaryota > Metazoa > Arthropoda > Insecta > Diptera > Rhagionidae > Chrysopilus > Chrysopilus asiliformis. The sequence goes on from OZ035960.1 coordinate 58,660,117, forward strand.
GATTTTTAGTGTATTACGCGATTTAAATACTAAAAAAGTGTTATAATTTGCTTGAAAATTTTCGTGAGCTGTCAGGCCGCTGTCGGAAGCATGATGGTGTTAGTGCAAGGGTTGTGTAAATATAATACAAGTTTTTGACCGCTATAAGGATATGAAAATCTCTCTTGGCTTAGCCCTGACTAAACGACAAGTTTCTTGTTTTTTCTTTAACTCCATATGACATGAAGGAAAAAAAGGGAAAGATGGTGTTGCTCGGTGACTTTTTTTTATCGCGCATCTCTTTTCTCTGCCGTAGGTAAACGGAAACTTCCGTTTACTTCCCATCTATATTAGGTAATCATTGCTAATATTTAATTTGTCGGTTTATAGTGTAAATTGAGCAGAAATTAAACTAGAGTGAAGGTGGAAACAAAATTCCGGCTTGTTGGACTTTGGGCTTCGGCTTCAGCTTTGGACTTTGTTGGCTTCGTCGGCTTCAACTGTCATTTGAACTCAATTGCAAATTTGCTTTGTTTAATTCATTGTGTTTACTTCGAGCGAAAAATAGTTTGCAGCATCGTTCAATTATTATTATACAGAATTACATTTTCCTTCACTAAATGAATTAACTTTTCATCGGAAATTTTGGATGACAACTAATTTACTTACAAAAAAGTTAGGTTAAAGTTCTCCAAGTCGACCAAAAGTAGAGAGTAGAGCTACTCCGACTTCGACTTCGGCTTCACCGGCTTCTCAACTTTGCTATTGTGTTCCTGTCAAAGCTAAAGCCGAAGCCGAAGTCCACAAAGCCGGAATTCTGTTTCCACCTTTATTCTCTACGAACGACTGTGAAACTACGAATAGCTCTTAGGGGCGTGTCGCAGTCTATGTTTCTTTGAATTATGTATTTACATGAATGTTGCGAATCCCGAAAACTTGAACAGCAAAGTTACCTTTATTTCGGGACTCGTATTCAGCTTAAAATTAATTAACATTGTTTCGGATACCATTTCGTTGTTGTCCAGTGTAACTAATTTGCTTTAGTACAATCAACAAGAAGTAAAAGTCTAAAGTCAAAGCAATTGAATTATTAATTTACTCGACCCTTTGATTATATCTTTTATATCGTCTAGGACAGTGTTTTCCATATCCATCAATGTTAGCTTGAATGCAAGAACAAAAATCTGTATTAATTCATTATGCATTAAGATAAAGCTATTAACAGCTATGATATAATAGATTTTTCTTTTATAATTACCCTTATGATTTCGTTGTTGTCCAGTGTACCTAATTCGCTTTTAGTGCAATCAAAAATAAACAAGTAAAAGTCTGAAGTCAAAGCAAAGTTTCTAAATCGACAAATTTTTAATGTCGTCAATTGAATTATTAATTTACTCGAACCTTTGATTATATCTTTTATATCGTCTAGGACAGCGTTTTCCATATCCATCAATGTTAGCTTGAATGCAAGAACAAAAATCTGTATTAATTCATTATGCATTAATATAGAGCTATTAACAGTTATAATCTATATGGATTTTTCTTTTATAGTTACCCTTATGAAATAATTCTTTGTATTTATTTAATGTTTGCATTTTTGCTTTTTTTCTGTAACTTTGACTTATAGAATGTAACTGTCGCGTGCGACATAAAAATAAAAACACATTCTATGCTTGAAAGACAACCTGAGTGGGTAGTGGATTTTTAAGGTGCTTGAATACTGGCTATGCCCTTACTTTATGTGACCTTGCATCGTCATATTAGGCCAAAAGTAAATAATACAGTAAACCACATGTGAACACAAGTAAAAAGTCCTCAGCAGGGTGGTACAAATGATATTAAGCAATTTTGTTTCTAACAATTTATATCCTCGATTTATGACGTTTTTGGACGGCCCCAATTCCATAATGTCTCGTATTCTAAATTTTGATTGTGGCTTTTTTTCTTATATTTGAGGTGACTTCGGACCATTCGGCTTGCTAGTCTAATTTGTGAACCACCGAACCGAAATGACACTCCATATGATATTCTGAGCATTCAAATTTTGGAGAAATAAACATTGTAGGAGGAGGCTCATTTTTGATTTAATTCCAACTTTATGTAGACCTGCAAAAAAGTATTAAAAGAGTTTCACATTATACAGGAACTCTTCCGAAAAACGATTTCGTTTCTCTTCCGAAATTTTTTCCAAAAAACAATTTCGTCGTTATCCTTAAAGAACCATTCTTTTCGAATTTTGAATTCCAACACCAGATTCGTGAACAGCGACCTCGAAAACACACTAAAGCTAATTTTTCCGAGAAACAATTGAAAAAAGGATATTTGGGTTGACCTTACAGGACCTTCCGTCCTGAATTTAAAAATTTTGACCTCAGAAACAAATTCTCCTTGCTTTTTCTTGCAGTGTGTCCGAAGTTTGTTCATCTAGAGTTTGTTTATACTCTTTTACGTCAGACGAACCGTCACAACTCCATTTGCAGAATAGGGTAGGTTTGCAGTTTCCGTACTTTCGTAACTAATTCTCCTTCAAAGATTCAATAAATTTCTTTTGCGAGCGCATCTGATGTATAAATGCGTCCTCAATAGTTTTACCATCCATTTCCTCATTCAATTTTTTCAATTTTCGTTTTTGGGATCTGTTGCTTCTTTCTTCGAATGATTTTGATGATCTTTCTGCTGTTCTGCTGCTTACGTTAGTTGAATTTGGAAGATCTTCGAAAATAAGATTTCCAGTCATCCAGTGCACAGATTAATACAACTAATATAGATGGGAAAATTCTAAAAAGACATTTTCGGTTAGAAGAGTACAAGAAACTTTTGTTCTGCCTCATGGAATTGATTTTGTGTGGGTATCGTATACAGTGCTGCCACATCTCGGATTTGAATACGTTTTTCTGGTAAAAATTTAAATTATTTTTATTCGAAATAATGTTATTACAGAATCTTACATATTAGCAGTACTGCATCTAAAATCAACTTCAAAACAAATTAAGTTCGGTAATAATAAAAAACAACAAAATCAGATAGGTTTGTGAATTTATTTCAAAATTTGCGAAGTTCAAATGTAAATATCGGTAATATATACGGGTGTCCTTAAGTTTTCGTGATTTTCTGCTAGAAAATAATATAAAAATATACCTTTCTGCCGGTGCTGGAACGCTAAAAAATTTTATTCCGGGATTTTTCTTATTGTCTGCTAAACATTCCCTAACAAGGCATTGAGGAAACTCTTTTGGGGACATTTTAGTGTTCATTTGTGGTAAAAGTTACTAAAAATAATCACTGTTTATAGGTGAAATCTGGATATTTGTGCTGTATATGACCTATTGCATTGGAGACAGATTAAAAATGTAAACATTCCGCTGTCGGGAGCTCCTTAGTGTTAGTGCCGTGATCAGCTTTTGTGTGCTCTTCTTGCGTTGCATTTATGCCTGTGGGGAAGAAAGAGAATTCCCATATCGCAAAATGATGTTTTTTTTATCGCTTCTCGTTTTACTTGCATTAGGTAAACGAGAATTTGCATTTTTGTCCCATCTATAGTAGTTGTTGTATTAATCTATGTCCAGTATTCAAGATGCTTAAACAACTTATTTATGTTGTAATCAACTGATTTATAATGCCTGATTTAACTATCAGCAAAGTTGTACATTTTCTTCAGGATCTCTTCCTGTTGCAAGAATCAAAAGGATATTTCGCTTTAATGAAATAAACTAAATTTTCTTTGTTTTTGTTTTTCAAATACACTTCTGCCAATTCTTTATAACCGAACGCTTCCATGTTGAATTCGATAATGAAAGAAAAATTAAAATTTCACTTTATTTATAGTAGGGCATAGTAGCAAGATGTTGCATAGCAGGTAACAAATTTTTTGTAAGTTGACTGTATAAAATTTGGGGAAAATCCTCGATTTATTCGCAGAGATGTGTAGATTTTATAGTACACTAGGGGCTCCGCCCCGAACCGCTCCGCGGTTCATCCCCGCCCCACGCATCGGCCTTCGGCCTCCGCGTCCACTTTTTCCTCGGCCTACGGCCTCGATTGCTACTCGGCCTTCGGCCTCGAATCTGGCCAGTGGTATATGTCAATATCTTTCCAAAATTTTCGTTACAGTTGTAATTTTGACGATAAATAAAATTATTTTTGTTTTCATTATTTAAACATTTTTTTAAATATAATTTTAAATGTAATACAGTAGAACGCGCTTAAATGCAACACGCGTAAATGCAAAACTCGTGTCATTGCACGCAAAATTTGTGCATGGAAGATTTTTAAGCATTTTTCATATAAATATACACGGATAAATGAAACACGCTTAATTGCAATACTTGCTTAAATGCAACCACTTTCACATCCGCAAAAATATAAATTATATGAAATTTTTCACGCTTAAATGCACATGTGCAAAAATGAAATGTGATTACCCAAAAAAAAGTTAGTATTGTTATTTTAATTTGATAAAATGAATTCTTAATTAGATTCTTTGTTTTTGTGTAGCCTCGTTGAATTTAAATGTTTATTACAGGAATATTAAAGTTGCATGTTTATCTTTTACTCGCATAATTGCACATTAATGTGCATTTATCCGTGCTTCCGTGCTACGTATAAAATTCTGCGAAATTCGATGTGCATTTAAGCGTGTTCTACTGTAAAAATGAAATAAAAACTTATTGTAATGCTAGTGGATAGACAACATTCTTTGTCTTGCTGTGTGGAGCGTAAATGAACAAATCTTTTGGTTTGCCAACGCGTGAGCATGCTATATACAGCTGTCCATGGGCAAAACATGGATTTTCCAAGTTAATTACACAAACTTGTAGCGACTGGCCTTGCGCTTTATTGGGCGCGTTTATTCCGGTGCTAAGATGGCACTGCCAATCTGCAGGGATTTTGCTGCATTTTCTCTGCGGAACTCATCGCAAACAGTGCGAAATACAAAATGTCACAATTCTGAGGTTAAAACAGCACTGCCAGAATATAATTCCGTTCATACCGCCTGAAAATAGCAGCGCTAAAAATTAACAGTGCCAAAAACCTACTGCTCAACTGGCAGGCATTGCTAAAGTAGAATGCGTTTAGACCGGCGCTACATTGAAAAAACTGCCACTTTAGCACCGGTATAAACGCACACATTGATTGTCATGGCAAATGCCAGTCGTACTGGAAACTGCAACCGTTTGAATTGGAATGGCATATCAGTGGGTATCATTTCATCTCATTTGATCTCATTTTATCTCATTTCATCTCATTTCATCCCATATCATCTCATATCATCTCCTTTCATCTCATTTCATCTCATTTGATCTCATTTCATCTCATTTCATCTCATTTATTCTCATTTGATGTCATTTCATCTCATTTGATCTCATTTCATATCATTTCATCTCATTTCATCTCATTTCATCTCATTTATTCTCATTTCATGTCATTTCATCTCATTTGATCTCAATTCATATCATTTCGTCTCATTTCATCTCATTTAATCTCATTTCATCTCATTTGATTCATTTCATCTCATTTCATCTCATTTGATCTCATTTCATCTCATTTGATCTCATTTCCTCTCATTTGATCTCATTTCATCTCATTTGATTCATTTCATCTCATTTCATCTCATTTGATCTCATTTCATCTCATGTGATTTCATTTGATGTCATTTCATCTCATTTGATCTCATTTGATCTCATTTCATCTCATTTGATCTCATTTGATCTCATTTCATCTCATGTGATTTCATTTGATGTCATTTCATCTCATTTGATTTCATTTGATCTCATTTCATCTCATTTGATCTCATTTCATCTCATTTCATCTCATTTGATGTCATTTGATCTCATTTCATCTCATTTATTCTCATTTGATGTCATTTCATCTCATTTGATCTCATTTCATCTCATTTCATCTCATTTCATCTCATTTCATCTCATTTCATATCATTTCATCTCATTTCATCTCATTTCATCTCATTTGATCTTATTTGATCTCATTTCAATTCAATTGATCTCACTTCAACGCCATCCCAAAACCCATCCGAAGACCCATCAACACCATCCCAAAACCCACCCGAAGACCCCTCAACAATATCCCAAAACCCACCCGAAAACCCATAAATACCATCCCAAAACCCATCCGAAGATCCATCAATACCATCCCAAAACCCACCCGAAAACTCATCAATACCATCCCAAAACCCACCCGAAAACCCATCAATACCATCCCAAAACCCATCAATACCATCCCAAAACCCACACAAAAAGACAAACATTCATTTATATATATATAGAATGATAGAATTATTTTTTGATTTTAATTTCTCGACATGTCAAAATAAAATCGTTGCCTACTAAAAAATAAATTCTTACATTGTTTCTAAATTCTTACAGTTATTTTTGATGAAACTGTATAGGGCGGGGGAAGGAGTAATGCAAAATCATCATACTATATACAGAAACCATCCTCTCTTCAAAATCTAGTTTATGTAAAAGTTTGAACTCAATCGGACTGGTAGTTTTTGAGATTTTTGGAAACTAACAGAAATTATTACAGACAAATATTCATTTTTATATATAAAGATAAGTTATCCTTGTTACGGGTCATTAAGAATCAAATTTTCAGCACAATAAATATCAAACCAACATATGTACAGCTATTTAACACCTATATGAGAATTTGACACTACATCAGTAGTGACTGGTACTAACATTGTAGTGATTGGCACTCAAAATATAGATTTCTGTTCTCTCAGTGCAAGATCCCGTCATCACACACAAAAATGAATTACACCAGTGTGTTTAGAATGATAAAAAAATTGAATCTTGCATTTTACGCAGATTCGTTTTTCGTAAAATGCAAGGCTAAGTTCGTTAATGGGCAAAAAGGGCCATTAGAGGGGGTACCCCCCATACGAACGAAAACGTTTTTTTGAAATATGTTAAAACTGTGCATCTTATCAAAAAAGTGCAAGAAACAAAAGTTATTTAGGATATGATTCTACATAAAACTCCCATACATCAAAATCCGATTGGAATAAATTTAAAAAAATGTTATTGAAAAGTTTATCTTTAACTCTAATCCACGCAGGCGGTGACTTACAGTCACCGTAACGGTTTTACCAGCAAAGAAAGGCTACTTTGGTATCACTTTGCTTCTATTTCGCAAAATATCGGACCGTAGTAGGGGACAATAACTGTAGCACTTTCCAAAAGAGAAAACGTTGCATTAAATTATTCTTTTTTTCCGGTGACTGTGAGTCACCGCCTGCGTGGATTAAGGACAAAATTAGCCTGAGCTGATTAGGGTTAAAGCGGATTTTTGGACACTCACCTAAACTTCGAACAATGCCATGTCACCATACGGGTTTTCAATACTTGCCAGATTGGCAATTATAGCTTTTGTTATGTTATATTAGCTTAGCAGCAACTGCTCATCACTCTGCGATTCATGGCAAGTGGATCGACACATATAGTAGTTGCCGATGTTATTCACGTGTCGACTGCTAGTGTTTATCGCATATTGCCAAAAGTATGAATGGCATTGGTACGCCATTTGAATCACTTTATTCAAATGCCAGCAGCGTTGGAAGAACGAGAGGCGGCCACTGCTGTATTTTTTCGTATCTTGCTGACACCAATTGTGGCAGCGAGGCCTTTTCGCATCACCAGCAACCGTATCCTTTTCGTTTTCTGCTCTCGTTGTTTCATTATTTATTTGCACTAAATTACACGTTTATAAAGAAATATTAATTGAAAAAACAACGTACACAAATTCACGGAACACAGCGAACAATAATATTTCAAATTCAAATGTCAAAATAGTGTCAAAATCGGTTTTAGACTTATTATCTTAGTTTTATACGTATTTACCACTAGTACCGGCTGATGAATTTAGCTCCGGTACTAGCGATGTGGAGAAATGCACAAGTACTAACTTTTCGTTGGTACCGAGTACCAGAGATATACCTGGACTAGCTAGACTCCACTTTAGTACTCGGTGAAGAAATTGGCCGTAAGAAATTTAAAGAAATACCCACTTATTCAAATAAAAAAAAACAAATGTAAAATCTTAGAAAATGTGGCAGTTGTGTTCATTTAAAGTAAAAATTTACTTTTTGGCAAAAAAAAGTTTTGTAAAAAATTTTTTGTATTTCAATGCTTCCGCAAAGACACATTTTTGAAGATATTGACCTAATTTTTTGGCTTTCATACTTTTGAAATATCTATTATCAAATTTGATAAAAAAAATCAAATTGGTTGTTACAAAAATTTGGATTTTTGGCCAATGGATTTCATTTTCCAATCACTGTACGACATCGGTTTCTAGATAAATGTTTACTTTTTCAGTCCATTTTTTCCGGGTAAATGAAATCAGCGCACATAAGTCTCAATTAAAAGTATAAAAACTAGTCGTACTAAAATGTTTTCCAGATCAAAATCAACTTTTCCAGCAAAAAAAAATCCCCGAACGCTGTTTTGGTTGCAAATGATTAATTTTTTGTGTGTAATTTAACTTTTTTGTGTTTCGTTTAATTTTAAATTTTCTTTCATTTCTGCAAACAGGTGAAAAATGTAAGAATTTGAATTACAGTAGGAACTTGGTATAGTGAACCCAAAAAAAAGTGAACACTCAAATTTTTGTGATTTTGTGCCAGATATTCCCCTAGACAGAATTATATGAGCATACAGTAATCACTTGGGCGGTACAAAATCAGGCTCATTCTGGTGATCTGCGTGTATGAAGGAAAGTTAGGGAAAAGCAGCTGTGATGTATGTTCGAAAACAAGTTGTCAAAAAAAAACCCATTGAATATTCTCGTCGGAAATAAAAAGTCAATCAATTAATAACTGCTTTTTGTCATTTTAAATAGATTACAATGTATCTATACGTGTACGCAATATGGGGAATGTCCTGATTTTTGCGTATTCACTATACCGAATTCCTGCTGGTTTTATTATTTATTAAAAGTTTTAAAACTAGGCCTACTAAAATGTGTTTACATTTTAGATTCAATATTGACGTTACAACTAAAATCACGGCATGAAATCGGAGGAAAAGTCAATTTTTAAATAGTACTCCACAAAAGTTTCCATTTATCGCCATTAGATTTTTCTTGTTCGCTGTTTGTTTACGTTTTTATCTCTTCATCTCTGCTTAATCGGTAATCTATGTAAGCATTCGAAGGAGAAACATAATTTCATTCGAAGATTTGTGTGATGAAATGCCGTCAGATCACGCTCCGTCGCATAAAGAAAGGTAAATGTCGCGCCCAACATTTCACCTAATAGATGGTAATTTGTGGACACCTTACGCTGCTCCTTGAGATCTTAATCGAAATGTATCAGTAGTTTAATATTTTCTAAAACTTAGAAATTAAAATAAAAGGAAAGCAACGAAACAATGAAATACATTTTTCCACGCTTTTTCGCGACTCGTAATTTATTATTCACAATTGAGGCGTTAAAAGCTAGAGTGGACCAACCCACATAATCGAGTTTTTGAAGCTTTTTCACTTTTGTACTATTATTTACTGTAAATTTTTGGAAAAAAAAATTGTGTGGACTTTATTACTCAATGTTGAAATGTTCTTTTGTGCATACAAACATTTTTATCTAGAAACTCACTCGCAATAGTGATTCAAACAGAAAAAAATTCACGATTTCGACATGTGGGTTCGTCCACTCTAGTTTTTAACGCTCAATTAAAACTCGTAGTTTAGTATTCACAATCATATTCACAATTAAAAGTTGACTATTTTAATTGATTACAAAAATTAAGTCATGATGGAATTAAAATATCTTTAAATAAATTTCTGGCAAATAATGAATTTATGAATAAGGCTTTTCAGTTGGAGAAAACTCGAAAAATCGACGAGAAATTTCGTCTGAAAAAAACTTAACACTATAACGTTAATCATCTGATTACGTCGCAACTAAATTAATTAAAATGGCCGGTTTCACACCTTTCATCTTGCCCATCTTCGATCGGGTAGATCCATGCCCTCGCGTTCACATTTCACTGAATATTTTTGATTTTTCAAAGTTGCGCCGAGATTTCGAGCGGCGTATTTCGCCAGTTGTCTCCGATCACCCCTGGCCTAATAAATGAAATGTCTGAAACCGGCCAGTGATAAGTAGACTTTTCCGGGCCAAAAAATTAAGTTGAAATCGGTCCGTTCTTTATTACTGATTATGGTAGGTACACTATAGAACGATTTTGAAAACATTATATGTTTTTGATATTCTGTTAAGGGATTCTGATAGATAATTTTGAGCTGAAAAACATTGCCGAACAAAGTATGTGTCAAATTTTTAACCCTCTAGCCAGAATCGGAGAATTCGCTTGTTTATAACGGGTAACGATTTTAATCGTCGGAAATCGCCGGAACGTGTTACACTGACTTTTGTAAGTTATCGCTTTACATGCTGGAAAAAATTTAGCCCTGTACGTTGTCTTGATTACGGTCTGTCCCAAGTTGAAAGTCATATTTTGGTGAATTTTTTTCGGAAATATTCCGGTTAGAGGGTTAAGTTTGCAAGGATCGAAAATTCATAGAAATTTCTATTATCATCGTAGAAAGGTGGATTTTAGCTTATTTTAATGAGCTCTACTATCATTAAAAAATTTACCGTAAATATTTTTCTCCAAAAAGGATAGTGTCCTGTTTTCGACATAATTGCCTTGTAACTCCTACATATCTCGACTTACGCAAAAATGTTCTAAGAATAAATTGTACCACATATAATTTACTATAAATTATGTCCTTAAATCTTTTCTCGTAACATTCACCAGAAACAAGTAATTCGCGAAAAGTTAATTTGTATAGACCGAAATTACCATACAAAATTGAAATTTTGGTTTTCAAAGGCTCGATTTCGCTCAAAAATCGGTTGTTAAAAAAATTCAAATAATATATTCTCATTGCAGTCCCATTATGAAACTTTACAGAAATGGTTTTGAGAAATGAAAGTTTATTTGTGAATTTTTTCAAAGAAAAATAAAATATTGCTTTTTGAGATATTCAAGGTCAAATATTATATGGCGTGATCTTGAAATTAAAAACTGCCCAAAATATGTGTTGTTATACATTGATTGAAAGCTTATTAAATTGACTTCAAAACGCGTTTGAAAGCAGACTTCTATCTCACTCCTAGTCTGAGTTATAATTTTTTTTGTGGTTGCCTTTTAGCAGGAAATTGCGATTTTCTAAGGATTTCAAATTGCTGTAACTCTGAGGGTACATTATATGAGCTAAATTTTAAAGAAATTTTTTTTACTCGTCCTGACGAGGCTTCACATATTCAAGAGCTTATACAAATTAACATTTCGCAAAAGTATCCATTGCTAAAGATGGGCGCCTAGCCGGAAAATTCTTCCTATTGCACAGAAAATGACGAAAAAATGACTGGAGGATTATCGTCAATGTGAGTGACTTTGTTTATGATTTTACGTTAAATACTTTTGTGTCTCGTCAATCGATTGCTTTAATTTGAATGGTTTAAACCCGCAATTGATGCATTAATTCTGGAACGAAGTTGTAATAAGGAAAATGCCCAAAATAAACTTGATCTAACCACAGTCCCAATATAGTCGTAAAAAGCTCGCATATTTTAGCTTAGATGAGGTTTGAAACCAAAGGACATTATGCTATATAGAATTTTTAATCTGGTCTAGCATAATCCAATATTTAATTGACATTTGGGAGAATTTTCTTTCCATTTTGTGCTAATCGAGTCTGAATAGAAACCAATGTAATCCATTAGTAGTAATAAATATTTAATCGATGGTAAGGCTCGACTTCATTGTAAGATTACACTAGACAACAGCAAAATGGTATTTGAAATAGTTTCAATTAATTTTTACTTGTCTGGCTACAGAATCATATATCATATATAAAAGCTATTTCTTAGTTCAGGTTTTTGCGATCCGTGATAACTTAGAAAAAGTTATGGTTTTAGTACATACTCTCATTTATATACATATCTCCGTTAGTAATTTTCAAGACTGAGCGAAACCAAAATCAAGGAGGACATTTTCGTCTGCGCCCAAATTAGAAATTTATTTAAAGACGAAAATTTTGATTTAGTTTTGGAAGGCAAACAAAAAAAGCTGACTTCCAACTTTTGGTAAACCACTTCATAGGAAGCAAAAAACATGAAAACTATGTTACGCTCGTCGAAGACATGTTATCGTCCTACCAAGCACTGGGCAGTAACATGTCCTGGAAAATTCTTCTCTTACACTCGCATTTGGACTAAGTGACAAGCACGTAGAATGTTTCCATCAGGATATAGTCAACATGGAAAAACGCTATCAGGATAAGTGGAACGTTTCAATGGTAGCGGATTATTGCTGGACTATTACTAGAGCGTTCCAGAAGCATAATATAAACGAGCACCGAAAAGATAACGTCTAAATTCGGCATAATATAAATAAAACGCAATTTTATCATTTTTGTGAAAAATTTAATAAATTGTCATCTCAAAAACTGAAACTATTTCTTTCATACTCATTTTCGTATTCAGGGCATCAAAACTTATAAGAAAAGTTACTTCGTATAAATAATACAGGGTGCGCCATCTATTCCTCCGGTATGTAAACATTCAATAACTTCGCCATTTGTCAACCGATTTGCTTTCCTAGACACGTTTTGGAAACGTCAAAGCAGTACAATTTTAACCATGAACCGCTTCACACCGAAAGAACGCGCCGAAAAAGTGACGATGTACATTGAAAATAGTCGTTCAATTGTGCTAACTCAACGTGCATATCGTGCAAAATATCGTGGCAAAAAAGCGCCTACCGACAAAACAATTCGGGCGCTGGGTAAAAATTTCTTTGAGCACGGAACAGTAGGCAATCTAACCTATAATCATCCACGCCCAATACGTTCCAATGAAATTATTGAAGCCGTGAGAGAGAGTGTTGCCGAGGACCCAAATGTCTCGTATCGCCACCGAACTCAGCGGTTGAAAATGAGTGGAACCACGTTGCGGCGCATTTTAAAGGACGATCTCCATTTGTTTCCTTACAAAATACAACTAACTCAAAGAATATTGGCAACAGACAAGTCGCGTCGTATAGAATACGGCAAATTAGTCGGCCGAATGTTGGAAACCATGCCGGACTTTTGGATGCAAGTTTTAATGACCGACGAGGCACATTTCACTCTCTCTGGCGGTGTTAATAAACAAAATTGCCGCATTTGGGCGACAGAAAATCCTCACGAGATTCATGAAATACCATTGCATGATCGAAAAGTGACTGTTTGGGCCGGCGTGTGCGCAAAAACCATCATTGGGCCATTTTTCTTCAATGAAGGTGAAACAGTTAATGGTAATCGATATCGGTGGATGTTGGCACATTTTGTGTGTCCGAAAATGCGTGAAAAAGGTCTGACTGACTTCTGGTTTCAGCAAGACGGGGCGCCATGCCACACAGCGGACCAAACAATACGGTTTTTGCAACAAAAATTCCCTAGACGTGTGATATCGAAAAGAGGCGATATTGACTGGCCACCAAGATCCCCTGATTTAACCCCCCCAGACTTCTTTTTGTGGGGTTATTTGAAGAGTAAAGTTTACGCCAGCAACCCGAAGACCATTGACGAGCTCAAGACCAATATTCGTGCCGAAATAGCTGCCATACCGACGGAGATGCTCGAAGAAGTGATGGAAAATGCCCGAAAAAGAGCACAGTTTGCGGTGGCCAATAAAGGTGGTCATTTGATCGATGTTGTTTTCAAAAAGTAGTCCACATAAATTGTAATGGATTGAACTAAATAAAAAAACACCATTTTTTGCAATCTATTGTTTCTTTCAAAAGTTATTCAACATTCTCATACCGGAGGAATAGATGGCGCACCCTGTACATATAATTTCAAAGTCATGATTGGTTATCTAGTGTTTCTTATGTTATTTAAATGAATGAAATTACGGTAGTTCTTGTTATAAACGTAGAAAGCAATCTTTATTAAAAGTTAATTTTGGTTCGAATATACATACAGACTGTGTCAAGAGAAAAGAACCTCGTTTTTTTGTGCAAAGTAGAAAAGATATTTATTAACTTTCTTTTTTTTACATTGAAGCACCTTTCAATTGACAAGTCGCAAGTATTTAATATGCCGTGTTATCTCTATCGTTGTCAAGTATGGCCTTCTTGGCATACTTTCAACCAGCTTCCTACGTAATCCGTGGACAAAGAGGACCAAATTTTTAGCGCATTTCGTTTTACCAGTTATTTCGTTAGTTTACGAAAACGTTTCCCGTTCCTGATTTTGAGGTGCAAATTGTGATTGATTGTTGCATTCATTTAACAAGGTCGAAACAATTTGAACAATCTCTATATGTAAAATACTTGGTTCGTATGTGTGAAGCCGCATCACAGCCAAACCAATCGACCGATTGACTTTATATTCACAAAATATATTAGGTAGGTTGCGAGAATGATTCATAGTCGGCTTCCGATGCTGGCCCCCCTTTTACTCTCTCGCCTGTTATCTTGTGAATCACTGAGGGGATTTGAATACGGTTTTTAGTATTGGATAGGTTATCTGTGAAGGAAAATTTTCACCCAGTCAAACCTCCGTCCCGCATCATGCGAACCCCCTCTCCGGCTATATCCCTCAACTATTGAATGGATTTTAATCCGGTCTTAATTGTGGGACACGCCGACCGTCAAGGAATATTTTCGCCCACTTAAATCACTCCAACAAAAAACTTTACTGCTGCGAAACCCTGTTATATCTTCAACTACTGAATGGATTTTAATAATAGACCAAGGAGCAGTCGAAACAGTGCACTTCGCCTGGGGAATCGAAGCTGAAGAAGGCCAATGTGGGTATGTCAGCCAAAAAGGTCATGACCACAGTTTATTAGCACGGTATCATCCAGTCACATCGATTACCCTGAAAAGAGCAAAACGATATATTATGTAGAGCTGTTGGATCTTGTACACAGACTGACAGACGGATATATTATATAGAGCTGTTGGATCGATTCGACCCCGATTTAAAGCGAACGCGAGAACATTTGGTGAAGAAAAAAGTGGTTTTCATCATCACACCAGTGCACAAGTCCGCAGTCGCAATAGAAAAAAAACCATGAATTGCGCTACAAATTGGTTCCTTTTCTCCCATATTCTCCAGATTTGGTACTCTCCAACTATTCTTCGTACAACGGGGTCTTTACCGTAACAGGAATCTATTTTGAAGACTTCGAGAAATCTTATCATTCGGAAGGTGTCAATAAATTAGGGAATCGTCGGACGAAATGTATAATCCTAAAAGAAGACTAGGTTGAGAAATTAAATTAGTTTTGCCAAAAAAGCTGTGTTTTCTTGCCTAGGCCGATTACTTTTCAGTCCGCCCTCGTACATACAGTACCTTGGTCTCTCGAGTACGTAACTCTTTTGCGAGCGATACAAAAATCCCAGGCGAATAGGAGTTCTCATAGAGAGTAACTTTAGGGCAAAAACATAACAAAAGCTATAATTGCCAATCTGGCAATTATTGAAAACCCGTATGGTGATATTCGTATCAAAAATCGAACAGTTGTACCAAAACTCCACTTTGAGTCAAACTTTCCAATAAGATTTTTTAAAATTTATTCCAATCGGATTTTGATGTATAGGAGTTTTATGTAGAATCATATCCTGAATAACTTTTGTTCTTTTACTTTTTTGATAAGATGCACCGATTTCGAGATATTTGCAAAAATCGTTTTCGTTCGTATGGGGGGTATCCCGCCTAATGGTCCATTTTTGCCCATTAACGAACTTAGCCTCGCATTTTACGAAAAACGGATCTGCGCAAAATATCAAGCCTCTAGCTCAATCCGTGCGCCCGCAATCCGCGCCACAGATAGACGGACGGACGGACGGACGAACAGACAGACGGATGGACGGACATGCTAAATTCAATTTTATTTATCATTCTAAACACACTGGTGTAATTCATTTTTTTGTGTGATGACGGAATCTTGGTGTTCCAAACAGTAAGGCAAATCTAATATACCCTTTGGTTTCACCATACGGGTATAAAGAGCAAAGCTTTAATCATTTTTATGCGAGATCCACAAACCGCTTTGAACAAGCAGCGAAAACTTAAATAGAAACAATTTCCTTCTTAACTTGGGAGAGAGAACGAAAAATTTGCATCGATCGTTCCGACTCTTACGAACAGTACCGCGGAGCTCAAAATTTCTCTCTTTAGAGAACGAAAGAGAAAGCATAAAAAATACACAAAGAAAGCATAAAAAAGTATAAATGTGAAATCTGTACTACAAGCAGCAAACTAAGCATAACAGCGGCAGTGAAAATTTAGATTTTGATTTTTAAAAAAATAATTGAACATAGTTTAACATAACAAAATACCTCAAACAATGCTTTAATGTAGGCCGTATTTTATGACACAGTTTCTGTTCGGATGTCACCACAAACTTATGTTATCATGACAGCAAGCAGATTTTCTAATTTGTACCCCTATAACCAAAATCTAAGACGTATCCACGTCAAAAGAGCATGCCAGTCGAATACCTCATTATGTTTCAGATAACATTTTATGGATCCAACACTCAACTATTCTGAAATACCGATAGTTTGTTTTTGAAAGTGGAAGCTCTTAGATTGTTTAAAACAAAAATCCACACCGTACATTTTGATATTATTCAACTACGAGTACTTCGACCAAATCTGTGTATAGATTTTCTGTTTTTATTTGCAGATTAAAGAGCGGAAATGTAAAATATGAAAACAATAGCTGTTTTTTAATTATCGAATCAGAGACAAATTCTCAACCCAAGATTTATCGATTTCTTTCTGACTTAATGGGAAATGAAAAATTTCCCTTGGTGCGTGTCTCAGCTTGCTCCTTTGCTATCATATATGTGTGGATATTGAATACTGTTTCCATCACATTCCGGCTATTATCCACTTTTAATCGGATCATTAAAAAAACAGGTATCGCTTAATTTGCAATTGCAACAAGACCAAAACAACGAAATTCAAGAAGCGCATTGAAGATATCACAATAAGCTAATGCCAAAAAGTCCCTTCTCAATATATGCAATACTTTTTGGGCCGTATCCATAGCAGAGAGGAAATTTCATTGGGTGTCTGGCGAATATCCAATTTATTGTATTTATATAATATTTATTTTTATAAATATATACACAATTTTATTACTCGTAGAGTAAGGTAAATTTGCTTACATCGTAGTACGATTGTTTCTAGAATATAGAAAAATCAAGACTACCAACGGGATCTCGATAACGGCTTGAGATACGGAGTTCTAGTAAAAGACAAAAATGCCATACATAAGACTACAGAAAAACGTGTGATTTCGGAATAAGGCTGCAAACAAAGTCAATGCGATGAAATATGCGGTGCGATATACGATGCTACGGATACCACTAAACTAAATAGAAGCGCCCATAATTGCCACGATGCGCTATACGATGCTGAACGATGTAAACGTTGCGATTGAATCGAAGCCATTTCGTCGTATACAGTGAGAGTCAAAAGTGAATCAGCACCACAAAATTTCACTTTCCTGTACATATTAAGTAGTTAATAAAAGGATGTGGAATTTTTTTATACTTAAATCGTAGTACTGCTATCATAAATATTACAGTTTTTACACACAATAATATAAAAAAAGTCACAATTTTTTGAGTCAAAAGTGAGTCAGCACTTGTTGTTTTTGAATGAAATAATGATTGTTTGTATTAAAAAAAAATTAATATTTTGTTTGTAAGTCTTTAGCTTTTATCACTGCTGCCATACGCCGTGGCATTGATTCTCCCAATTTAGTAGTGGTATCTGAAGTTATTTTCTCCCATTCCTCGCGAAGCGCCATCTTAAGGGATTCTTTGCTAGTAATGGTCCTCTTGCGTAGTTGGCGATCAAGATGCTCCCACAGATGCTCAATTGGATTGAGGTCCGGTGATTGGGCAGGGTGATCCAGTTGTTTTGGCGTTCGATAAAGCAGCCATTCCTTCACCAAGCGTGAGGTATGCTTCGGATCATTGTCCTGTTGGAAGATCCATGAGCCAGACAGCATCAATTTATTTACACTAGGTGAAAGGTTTTGTCTTAAAATATCAAGATAGCCTTCTTGGTTCATTGTATTTTCAATGAACACCAGATTTCCCACACCGGATGCCGCCCCTGCACCCCAAACCATCACCGAACCCCCACCATGTTTCACGGTCTTTAGAACATTTTTTTCCTCAAACGCCGAATTTGCCTTTGGACATATTTTTGCACACCTAGCTTGTCCAAAAATTTCGAATTTACTCTCATCCGAGAATAAAACGTTTTTCCAAAAGGACATATTGTGGTTACGGTATTTTTGCGCGTACTTAAGACGCTTCATTTTATTCTTGTCTGAAATGTGTGGCTTTTTTCTTGGAGTTCGGGCATGGAGTCCGTTGTCATTTAATAACCTGCGGTTTGTAGATACACTCACTGATGATTCTGTGTC
Organism: Chrysopilus asiliformis; assembly: GCA_964034945.1. NCBI lineage: Eukaryota > Metazoa > Arthropoda > Insecta > Diptera > Rhagionidae > Chrysopilus > Chrysopilus asiliformis. The sequence goes on from OZ035960.1 coordinate 58,678,567, forward strand.
CTCACTAATATTTGAAGCTATCTTGACGGCACTTGATTTTGGATTATTTTTTACAGTTCTCACAATCATGCTTATTCACAAAAGCTATTATTGCTTGTTAATACCCATAACAATTGTTAAAACAGAAATCGGTATTCACATTTCACTTTGCTTGCTATGAACTTTCGATAATATTGTTAAGTTAAAAATTGTCTAATAAAACCGTATTCAGAGTGCACTATTGCTTGTTAGAATTGGTCACAAAAATGTTGTTACGATAACAAAAATAAATTTTAGTTGTTTGGGAAGAAATATATATTTTTTTCAATCAAAAAAATTGATTTTATAATTCCAATTATGGACATTGTGGCGGAAGAAGAACGGTAAGATAAAAGGATGTGATTTAAGACCATGAATAATCCATTGATACAGTAAAACACACTTAAATGCAAAGCTCGTGTAATTGCACGCAAAATTTGTGCCTGGAGGATTTTAAAGCATTTTTCATATAAATATACACGGATAAATTAAACACGCTTAATTGCAATACTTGCTTAAATGCAACCATTTTCATACCGCAAAAGTATAAATTAGATGAAATTTTACACGCTTAAATGCACATGTGCAAAAATAAATGTAATCACACCAAAAAAAATGTGATTTTTTTTATTTTTATGTGATAAAATGAATTCTCAATTAGATTCTTTGTTTTTGTGTAGCCTAATTGAATTTAAATGTTTATTACAGGAATATTAAAGTTTCATGTTTATCTTTGACTCGCATAATTGCACATTGATGTGTATTTCTCCGTGCTACGTATAAATGCACATAAAATTCTGCGAAATTCGATGTGCATTTAAGCGTGTTCTACTGTATTTCGTTCTTTTCGCTCTTAACCGCAAAAGCGTTTGCTGTGGTTTCCGACTCTCGTTCTTGGGAACGAAAATGATTTCTATTTAAGTTTTTGCTTCTTGTTCAAAGCGGTTTGTGGGTCTCGCATAAAATGAATGAAAGCCTCGAGCGATGGCTATTGGTTATGATGCACACACATTTATAAGTATGTATTTCATTAGTAAGAGAGCGATATTTCGCTCCCAGCATTAAAGTTCTGTTCAGGGTTGTGACTTTTGATTTTCGAAATCGTAGTAAATCGGCCGAAAAATAGCAGTAGAATCGATGAAATAGTAGTAAATTTATGTAAAACCTTCTAATTTGAACGAAATTATATATTTAACTAATTTGAACGAAAGACTAGAAATGGGAGCGTTTTGAACACTGTATGTATGATATTTATTTCATACTTCTCTTATCATAAACCAACTATAAATAAAATTATTATAGCCGTATGGTGAAACCAAATATCTCAAAAACGGTGCATCTTATCAAAAAAGTGCAAGAATAAAAGTTATTTAGGATATGATTCTACATAAAACTCCCCTACATCAAGATCCGATTGGAAAAAATTCTAAAAAAATCTAATTAGAAAGTTTGACTTCAAACTGGAATTTTGATACAACTGTTCGCCGTTCACTTAAATCACCATACGGATTTTTAATAATTGCCAGATTGGCAATTATAGCTTTTGTTATGTTTTAAATAAAAATTTGTTTCCTAGTTGAAATTTTTGAAATTTTGGGCATAAATTTTATAAATAAATTTATCTATATAAATCCATAACGGCCAATTTATTCACTAGGAGTTAAATCGCCTTAACTCCCTTAACTCACCTTTAACATGGAAAATAAGGTTAGCTAACTCCCTTAACTCACTAACTCGGCTTAACTCCTAGTGAATAAATTAGGGGTAAGCAAACTTAAAAATTTTATAAAATACGGGGATTAAAATTGATCAATTCAATTTATTAATTGTATAAATCCCCTAAGTATAAAGTTTCCTGATTTTTTTTATAAAAAGTGGACGGGAATATATAGTGGCGTGGAATTTATATTTGTATTGTGTTCTAATATAATTAACTTATACATTTATGTTTCCATTTACTTTTACAAATTCAATTACCTTTTGTCTCATGGAATATTTTTGGTTCTTCTTGATAGTTTTTTTACGTAATATGAAGTATAACACATGGATCAATAAGTCCCGAGACTAACCCAGAGATGACGCTCGTAGTAAACCAGTAACCAAGTCTTTCTAGAGTACTAACCTTTGCTTGAAACGTGTCAAAATTTTAAGTCGATCGGACCAGAAACAGCTGAGTTATCGAGGTTGGAGTAAAGTCGTTTTGTAGTTTGTTTAAAAAATGGAAAAAACCGAGTTTCGTGTTCTGATAAAACATTGTTTTTTAATGGGTAAAAACACCGTGCAAGCGAAACAATGGATTGAAAAATGTTACCCGGACTCTTGTCCATCAAAAGCAACGATTTGTCGGTGGTTTGCCGAGTTTAAACGTGGTCGTACCGACACAAATGACGCGGAACGCTCGGGTAGACCTGTGGAAGCCGTTACACCGGAAAATGTGAGTGAAGTGACAAAAATTATAATGAAAGATCGTAAAGTGAAGCTCCGTGAGATTGCTGAGATAACACAGATATCATATGGAAGTGCATTTACTATCCTTCATGAAAAATTGAGCATGAAAAAGGTTTTTTCCAAGTGGGTGCCGCGATTGCTTTCGATGGAACAAAAACAGCAACGAGTCGATGATTCAGAAAGCTGTTTATCGCTATTTACTCGCAATAAAAAAGATTTCTTGCGTCGTTACGTGTCCATGGACGAAACATGGATACATCACTACACTCCAGAGTCGAAGCGGCAGTCATCTGAGCGGCGCACAGCTGGCGAAAGCCGTCCGAAGCGTCCGAAAACGCAGCAGTCAGCTGGCAAAGTCATGGCGTCAGTTTTTTGGGATACGCATGGCGTGATTTTCATTGACTACCTCGAAAAAGGTAAATCGATCAACAGTGATTATTATATTGACTTGCTGGTGCGTTTGAAGGAGGAAATCGCAAAAAAACGACCGCACATGCAGAGAAAAAAAATCCTTTTTCACCAAGACAATGCACCCTGCCACAAGTCGATGAAAACAATGGCAAAATTGAACGAATTGGGCTTTCATCTGCTTCCCCACCCCCCATACTCGCCAGATTTAGCCCCCAGTGACTACTGGCTCTTTGCTGATCTTAAAAAAATGCTCCAGGGAAAAAGATTTGGCTCAAATGAGGAGGTCATCGCTGAAACTGAAGCTTATTTTGAAGCGAAAGATAATTTTTTTTATAAACATGGTATTGAAAAATTGGAAAAGCGTTGGAACGATTGTATCACCCTAAAAGGTGATTATATTGATGAATAAAAAAAAATTTGGCAAAAAAAATGTTGTTTTCATTGTTAGTCTCGGGACTTATTGATCCATGTGTTATATACCTACTATGAAATTTCTTTCGAGACGCGAATTATATCTCAGCAAAAGAAAAAAATAATTCTAAACCTTACAATTTTATAAATTTATATATAAATTTTATATCAAATTGCTATTAAATTTTTGAACAAAATCAAAATTGACTGTGTTTATAAAACTCAGCATAGAATTTATACTTTTTATTTATACTTCATAATTTATTAATTCTATAACACTTTTAGTATAAAATGACTTTATTGGAAAGTAGCTGGTGCTGATTCTTAAGTCATCTGTATGGAATTTTCTTCAAGGATCTCTTCAAAGCGTTCATCTAAAGCAGACGTGGGCAAGAGAAAATTAAAACGGGCCAAACATATACCAACAAGCCAAAATAGACTTCAGAAAATCGAGTACACTGTGAGAAAATGTCTTTTATAAAGTCCCGTCGCTGAAACATTTATTGTGCTGTGCCGTTTTTAAACTGACTACAAACGAAGCTTTTTTTATTGCTTTCGAATTACATGATTTAGTTTTCTGCTCTGGTATAACATTAGCAGTGCATGTAGTTTTCTTTAGAAAGTCTTCTTTTAATTTTGCAAAAATTAATTTTCTCCTTTCACCATCAAAATCAAAATCCCTTTTGTGCTTGGCTACATAATGCCTTTGCATTGCATATTTTTTGATGTGGGAAAGCTTAAGAAAACAAACCAAGCATTGTCCAGGGATCTCTACAAAAAAAAATCCTCCTCCCATTGATCTTTAAAGTTTCTATTATTATAGAAACGCTTCATATTTATTTCAGTGTATATGCGCAAATAACAAACACAACCTACTTAGTGAAGTACCTGATGGCGAATGACATGAAAACAACTCAGAGCGACCGATGGCTGTGATGTGTTTTCGCTCATCGCTGTGAAAGTAGAGAGTTACTGTGTAAGCATGATACTAAATTTGGCCCAGTTGCAATTGTATTTGGCCCAGTTGCAATTGTATTATTTCGGTTCTCTCAAACTGGGCCAAATGGGCCAAAAAGGCCACACTTTGCCCATGTCTGATCTAAAGCTAGAAGTTGACCTTCGGAATCTGGAGTTAATACTTTAAGATACTCCCCCATTTTAGCTGGGCTCAGGCGGGGATTACCCTTGATGGATTTGATTATTTGCTTTTTTGCCCGTGAATTCTCGGACCCTTTTCTACGGGTCATGGATGTGACATAGAATGCACTTATAGCGTCTTTTCACTCTTATATGAGTCTTACGCGAAACAGTTGAAAAGTGGTCCACCTAAAATTGTATGATATCGGTTCTTACACTGCCCGGAGTTGAAATATTTTATATTTCACACAAAGATTAAAAGTCTGTTGACCGATTACTCACTTGTTTAACCGAAAAATTCCAAAAGTAATAAACTTTTTCAAGAAATATCCACAATAGAAAAAAAAACAACATGTCACAACAAAAAAAATTATTTTCCACTAAAAAGTGTAAAAAAATAAATAAAAACATAACAAAAGCTATAATTGCCAATCTGGCAATTATTGAAAACCCGTATGGTGATTTAAGTGAATGGCGAACAGTTTTATCAAAATTCCACTATGAAGTCAAACTTTGCAATAAGATTTTTTAAAATTTGTTCCAATCGGATTTTGATGTATGGGAGTTTTATGTAGAATAATATCCTGAATAACTTTTGTTCTTGGACTTTTTTGATAAGATGCACCGTTTTTGAGATATTCGTAAAAATCGGTTTCGTTCGTATGGGGGGTACCCCCCTAATGGTCCATTTTTGCCCATTAACGAACTTAGCCTCGCATTTTACGAAAAACGAATCTGCGCAAATTTTCAAGTCTCTAGCTCAATCCGTGCGCCTGCAATCCGCGCCACAGACAGACAGACAGACGGACAGACATGCAAAATTCAATTTTTTTTATAATTCTAAACACACTGGTGTAATTCATTTTTGTGTGTGATGACGGGATCTTGGCGTTACAAACGGTAAAGCAAAGTTAATATACCCTTTGGTTTCACCATACGGGTATAATAAAAATAAGAACCAACTTAAGAAATTCGCTCAAAACTTAAAACTAATATTTAAAATTTTTAATTGGGGATAACAAGTACTGTCATATTTGAGTACCTGAAAAATTTAAATTGTTTTTAGAATCTAGTGTAATGGATATTATTATATTTGTAAATATAAAATCGGCGCAATAATTTAGAATTTTGGACAATAAAAAAAATCACAACAAACGCTATATGTAACACATGGATCAATAAGTCCCGAGACTAACCCAGAGATGACGCTCGTAGTAAACCAGTAACCACGTCTTTCTAGAGTACTAACCTTTGCTTGAAACGTGTCAAAATTTTAAGTCGATCGGACCAGAAACAGCTGAGTTATCGAGGTTGGAGTAAAGTCGTTTTGTAGTTTGTTTAAAAAATGGAAAAAACCGAGTTTCGTGTTCTGATAAAACATTGTTTTTTAATGGGTAAAAACACCGTGCAAGCGAAACAATGGATTGAAAAATGTTACCCGGACTCTTGTCCATCAAAAGCAACGATTTGTCGGTGGTTTGCCGAGTTTAAACGTGGTCGTACCGACACAAATGACGCGGAACGCTCGGGTAGACCTGTGGAAGCCGTTACACCGGAAAATGTGAGTGAAGTGACAAAAATTATAATGAAAGATCGTAAAGTGAAGCTCCGTGAGATTGCTGAGATAACACAGATATCATATGGAAGTGCATTTACTATCCTTCATGAAAAATTGAGCATGAAAAAGGTTTTTTCCAAGTGGGTGCCGCGATTGCTTTCGATGGAACAAAAACAGCAACGAGTCGATGATTCAGAAAGCTGTTTATCGCTATTTACTCGCAATAAAAAAGATTTCTTGCGTCGTTACGTGTCCATGGACGAAACATGGATACATCACTACACTCCAGAGTCGAAGCGGCAGTCATCTGAGTGGCGCACAGCTGGCGAAAGCCGTCCGAAGCGTCCGAAAACGCAGCAGTCAGCTGGCAAAGTCATGGCGTCAGTTTTTTGGGATACGCATGGCGTGATTTTCATTGACTACCTCGAAAAAGGTAAATCGATCAACAGTGATTATTATATTGACTTGCTGGTGCGTTTGAAGGAGGAAATCGCAAAAAAACGACCGCACATGCAGAGAAAAAAAATCCTTTTTCACCAAGACAATGCACCCTGCCACAAGTCGATGAAAACAATGGCAAAATTGAACGAATTGGGCTTTCATCTGCTTCCGCACCCCCCATACTCGCCAGATTTAGCCCCCAGTGACTACTGGCTCTTTGCTGATCTTAAAAAAATGCTCCAGGGAAAAAGATTTGGCTCAAATGAGGAGGTCATCGCTGAAACTGAAGCTTATTTTGAAGCGAAAGATAATTTTTTTTATAAACATGGTATTGAAAAATTGGAAAAGCGTTGGAACGATTGTATCACCCTAAAAGGTGATTATATTGATGAATAAAAAAAAATTTGGCAAAAAAAATGTTGTTTTCATTGTTAGTCTCGGGACTTATTGATCCATATGTTATACTTGAGGCGCTACATATTTACAACACGAAAAATAGCATGAATTAAAAGTCAGATCTGCTGGATGACATAAACGCAACATACTGTGTGCTGCTGGGACAATGTTTCAAAAAAAAGGTGTAGGATTCAATGTGATTAGTGTCGTCCATAGCTAACCGTAGTTTTGTTAATAGAATAGCTAAATTTTTATATTGTAACGAGCTCGAATGGATTCGTTTGGATATCTGTAGAATACAACACGAGAAAATTCGATCGATTCGATCGCTTCGGGTTCTAAATTCAGAATGCCGCTAATTGACTTTGGAGTACTATTTATACGGGCACTAGAAATTTGTGGAAGATTCCCGATCCTTTCGAGGATGCTCGTGGCCTAAAATCTTCGCCATTTGGTCTAATGGGTCGCCATTTTTCTCGAATATTCTTGTTGTGATGACTCGGGTTGCCGCTTTGTCAGGAATTGTGTTTTCTAACGATGCTTTCGTTTTAATAATTTATTTATAGACGCAATTGAATTGTCAATAGAGAAAAATTGTAAGTAATACATCTAAATATTATTGTTGTAATGAAATGGCATCAATTATGTTTATACAGCCCCTGAAGACGTCTTGCGAGAGCAGACGAAGCGTTGGGAAATTGAAGAAATTTGATATTAACAACAAATTTTGTTTTATTTGACCAAGAAGCCCTTCTGGTCCACTAATGTGTTAAAAAGGGTTTTTTAAATATAAAGGAAAAAGTAATTTCCCCAAATATTTAAGAACTTTAGTTTGGATTTTTTAGTGCTAATGCATGTACTAATAAGCCTAAATACGTAGACTCCAGAGAACTGCATGCTAAACCAAATCTTTTGTTTGAGCTATTCACACTTGATTTGGGAGTGCTAAGCAATTGTATTCGATTCGTTGAATATGACTCGTCATTGAATGTGCTATTCTACGTGTTTCCTGCTTGCACCGAACTAACGAGAAATGCCTTGACGAAGAGTCGTGGGAGAAAGAAACGGAATCAACCTCTCCGAAAATTGGTACAACGCCATTTGTGGGACGGTACACGCACACATAAAAAATCCTATCGTGTAGTTTTTGCTTGTCAGCCGGGTTTTGTACACACAAATTTAAAGACATGTGATAGCAAGGGAAGCGCAAAGAGCTAAACAGAATATCGGTATGTTTAACTGAATAACATTTGACAGCAAATGCCGCTGCCCGCCATTGACGCTTCTCATTGTGTCAAGTCGGCGTCATCTGACGACGGCACCATGTCGCCCACCGTTGTCGCTCCCATTCTGTTTAGCTCTTAAGAAGGAAACTTGCGAACGCGACAGAGGGCTCTTCAGAGAGCAAGCAAGAAGTGTGTGGCATCGCACAATCAATACCGATCAGTGATGTCAACAATTTGCCTTTGGAGGGAAGTAGATTGGGCCAAAAATAGTAGTAGATTGATACTAATAGTAGCAGATTTTGAAGAAAAAAAACCTTTTCTAACTATGCCGATATACCAATTTGTATAACTAAAGATAAATAGCTTTATCATTCATAATACCAACATTCCATCAACAAAAACTTTTTAGGAATTCTGACAGTAAATAAAACTTTTTTAATAAATACTCGATAAAATATACTTATCATTTAATAATAGGACCTTGTGAATACAAAAAGTACATTTTATGTACAATCGTACAAAATCGTACACGCTTATCATTTAAAAAATTCTTTTGTATTGGCTGGCTCATATTTAATTTCGTTAGAAGCTTTTTACATTTAACATGTATAATACAATATTTTCATGAATCTGGTACCTTTTGATGGTTTATATAAAAAATGATTTTATCTGAATTTATAGCTCCCTTTAAAAAGCCATCACTTTTCGTACCTTTTTAAATGATCCCGCCACAACTCTTTAATTAAAGATTACTGAATTCGTCTTATTAAGGGAGATATGAAAATCAATCGTAGGCCATGGAAATATGATTTATATTAGCAATAGCTCAAAATACTTCTCGAAATTTAAGTTTTTAGATGGAGTTTATACAAAAATTTAAAATTGAAATAAAAGCGAAAATTTAAAGCAAATACATCTAGACAATTTTTATTGGTTTTTTTTGGAGTTTTTCTAGAGTATTTTTTGACCGAGTACGGTTATATTTACAGCGCAAAAGTTAATCCATATGGATCAAGGATTTTTTTTTCTAAAATTACGAGATTTAGATTTTTCTTGACTTCTATGTAATAAGCATAAAAAAACAATTTTGGTTGCACGATAGTTAAAAAAAAATCTAGTACCACATTATCTCAATCTAGTACCCTTTTTGGGCAAAAATAGTACCGTTTACACATCCTCAAGTCCCAACCCTGGTCACCAACTACTACTAATTCGAGAACCTTAAGGTGCAGCGCTGGACACCACTAGTATTATAGTTCAGTTGTGGTTGATGTGACCAGACCAACATTACATTTTTATTACATAGTGTCAGTATAAGGGTATTGTGAAAAAAATTTAGTTCGCTGAAATCATTGTTAATTGGAACTACAGTGAGTGGAAAAAGTCATCGTACAGTCACGATTTTTGAATAAAATACTAAATATCTCAAACACTATATTTATTTTTCAAATTCTGGTTACAGGATTTTGTTGCCTGGACAGTGTACATTTTGCCATTTTTACTGCATATTTTATGTGCATAAAACGCCTTTTTTAGTGCATAATTTTGGCAGCCCTAGTGATAAGTTATACGAGGGCAACCTTTTATAGTTCGAGAATAACAAACAAAAACAAATATTTATCATTAAAAATGGTTTTATTGTTTCTCAAAATATTCTCCACGATGATCAATACACTTTTGCATGCGTTTGAACCAATCCGAACAGCATTTTTGCCATGTTTTGTGGCACATCAACCGATGTTGGACGACCTTCACGAAATTCGTCCTGGAGCGAACCTCGACCACGATTGAATTCACTAAACCAGCGATATACAGTAGTCTTTGATGGTGCTTCATCGCCATATAAAGAATTAAGTTCATCGATGCACTGTTGTTGAGATAATCCACATCGAAAGTTGTGAAAAATAATCGCACGAAAATGCTCACGAGTTAATTCCATTTTTTGCCCGAGATTAAATTTTCAAGTCACTGCAAACAACACAAATAGCGTCTGTATATCAAAACGTTCTGAGTACGTATACTGTCGAAAATTTCAAACTTTACGATGCATATATCAGATTGCACTTACCACTACTAGTTTGGTAGTTCCCGAAATATAAACGGCTACCCTCGTATAAACAAATTATATGGAGAACTTAAGTCGTTTCAACTACCAAACATAACAAAAGCTATAATTGCCAATCTGGCAATCATTGGAGACCCGTATGGTGATATTCGTATCAAAATTCGAACAATAATACCAAAATTTCACTTTGAAGTCAAACTTTCCAATAAGATTTTTTAAAATTTATTCCAATCGGATTTTGATGTATGGGAGTTTTATGTAGAATCATATCCTAAATAACTTTTGTTCTTGCACTTTTTTGATAAGACGTACCGTTTTTTAGATATTCACAAAAATGTTTTCGTTCGTATGGGGGGTACCCCCCCTAATGGTCCATTTTTGCGCATTATCGAACTTAGCCTCGTATTTTACAAAAAACGGATCTGTGCAAAATTTCAAGTCTCTAGCTCAATCCGTGCGCCCGCAATCCGCGCCACAGACGGACGGACGGACAGACAGACGGACGGACATGCAAAATTCAATTTTTTTTATCATTCTAAACACACTGGTGTAATTCATTTTTGTGTGTGATGACGGGATCTTGGCGTTACAAACGATAAGGCAAAGTTAATATACCCTTTGGTTTCACCATACGGGTATAAAAACAATTATGAAGATGAAGAAATATATCGTCGGCTAAGAGTGAAATTGTGCTAAGTCCATTTGGTATAATTTTCCAGAAGAGCAATAAAAACCTTGTTAAATCGTTTTGATTCTCTTTCAATAACACTGAGTTTTCTTTAAATGAGACTGTTTTCTTTAAATGAAAATTAAAATGATTTAACAAGGCTTTTATTGCTCTTCTGGCAAATTTGGTATAATGGACTTAGCACAATTTCACTCTTAGCCGACGATATCTGAAATAGTTGTATCAAAAAACAAAAGTCTCAAATGCAAAAATATGAATGGCTGACGATTTAAAATTTGATACTAACCAAGGTATTTAACACAATAATATACGTTCAGGTAAACACTCGTGCGAACCCTTTCAAGTAGAGCCTCGTCGGGTCCCTTTTAACACAGAAAAATGAAAAATTTGTATTTGTTTTGAACTTTTCGATTCAGTTGTTTTAAACATAATTAAAATGTCAACTAAGTTAAAATTTTAAACTAGTAAATTCGAAAGCTGAAAATCGAATTAAATTGTTTATTAGTTATTTTTACACCAAGAATTTTTCATTTGAATATTACCGCGTTAGAAAGCCATGTACATTTTCGTGTTTTCGGGGTATTTTCCCTTACCTTGTATCTCTCTGAATTGAAAAAAAAAACTTCCCATTTCATTTATCACGGGAAAATTATCACATTTTGTACCAAAATTTGTCCAAAATCGCTATACTGGTGTTTATAGCTAAGAATGGTTTACACGTAAGCAACATAAGTACAAAGTGCAATGCGACAATAGTTCAAGAACAGTGGAGGATTTCTTGAGAAACAAAAAATATATGACGAGCACACCTTGATCTATTTACAAGTGTTGTTGGATACCGAATAATTGGGCAGAGCTGCATAAAATTAAATTAAAATCAAGTTCAATTGATCCAATCGAGTAGTCGTACCATCGAGTGTTGGGTTATTAGGACAAATTGTTATACAATAAAGTCACGTTCTAGTCATCAGCGTCGCCGTCGCTTACTGTCGTATTTTTGGTTGCATGTTAGTCCGTTTCAGCAGATCATTTCGCCATAATGCTGTTTCTGCTATTACATACAATCAAATCCATTATACTCATAAAAATAGCACATGGCTTACCATAATGTTTATCTATTCACAGATTTATGTTTCGATAGAGAAGATTTTAAATATTTTTAGACATAATAATGTGGCATTACTCGACAATGCGCGTTTAGCAGACTTATATTCGTTGTATAGTTCGTTGTATATGTGAACTTTATTGATTATCTGTTCGTAAAAGTCTTTAACAGATTTCAACAGATGCCATGATTACAAAATACACACTCAAATTCTTTAATTGAATTACATGTATTTAGCATCTATAAGATGAACAAAAATTTTAAAATAATCCGTACTTTTTTTTATCTTACAAAAAGAATTATGGCAACCATCAATATTGTTGTTACAACCATTTCAAACTAACAAGGAATTTTTATATTTTTGTATATATTAAAATTTGTTGGTTTTTTGTTTTTCAAATTCTTCCAATTGCCAATAACAATTGGATTTGAGCACCCTTTGCACAGCTTTGTGCCAATTGCTCGAGAATATTCATCACAAAATTAGTTTATTCCAGTCTGACTAATTTTCATATGTGGGTTTTATTGTTCCTATGTTCTCTTCGAGATATTACAAAAGTTGCTACAACCATTTATATGGCAAAACTTGCTCTGGTTTCAAAGTTAACCAGTGGCATAAAAAGGACTAGATCTGCAATCGTTCGTCTTGAGCCTCTCTGAATATTTGACAAGCGCCTAGGGATGCCAACGATGTTGAACAGGCCGATATATCGAGGTATCCATGTTATCCACGATGTTAGAACATTAAGTCCATAACAGATTGACCGGCAGTAGCAGTAGCAGTGGCAGCAAAATGTTCTGATTGGCTGAAATCCGACAACATGTCGGATTTCAGCCAATCAGAACATTTTGCTGCCACTGCTACTGCTACTGCCGGTCAATCTGTTACGGACTATACTCTTCATAAAATTAGTAGAGAAACTAATTTTAGGACTAGAGGGACTAGTTTTTAGATAGATTTAATATAGCCACTCTACTTAAAGATTTGTTTAAAGGCCATAGCCGAATAAGGTACTGAAAAGTGCCCTGGGACCGATTGATCTGAAATTTTTACCAGACGTTGGTATTGATGCAAGTACAGTTTCACGAAATTTTTAACCCTGCAAACCCATTATAACGGCCGGAAGGGGCGGGGGAAGCAAAATCTTAAAAGTTAATTTTCTTGAGAACCGCTTGTCCGATTTTTTTGAAAAAAATATATGTTGTAGTGACGCATCCGACAATGTTGTGAAAAAAGTGTAAAAAATTTTTGACAATTTTAAATAGGAAAAAAAAAATTCTTAAAAATTAAAAATTTTTTTTCTCAGAATTTGGGCCGAACACAATCACCATATTTTCACAAAATAATCTTTGTTTAGCCTACTAAAACATATATTTTTTTCAAAAAAATCGGAATAGCAGAACATAGTTAAATATATGATTTTAATATATCAGCACCAGTATCCTGCATATATCCATATATTGATATACAGAATATCAACTGTTATTTTTTTTCAGATTAATTGCAATACTAAGAAAAGTTAATTGACTCTAATTAACAATTTTTTTTGTTGAAATACTTTTTCCATATAAACATACAAAATAGAGGAAAACATCGAAAGTGTCATACTTGTGGGGGTTATTTGAAAAGACGATAAAATGCGATAAAAACAAGTATTAACGAATTTTACTAATTTATTATTACATGCACAACTAATCTTTTTTTATATCCCCCTCAATTATGCCTCCTTTTTCACAATTTTCCACAGTTAACCACTTCATGCACTGCATTTTTTGAAATAATTAGCACGAAAAAATGATGTGTTTTTGTCGTCTAAAATGCTTTATTTGACTTTATTAAATACAAATCCTTTCAATTTTAAGAACGAAAAATTAAAAAATAATATTATAAATAATATTGTCTGTATATCTAACGATGGTACTGTTTTTCGCAGTACTGTTTTTTAGACTCCAAAACTGCATACTGGTTTTTCCCCGAAATACTGTATGTAAATACTCAGAAAAATATTAAACTTTAATTCTTTAACGTTTCGATATTCAAATTTGCAAAACGTCAGACAAAACTCGATTAGAAGTGGAAACATTGACGGCGATTCTAATCGTCAAATGTAACTTGAAATATCCATGCGTTAATTTTTATAATTACCTACAAAGCCGGAATTGCTTCGTCAAATTGCTTCAAAAAACATAAATAAAACAACAGCCAAAGAAGGCTATATGGAAAGCGAAGACGATGCAGATGATGGAAATGAATCGCCCGGTGTTTAGTTGGCTTTTTTTGTAAATTTTCATTGAATAAAATTTATACTGCGAAAAATACGGTTTTTTCAAATCGATTTACCGCTTTTTTAAATTTTTAGGTGAAATATATACTTTTTAATTTTTCGTCCTTAAAATTGAAAGGATTTGTATTTAATAAAGTCAAATAAAGCATTTTAGACGACAAAAACACATCATTTTTTCGTGCTAATTATTTCAAAAAATGCAGTGCATGAAGTGGTTAACTGTGGAAAATTGTGAAAAAGGAGGCATAATTGAGGGGGATATAAAAAAAGATTAGTTGTGCATGTAATAATAAATTAGTAAAATTCGTTAATACTTGTTTTTATCGCATTTTATCGTCTTTTCAAATAACCCCCACAAGTATGACACTTTCGATGTTTTCCTCTATTTTGTATGTTTATATGGAAAAAGTATTTCAACAAAAAAAATTGTTAATTAGAGTCAATTAACTTTTCTTAGTATTGCAATTAATCTGAAAAAAAATAACAGTTGATATTCTGTATATCAATATATGGATATATGCAGGATACTGGTGCTGATATATTAAAATCATATATTTAACTATGTTCTGCTATTCCGATTTTTTTGAAAAAAATATATGTTTTAGTAGGCTAAACAAAGATTATTTTGTGAAAATATGGTGATTGTGTTCGGCCCAAATTCTGAGAAAAAAAATTTTTAATTTTTAAGAATTTTTTTTTTCCTATTTAAAATTGTCAAAAATTTTTTACACTTTTTTCACAACATTGTCGGATGCGTCACTACAACATATATTTTTTTCAAAAAAATCGGACAAGCGGTTCTCAAGAAAATTAACTTTTAAGATTTTGCTTCCCCCGCCCCTTCCGGCCGTTATAATGGGTTTGCAGGGTTAAAAATTTCGTGAAACTGTACTTGCATCAATACCAACGTCTGGTAAAAATTTCAGATCAATCGGTCCCAGGGCACTTTTCAGTACCTTATTCGGCTATGGCCTTTCCTTTGGTATCAATTTTCGGTTTCATCTTTCTACAAGATTTCGCAAGAAATACCAGAACTAGCCATGAAATTTTTCAGAGAAGTTTGGTCCTGATGTGGAAATCCGTTAACCGGAAGTAACCAAAACGGCGGCTTTTTAAAAACCACGATTTCGTTTTTTGCGATTTATTCCGAAACTAACCATTTTCCAGTAGTCTTATGTATTACAAAACTTGGAGACAATAAAATTTGCTACATTTATGTCTTTTACTAGAACTCCGTATCTTAAGCCGTTATGAAGATATGTCGGTATTTCAAAAAAAAATAGTTTTTTTGCGAATATCTCGAAAACTAACGGGTTTTTGGTGGTTCAACGTATCAAAAGAATTAAAACCGTGTTAATTCTAAAGGGTGGTTAAATTTTAAGGGCCGATGTTGAATGTGAACCACACCTAAACGTCAAGTTTTTTTCTGCATTTCATTTGACATTTCTCAATTTCAGACTAACTCAATTTGAACCATGGAAAGATACACAATCGAGCAACGCGGTAAAGTTATTCAGGCTTATTATGAAAATGGGCGATCAATTTTCGAAGAAAATCATCTTCAGTGATGAGGCACATTTTCACCTCAGTGGATTCGTCAATAAGCAGAACAGCCGCATTTGGGCGAATGATAATCCAAGAGTGATGGTCGAAAAACCAATGCACCCACAAAGAGTGACTGTTTGGTGCGGTTTATGGGCTGGCGGCATCATCGGGCCGTATTTCACGAAGTGCACGATATGCATTTTGATTTGAACGCCCATTTTCATAATATGCCTGAATAACTTTAACGCGTTGCTCGATTGTGTATCTTTCCATGGTTCAAATTGAGTTAGTCTGAAATTGAGAAATGTCAAATGAAATGCAGAAAAAAACTTGACGTTTAGGTGTGGTTCACATTCAACATCGGCCCTTAAAATTTAACCACCCTTTACTTAATTTCACTTAAGTGAAATTATTTCTAATTAAGTGTTAATTTCACTTTTGGTTTAAATCGGACTAATGGTTGTCGAATTTTGACTAAAAACGGATTTTTTGCCCGATTTTCGAGGGAGGTTTCCCCTCCAAACCGTTTTTCCGCTTAGTTTTCGTTCTACTATAATATATTCACAAATTAGCAAAATCGGCAGGGTCGGGTTTGCGGCCTTTCCTTTTTCGTTTTTTTTTTTTAATTTTTGAAAAATTGTATTTAGCGAATACTCAATAAAAACAGGTTTTAAAAAAAATGTTTTTAATTTAATATTATTCGAGTCTTAAAAAACCAACCCTGTGAGTTTCATTAATCTACCATACAAAAAAGGTTACCTGTAGTCAAGAGGTTTCCCCCTTAGTGGGTTCTCAAGCAAAAAAGCGTTTTTTGACAATTACTCGAAAACCAATGGTCGGATTTAGATGAAACATAAATGACTAAATGAATAAAACATTTTAAAAATGTGCTCTGTGTTATTTATAATCGAAACCATAACAATATTTTCTTCCCTCAGTAGCGTATACTCGAGAGGTATATATACCTCTCTGGATTGATATTGATATACAGATTTCAATATACAACATCTCGACTTTTATCTCTCAAAATATTGATGCGACTTTATAGTGGTCCGACTTTTTATAGTCATGTGTGCATTTAGATTTGGCGCACTTACGACATATCTTGAAACGGAAATCGCGATTTTTTCAAAACTATATTTTCAGAATCAGTGACATGTGTTACTCAATAATAACTCAATCGATTTATTTGAAGGTTTGCAAAGTTTTAGCGTTTTTTTTTAATTTTTCGTTTTTTAACAGTCAAAAAACATAACAAAAGCTATAATTGCCAATCTGGCAATTATTAGAAACTCGTATGGTGATATTCGTATCAAAAATCGAACAGTTGTACCAAAACTCCACTTTGAGTCAAACTTTCCAATAAGATTTTTTTAAATTTATTCCAATCGGATTATTATGTATGGGAGTTTTATGTAGAATCATATCCTTAATAACTTTTGTTCTTGCACTTTTTTGATAAGATACACCGTTTTTGAGATATTCGCAAAAAATATTTTCGTTTCTAATAGTCCATTTTTGTCCATGAACAAGCTTAGCCTCGCATTTTACGAAAAACGGATCTGCGCAAAATTTCAAGTCTATAGCTCAATCCGTACGCCCGCAATCCACGCCACAGACGGACGGACGGACGTGCAAAAATTAATTATTTTTATCATTCTAAACACACTAGTGTAATTCATTTTTGTGTGTGATGACGGGATCTTGGCGTTACAAACGGTAAAGCAAAGTTAATATACCCTTTGGTTTCACCATACGGGTATGTCTGTCCGTCTGTGGCGCGGATTGCGGGCGCACGGATTAGAGCAGCGCTCTGTAGCCATGTGCACCAAGGGCAACTTTGAGGCTCAAATTGCCCTTTTATACATCGATTCTTCATGCTACCCGTTTCATTCTGGCTTGTACGCAAACTGCATACATACGCATATGAAAGAAATAATCTATTTCATCTTGCATATAACCCGTTCTACTTGACCAAGAAATTGATTTTTACATATTTTAAACAAAGCAGTTCTGTTGATTTGCAATTTAAAATATTTCTATTGAAATAATATTTAAGAAATCCGAAAAACGAACAAAAAATATGTGTCAATGAACTTTCATGGAAACTACTTTCCATCAAAGTCTTTTAAAATAGTTTACAGTAATTACTTTG
The DNA here is from genome assembly GCA_964034945.1 of Chrysopilus asiliformis. NCBI lineage: Eukaryota > Metazoa > Arthropoda > Insecta > Diptera > Rhagionidae > Chrysopilus > Chrysopilus asiliformis. The sequence goes on from OZ035960.1 coordinate 58,696,456, forward strand.
AATAAGATAAGAAACGGTACTTTTTAATGTACTTTTTTCAAAGCGGTTAAAAAGTACACTGAAAAATCGGGTAAACGTACATTCCAAAGCCATTTTAAAGTGCTTTCGTTTAAAAGATTGGTGTGTACTTTACAATTGCAATAATATCATTATAAAGTGGCAAATGCATAAATAATGGCATTTCCTTCCCTCTTTACCTTTGCCTAAGCTTGGAATTGGATTGTAATTGTATTTATTTATTTGTATTTCTACTTTTCCGTAATTTTTTAAAAGTATTTCGGATTTAGTTGAAAGGCGAAGATTTTCCCCTCGTTGTAAATCGTTTCCCCTCGTTTTGAAGCGTTTTCCCCTATTAACAATTTTTATGCTCAAATTCCCCGCAAAAAGGGGAATTCCCCTCGATACAGCATCCAGTGATGCGCATTTGATACATTTGTATCAATTTCGATACTTCTTTTTCATAAATTTCACTTTTGATACAAAGATACATTTTTCCCTAAATATCATGAAATTGATACTTTTTTTAAAAAATGACACTACACAAATTATCGCATTATCCTGAACTCAGCCTGCCTGTAATCTTAAGCAAGAAATAAGCCGTATTGCTATCTAAATACAATTAATTTTCCTGAATATGTGCAGACCACAGATATCCTCAAGGTCCAATTAACCATAGGGCTAATTGGGCTACAGCCCAGGGGCGCCAATTAATATTTAATTCACATATTTATAAAAATTTTTGAATTTTATTTTGCGTAAATATATATTTAAGTTTTGAATTAAAGAATATTTTAAAAAATAAAATTGAATGTTTACAATAAAACTATGTAAGGGTGCAAAATTTTATTTAGCCCAGGGCGCTCAAACTTGTTAATACGGCTCTGGATATCCTACTACTAAATCAAGCCATTTGCTATCTCAAATGGGCCACTGAAACGAAAAAAAGCTATGACGAAAAAAAGGGAAATTAAAATTCTGGAAAAAAATGCTTATGCAGGTCCTCGATGGAATATTATTCAATCCCTATACCGATTATTCATGTTAATATTCAGAGCTGCCACATACATTAATATGCAATTCCCTAAACCTGTGTAAGTCTTATGAGTTCGACGTAAAACATTATAATTCAAGTGTTATTGAGTTTGTTAATTCGAACATCTGACATCACTAAAGTTCGAAAAATAAACGAGACAACCATAGTCACGCTGTCCCATATTTTTGCTATGGAATTGTTCGAGTACCGCGATCTAGTAGTACGATATATGTGGTGCAGACGAATAACACGGACAATTTCAGAACTAACAACCCTATTCTGGTGACTAGCAGTGACCGATGACTAGTCACAGCTCGGTCACAAAAGCTTCAAATTCTATGGACTTATGATCTGTGACTTAAGGGTCACAACGGCAGAATAGGGCCAATGAAATGTTTTTTTTGTTATACGTTTGATTTTTTGTATGTGATTATATAGAAGAATCGACCTGCTAGTTTTGAAATTATAACAAATAATCTGAAAATTATGATTTTTTTCCGAAAATAAAATTGTTACTGCTTTTTTTACGTTTTTACGTCTTTTCCTAAAGCGGTCCCTACACGTTCAATCTTGCAGTCAATCATTGCATGCTGTGACAGCATTTTGAACGTCTATGGTGATGCTGTCATGCAAAATTCCATGATTGACAGCATGCTGGCCAATATCAAAATCATTTTGATATTTTTCAAAGGAAGCTTTTTGAATCACAGCATGCTTGACTGTGTATGGCGAAGCTGTCAATCAAGTCGTCATTTCAGTGTAATTTTTTGTAGTGAAAAGGTGTCGCATATAAAAGATAAAGTTTTTTGGGAATCCTTTTTCGAGTTATATCGACAAAGAAGTGAGTTGTGGATGACGAAAAGTGAAAAATATAAGGACAAAGATATTTTAAATTTATATTAAGTGTTGTTTTATATAAAGTTTTTTTTTAAATTTATATTAAGTGTTGTGTGCTGTCGGTTTGGCTGTTTCGAAATAAGTTATGCTTGCGTGCATGATTGAGCGTCTAGTGCAAATAAGCTTTTTGCTGTGACAGCATGATTGACTGCAAGATTGAACGTGTAAGGGCCGCTTTAGGTTGATACTTTTTGATACTTTTTTCTGAAAAATTTGATACAAAAATTTTTTTATCAAGCGCATCACTGACAGCATCACTGAGTAAGGCCATTTATGCGAGAGATTTTTATTAGCTCAGTTGTCATTTGAACATTGACTGAAGTAGTGGTATATTTCGCGTAGCGAACAATTTTAACACTGCTGAAAAAATCAGTCTCAAAAGACGACACGAGTTTTGGACATGATTGTTTCCTTATTCGGTGTTATAGCACAATGCAATGTTTAATATGATTTCAGGAAAATAAAACAATAAGAAAATACTATTTAAATAGTCATTTTCAGTCACTCCATAAAATATAAATTGATCAAATTAATGTTTTTGATTGTATGAAATTATTTTTATTTTCCGATTGTAATTCGGAAATTTCATATAAAAGTTTTTCATTATCAAAACTTTTTTTTAACGTAAGTAAAACAATTAACAGTGTGTCAAAACCAAAAATAATGAAAAAGAGCTTTCAACAGAGTTTGAACTTGGCTCGGAGAGCAAGCCATATAAACAAGTAAATCGCTTGTCAGTGGTAGTGGATGCCCGAGAACTTTCAAAGCTTGCCTGGCCCTGAGCTAGACTTGAATTTTCCGCAGATTCGTTTTTCGTAAAATGCAAGGCTAAGTTCGCTAATGGGGAAAAAGGGACCATTAGGGGAGGTACCCCCACACGAACGAAAACGTTTTTTGCGAATATCTCAAAAACGGCGCATCTTATCAAAAAAAATCGCAAGAACAAAAGTTATTTATGATATGATTCTACATAAAACTCCCATACATCAAAATCCGATTGGAATAAATTTTAAAAAATCTTATTGAAAAGTTTGACTTCAACGTGGAATTTTGATACAACTGTACGCCGTTCACTTAAACTTCGAACAATGCCATATCACCATACGGGTTTTCAATAATTGCCAGAATGGCAATTATAGCTTTTGTTATGTTTTGAAACTGTAGCTGCCAATGTTGTCACTATGATTATCTGAAAAGCCATTATTTTTTGAGATAATCCTTTTTTTTTTTTTTTTTTGAGATAAAATGTTTTTTTTTTAGATAAAATGAAGGTTCAAAATAACTGTATCTATAAATGAAGGTTTGAGATTTCGATATATCCTTCAATTTGTTGATTTCGAGATTTGTCGTACTGTTGTACAAAGATTGACAGACTAACAACAGTTCAACATTTCTATACCGCGTATTTCCTATAAGATAGTAAAAATGAGACACTAGGTTTAGATAAACTTTTTAACGAAACCTGATATAAAAATTGAAAGTAGCAGTTAAGAGTTATATTCGAGTATTAAAAAAACATCAATATCCCATAATTTCCCTTTATTAAAATTATAAAAATTGTAAGATTTTTACAAATAATTTTTGAATGTGTTCAAAATGACAAAAACATATTTTTACCTTTCTTACATATAAAACAAAGCTTCATCTACCTAACTGTGAGATGATAATTTTCTTACATAATTAAACCTCATTTGACCAATCAGGCGCGGATCGAGACCTTCATTCAGGGGACGAGGGTGGGGGGGGAGGGGGGGAAGGTATCACGGCCATGGGAACTTACCAGAGTAAACCAGTCGCGGTATTAGACTTTCAAACGAAAACTTGGAACAGTAAACCCCACTCTGAGAGCTAAAGACAGTTTCATTTCACTAAATATTGCATTTTTTTAAATCAAATAAAAAAAAAATGTTGTTTTATTTATGTAAAACATTTCCTATTATAAATAGAAACTACATACATTGTAAACTATATAATCGCTTTGGATGACAAACAAACAGGCCGATGTCAACTCTGCTTCATAAGTAAGGTGACCAGATTTTTTAAAAATGCAGGACGCAGGCTTTTTTTTTTAAATTCGTCGGTGGTTTAAAAATCGATGGTGTTGATCATTATATGAGAGGTAATCAAATTTTTTTTTTACCATTAACTACCACGAGAATTTCTCAATTCTCATCATTGCAGAAGAACTGCAACAAGGAAATGATTACGTTTAAAAAAGGGAAAGAAATCCGCTGCAGGCAAAATTTTTTGAAAACAAATGTGCCGAGGTGGTGTAGGCGACAGTTCTCAAGTATTTTTATGCGTGCTAATAAACATTGTTGCCGGGAAAAACTGCCGCGTACACAATATGTTTGTCCAGCACTTGCGCTCGGAGGAACATTCATACATTTTTGTTCAAAACTACTAACTGTACCTTTGAGTTTTGAGTTGTCGTACCGTTGGATAAGAAGACGAAAAATTTATTTAGACGAGAAGTGTTTAAGATATAATTCTACGAAATTTGAAATACATCAAAAATCAATTGGAATTCAAAGTTCCATAAAGTTCTATAACAGCTTTTGAATGCAAAAAAAAACCGCGTCAAAATCGGCCAAGATTTACTAGTAGAAGTCGATCTTACAGATTTCGTTACATACTAGATACGAACACACACGTATTTAAAATTTCGTGGAATCATATTCTAAACCAGTGATACTATGTACCTTTAGTGACATTCCCCTTTCGAAATGACGAAATTCCCCTTTTTCCCCTTTTTCCCCTTTTTCAATGACGAAATTCCCCTCATTTTTCCCCTATAAAAACAACGAATTTTAAATAAAGTATTCATTTATAAAAACCAAAAATTATTGTCATTTGGACTCATCCCAAATAGCATCGAAAAGTACGGGAACATGAGATTTGTTCTTTGCGGCTTTAAAATGCAGCAATTTACGCAATCGGGGCTAAAAATTTACACCTATAATTCACATCCGCGTAAAAGAAGCGAAAGAAGTGACGAGCGCGTCGCACCGATTAATAATGCGTCTGCAAAGCCACAATTGCTTTAGTGGGGAAATTGGTGACCCACGGTTCATCTTTGGGGCAACATTCGCTTCATGAAAATTCCTGCAGCGATAGAGCAGCATTTGATGGTTTTCGGGTCGAAATAGTCTGCCACTAAAGTTTCATTAAAGCTCCCCGTCTGAGAAACACAAAAAAAAATTGATGCCTTCAGCCGCCATATTTCTCACCAGGGCCGTATCGAAGGCTCTGGATTGGGGGGGAGACATTTCAATTTTCCCAACTCGAACATCTAATTTTTCCTAACTAGGATGTACCTAATAAAAATTTCTTTTCCATAATTTATCCGAATCCACTGTTGACATAAACTTATAAGAAATTAAATACGTATTACTTGAAACAGTTCTTACCTATTCATTTGTTAACAATTACACATATACAGTGGAGTCCGCTGAAGAGCACTATGGCTTAAAAGAACATCCCGCTTAAAATCACAATTTCTTGTGGCATTTACTTTTCTAGATTATTGCCATTCATTTTAATTTGTTTAAGAGAACACCGTTTAAGAGAACAATCCGCTTAAGAGAACAGCATTTTGTGCGCAGTTTTTTATAACTCATACAAAAAAATTCGTTTAAACGAAAATAGCGACAAAACATGTGATTCTACTAAAAAACGACATGTTTCAAAAATGTTGCATTGAAATCTCGTAAACAATTTTTTTCTGTTAAACAGAAAATCGAGATTTTGGATAAATTGAAAAGTGGTGCCAACAGAAAAGAGATTGCAAAAGAATATGAGTGCGGTATTTCTACATTATCAAAAATATTAAAGGCAGAAAATGAGTTGGGATCTATTGCTTTGCAAAATAAAAACCTTTCTTCTAAAGAAGTGAAAAAAGGAGAATTAAAGATATATGTATTTTTAGATTGTTCGTAAAATACATTGTTTGGTTTTTTATTAATCTTTATGTGCCTCGGAATCAAAAACACCGCTTAAAAGAACAACCCGCTTAAGAGAACCAATTTTGCTGACATTTTCAGTGTTCTTCTAAGCGGGTCTCCACTGTATTTTCAAAACTCACCGTTTCAGCACGAATATACTAGATCGCTCGATTTGCTGTCTCAAATGGTCCCATTTCAATACAGTTCAATGGATCAAAACGAGTTAAGTAAGAGCGAGATAACCGTATGAAAATAAATATAGTCCTCTCGTTTAAACCGTGAGCTGTCAATGGAAAATAGACTTTAGGAATGGTGTTGGTGCCTAAAGTTAGTCTCAAACTTGTGAAATTTGAATTTCGCGACATTATACAGTTCAGTGGATGCGTTTAAGTATTATAAAGAGGGAAATACTTTTGGGACAATTTTTCAGCAGAGCTTTGTATGGTGACAGTTGTTCTATGTTATATAGTTCTGTGCCATAAACTGATGAGAACATTATACTCCTCCCACGGTCGAGTGTCTACTCTTTCAAAGCCTTTTATTCATTCTCTCCCAACTCGCTGTGACACTGTTGCCAAAGCAGAATGGCATGTGAAAAAACAAACAAACCATAAAACACGAGTATGTTCACTTATAGAAAATTTGAGGTAGAAAAAGACAAGTTGGGATTTTGGAAAATCAACTAACCAACTTGGGAAATCTCCAACTTGGGAACTTGGGAAATCTCACATCTTTAAGATCTTTAAGAATCCCAACTCCTAAAGGTCAAATTCCCAACTGAAGAATTATTGGGGGGGGAGCCTCCCCCCCCATCCCCCCCCAGTCGGTACGGCCCTGTTTCTCACTGACATTTGATGGAAACGATTTCGTTTCGAGAATTAAATTTCTTATTTCAGGCGAATGACTGAAGGATATTGCATAAAAAGTGGATAGCATACATTTTTGAAACAGCATAATTTTATTGGCATCAAAATTTCATTGCAAAAGAAAAAAAAATTTTACCGATAAAATAAAATTAAAGAAATTTTTGATTAAAAACAAAATAATTCGGTGGCCCATTAAAATCTGTTTAAATTTCAGATCCAATATTGTCGAAAAATGTTAATGGCAATTAAAATCACGACATGCAACCGGAAGAAAAGTCCATTATAAAATAACACTCCACAAAAGTTTCCATTAATTTGTCGCCATTAGATTTTTCTCGTTCGTCTTCTGCTTACGTTTTTATTTGTTCATCTCTGTTTACTAGCAAGCATTCGAGGGAGAAAGAAAACCCGCTCGATGATTTGTGTAATTGTGTGATATAATGCCGTCAGATGACGCTCGCGCATGAGGCAACTAATTACGTCCCTGTCGTTATAATTACGGCGCCGCAAACCGCTGAAAAGTGTTCCCCACTATGGGTCTCGTTGCGCGTCTCGTTGGCACAACTAGATACGTATTTGCGACATAAATTGCTTATCGCCGCGACTTGCATGGTGACGAAATATGGGGATAAACACCATAATTGCTGCTTAAAATGCTATTTGGGATGTTAAAGTCTTTTAAGAGAAAAAAGCACAAATTAGGAAATAATTTTATATTTTGTAAAGCTTTAACAGAATACTCGTTAATTGTATTCCCGATAACAACGTCACGGGTCTCCAACCAAACGTCAAATAAGATATGAAAAGAAGCCGGGATTCACAATTGGATAATAATCAAAGCAAGCCACAAATGTATAAATCAAGGTACCGCATAGTAATCGGAGGTTGGCAACACTGCCTGTCGGTTAAGTCAAACGTCTTTTGTTGTAATTAATTTTACTAAATTTAGCAATTATTACAAAGTTAAATTAGCCTAAACGTAGTGCGACATAAGTAACTTCGAATATATAATAACAGAATAAAGAAATTTTAATCAATTATTGTGCATAACGAAAGAAGCGACATAAAAAAAAAAACAAAAAAAGCGAAAACCAAGCTACCATTGTTCATTCGGTACGAGGCAGTGACGAGGCAGTGACGAGGCAGTAACTAGATAAACAGTACAACGCTAATGAAATGCTTTGATATCTCTCTCCGTTTTATGAAATGAAAAGCAGCAAGCGTCTACGGCAACAAACGTCACCAGAACAGCATCAAACTAAAAAGAATAAAAAAGCATCATCGTCGGTTGTGGTAGCTTCCAAAAACGCAAGCAATATGGGAGACAAGTTCAGCTGGGCTACCTTGGAAGAAAAACTCAACAATATTTTTGACAAAAAGCTACAAACTTTGGCGACAAAAGAAGACTTTCAAAATTTACAGGCAAGTGTCGAACAAGTAAAAAACGAAAACAAAATCCTGAAAGAAGAGTTAAGTACTATTAAAATTAAGCTTGATCGTCTGGAAAGTTTCACAAGAAGGGCAAATGTGGTAGTAAGTGGACTTCCAAGCAATAACATAAATGATGCTAGTAATTCCTTTGTTGAATTGTGCACAAAAACACTTAGTGTAGATGTCACAATAAATAAAGTTATTCATATAAAAAGGAAAAATGATTTTATATTCGAATTACTCTCCATAAAACAACTCAGAGATGTACTCTCTAACAGCGGCAAATTAAAAGGCTCTGGGATTTTTGTTCAAAAGGACTACTCTCCGGAAGAAAGAACACAGCGGTTTGAACTTCGCCAATTTAAAAAACAACTTCAAATGTCGAACAAAAATGTGCAATGCAAATTCAGGGATACCTCACTATATGTGGATAACCGTTGCATCAGGTCGGCAAATAAAATGTTCCTGACTCGGACTCTGGAAGATGCTGAATACTTTAAATCGCTCATGAACACGGATTACAGCAGCAAAATAACAGTAGAGGGACGAAATGACCTAACAGATGGACTTCTGCATGCTCCAAGAAACCCGCAGCATCCAAATGAAAAGCCTCCAGCAACGAGCTCAGATTAACAACCAGCAGTCTGTCAGATAATTTCATATAATGTAGCTAACTTAGGTAAAAAATTTTTGTTTGGTAATTTCTTTGCTTTTATCTTTAAGTATGATATTATATTTTTATTTGAAACACATATTGTTGGAAAAAACCGGGTAAATTTTGAATATTTATTTAATGATTATGAATTGCAGTGGATAGATGCGGAACAAATCCATAATTTTGGCCGTGCGAAAGGCGGTTGCATTTTCGCATTTAAAAAGAATATCAAATCCAAGTTCTGTCTAAGCTTTGGAACATTAAATAATCAAATCATTTTAAATGGTACATTTGGTGACACACGTGTATGTTTCATCCCAAAATACTTGAATTGCACAAACTGGGAGCAAGATTTCGAACAATTAAAAAATTTGTTACATCACTTGGGTGAAATTGATTTTTGTTTAGTGGGTGATTTAAATGCTCATACAGGGTCATCTCAGATAATTGATGAAAGTATATTGTATAACTGTTTGAATATAAAGCCGCTCCGTTGTTCAAAAGACAAAAAAATAGATAGCAAAGGGAAAAAACTATTACAGTTGCTTGAAGATTACGGAGGTATAATATTGAACGGTAGAATACACGGTGATGCTGAGGGAAATTTTACGTACACCAGCACCTTGGGAAGTTCTGTTATCGACTATTGTTGTTGTTCGGTGGATTTGCTCAAATTGATACAGAATTTCTCTATAGTGCCGAAACCGTACTCAGATCACATGCCACTCTGTTTTGAAGTCGCGGGTTCGTCCTTTATGCCAAATGTCTGCCAGGAAATCGCTCTCCCCCCAAAGCTGTGGTGGCGGTCGAACTCGTGGGATCGTTACACTAGTAAACTCAACAGCCTAACCAACATCAGTGCATACTATGATGTCGAGTCAATAGATGAAAAACTAGATATCTTAAAAGGTAAAATTCTCTCGACAGTCGGCCAGACTAAAGCAACCATGCGTTATGTTCCCAAAAACGGGTGGTTTGATGATCAATGTCACAAAGCTAGGACCAAAATGTTTTCTTGTCTTAGACTTTTGCATAAATACAACATAGGGGTGTATAGAGTAAATTATGCTCGTAGTTTACAGGCATACAAGATGTTATGTAATCAAAAGAAACTGGAACATAAGTATATGATTCTAAATAAGCTGTCACATGTACGCGATACTAAGGAATGGTGGGCTCTCGCTAACAAGATAAAGCACAGAAAACCGATAATAAGTTCAAAAATCAGTCCAAATGACTTTGCAACATATTTCAGAAATATCCTAACATCTGCAGATAATATTACCCGTGTATCATACGCTGAACCCTATGTTACAATTCCGTATTTGGATGAACCTATCAGTTATTCCGAATTTTTATATGCTCTCAATAAAGCCAAACCAAATAAAGCCCCTGGCCCTGACAGGATTAGCTATGAATTCTATAAAAATGCACCAGAGAATTTTTTAAAAGAAGTCTTCCTTGTGCTAGCTTGTATTTTTGAACAAGAAAAGTTACCCTCTTCATTCAGTTTTTCAGTAATTACACCACTGTTTAAAAAAGGCGACATCAATGATGTTACGGACTATAGGGGACTTACTCTATCTGATACGATTTACAAATTGTTTACAAGTTTAATATTAGAAAGAATTAACTTCTGGGCCGAAACCAATAGTGTACTAAGCGAATGCCAAGCGGGATTCAGGAAAGGATATTCCACAACCGATAATATTTTCAATATCTCTAGCATAACACAGATCCGACTGAAAGAAAATAAAAAAACATATGCTTTCTTCGTAGATTTTAAATCAGCTTTTGATACAGTTAATAGATCTGCACTATTCTATAAACTCTCGTGTTTGGGTTTATCTTCAAAAATGCTCCAAATCCTGAAACTTTTATACAATAATAACACTGCTGCAATCTGGAACGGTCAAACACTATCGAACATTTTTCACATAACTCAGGGTGTTAAACAGGGATGTGTCCTGAGTCCGTTACTATTTTCCTTGTTCCTGAATGATTTAGAAGATTACCTACCTGAAGGAGTTATCATGTCAGGAAAATGTATCAAAGTTCTTCTTTATGCAGACGATTTAGTTATTTTAGCTGAAAGCGCGGAAATGTTACAGAAGATGATTGATGCTCTCGAAGGATATTGTAACAAATGGAACCTAGTAGTGAATATGTCTAAATCAAAGATAATGGTTTTCAGGAGAGGAAATAGGCTACCAGGTAGTGAACGATGGAAGTACAACGATAACGAGCTTGAAATAGTAAACCAGTACAAATACCTTGGTGTTACCTTAACTTATAATATGTCTTTTAATTATCATTTAGGTATGAAACTCAGCTCCACTAAAGACATAATTAACGCTACATGGTTTAAATTGTTGAGAGACCCTGACTTAGTATTCTCAACAAAACTAAAAATATTTGAAGCTGCATGTCGGTCATTTATGTGTTATGGTGCACAAATTTGGGGTTACAAAAAATTCGAACAGGTTGAAAAACTTCAAAGATATTTCCTGAAAAGCGCGTTGTTTTTACCTTCCAACACACCCAATTACATGCTTCATTTAGAAACAACAGTAGAACCCGTCTATCTATATAACCTTAAACTCCATTTTGATTATGTGCGTAAGATCATGCATTACCCGAGAAGTAGGCTCCCTAAAGTTTTGGCGGAAGAAGCGATCTTGAAAAATGCCTTCTGGGCAGAAGAATGGCATAGGACCTATCAAAGTGTTGGGATGCGGTTAAATTTATCCTCAGAAGACGTCAACTGGAGAGCGGAACATGAGCAAATTCTAGTGCATATTAAACGCGATTACTGGAAACGGTTTGAAGAGCAGGCTAGAAACGCGCAGTTGCACGACGAATATTGTAGATTACAATTTACGGGTAGTCATAAATATTTCACCGACAATTACAGTAGTAGAATGATAAGTCTTATAATAAGAACGCGGGGCGGTTTGCTAAACATAAATGCAAGAAAATTCAAAAAGGATAATAATAACGGTATTTGCTCAATCTGTAATTTAGGCGAATTGGAAAATACTTACCATTTTGTAGCCTGTTGCCCAATTTTTGCTCGTTACAGAAATCAAATTTTCAAAAAAGTGGTGTTAACGAAAGAAGAATTTTACGATGTTTTAAACGGCCAAAATTATGTAAAGTTGCACCTTTTTATAAATCTTGCATGGAAATATAGATCGATGCTTATAAATGAATTTAATTAGATCCTCTAAATAGCATTTAGCTTGTTAAATACTTAAATTATTGGTTTTTATTTATGAATGAAAAATTGTAAATTAATTAATTTTATTTTTTTTTTTTGTTTAAAAAAGTTGCCAATCTGACAGACAACATTTTTGTTAATGTCTTATTATTTTGCGGTAAATGTTAAAATTTCAAACTTTATTATTTAACACGTTGACGGACAGTTGCGTCTATAGCCGTCAAGTTCAAGTTCACTATGTGACATGACGGCAATAGCCGTCCAATACGAAACGGTCGTTTTTAGACACTGCGGCTGTAGCAGCACAAATGTGCATTTACCAGCGTACAAGTAGAAGCCTAGTGTCATGTTTTCGAAAAAAAATTTAGTATGCAAGGTTAACACATTGAGTATGCACGTGGTTGTGAACGGAGTAGTGCGATCTTGTTTTCTCTTCAATTATAATAATTATAAAATTATAATAAATTTATTTGTCATTTATTTATTTTTGTTTGATCATGAACTAACATTTCGTGTAAAACTCCCAAAAATACTTTGTTGCTCACAAAAAATTGCTTATTTCAGTCATTAAACCTGTCATTTACGTTTTTAAATTTTTGCTGTTATAGCCGCCATCGTCCCATTACATAGTGTCTAGAGTCCGCTGGCGCCATGACGGTTGTAGCCGCAACCTAATTAAAGGTGCTGAATTAATCAAAATTAAGTGTATTTAAGCAGAAAGAGTAAAACTATACTTCTAATATTCTAAAAATTACAAAAACATATAGTGTCAATTTTCGAATTTCACTTGTTTCTACTGTCCGTCAACGTGTTAATGAATAAAATATATTATTATTATTATTATTATTAGTAATCGTTCCTATAAAATATGGGAAAGCAATTATAGGAGTCATTGCACCATTTTGTAGCAAAGGCTTCCATAACTATTGGGACTAGTCCTAGCTTGTGTGGAATCATTACTATGTAAGGGCTGGGAAAAAAATGGACGCATTCCAACAAAAGTAGCACCGGAATAGAATTCATTCCTTTCATGTTAGGTTTGAGTCCTGTACAAAAGGGAATGTCGCCCTATATTTTGTCGTAGCCAGTCTAACATATACAATAATCTCTCCCATGTAACACGTTGGAGTCTTTACCATAATTTTGGGAATCGTTACACCAAAAAAAAAAAGAAAACGACCACTTTTTTGTTGGAATGTGTCCTAAAAAATTTGGGAGCTGTCACAACTTTTTTATAGGAATGACTCTTATATTTGGCCAGTATGCCGTTTTTTCCCATAAATATGGGACTGGAGCATGGGATTTTGGTGGAACGGTTCCTATATGTTTTTTCCGTGTAGTTCCTTTGCTTTTGAGCTTAAAATGATCCTGTCCTCCTTAAATTCGGTAAAAATTATTTCTATATTTTGAATAAAAAAAATATAAAAATATCAAAAAATGGAAAAAAACGAAATCAAGTCGCGACTGGAACTCGATTTTTGTATTCCGGGCACTTTGCCACTGGTCCATGCATTCTTCTAGTGAATATTGGTCGAAATTAGTACATTTATTTCTATTGAAAATATATTTAAGAAATCCGAAAAACGAACAAAAAATATGTGTCAATGAACTTTCATGGAAACTGTTTTTCATCAAAGTCTTTTAAAGTAGTTTAAAGTAATTACTTAGAAAAACATGAGAAATGGTACTTTTTAATGTGCTTTTTTCAAAGCGGTTAAAAAGTACCTACACTGAAAAATCGGTTAAACGTACATTCCAAAGCCATTTTAAAGTGCTTTCGTTTAAAAGATTGGTGTGTACTTTACAATTGCAATAAGACCATTACATATAAAGTGGCAAATGCATAAATAAGGGCATTTCCTTCACTCTTTACCTTTGCCTAAGCTTGGCATTGGATTGTAATTGTTTTTAATTATTTGTACTTCTACTTTTCCGTAATTTTTTAAAAGTATTTCGGATTTAGTTGAAAGGCGAAGAGTTTCCCCTCGTTGTAAATCGTTTCCCCTCGTTTTGAAGCGTTTTCCCCTTTTCCCCTATTAACAATTTTTGTAGTCAAATTCCCCGCAAAAAGGGGAATTCCCCTCGATATAGCATCACTGTTCTAAACACTTTTTCGAAAAAACGACTCGTTGTCGAAAAAATCCCAAAAATCTTTTCCATTTATATGGGAGAGGAGGGAAGGAGTGGTCTTATTGGATTTTGATCATATTCTAAACAAATTTCGTCTTTATAATTTTTCAGATACGATGCACCGTTTTCGAGAAAATCACAGAAATCGTTTATATTTGTAATCAAGATAGGGGAAGGCATGATTCAATTTTTCCTATTTTCGGAGGAAGTTTATCTATTGATAGAACCCTGTTCTATGCCAAATTTCAACTTTAGTTCTCGAGTTTTCAAATGTTTTGTATAAAAACTTTCAATATTTCAACATCCACTTATATTCATTATATGATGTTTGATTATGTAAAAAAGTTATCATGTCACCGTTAAATGGATTAAGCTGTCTTTTCAATTTGTGCAAATAATAAAAAGGCCGGTCCATATATCTAGCCATAACTGGCCCCGTGCAGACTTTTTCGAGCGTCTATTGAGATTTTTTTTATGATATTATGAGATATGCATGTAAAGCGCTTTTGTGTCAGCTGACCAAAAGACAAAAATCTATTAGAAATTTTAAATTATTTTAAATTATTTGTGATACTAAAACATGATCTACGCAAAAACAACCAAAAATATCAGTTGTGGTCAACACAAAACTTTCTTCTACAAAATCTACGACCCGGCGCAATTTACGCTAGAGCCCTGTCGCGTTGTCAACCTAAGACGACCTCCCAATAAATTCTTGGTTTATTCAAAAATATCAAAAACGTACAAAATTTGAGATAACTTGAGAACTGTAAAAGATATCAATTTACAGTAAATGGCAAAAATGTAGAAAATGTTAACATCTTTAATTATTATTTTAACTGATTTGTCGAAAAACCGTTAGTTTGCAAATTATTCGCAAAAATATGATTTTTTACATATTAATGAAAATATCTCAATAACGGTAAAAGATAACGGATAACGGTAAGAAACAAAATTGTGCAGAATGCCATTCTCATTAATTCACTTCATACATTCAGTCAGCAAAAACCCGTTAGTTTTCGAGATAATCACAAAAAACTGTTTTTTTTGGAAATAACGGCTTATCTCGATAACAGGTTGAGATATCGAGTTATAGATAAAGACAAAAGTGTGGGAAATTTTATTTTTTCCAAGTTTTGTCATACTTAAGGCCACTAAAAAACGCGTAGTTTGGGAGTAAATCGAGAAAAACGAAATTACGATTTTTGAAAAACCGCCATTTTGGATACTTCCGGTTAACGGATTTCCACCAAAAGTTGATAGGATCGTCCCATTTCAGGACCCAACATGCCTATAAAATTTCATGGCGCTATTAGTTTTTGAGAAATCTTGTACACAGACTGACAGACAGAAAGACATTTTTTAAATATGACTCCAATGGACTCAGGAGTGATCGGGAAATGTTTTTTAGGCAAAATTAAGAGGTCGAAATTTTCCGCGATTTTTCTATCGCGAGTTTCTAGCGGAACGCATTTTCGCGAGAACTCTCCAGACCCTGTCCATTTGAGAGTGATGCACGACTGAAAGTGGAAAGTAATCGAAATGTCATCGCAATACAGGTGATTATACTAATTAATAATAAGAGACAAACAAAATCAGCCAAAAAAAAGTCCTGGGTTAGGTCCTGGATCCAAAGGAGATGCATTAACATTTTCCCAATTCACTCCATTAGTAGTTGATTGAGGAGCTTAAAGCCCGGTTTATACACTTCAAGTAACTCGCGGCAAGTAAAGAGAGGCAAGTAGTTTGCTTAGTTTACACGTTTCAAGTAAATCATTTTAAGTAGAATGACAGCCGAAGGAAAACATAACCTAAAATTTTCTGAGAAAAAATATTACGACTCTTTTTTGTAGAAAAATTTGCGAATTTTGACCTAAAACTGTTTGTTGCCGACGAGTTTTTTATACCCGTGTCGTTTTTTCCTTAAAATGTTACGACGTTCTCTGGCAAAGCAGCAAATATAAAATGAACCGAAACACACACACATAAAACCACCTCTTGTGTACACGGTTCCATGTTCTTGTATTGGTTTTTACTTGCCACAAAAATAGAATGGCTTTCTATTATTTTCGAGAGAGCGGCAAGTATTCTCACATAATATGCGAGCGTCGCACACTAGGTCAAATCGCGTGCATTTACGTCTACTTGCCACGAGTTACCTGCTTCGTCTAAACGACCTTTAAGATATCGTAAAGAAAGCTACCTTGAAGGAAGCTATCGTGTGTTTCTTTATATATCTTTTCGTTGGAGCACAGTTGGATTGATATGGTCTTTATATTAGTGTTATTTGATTTCTTGTGATACCTAAATATATTTCATTTATTCCCAAATACTTATTTTTTGTGATTCAAAGTAAGATGAGGAATGATTTTTTTTTGTTATTTTTTTTTGTCTTTATTTATATTTTATTGCACTATTTTGTAAAAACTGTGTAGAATCATTCAACCTCACAAGGTATAATGCCTTTTTCAACGTTTTTATTAAAAACTTTTATTTAGTCACGGTCAAATCTTGCAATCTAATTTTAATCCACTTCCACTCATCCGATTGACTTGAAATTTTGTGCAGATATGTAACTCCGATGGAAACACAATATTTTCACTACTTCGTACTTGTAAGAATAACGGAAGGTCCTCAATATTTTCACTACTTCGTACTTGTAAGAATAACGTAACGGAAGGTCCTTTAAGGATAATGTAAATATCTCTAATATAGCTAATATAGCAAAAACCAACGTTCTTGCGCAATTTACATTATAACCCAACAAGTAAAATATTAGGTAATATAAAAATATGTTTTTTTTTGCAAATTCGGAAATATCTCGATAACGGTAAAAGATATCGATTTACAGGGAAAGGTAAGAATGTTGGGAATTACAATATCCTTAATTTTTCTTTTAACGGTATTTTCGAAAAACCGTTAGTCTGCAAGCAAATTTTTTTCTCATACATAAGACTACTAAAGTGCGTAGTTTCAGAGTAAACAGGAAACTGCGGATTTTAAGAAGCCACTATTTTGGTAACTTCCGGTTAACATAATTCCACCAAAAGTTAATAGGGTCGTCTCATTCCAAGACATGCCGGTAAAATTTCATAGCTCTCAGAGTTTTGAGAAATCTTGTACACAGACTGACAGACAGAAAGACATTTTTGTAATAATGCTCCAATCGACTCAGGAGTGCTCGGAAAGAAATTTTGTGGGGAAATTAAGAGGTCGAAATTTTTCATGAATATAATACTTTATTTAACTATGTATAAGAAAGTAAAAACAGAGACAGAAGTGAGTCAATGATGACATTGATTTTCAATGAACGCTTGTCATAAATGCTATGAATAAATTGGTTTAAAACTTTAAACTTTTTCATAGTATGACCCTACTACCCCTGTATAACACTACCATCACTATACTTTATAATTATTCATAATTATTAAGCACTTTTTTCGTTCAATGCAAGTGCATAGGGCTGGAGATTCACTTACATATGGCTGGACAAATTCATAATTATTATACAATTTTTTTGTTCAATGCAAGTGCATATGGTTGGGGAAACATATACGCAGACCCATTGCAGAGAAAATCAGCTCTGAAACTAACGGTATCGTCAAAGTTCGAGTGAATAAAGCTGAGCGCCAAAGTTTTTCATATTTGTTGTTTACAAATATTTCATTTTATACACATTTTTGAAAGTTGCCTTAAGCTGCTTTGCTCGGAAGACTTCGTTTTGGGTTCGTAAAAAAAATGTTTGACAGATAAATACGCTACTTGCTTAAATGAATTAAAGTTAATTTTACCTTTTATAACAAAATTACACCTCTATTCGACAATGGAAAAAGTGTCAAAATCGATTTTCTGAATCATTCTTCTGAACGTATCGTTCCAAAAAAAAATCAGAAAATGATCAGAATTTGCTGGCCAAAGTGTGCCTCTTTTGTAAATAGTTTTTAAGATTCCTTTTTGTAATCACCAAACGCTCAAAAATGAATGTATAAGCAGACCGGTTACATATTCATTTTAAAGCGTGTTTAGTGGTCGCAAAATTATTTAAAAAAGAAGGAAACTTGGGTTCGCTTGTTGAAACATTTATGATCATTTTCTGAATTCAGTTTTGAACGAAACGCTCAGAAGAATGATTCATTTTTTGTGTCAAAAATGATTCTTTTGGTTTACTAAGATGTTTATTAATAGACATAATTCGCATAAGTGGTTATTTGCTAAAAGCTCAAAAAGACAGCATGAATTTGTCTTATGAATACGGCGACCAGATGATAAATTTTTCGATTTGACGCATTATTTTCAAGTAAATCGCAAAAAAAATTCCGATAGCTTGGAAGAAAGGGAATACGGCGAATTCAGCTAGCGCCGGACACTTAAGGTTTTTGCATTTGTTTTTTCAACATGTGTTGAAAATCCAATAGTTCAGGAATAGTAGGAGATGAGATTCGCAGTATGTAGAAATGATTTGAGCAAGCGAAAATTTTACTTGACGATCAACCTGTCCAACACTAAAAACCATACTAAAATCCATTCAGTAATTGAGGATATAGCAGGAGAGGGGTTTCGCATCACCCGAGAGAGAGTGAGGTTTGAGTGGGCGAAAACTTTCTTTGACAGTCGGCCTGTCCAACACTAAAAACCGGATAAAAATCCACTCAGTAGTTTAGGATATAGTAGGAGAGAAGGTTTAAATCATGTGAAAGGGATTGTTTTGAGTGGGCGAAAATCTTCCTTTAAAATTGACCTGTCCAACACTTAAAACCGTACTAATATTCATTCAGTAGTTTAGGGCATAGTAGGGGAGGGATTTAGCAACTTATGGGAAAGAATGGTTTGAGTGGGCGAAAATTTTTCCTAATAGTCCGCCTGTCCAAAACTGTATTTAAATTGCTTCAGCGGTTCTGAATATAACAGGAGAGGGTGTCAGAGGGAAGCCAATTTTGTTACATCCGTGTAGATTTTCTGTCATGTCAGACCAGCCGTTTAGCTGGATTAAACATTCCTTTCTCACCAAAATCTCGACAAACTAACTAAATGATTTTAAAAGCTTTTTCAAAGGAATGGGGCCTCTGGTTGATCAATTGAAAGTTATATTTGACCCTAAACACGTGAGGACTTTTACTTACAGCACACCGGCACATTTGTTTTCAAAAAATTTTGGCTGTGGCGCATTTTAACTTTAAAAATCTGGCCCCTTACTTACTGTTCTAAGTCTCCGTTACTTCGCAGAATCAAATATTTTTACGTTTTTATTCAGGTTGAATCATTACCTGTTTTTTTCAACGGAAAAAAAATCGAAGAATATGTTCTTGTCATAAAACACATTCAATGATTAAAAACTCTTACTGCAAACATTATTTAAAAACTCGTTCAGAAATTTAACCGTGAATGAAAATATTTTTCAGAAGTGTAATTATGATCATGGAAATGCAACGGTGATAATGTAATAAGCAATAGAAGATAATTTTTAAAAACAAAAAGCAATTTTTAACAAACATCACTAAGTATCAAAAATGGCTACAAAAACGTTAGTACAAAGCAAAAAAAGTCAACAATTGTCATCGATATCAATTATGCTCGAATACGATATTGACAACACTCTAAATACGATTAAAGAAAATTCCAATATTTTGGGCAAAATGCCACCACAATATGCCAACAAATATAACGATGACAACATAAATAAACAAAATGAAAAATCGAAGCCTTTAGAAACGCAGAGCAATACTAGCACTAAGGAAAACTTGAACACGAATGCTAGAAAACGTTGGAAAATATTAGCAAAGGCCCTTCGTCACAGTTCCGAAGAATTCACTGATCCTGAAAATGATGATGATGATCAAATGGCGTCGGTACGTCGTTTCAAAACGTTCGACGTTGTCCAACATAATTTATTGTCAAAAAATGAAAAAGTTAAGTTCTTTAGTAGCCCGGAAAATTGGTATACGTACAAATTGAACATTGGCCAAAAAGAATACTTTGTGAATATCCATCACATGGATCGTCAGCTAACAGCCACTGATTTGATGGGATTTAACAACACCGGTAACATTTGTGTGTGGCCATCGGAGGAAGCACTTACGGTATATGTGCTGGCCGAAGTTCCAAGCTTTAACAATAAATGGATTCTCGAGTTAGGAGGTGGGATGACATGTCTAGCAGGCATTATGATAGCCAAGTATGCCAAGCCATATGCAGTCCACCTAACAGACGGAAACTGTGTTTCGGTGGAAAACGTACAGAAAACCATTTGTCTAAATGAGATGCCTTGCTACACTAAGTGCTCTGTTTTAAAGTGGGAGTACAAGTCGAAGCGCACCAGTTCCGAACGAGAGAAATTCGACTACATACTATCAGCTGATTGCCTATTTTTCGATGATGCTCGGTCAGCGCTTGTAGACACAATTTTCTTCTATTTATCTGAAAATGGTACTGCTTTAATAATGGCCCCGCAACGGGGTAAAACTCTTACAATGTTCGTCGAAGAATGTATTTCGAAAGGGTTCATTTGTCAAATTCTTCATAAGTATAACGAAATTATTTGGCAGAAACATATTGAACTGCAAGGGTCGACGTTCTATGATGAAGATATCCATTATCCTGTGCTAATTAAACTCACAAAGCCGAAAACTGCAAATGAAAGAAATTAGTTGGAATAAAGAAATCTCCACTTTTAGAGATTATTTGATGAAATTTAGAGATTATTAAAACTATTGAGATTATTTCTGAGAATATTGGACTATTGTGAAGGATTGTTTTTATAGTGTTGGATGAAATGTCGCACTTTTAATAATTGACACTAGATGTCAAAGCCAAAATTCCACAAAGCTTCAATGATAGCAAATTTTATTTTAACTCAACTTTTCATTACAAAAAAAAAATCAAATTATTTAACAAAGAAAATGATACATATCCATTAGTTGCCATAATTTTGTTTGAATAAGTAAGCAAATTCCATCCTTATTCATTTTCAACCAATTTCCAAAATAATGTGTCATCTCCATCGACAAATATCTAGAAATATTTCAATGCATGTACGTTATATCATGGCAATTAAATAGTATTAAGGTCACATAAAAGCCGGCTGGCTGGACAGCAGTTATTGTTTTTACGTTCTGGGTAATAATTTTAACATTTTTAGCAAAATAATGATACAGAAATAAACACTAATGATTGAGATCAAACATGAATGATTTTTTCTACTGCAAACCTAACAACAAAATACTGCTGACCGGCCGACTTTTATGCGGAAAGCATTAGTTCTCTTTTCCGATTTTCCAGTCATTATTAGATTTATCGCACCTTTTATTTTTTTTTACAAAAAATTTTCGCCAAATGTACGATTTTTTATGGAATTGTTCCTCACCACTCTGAACCTTTAATACAATATTTGACAGATTAAAATAATAGAGTCGACTCGTGAATTAAAAAAAGAGTAAGATATTCAGGTGCTTGATTTAAAAAACTTTTGTGATTATTACTGAGGTTATGAGATTATTTTATAGATTATAGAGATTATTGGGACCATTAGAGACTATTTGAGAAAAAATCGGATTTTCAAAGATTATAATTTTTTTTGAGACTATCGTGATTATATTTTGTGTGATCGCGATTATTTGATTTTGTACACAGATTATCATGAGTTGTGTACCCTTTGGTTGGAATCTACTGAAGTCATTATTTGTAACAAATTAAAGGTAAACAGTCAAGTTTTTAATCATTCTACCAAAATATTTCTTAAAATTAGACACAATCTACTTAATTTTAATTAAATTACTTCATTAAAATCTAATCTAATAGCATTCATTTGCATTAAAACAATGAAAAATTAATACTTAATAAGGATTTTCAATATAAAATAACTAAAATTTGGCTTTTAATGAAATTTTTCTCAATTTCTTTAAACCACAAGTCTGTGATACGTGAAACAAGACCAATCGTTAATATTTTTTGTCAATTTTACATATGAGATAAGTTTACCTGCTGTTTTACCATTATGGAAGAAGTAGGACGCTTAATGACTTAAAAAATATCGGGCCTTTACTGGGCACTATGTCTGACGGAAATACTGGAAAAAGATGTGACGTTCGGAAATATTGAGAAAATTAATCTTTTACCAAATTCGATTATTTTTGGGAATCTACTCATAACGGTGTTATGCAAACATATTTTATTATATGATAAACCCTCTCTGGCCAAAATGACTCAATTAACGATGACTCAACTATCCTGTATAAAATAGTTGGCGAACATCAAGTCAAAATATACCCCAATGATTTTTAAATATTTAGTAAGAGAATATGCGTGCTGCTGTGCTCGTAGCAAAACTCTCCGGGCTGCTGGATTTTTTAAATAATTTTCTGGATTTGCGCCGAATTTCGGTGAGTAATGTTTATATGCATTTGGTCGTATTGTGTATACTAAACATATCATACTTCATACTAATATCTACAAATCAGTTGGTGATTGACTGTATGTCAGTCTGTCTGTTTGTTCCTCTTTCACGTGAAAACGGCTGAACTGATTAACCTGAAATTTGTATGAAAAGTATACCGAGTATTGGTGGGAGTAAACGGAGAGGCTAAAGTGAATCTGAAGCATAGAAACACATTTATAAACATAACAAAAGCTATAATTGCCAATCTGGCAATTATTGAAAACCCGTATGGTAATATTCATATCAAAATTCGAACAGTTGTATCAAAACTCCACTTTGAAGTCAAACTTTTCAAAAAGATTTTTTTTTAATTTATTCCAATCGGATTTTGATGTATGGGAGTTTTATGTAGAATCATATCCTAAATAACTTTTGTTCTTGCACTTTTTTGATAAGATGCACCGTTTTTCAGATATTCGCAAAAAACTTTTTCGTTCGTATGGTCCATTTTTGTCCATTAACGAACTTAGCCTTGCATTTTACGAAAAACGAATTTGCGTCAAATTTCAGGTCTCTAGCTCAATCCGTGCGCCCGCAATCCGCGCCACAGACGGACGGACGGACCTGGCGCAAAGGAATTATTTCCACCTTGACAGACACAATACTCTGCGTTCTAATAATAATAATAAAAAATATTCTATTTAATTCTGGAAAAGTATAAGAATATTTTTTTTTGTAGTAAAAAAAATTCCAGATAGAACTAAATCAAGATGAAAAGAAATTTCATGAAAAACAAAAATATCGTCTTGTACAAGGTACCGCCGGTACCGGCTCCATATCCGTTGGCAAAAGTTTTAATTTGAACAATTAAAGATATCTTGTATGAACACCACATAACTTTTTTATACAAACTCTACGACCCTGCCCATTTTATACTACACCTCGGTTAACAACATATTAGTTTACATAAAATATCTTTTTTTTTTAACGAAATCTGAAATATTTCGATAACGGCTAAAGATATCGATTTAAGGTAAAAGGTGAAAATGTAGAGAGGTTTTTTTTCAAAATACTTTACTATTTTTTCAAAATTCCGTTAGTTTGCAAAAAATTTAACAAAACTTATTTCTTAACATTTTAATGAGAGTATCTCAAGAAATAATGAAAAAGCAAAATTGTGGGGAATGCCCTTCTATTCAATTCATCTCATACATTAAATTTAAGTTCTTTGTTTTTTTTTTGAATATGTACGAAATAAATAGAAAAATTAGATAAGTATTCAAAGAACATTTTCACAAAAATCAATTGTGTTTTTTAAACCAAATTCACGTAGCTTTGAGTTTTCTGAAATTTTTACTTTTTTTACACTATATTTTTTACCCAGTAGTTAGGAACGTATCTACCGTATAAATCGAGGACTGGGTGTATTCAGAATACGACCAAACACATCAAAATAATTAACAATACTAATTGAAATTCGGAAAAAACCAAAAAAAATATTTCCAGAAAAATATTTTAAAAAATCCAGCTGCTCGTAAAGTTATTGCCACGATTTTTTCAACAATTTTCAGATTTTACCGTAATACGTATATTTCGTTACTAAATATTTAAAAACTATTGGGATATATTTTGACGCTATGTTTCAAACTATTTTATAATTGATAATTTTATCACAAATTCACTACATATCATTTTTTTTAAGTCACTGTGCCCGGAGAGCTTAGGCCATAACTTAGAAAGGGTAAAAACTTGTTGCACGTTTAAAAAGGGTAAAAGCATGTCCATACAAAATATCAATGAGAGTAAAAGGAATCACAATAGGCAATAATAGCGAAAAATTGAAAGAACTGTCAAAAATTAAGTAACGTTTTTTTATATTAAACTTAAACGATCAACAACAAAAATCTGTCAAAAATTAAAGAAAAGCTGCAATTGCCAGGAGGCAATCGTCAAATACTCTATATGAGGGCTGACAATATTTTTATGAAAAAACTCCATTTGTATGGGAGAGGTGAAAAGGATTGGTCCGATTGGATTTTGATGTATGGAAAGTTATGTAAAACCATATTTTAAACACATCTTTATAAATATTTCAATACGTCTCACCGTTGTAAAAACTATTTCGTTTGTATTAGGGAAGGGGAAAGAAATGGTCAGATTTTGCTCGTGTAAGAACTTAGCTTTGCCATTTACGAGACAACTATACAAAATTTCAAATCTCTGGCTCAATCCTGTGACAGACGGACGGATATGCATAATCCAAAAATTTTAGTCATCCCAAACACGCAGGTGTAATATTTGTGTCCGACATTGCTTCGATGCGTTACAAACAGTATACTAAATCTAATATATTCCTATATGATATATCATATCGTCAGTATATAGGAAAACATTAAATCACTTTTTTGGGGTTTTGAGTTATCATAACTATGTGAACGAGCTGTATTTTCTCTTTTTTTTCATGACAATCTCAAAGTCCTTTGACAATCCTTTTTTTATTTTGGAACTGAATCCAAAATTACATACATTTATTACAAACTTGAAATATTCAAACTCGATTTTCTCGAAAACAAACTTAATTTACTTAGTATCTATAGAATATTAAAATCTATGGAATACGATATAAAATATTAAAAATTCGAGTTCCCAGCTTCTTAGCCACTTCATTTTTCGTAGCTCTAGTTTGTTTGAAATTTTGTGTTCAAACATAAATTTTCGTTAGTGGGAAAAGGTTGTGCGCTGTCAATTAAAAGCAGGGATGGAAAACGTTATTGTAACATAATGGAATAACGGAATGATTTTCCGGATCTTTCTTTAAAATGACGTTATAACGTTAAAGAAATTTAATGTCATTACAATAACGAAAAACGTAACGAAAACCGAAAAAAATATTTCGTTTTTTCGTTATTTTTTTATTTTTCCCTTATTTTATTTTATTTAATTATAATCCTAGAGAAGAAAAATATTTTTTCATTCCTCTGTTGTAGAAGGAAAGTATTGTTTTAAAAATAAAAATATCATTTTTGTTGGGCATTTTTTTAAATGAACAAAACTCTTTTACGAGATTTTTTCGGTTAAATTTTATTTTGATATTTATCCTTTCTTACGTATCAGAAAGGTATTAAAATCACTTCAGAAACCGAAATCATAATGGCTCCGGGACACATACCCATCGACTCAGTTCGATGAGTCCGCACCATGTCTGTATGCGTGTGTTCGTATGCATGTATTTAATCGCAAAAATATTTTCCATATGTGTGGGAGAGGGGTAAAGAGTGGACAGAT
Organism: Chrysopilus asiliformis; assembly: GCA_964034945.1. Taxonomy (NCBI): domain Eukaryota; kingdom Metazoa; phylum Arthropoda; class Insecta; order Diptera; family Rhagionidae; genus Chrysopilus; species Chrysopilus asiliformis. The sequence continues at coordinate 58,722,288 of OZ035960.1, forward strand.
TGAATTTTGATGTATGGCAGAGTTATGTAGAATCATATTCTAAACACTTTTTGTCTAAAAAAAACTTTCAAAAAAGTTGTTTACATTTGTATAGAACAAGAGGGAAGGAGTGGTTCAATTTTCCCCATTTTCTGAAGAGATTTTTTTTGATAAAAGCCTGTTCTATACCAAATTTAAACTTTCTACTACAATTAGTTCTCGAGTTTTCAAATGTTTTTGTATAAAAAATTTCACAAGAAAAGCATCTATGACCTGGGCCTTGAGAATGAATCACCTTTCAACTTAGTGCAGTTTACCCCAGGGCTGCAAAGTTATTTATATAAATTGTTTCGAAATAGGTGAAGTAGATAGGATTTAAAAATAAATAATAATATAACCAATAGAGCCAAAGTAAAAAGACCAAAGAATTTTTTAATTTAAGCGATTCTACTAAAAAAAAAAGTCATAGAAATTAAGGACATTTTACTGGTTAAGATAATTCCCTGAAACATAAAGACTTGCAAAAAGTAAATTTGTTTTTAATTATATCACACTCGATTAATTTAATTTAAATAAAAATATATGTACGTTCAATTAAAACTTTAAAAAAAAATCTCTGGTAATTCACACGATTTTTTGTTGTATTAAAAAACTCGAAATAATTCATAAATCATTATAATGCTTTACCTCCTGCCTCCCGGTATACGATATAAAAAAAAGTGGTGTAAACCAATATTAGCAAACATTTGTCACAGTTAAATTCATACGTCATCCACTAGTTTGATCTTTTGCTAAATGCAGTTTTTTTTTTAAATTTTTGAAAAAAAGTTTTTAGCAAATACTTAATTTTTAAGTAATTTTTAAGTATTTGCTAGATGAAGTTTTTAAAAAAGTCGATTTTTTTATTTTAATGTTATTTGAGTCCTAAGGAACCAACCCTATGAGTTTCATTAATCTACCATACAAAAATGTTACCTGTAGGTTGCAGGTTAAATACTACGATGAAAACAAGCTCGATTTGTCATTTGTGCTACAATCGTAAAACGATCATACACTCTCCGGACAACGTGTATCACACACGTTCTAGTTTGCGCACACAGTTGTGCGTGTAAGGCTTGCATGTTTGCATACACCAAGCCAGTGCGTGTAAGATTGAATTTAATAAAGTTTTTCGATATTCTACTATGCTAGAATTCCCACCCTTCATGAGATTATTTTCTAAAACTAACAAAAAAACCATAAAAAGAATAAAAAAAACAAAATAAATGCGTCGCAGGCAAAAGTATTTTCTAATTCGAACCAAAAGCAATGACGTTTATGACATAAAGAAGATCTTAATATACTTTGTTTAAAAAATATTAAAGACTAGCTTACATACCCGGGAACGATGGGTATGCAAGCTAGTCTTTATCCAAGTTTTAACTTATACAAGTTTTAGAATACAAAAAAAAGCCAGAAAGAACTTAAAATATTTTGAGAAAAATATTATCCTTGCAGGACCTTTCGTTTCATTCTAACACCAGATTAGTGATCAGCGAACCCGAAAACCCCCTAATGCAACTTTGCCCGGGAAAAATTGAAAAGGACATTTGCATTATCCTTACAGGACCTTTTGTTAGGATTTTTGAAATTGTAACAACGGGGAAAATGATATTTGCGTTATTCTGACAGGACCTTTCGTTAGAATTTTTGATTTTGTAACGCCGGATTCGTGATCAGTAATTCCTAAAACCCCCAAGTGACACTTGAGACTCTTAATGACGAGGATTTATGGCGAAAATCAAGGTTTTAAAACACCCAAATCCTCTTTACCCCCTTAGCGGTAAAATTTGGGAAAACCCGCCTTATTGAGCGCCTACGTGGTGGATGGGACATACTGTGAAAATTTCAAGTTTCTAGCTTCGGGGATTTGGACTGGGCGTTGATGAGTCAGTCAATCAGCCAGGTTAAACGATTTTATATATATATAGATTATTCCAAAATTTGAATTGTTTTTATTTCGACCGCATCTTAGCATATCTCTAGGAAATTAACTCACATACTGGTCAGTGTGAAAGGAATTAGATTTGAAAAATTACCAACACGAGCCATATTATATCTTCAGATGGAGTATTAGTCGATCTCCTCAGTCCGATAGCCCCGGTGCGCACCGCGTTGGCAAGCATGTAGAATGGTACCGAAGTGGCAATTTGAGTTTTTTACCCGTCAAAACTAGTATTTCAGCGTGCATTAGGAAAAAAGTAAAGATACGTAGTAACTAACAAGGGAAGGCCGCGAACTCAATCTGTCTGATTTTGCGAATTTTTGGATATGTGAAGACTAAGCGACCCGTATTTTTTTTATCGGCGGAAAAATGGTTTAGAAGGGGGAAACTCAACCCCACCTCCAAAAACGGGAAAAAAATCGATTTTAACTCGGCAACCGATTTAAACGAAACAAAACTTTTTGAGAGTAAAATTAAACTGCGAAAAGAAAATTTCAGAATTTCTATGATAGGATACACGAACCTATATTCAACCATCGTTTATCGACACGTCCGATTTTTTTTACCTTCTGGTCCGAATTTTAAAATTTTAACATCAGAATATTAAAATTCCGCTGAACTATAAATGTGTGAAAAAGTCAATAGAACACGTGGAAGTGGATTAAAATAACGCTCGTGTATTTGAATTAAACCTACCACAAAGTGAAGTTAATAAAAAATATATAAAAATGCATCGAAGAGATTAATCATTGGCTGATTCAACTATTTACGTTTCATGATTAACCAACAATACTGAACATGGTGGAATTAAATACAAATGTGAATAAATCGACTATGCTGCATCATTAAATCCACTAACGACTCATTGTTGGCTGAAATTTTTTAGAGATCATGGAAAATGTTTGATTTTAACACAAACATGGTTAATTTAAATACGGATTCGTGATACATTGATCATAACATTTTCGAGCAACAATGAACGTGGTTAATTCTAAAATAAATGTGATTAATCCTTTTGTCGAATTTGTGTAATATTACACAAACAATTTCCGTCAGGTTTTATGTAGGTTTACATTTAAATTGTTATATATTGTTGATATATACAAAGTGATATGTTCTTTAGCAAAATATTACGTTAGTGCAAATATCAATAGATCGCACGAAAGGGTTAAAACAAAAATGATCACAACAGTTGTTCCGATCTACTATGATTCTTGTTGAATCAGAAATGATTCAAGAGTTAAACACAAACAGCCTTATTAATAAACGTTAGTTAATTTTTATCAATGGTTTACGCAGTGGATAACTCGAAATTCTTATTAATAAAAAATTTTAAGAGTTAACTGACGTTAGTTAACTCTGTGTTAGCTAACATACCGATTTCCTCGAGTTAAGGAGTTGATAACTCTTGACGGCGCATAACTCTTGCAAAAAAGACTGGAAGAAGCAATGATCCATTGAAAAAATGCAATTTATGTTGTTATATTATATTACCTTATCACTTGAACACCAATTTTCTGATCGCTTTCGTTCAATTTTTAAATTTTCCATTTTTAATTACTTTGCAGTCAATCACAATTAAATTAAAAACACTAATTTCACTCCTATTTTAATACCGTCTCCAAGTAAACGAATTTAAAAAACCCAAATATGAGTCAAAAATTTTTTGGTACAATTTGGCACAAGGGTTGCCGTATTCAAGCTAAATTTTTAAATAAAATACGAGTTAGCTATTATATGGAGGAAAAATTTTTATTAATAAGAATAGTTAACTAATGTATAAGTTTGCTATCTCGGAGTTAGTTAGCACATGAGTTATCTCCGTGTTAGGGATTTTTTATTAATAAGGAGTTCATACGGTGCAGGACAACTTGGCACCGGGCAATTTTAGTTACTGATCCCCAAATTTAAACCCAAAATACCGAACAATTTCCAACTGTCAAATAATAAGCGGTTAAAAGTTCGAAATTGGAGGACTTTTTCTTGAGAGATGTGGGTTTTTGATTACTTAAGCTGCTGGAAATTTTCCCACATCCAGGGAATTTTGGGAATTTGGAATTTTCCCACATCTAGTTCAAATTGTTGAATTCAACTTAAACAATTTGAATTGGATGTGGGAAAATTCTCATTTTTCCACGACTTTTTCGCCAATAATGATTTTTTTTTCAATCTCCTTCAGATTTTGTATGCACATGTTTGGCCTCTTTTCTTTTCAGCCACGCTTTAATGTAGGAATATTGAAGTTAAAGAGAAACTTAGATTTAAAATTAGATAGAGTCAAAGTGACAATTAATCAAAAAAATTGCCATAAACAAAATATATTTAAACATTGCGCAGATTTGAAAATAATTGAATCATTTGGCAAAATAAAAAATATACTTGAACAAAAATAAATCCGAATTCCCTTGCCTTGTTATCGCTACGTGAAAATGTCAATTTTCATCCAAAATGTATAGACTAACTGCTCCCAATGGAGCTTTATCTTTATAAAAAAATATTTGACTAGATGATAATAAAAACATCTGTATTCCGCCCAAAATTATTGGCGTATGTATAAGTAGAAAATTAAGAAATTTAGATTTGTTAAAAGGTGGAAACGGACAATTCTTGAGAAAGTAAATAATCCGAGAGAAAAGTTAGAGGTAGAAAAACAAAACTCAAAGCTTTATAAACAAATTAATTATTGTTAACTAATTGTGTAGAAATTAAAACAACTCTGACCAGTTTATAACGATTTACAGTTGAGGCTAAATATTTACAATATCGACAACCTGAAGACTTAGATTAATTCCGAAATACAATTATATGGATTTATATATGATAATTGAGTTAAAATTAACATTTCGTGAAAGAATATTCAGGGTTTGTTTATTTCGATGGAAAGTTTTATTTGAGTGGCTATTTTCACGGCGATTGATTTAAATTTATATTTTAGTCGTAACAAATTATTGAAATTAATGCGACTATTCATAAAGTTTAGCTCTCTCTGTAACTTTAAATTTACATCCTAGAACCCATTTTGCAACTCACATATTTAAATTAAATTAACTGTCAGATTTAATGTAAATTTAAAATGAAATGAAAATGTCGCGTAAAGTTATATTTTCGATGTTTTTATTGTAAAGAAATTAAGGCCGAATACAATTGGCCCCACACTATATTTACGGCAACAATTCAGATTTTAAACTCATAACACCCTATGCTTCTGTATACAATCAATCCGACCAACTTTGCCGTTGTAAAAAGATGAATCGAATTTAACATTTGTCGCCGACAAAATTATGGGGACGTCATAAAATTTTCGTCACTCAAGGGAAAATTAAAGAAAGTATTAGGAAATATATGATAATTGGTAACAAAAAATGTTATATGTGGCTCACCGCCCGACTGTCAAAATCAAATGAAAAATAAATGATGTTTAGAACAACAAAGTGTGCGAAATTGTATATAGAGTGCAACATTGTCGCCGTAATCTGCCGACGAAAATGTTGTGTCGGGCCAATTGTATTTTGCGCTTAAACTTAACTTTCTTGTCGCGTTCATTTATGTCGGAACATATACCCCGAAGCAAGAGATAAGCATCCCCTATCCAAAATGGGTATTTTTAGCCGTCGCTCGTCCATTTTGCCCCCTCCAGGGGTCCTCAAACTTTGTGTGAAACTTTTTTCCGGGATGTGTGTACCTCAAATGAAAGGTAATGAAGAGTGCATTCCAAAATATATATAGCATGATGGGGTTTTCCTCCTCACCCTTCGATTTATACCCCATCGAAAAAAAGTGGAATTTATAAAAGTGGTTTGAAATGACTGCTGACGCTGTTTTAATTACAAAATTTCATTTTATAATTTTCATATAACCTCACTTTTCTGACGAAACAAAACTTGAGCTACAAACCAATTTTACTTATGAGCCAGGGGTCCTCTCCCCAGCCACACCCCGCTTTTTCCTACCGCCTCGTTTTTGTTGATTTTTTCAGCGAAAACTCGCCTCACACTTTTTGATGTACAGTGTGACCTCGGTAATCGCAACTATAGTAGACAGAGCCTGTTGCAATGACCGAGTCAGTTGCGTTAACCGAGTCCAACATTATCTGTCAAAAAGGGAAACATAAGTTCTTAAACAATATAACAGCTCTAAAAATAGGATAAAATCTCTACCATTTTTCATACGCTTTTCATACATCAAAGTTCAGTCGGGTTAGCCTCAAGAAAATTCAACTGGAATATTATGATCCAATTCAAAAATTCCACTTTGAGAGTTTATAATCTCGCCATACACAAAATGTAGTTTTCGTGTGTTTATACCCGTATGGTGAAACCAAAGGGTATACTAACTTTGCCTTACCGTTTGTAACGCCAAGAACCCGTCATCACACACAAAAATGAATTACACCAGTGTGTTTAGAATGATAAAAATAATTAAATTTTGCATGTCCGTCCGTCCGTCTGTCCGTCCGTCTGTCTGTGGCGCGGATTGCGGGCGCACGGATTGAGCTAGAGACTTGAAATTTTGCGCAGATCCGTTTTTCGTAAAATGCAAGGCTAAGTTCGTTAATGGGCAAAAATGGACCATTAGGGGGGGTACCCCCCATACGAACGAAAACGTTTTTTGTGAATATCTCAAAAACGGTGCATCTTATCAAAAAAGTCCAAGAACAAAAGTTATTCAGGATATTATTCTACATAAAACTCCCATACATCAAAATCCGATTGGAATAAATTTTAAAAAATCTTATTGGAAAGTTTGATTCAAAGTGGAATTTTGATACAACTGTTCGAATTTTACGAATATCACCATACGGGTTTTCAATAATTGCCAGATTGGCTATTATAGCTTTTGTTATGTTTTTTTGTTGGCACAGACTTGTTTTGTAACAGCCATTCTTTAATAAATAAAAACAAGGAACAGAGAATAAAGTCAATAAAAGATTTCCTGTAACTATTTTTTATCTTTTTTTGGCCGAAACAGTATTAGATTATAAAAAAATTGCGTTAATCGAGTCAACCTTATTTGGAAGTTGCGTTTATTGAATCAACACTGTAAAATTTTAGGTGTTGCGTTAACCGAGAAGTTGCGTTCTTCAAGGATTGCGTTTACCGAGGTCACACTGTAGTTTGAAAACAGGTAGAGGTATATCTTTGATTCTTTTCATATTATTATTTGGAGTATTAAGCGCAGTTTCTGGTAAAAAAAATTCCTTTCCCCTCATTCCACGAATTCCACTTTTTTCAGTGGGGTACCAATCGAAGGGTGAGGGGGAAAACCCTATCATGCTATATATTTTTGGAATCTTCATTACCACACACCCCCCTACCACCTCCCAGAAAAAAGTTTCATACAATGTTTGAGGACCCCTGGAGGGGGCAAAAGGGGTGAGCGACGGCTAAAAATACCCACTTTGGAAAAGGAATGCTTCCCCCGTCTTCTATATAGGAAAAATTTATAGCGTCAATGGCCGCGTTCAGACGTGGTGGAAACTGGTTGACTTCACCAACTTTACACTCGATTTTTCTGGCCAGACGCTATCGGGTGTATGCTGGGAATTCATCTGCTGGCTAGGCAGGGTGAACTTGGTTGAAAACACATACACACATAGAGTTCAATGGTGGGGGCTCACAAAATTTTTCTTGCTACACGCACACATTGACACAGCATGTGTAAATACACTGCAGCGCAAAAGTTGAAAAACACTACGTGAGAACGCAAGCAGAGTTTTTCACCCAGAGTAACTCGGTTGATTTCACCTACGTTAGAACGCGGCCATTGTCGCTAAACTGAACCACAGTATACAGTAAACAAACTTCATACATTAAATGTGAAAATAACCTGTGTAACCGAAAACGAATAACCCAGAAATACCCAAATCTAGGCATTCTAATTGGTTAGAAAAATCTTAAATTTTTGGGGTACAAAGAATGAACAAGCAATATGACCACAAAGGAATCTAATCAAAGTGAAACAGAGAAAGAAATATACTGTTAAAGATGAGAGCCGCAACGACGTTACCAGATTAGTCAGTTGCGAAATGTATTGTTTGCCTTAGAAATTAAATACAATTCTAAAATAAGTTGCAAATTATGTTCGTTTGAATATAGAAAATTAGAAATTCAGTCCAAACTGGTACTGCATTTTTTCTCAAACGTTATTATTGCTTTGAAATTAGCATCACGTCGTTTGTAAAATGATTTTGATGGACCGAAGATTTGATATTAATTGCTTTTCTACTATATCCTGACAATTTAAATTTTCTATTCAAATTTTCAACCTAAAATGAAGAATATTTGTACTTTTATAAGAAATGGTGGTCAAAACAGATTTCAATTTTTAAATTTCCCTCCTCTGAAATATAAAATCAACAGGAGAAAAATCAGATACGGCAATGCCGTTGCAATTGTTTCTTTCAGTTGCTCTGATTTGATGGGAAACGAGTCGGGTGGATTTCGGTTTCATTATTTTTCTCAATTTCCTGTGAAATGAAGTGAGTGATTTAAACAGAAAGTTTATAATTTAGTATGTTTCCATACTATTTCGTGTATTCCGCTGATATTTTATTTAGCTTTTAATCTTTATGCCGACTAAATTTCACGCAAAACACATTGCGAAATGCAAAAGATACCGATCAGCTGTGTCGCTTTTGTTTACAAATTTTCGGTTACACGCATATATGACTGTGCTGTTTGCTCTCGTGTTTTCTGCCTATAAATATGGTATGTTCTTTTTACTCTTACATAGTAAATTGGGTTATTTTCGAGTTTGCTTACTGTATACTGTGACTGAACTCTTGCCAAAAGTCCTTCGTCCATAGAGGGGAGCCGGGAGCTTTTTGTTTTCTGACCAATTTTAAAACTGTGAACGCCAAAAGCAGTCTCCCGAAGAGTTGTTTCCAAAAAGTATTTGTTCGCTCCAACCCAATACCAAATATGCGTATGGGACTAAAAACAAATAAAATCTCTAAAATGTATTTTTTTAACTCCGGAGCACTCAAAATGCATTTTGAGCCACTTTTGTATTTTTTGGGTCAGTGACCACTCTAACCACCACCCACTAAAATGCATTGTTTTTGCATCCAGGACTCGTATAAGATATTTCTTTGGATGCAGAAACTCTTAAGAAGCCTTTTTGGACGATTTTTATATTTTTGAGGTCCGAGACCTGCTTTTTATATTTTGAGGGTCCGAGCTGACACCCTGACCTCCCTGAACGTCGACGAAATAACGAGACAGCGTCAGTGACGTGCCTCATTTTTTTGCTATGGGATTACATGGAGCGACGCCATCTAGTGTATATATCTGTGGTTGTAACATTTGGTCCTTGAACTATAGATTATGATTAACCCTAATCCTCCCAGGTTGAGTCTTTGGGACTCATTTCAACTTTGCTTTGGATGCCACCAAATGGAAATCAAGTCCGTTTACATCTGGACGAACGTGCTCACATAACATTATGTGAAAAAAAAAATATTCTAATACTGTTAAATTTATTGTTTTATATATAACTTTCATATGAGAGCGCGGGACTCATCCTAGGTGTTTTTGTTTGTAAATTAACCCAGGATGATTAGGGTTAAAAAAAGTATTTGTACTGAATACTTTTTTTAATCACAATCTACTGTAATAGCTGTAAATCACAGTGGCAGTGCAGTTTCACACTATTCCTGTATATTGTTATCAAAATATACAATTTTACAAAACAATTAACAGCCTCTGTTTTTTCGATTCGACTTTTCGCGATCCCATTGTAAATGTTATTCTTACTAAGTACCTTGCGACAGCTACTATTCAATTTTGACGATATTTATATATTTGTGTTTTCTTTAATATTTTCTGGGTTATGGAAATAATCGTGGGATTTTTTTGGAGTCAACCTCCGGAAAAAGTTGCAAATACTAACTTATTAGAACGCTGCGAAGAAGTGGAGTGTTTCAAACTCTGCACCAGCACTAGGCGTTTTCTGTTCTGTATAGTTAATATAACCCCTAAATAAAAAAAACTAATGACAAATGTAGTTATTTTTGTATCCCCGCGTTTCCAATTACATCACTAGATGCTGTAGAGTTTTGCGTTGGCATTGAAACTCTCCTTATGGCCCTCATTACGAAATAATAATCTGAATGTTCTGATCTCTAAAAATTAGAGATGGGCATTAACATTTTTTAACTAAGTGCTATTATATACCAAATGCGTTGTCGCATTGCGCGATAAATCAAACAGTCTTTATTTTATTTTTATTGTTTTATTAGTTGAAATATAATTAGGCTGTTCATTTCCATAGCGCAATATATTGGTAGTATCAGACATGGGCTACTTTTACTGCGCTGCTTTTGTATTGTAACTGCAAAAGTAGCGTGCGGTGTTCACACACAATACACAAGTCAAATGCAGCACGCGTCTTGCAGTCAAAAAGTTGCAATGGTAGTCACACATACAGCATAGCTTTGTTGCTCCGCAGCACAGATTCACAGTTTTGTTCCATGTGTATTTGCTCGACCTGAAAAATTTTTTTTTTCAAGTTTGTCGCTGTAGAAAGGTTTTTTACGTCATACAATGTTTAAATATAGTGATCCGGTGATATCCGCAGGTTCTTAGTCCCATACAACATTGGTGAGGGGAAAACGCCTGACCAAATGAAGTTGTTGAATAAAACCCTGGAAACTAAACAAAATACGCATTTTCCCCTTTTATCACATTTTGCCCCGTGTTTGCTTTCAATTGAAATAATTTTAGAAATGTGAAAAATCCAGTTCAATGTATCCATTTTTGTTGGTACTTCTAGTTCTAACAAAGTAACGCCGCAAAAGTTTCAACCTGATGAAACGGCAGCAGCTATGTACTTTTCAATTTTAGTGGTCACACGTAGTTACTTTTTAGGTTGCGCTGCATGAAAAAATACTGCGGCTTCTTCAAAAGCTGTGCAGTTTTCTGGGTTGCAGAGGGGTTTAGACTTTACAGGATGCAGGTAGCGCAGTTTTTCGTCATACGGGTAGCACAGTTTTTCGTGAAAAGTACCCAAGTCTGATACTAACATATGATTTATCAATGTTTGAAGTTTTTATATCAATGGAACTAAAAACCTTATTTAAAAAATCATGTTCTAAAAACAAATTTAAGAAATTATAGTGAAAAATATACACTTTGTGATTCCCAATATTTAAAAAGAAAGTTAGACCAAATCATTGATTGATTAAATTGCTATAAAAAAGAAGTTAGTTCACTTATCGTGCCAATATATAAACTTTAATATAAGAATTACTAACTAAAAATTTAAGAGATTTTCTTGTTTGGTTAAATGGAGATTTTTTAAATTTGAATCGATGAAAAATGGAAGTGTTTAACTCAGATAACCTCCATGTAAAATAAAACGCAAAATTTTTAAAAAGAAAACTACTTAAGGGAACTCAAGATTGGTACCGGAAAAAATTAGTACTAATTTAAGAAACTAATTAATATTGTTAACAACTTATGTGGATATTAATTGGCTGTGAACGTATAAAAATTAATATCTCCTTTAGAATATTTAATAAATAATATAATATAAATAAAGAAGCAACATATTTAAAACTTACATATTTATAACATTAACGGACGGAATATAATTGATCCGACACTACATTTAAAACAAAGTTTTCATATACAATTCCGCACACTTTGTTGTTCTAAGCGTAATTTGCTTTTCATTTTATTTAGACAATGGGACGGTGAGCCGCATATAACATTTTATATTTCAATTATCATACATAAAAGGAATGTGAATTTGAGCAACACAGCATACGAACTATATATTTCCTAATACTTTCTTTAAGTGACGTAATTTAGATTTTATAACGTCCGCAAAAGATTTCATTTTGAATCAACCATGAAATTTTGTCGGCGAACTGACCAACAAAAGTTAAATTCGATTCAACTTTTTACGACGACAAAGTTGGTCGGATTGATTGTATACAGAAGTATAGAGAGCTACGATTTTAAAATTTGAAATGTCAACGTAAATGTTGTATTAGGCCAATTGTGTTTAGCGCTTAAATTAGATAAACTTTTTAAATCGAAAATTAGCAGTAGGTATTAAAAATAAATACGAAAAATCCATTCCTGTCAATATTATTCTAGTCGCCTTAAAAATTGTTTTAAAAAAATTAATATATTAATTTAGTTCAATTGTATTAAAACTGATAATTATTAAAATATATTTTGTTTCGAATGTGATTAGTTTTTAATTTCGACCGTAAATAATTTCTGCCTCAGCGGCCTTCATTATAACAGCAAAAGCTATAGCCGGGTAAGGTATTGGAATCGGCCTATCGATGGATTTTGCTGATTTTCTGAAGAAGGTTGGCTATGAAACTTAAGTTTTAACAAAGTTTCAATTCAAGAAAATACTTGCTTTTTTTTAATTTTTTCAAATACTTCCAGTCCGATTTTTTTTTTTTTTTTGAAATTTTTCAACAATTTTTATTTAGGTAAGACTGTTTTTGGTAATTTTTTCAGCATCCTCCATTCTTAAATATGTTTTTTATTACGTTTTAGTTATTCTGTATCTAAAATATGCTAATCTTAGATTGCAAAAACAATAAAATGTTTGATCCTTTATTAATAGACTTAGAATTAATTTGCTTATGTTTTTTTATGAAAAATATTTGTTAAGTTTTTGATTTTTATATTATCTTTTGTGTATACATGATTATTTTTACAGTAGAAATTTTTTTTAGTTCGGTAATAGGATACAATTACTTACCTCATTTTTAATAAATTAGGGTCAAAGTGGGTAAATGTAAACAGGGGTAATTGTAAACACTATTGGTTGTCCCCAAACTGCTATTCCTTCTTAGCTTATCTAGACAATATATTGGAAATTGATCTTTTGTCTCACTGCGGACACGTGGCACAATAGATCTAAGAGAGGGTTCGTTCTGTAGGAGCTGTCAAAAAAAGTGCTTCTTTTTAGTGTGATTTCAGTTTTCCTAAGAGGGAAAAGAATTATATTTTGAACGGATTTTTAAAAGAAGGATGTATGTTTTAGCTTAATATACGAACAATATAGTTGCTTGAAATAGGTTATATATGTTAATTGTTGGCTATAAACAAACTGTAAAAAATTATTGTCTGTTTACATTTACCCCCTCATTTGTAACCTCATGTCCAAATGTAAACACTATAATGGGGTTAATGTAAACAATTTCTGGCAAATGTAATCACCCTTTTTATACCCGTATGGTGAAACCAAAGGGTATATTAACTTTGCCTTACTGTTTGTAACGCCAAGATCCTGTCATCACACACAAAAATGAATTATACCAGTATGTTAAAAAAAAATTAACTTCTGCATGTCCGTCCGTCCGTGTGTCTGTGGCGCGCGTTGCGGGCGCACGGATTGAGCTAGAGACTTGAAATTTTGCGCAGATACGTATATAAAAAAAAGGATAAAAAAAAGGTGTTTACATTTACCCCATTTTTCAAAAATTTGAAAAAAAATATAGGGGTAAAAGTAAACATCCAATTTTGTAAAAAATTAAGGACCTATAATTTTGAAATCACATGGAATGGACAATAAATAGACAAGAAATTTTAACATAATATATCAAAACTCCGCTGTTAGTGATTTAATTTAAAAAAAACCATTACAAAGTTGAAAAAATATCCAAAAAGTGAAAATCGTTTACAATTACCCCCCTTGACCCTACCACGTTTGATCAAAATTAGAGACCCGAATTTTCTGTAAAATACAATTTCAAAAATTTATTCATCATTTAATAAAATTTTGTAAATTAAAATAGACAAAAAAGTCCCTAAGGTTCCGGTAATAGGACGATTTACCTTATATTGAAAAATTAATACTCGTCGCTACTTTAATTAACAATGATATTTAGTGGTTTGTCTACAAACAGTGTGTTCAATATTTCAGCTGGGTGTAAGATGTTTCCGAGGTATCTGGAATGAGACATATAATATATTATGTCGACTATATGCGAACAACATTCAACTAATTTTTTATTAAGTTAGCAATTTTAAAAAAAAATTGAAAAACTAAAATCCTAAAAGGGAGATTTAAAGACCCAAAACGATCATTTTCATGGATTCTTTGCATCCAATGTTGATATCAATTATAAATTTTTATAAGACCAAATTAATTCATTAGTAAAGTTCTACGTTTTATTAAATCATTTGTTCGTTCTAATTCTAAAAAAAGACTTCGAAATAGGTCTAGATCATACTCCAGAGAAGGTTTATGTTTTTATCACTTTAAATATAAAGATAAGTCATTTGAATGTATTAAACCCTGTAGTTATAAAGAAAATTCGTCGGAAAACCAAATAGCCATTTGATCAAGCCGGCCGATAAATTTGGCGTAGAATCAAGTCGTCTTTTTCATTTTTGATAACATCACTAATTGTTCTTATCTTGTTGATACTAGTGCTAATGTTTCCATTTGCCCAGTATCCATAATTTCATAAAAGTAAATGTAGTCTAAGTTCATCATCGGTAAAATTATTTGCTGCCAATAGTTCTAAGATTAATACTTTCGGTCGTCAAATTTTAAGTTTAGATCTTGGACTTAGACGAAAATTTTCATTTCCTTTCTATGTATATTGCCGAGGTTATACGTCCAATTTTAGGTCCTTTGTTATTAATTTCGATCTTTGTTATTAAAAATAAAAATAAAAGTCTTATTGACAAAAAAATATCTTTAACTTCAAATGGCAAAATTACTGTATATGAAATATCTAGTTTGTCAAAATCGAAGCCAAAGTGATCTGGAAATGCAAATTCGCAGCAGTTACTAGTAATCCACACCAGCCACGATTCCCGTCACTGTCGCTGTTACGTCTGGGGTGCGTTCTTTTATTCCCGAGTAAAGTAAAGGTTGGGTTTGTCAAAGTTAGAACAGCTGATTGCCAAAGTTGAAATTTTACCGACGTTAACTCTGATTAAAAGAACGCGATTTGGTTAACTTTGACAGCAGTGATGTGCACAACAATACATTAAAAAAAATAGAATTCTCCTTGATGTCGTATTTCTACAAGGACCACAATAAAATCCTCCACAATAAAATCCTCCATTATTCTGCACAAAACTCATTCGAAACTACGGGACGAATTGACAGTTGATTGACAGTTGTAACCGTCTCGGTTAACTTTATCGCGTTCTTTAATTACAATTAAAGTTAACTTTCTCCAACTCAGCTCTCGAGCAGAGTTGAGAAAAGTAACTTTGACAGCTTAACTTTGGCATTTAGGAACGGCAGTAAAGTTTACTTAGCGTTAACCGTAGGCATTTAAGAACGCATTTCTCTTTACCGCGGTTAACGACGGTTAATAAAAGAACGCACCCCTGATGTTACGTCTAGTATAGATTGAAATGACAGATGTTACGACAGAAAAGTCTGACAGTTTTTGCTGACATCTTTGCTAACAGAAATGGTGACGGAAATTTGGCATCCGTGAATTTAAGATGGCGGATTGTAATTTTTCACGTGCAGGGACGCTCCGTTCTATAAACGAATACTGTTTAAAAGTAATTTTTACAAAGAAATGATTTGAAAAAGACATCGTGGGAGCAGCTGGAGGCCAAATTTCATTTTAGTACGAAAATTTTGAAGAAAAAAGTGAAATCACTGTGATCGTCATATTTACTACTCTCAGTTGTTTACTGCTCAACGCATTTCTGAAACTGAAACTTCATGCCAGAATCAGCCCACCTACGTCACAACAAAATTTTCTAATGACATTTCTGTTAACAGTTCTGTCAATGTTTCCGGCAGGTCTGGATGGTGTGTTAAAAATCGACTTAAGATGTTTTGCCTTCTTGCCCCAAACATATCGAAAAAATCGCGCTATTGTGTTCTTAGTTTGTTTCGGAATATATACTGAACAAATAATGAATTTAAATTAATATTTTAGAGATATTTTCACAAATATAAATTATGCTATTTTAGCACAAATTTACATAATTTTAAGTTATACACTTTTTAACACTTTTTTGTTGCACGGTGGTTAATAGGCCCAGCGTTTTCGAAACAAGTATTCATAAATTATTACAACGCTTTCCGTTTTGAATATTTTATTGGCTTCTTAAGATCAAAAATTACTTTACAATTTAAAGGTATTTCACTAAAAAAAAATCTTTTAGGGCAGATTATTGGAAATCAAACGACAGAAAATTTTGTGATTTTTGTAAATGCTGGATAACTGATAACAAATCGGTAATAATTTGAATAATTTATAACCTCAGAATAGATTTTTTCATTAATTACTTACTATGCATATCATTTTCAGAGTGTTGCATTCCATGAAAATGGACGACGCCACAAAGCCAATGTGGCTAAACGAATATCAGAAATCAGCCGAAGCAGCGCTAAGTCGGAGAAGGAGAAGCAAAAAATGGACCAGGAGCTACGAAAAATGGAGGAGGCCGCAATGCGTTCTTATGCCATGGACATAAATATGAAAAGTGATCTAACCGCTCAATCGATAAATGCTGTGATGGAAGCAGGACCATCTAACAGACCACCAGCAGCAATTGGTGGTCAAGTGGATCCTTTACTGCCGCCCAACAGCGGTTTTGATTTCGACGACAAATACATTAACGGAAAAGCATTGGCGACTAAAGTACCGGAAATTCTTGAGAGCTCTATGTGGGTTGAAGCGAAAAGTCCAGAAGAACACACCTATTACTGGAATGTAAAAACAAATGAGTCAATTTGGGAGAAACCGAAGGAAGGCTTTATGCCAATTGATGAATATAATCGAATCAACGAAATCGCTGTGGCTCAGCAACAACTTCAGCTGCAAAATGAGTCCAAGAAATTCCAGGACAGCGCGCCTGAAGTAGTGGCCAAATATCGGCGTGAACAAATGAAAGCCCTTCGCGGAGTAGATCCAGACGAAAAAGTGAAGTCTCAAAAGCGAGAAACATATAAAACGGAACAAGATATCCAAGGTGCCGCTCCAATTGGTGAATGGCAAACTGTAGTTCACAAGTGAGATTTTTGTATATCATCAAAGAATAATAAGAAAATACTCGAGTAACAAATATTTTTAATGTATAAAAAATATTTCAAGCGTTATCTAGTTATCTCATTTGTCTTGTAACCACACTAAATGCTTTTGAATGTGTGTCCAGAAATGTCAAAAAAAATTGCAGGGAGTTACGAGAATAAAAACATAACAAAAGCTATAACTACCAATCTGGCAATTATTGAAAACCCGTATGGTGATATGGCATTGTTCGAAGTTTAAGTAAACGGCGAACAGTTGTATCAAAATTCCACTTTGAAGTCAAACTTTTCAATAAGATTTTTTTAAATTTATTCCAATCAGATTTTGATGTATGGGAGTTTGATGTAGAATCATATCATCAATAACTTTAGTTCTTTTCGCTCGTATGGGGGCCCCCTAACGGTCAATTTTTGCCCATTAACGAACTTAACCTTGGATTTTACGAAAAACGAATCTGCGTAAAATTTCAAGTCTCTAGCTCAATCCGTGCGCCCACAATCCGCGCCACAGACGGACGGATGGACATGCAAAATCAATTTTTTTATCATTCTAAATAGGCTGGTGTAATTCATTTTTGTGTGTGATGAGGGGATCTTGGCGTTACAAACGGTAAGGCAAAGTTAATATACCCTTTGGTTTCACCATACGGGTATAAATATTGAATGTGTTTATGCACATAGTTTTAAAACTCTAAAACTACTAAATACAAATACCCGAACTCTAATGTATTTAGAATGCCTGTATTTTGTTTTTCTAACTATTTGATTTAATTCATATACATAATAATAATTAGTGTTTATTAGTTAATTACGTTGATTTTTTGAACGCGGCGTAATGCCGTGGAATAAAGTTGAAAATAATGAACATTTAAGAAAAAACTACAAATATAAACCAAATAAAAAATATCAAAGTGCAACCATATTTTTTGAGGGTGGTCCGGTCCGGTTTTGGTTCAAAGGTAAATTGGATTTTGGTTTTGGTTCCAAAAAATTTCAAAATTTGGTTCTGGCTTTGGTTAACTAAGGGCTCGTGCAAAACGGTCCAATTGCAAGCTAATTCTAGTACTTTTAATACTAGATTGCATCGCGAGATGGAAACTTTTCAATAAAAATAGGAATTAGAAAACCTGTTTACATCTCTGAAAAATACATTTCACTTAAGTTTATGTTAATCAAGTTGAAATATAGTACATAAGTGCGTACACTTTATATTCAAGATGTAGTTTTCTGAGCATAAGATACCATTTTCAAAATAAGTACTACAGACTCGATTAATTCCCACACCTTCATTGAGCTACGCAATTTTTGTCCAGAGATCTATTATCCGGAAAAAATGACTTTGCTTATTTTCCATAATTACATACATTCAACCAAATTGATTTGCTTAGATAAATAATTACGTGAGAACTTTACGACCTTACAGTTTTATAATGTGAAATACAAACTTTAGACATTTATTAAAAATCAAATATTCGCCCCTTTTGCAATTTTAAATCGAATGAAGAAAAACCTTGAAAGTGACAATACTGAACTCAATAAACTTGAAATTGAAATTAGTGTCGAATTTGTTTTGGATTTTTGGTGATTTTATTATGTAAAATCAAATGTGTTGTGATATGTTATCGTTATGTTAAGCGGATAAGTGGCGGAAACTATCGGATGTTCCAATTGCTTGGACGTTTAATGATTTTTGACATCTGTTTTCAGGTTTGACAATTTCAGGCTTTGGCAATTTCAACCATGGAAAGACTAAAAATCGAACAACGTGTTAAAGTTTTTTAAACCTATTACGAAAATGGGCGTTCAAACAAAAGTGAATTTCGCACGCATCATCTCTCGAAACAGCGAAGTCAATTGGTCACCAAGATTGTATGATTTGACGCCTTTGAACTTCTTCCTTTGGAGTTATCTCAAGAGTAAGGTCTATGCCAAGAAGCCAATAACAATCCAACAGCTGAAAGATGAGATAATATGGCATATTCGTGGATTAAATAACTGAAGGATAAGATAATAAGGCATATTCGAGGAACAATTATGCAGAGATGTAATCGAAAAATTTTGATCATCGAGAAGAAGTGTGCCGCCGAAGCCTTGGCGAACAATATTATCTTTCACACATAATTGTCATGTGCCAAATAACATGATACAAAAAAAATTTAACAAATAACACTGTCTTATTTTCTATTGACGTCGGTCCAAGCCATTGGAACATCCTATAGAATTGCGGTTAAAAATGCAGATCATTGTTGAATTATGAGAGAATTTTAGTACAAAGTCTAGTTTTTGTGGGTTAAAGTCATTTCTTTCGGATAATAAATCTCTGGACAAAAATCTGTAGTACTTATTAACCTGTAGTAGGTCGCAATGCAATCTAGTATTAAGTGTACTAGAGTTAAGCATGCAATTAGACCGTTTCGCTCATGCCCTTAGATAATGAAAACCAGAGCCAAACACCAGGCTGAAAATTTTGCTCAGAAATTTTGCTAAGCCGTCGCTGCTAAAACGATGTGAAAAATTCATTTTACACTATACTACACTAGATGGCGTTCTTGTAGTCTCCACTTATTTTACCAACATTTTTATCGTTCGGCACATTTAATTTCGAGTAAAATTTTGACAGATTGCGTGCATACTGTGTTTTGTTTCGTTTTTTACACAAAGTGGAATTTGATGAGCTGTGATGCTGCAAGGGAGGTAAAGCATTCGGTACAAAGCCCGTTTGAAATTGAGGACCCAATTCGAACCAGCCATGAGACTGGGAAATTGAGGACCCAATTCGAACCAGCCATGATTTCACAAAACGAGTAAAAAAACGTACAGAGCCCAAAGCCTTGCTTTTTGTTGTTGAAAAAAAGAAATTAGCTTCCCTAGAATATTTTTTCATTACAAAACATATCAGCAAACTGAAATAGGGATTATTATTACACTTTCTTCATTAAATTAAAAAAAATTGACATCTGTAGTAAAGCGACGCTTTGTTTTTCGTTGTATTAAATTTTTCGTTGTACAGACGGTGCTCTGTTCTCGTGCTTGTGAAGCATTTCAACTAAGAGAGATGTTGCACAAATTATAATATCCACCATTTCGTCGTCGCTTATATCCATATTTTTTATTTAAAAAAAAAGAACTAGAGAAAAGGTAAAAATCTTTTTGTTCGCCTTTAACATCTGTCAATTTGATTTCTCCACCATTTTTTTCTTTTCAGTTTCTGCTACGATTTAAATGTACCCATTTGGAGACCGCGTTAAAATTCAATTTTACTCGAACTTCATACTAGGCTTTAGGAACCAAAACCAAAATCCCGGAATCTAATTCACCCTTAAACCAAAACTGAATCACACTCAAAAAACATAAAGTTCGCATCTCTGAGATTTTTAAATATGGTTTATATTTGTAATTTTATTTTTTCCTACCTTAAGCTTGTCCCGCAATAACGTGCAACGCGGCGCGGCGCGGTGACAGATGGTAGTAGAAACTATAGGTTTATAAGAGTTGGTCTATAATTGCGCGCTGATCAATCGCGGGAACCGCGCGGTTGGAAGCTGTAACATAACAGAGATGTCACAAGTGGTGAAATATGGTACTTTAATATGAATTCGGGAAGCTCGGTATATTATCTCTGCCATCTCCAAACAGTTATTTACATATTCTGAGTGTTGTAACAAATATTTTTATCAAGTGGAAAGATGGAAAATAACTTTGAAAACGTATTCGTAGCGGGAAATGAAACCGAAAAATTATAAATCTTCAAATTCTCAGCGATTTGTAGGTTATGAGAACACAAATTCAGCTATCACCGCGCCGCATCCGCACTGCGTAATTGGGGTTTAGGAAATGACTGCGGCTGTCGCCCTGCCGATGCCGCTCTGAGCTAACCGCTCTGCACCGCTGCCGCCCCGCGCCAATTGATGGACAAGCTTTATTCCACGGCATCACGCCGCGTTCAAATATCAACGAAATTAACTTTTGAGCGTGATTACATTGGCGGAGGAAGGCATCTGACTTCACGAAATGTTGGGCAAGAGACGAAGTGGGAATGATGATACGAAAAGACGAACGAAAACTAAAAATTTCAGTTCAAGTGTAATATGAACGACGTGTGATTGGCTACCTATTCCCAGTTGTTTCGAAAAAATCATTCAGTTTGTAGACGCCAAAGCGTGCGCATCTCGAATAGTTTTTATTTACGCGTGCTATATTTATTTATGAAAAGTTCTACCCTTTTATTGTCTTTATACAATCACTAATATTATAAAAATTATTAATAAATTTAATTTGGGCACAAAATCCTACGAAATTCCGATAAATTATCTCTCACCACGATGTTGCTGAAATAAAAATGGCCCAGTTTTCATTTGTTCCCCTTGTCGGTGTGGGGTTCAGTTTATCTCGTGTAATCACAAAAGGTCCAAGCAGTCGGTTTATTCAGTCCGTGTGTAATCACAGTCTTTAGGTAGAAAAACAGAATACAGACACCAGAGTTCAGGTATTTGCATTTTTTTAATTTTACCGAATTAAAATTATGTACATAAACACATCCAATATTTTTATTCTGCACACATTCAAAAGCATTTTGTGTTCTTACAAGGGAACTCGAGTCTTTTCTTGTTATTCTTTCTTAATTTTTTCACTGTTTATAAATAAATCATTCTTTTAGGGTGGAAGAACATATTGACCTACAATTACCCCGGCAAATTAATCAGTATCCAACTCCTATCGTCAGTGCACCGGAATTTCAATTAGAGCCACCGGTTAAAAAATTCAAAGAAAAAATGATTACAAAACTAGAGCCTGATAATGGTGACTCCAGCAATGTTTTCAAGAAGCGAAAAAATGTCAACCGTGGAAATGCAAGACAAAGATTAGATGTAGATTGATTAAAATAAAATCGAAATTTGTTAAAGAATTGAGTTTTCGAAAAATATGTATTTGCCAGAACCAACGAAGTATATACAATGGAAGTATAATCTCCCATAATACGCTAACTAGTAATCCACACCTGCCATGAAAGCTGTCGCTGTTACGTTTGATGTTATGTCTAGTGAAGATTGAAAAGTCATCTGTTACGACAGAAAAGTCTGACAGTTTTTGCTGACATCTTTGCTAACTGGTAACAGAAATGGAATTTAAGATGGCGGATTGAAATATTTCACGTGCAGAGACGCTCTGTTCTATAAACGACTACTGTTTAAAAGTAATTTTTACAAAGAAATTATTTGAAAAAGGTATCGTGGGAGCAGCTGGAGGCCGAATTTAATTTTAGTGCGGAGATTTTAAAGAAAAAAGTGAAATCACTGAGATCGTCATATTTACTATTCAGTTGTTTACTGCTCAACGCATTTCTGGAACTGAAACGTCATGCCAGAATCAGCAGCCCACCTACGTGACAACAGACTTTTCTAATGATATTTATGTTAACAGTCCTGTCAACGTTTCCGGCAGGTCTGGATGGCGTGTAAGAGCCAACGCACACGCTTCATCTCGTCGCGGCAACTTTTGGTCCTCAAAGGCCGCGTTCAGACGTGGTGGAAACTGGTTGACTTCACCAAGTTTCCACTCGATTTTACGGGTCAGACGCTATCGTGTGTATGCGGGGAATTCATCTGCTGGCTAGGCCGGGTGAACTTGGTTGAAAACACATACACACATAGAGTTCAATGGTGGGGTTCACAAAATTTTTCTTGCTACACGCACACATTGACACAGCATGTGTAAATACACTGCAGCGCAAAAGTTGAAAAACACTACGTGAGAACGGAAGCAGAGTTTTTCACCCAGAGTAACTCGGTTGATTTCACCTACGTGGGAACGCGGCCAAAATACCTTTCCGACGTACACGTTTCTTCACTTTTTAGTAGGAAAAACTTGTTTACAACAAGCGATCGCTCGTGTGTGTGTGGTTCTCATATATGTGTTGTATTTCCAGCTCATTCCCTTTCTAGCTAGCACCGGTGCAACATCAACTGCCACAATAGAATCTGCCAACAATAGAAGAATAAGGACTGGTAATTTGTTATGGAATTTACCCTTTCCTACCTACCTGAAAAATAAAACTACCTGGAACTGGTATTTCATTATTTGCATTCAATTTTTGTTTATTTGGGATATGTTTACGAGTGGTGGCTAAGCACCGACTGACTCGATGAAATTACGCACACATGCATGCTGACGTGCTACACAAGCGACTTCGTTTGTGTGCGTAAAAGAAGACGAGAAGAACACTTTTCGAGTGGCAACTTTTCCCCTCTTGCCGCACTCGTTTCTTTCCTACAATTTGGTGAAGTTGCGGCATGCTGATGACCGAAAGTTGCTCCGTGTACGCCCATACTAAGAAATCAAATAGCGCGAAACACAGCTAGATTCTCTTTCGCACATTTTGACTCTCTCTTCCGAAATGGATCCCCTGATACCATTGAGCACGATTACACGCGCTTAGTGTGGCGCCACAAATCGACTCTTTACGGGCGAGGGACGAAGTGGGAACGATGACACGAAAAGTCGAACCCAAACTAAAAATTTCAGTTGCTCAAGGAGCGGTACGAATGCTGATTGGCTGATTCATTTCCACTTGTTACAAAAAAATCATTTACTCTGTGATTGTCGTAGAGTGCGTACATGTTGTTTAGCTAAAATTTGTTTATTCAATGGCAAACTGGAATAAAAGTCAGACAACGGTTTTGATTGAAGCATACGAGCAACACCCCGGTGTATCTGACACTCACAAACATGAAATTAAATACAAAAAAAACTTTTCACAAACACGAAATTAAAAACAAAATGCCCCAATTTCCATTCGTTTCATTTTCGTTTGGGTTCAGCTCAACCTGTGTAATTACGAGAGGTTCAGTGTGGAAGCTCAGTGTGTCTGCGTCTAATCGTGGTCATTACCAACCTTGACGAGTAGATAGGGATGTGTTAGCAACCTTATTTGAACAAATAGGGTTGACAACTAACCAAATCATGTGTTGATGTTTGAGGTTATGTTGAATGGTTCCTGAAGTATTCTTCATTCAAAATGCCAAATGGAGTGTATAAAACAAACGTGTCTATATCAAAGGACATGTTTGATTGATTCTAATTAAAAAATTAAAATTGCACTTCAAACTTATTATTATACTTTTCACATCGCGACACATTCAAAAACATTCGCGCCAAAATACTATCAGATGTCATTCATATAAAACACGAGTTGGCAATCTTTCATTCTCGTGTGATAAATAAGGCGATCGGTAAGAGAAAGAAAGATCAACATATGTGTTTGGCATAAATGACAGCAGGGGACTCTCAACTTTAACTTTGAAGTGAAAAAGTGTAATATATGCGTTTTGCACTAATTTTTTTCGCATTTTTGAAGAACCAAATGTGCGTACTAGATTTAGCAAGTAAAGACTAACTATCTGTGTAATTTTCATGTAATTTGAACATGACTGCAGGTGAATTGACATGAAATTTGTATAACGCAAAATGTTTACGAGTACAATTAGGTTGGCGACTACTGAATCCCCAAGTCAAATCTGCTGCCGTGCCATTTTTCGGCTCGGATGCTCTGTCCATTGTATATAAGTCAGTGGCCAGAACATAATTTCCAAACAAGCGAAGTTAAATTTCTTAAAATTTCGTTTCGCGCCAAAATGTATATTTGCCAAGTCAAGCCGAGTCAAATTTCTCAAAATTTCGTTTCTCGCCAAAAATTCCAGGTCCCAATTCCATTTGTTTCACGCCAAAATATGTGTTTGCCAGAACACAATTTCCAAGTCAAACCGAGTCGAAATTCTCAAAATTTGTCGCAACATGTTCAAGCAAGTTCAAATTAATTTACACGCAGAAGAAATCTAATTCGAGAAATATTTCACCAGCTGTCCAAGTTGAAATCTGTCTTCTTCTTCCTTTTGCAGCAGTCACGGATAAAAATCCAGCAAATTGCATTTGGCGCTACAATCGTATGCAGTAGAAATTCAGCGCATGCATATTGGATCAATTATGTACCGCACCGACCATTTTAGGAAGAGGTCCGAAAGCTTTCACTTTCTTCCCGGACCCCCAAAGGTCCCGGGCCGCAAAATACAAAAATCGTCCGAAAAGGCTTTTTATGAGTTCCTAAACCCAAAGAAATACCTTGTACGAGTCCTGGGTGCAAAAACAATCCATTTTAGTGAGTGGAGGTTAGGGGGGTCACTAACCCCAAATATACAAAAGTGGGTCAAAATGCATTATATGTTGCTTTTGCGTTGAATGAACGCCTGTGCGTGTATAGACTTACACGCACAGTGTAAGCTGCGTGTTAAAATCCACACAGTTTTTTATGCATTCCACACAGTTTCGTTTGTATTGGCCCAAACGAGTTGAAATTGGGCTCTTTGCCCACGTCTGCTATAGATAAAGATTTTAAGCGTGTGAGGAGCGTAGTGAGCCAGAGAAGGACATCTCTGATTCGAACTAAAAACACCATTAAAAATAATTCATTGTGTACACGAGATAAAAACGGTCATTGAAATGTTCTAGGAAATTACATAAAATACCCTTTTTAACAACTTCTTGTAACAGATTTTCAAAAAAATGTTTTAAAAAATAATTATAGTAAGGTAGGTCAGGGTAATAAGCCCAGTTGCAAAAAATCATACCGGCCAGGTATCGAATAGATATTTCATACACAGGTACACAATATTAAATGCAGTTCTGTACTCCAGAGGTAAACTGTCGTAACTGACATTTTGCAAATTACAGGAGAGCCATTTTTAGTTCGGAATTGCAAACTTTTTATTGTGTATGATTTTCGGTAATTATTTGAAACTTTTGTAGTTTATTTTATTTTAGGACATTGTTTAAACAAAATATTAGTTGATATAATATATACGTCCCCACAATGTAGTTACAACAATAACCCCAAAATCGCGGTTTTGGCAGTTACGACAGTTTACCTCTGGGGTACAGAGTTATTATGTGTAGAAATAATCTCCCACTCTACAACTATTTAATCCAATCATCATTACACATTTTTGATTGAAAAAAATTATTATCTTGGGAAATATTTTATATTTTACCCTAAAATTCTGAAGCGAAAATTTTATCCCCTTATCGTTTTCATGTATATTACACTACCTAATGTATAATTATTGATTAATGTTTAAACTTATTACTGTATTAAAATAAAAGCATAAATACTTCGCGGCTTATAAATACAAAGCAAAACAATGTTGATTCATTTAAAAGCAGTCGAAAATCATTTCGGATTTTCAATAAATATACAACAGTAATATATAACGGTTTATCTTGATACCGGTTTGAGATATTGAGTTCTATTAAAAGAGAAAATTGCAGGAAATTTTACTGTCTTCAACTTTTGTCATACATAAGACTACTGAAAACGCGTAGTTTCGGAGTTAACAAGAAAAACGAAATTGCGATCTTTAAAAAGCCGCCATTTTGGTTATTTCCGGTTAAGAGATTCACACCAAAAATTTATAGGATCATCCCATGCGAGGACCAAACATGACTGTAAAATTCCATAGCTCTAGCTTTGGAGAAATATTGTACACCGACTGTCAATCTAAAGGTAAATTTAGATGACCAGCATTTCAGCAAAAATACAAAATTTGCCGAAAAAGTGGAAAGAGACGGACATATCAAATGGAAAAAAAACATGAGAGGAAGCGAGACAACTATTATGTTAAAATTATTCCAATAACATTTTTCTGGCGAAATTTACTAAAAAGAATTTTTTAGCAACATTTCATTTCGTAAAATGTTTCTAAAAACCCAGGTATTTTTTCAGCAAAATTTTTGCTATTATAACAGCAAATTCCTTTGGGTGCGAAACTCTAAAATTTATTTTTGTGTTGGAATTGTTTTGACTATGGACGAAGCCACCAAGAGAAATATTTATTTAGTTATAATGATTTGTTTATAAATAAAAGTACCAATATTATTAGGAAAAATTTAAATATCGAACGAGATTCACGCCGAATGAGAGGATGACAACTGCCTGCAATATGAATTGGCGGAGGAATTTCAAGGTAGCGAGGAGTTTCAAGACGGTGACCCCAAATATACCCCAAATATACAAAAGTGGGTCAAAATGCATTATATGTTGCTTTTGCGTTGAATGAACGCCTGTGCGTGTATAGACTTACACGCACAGTGTAAGCTGCGTGTTAAAATCCACACAGTTTTTTATGCATTCCACACAGTTTCGTTTGTATTGGCCCAAACGAGTTGAAATTGGGCTCTTTGCCCACGTCTGCTATAGATAAAGATTTTAAGCGTGTGAGGAGCGTAGTGAGCCAGAGAAGGACATCTCTGATTCGAACTAAAAACACCATTAAAAATAATTCATTGTGTACACGAGATAAAAACGGTCATTGAAATGTTCTAGGAAATTACATAAAATACCCTTTTTAACAACTTCTTGTAACAGATTTTCAAAAAAATGTTTTAAAAAATAATTATAGTAAGGTAGGTCAGGGTAATAAGCCCAGTTGCAAAAAATCATACCGGCCAGGTATCGAATAGATATTTCATACACAGGTACACAATATTAAATGCAGTTCTGTACCCCAGAGGTAAACTGTCGTAACTGACATTTTGCAAATTACAGGAGAGCCATTTTTAGTTCGGAATTGCAAACTTTTTATTGTGTATGATTTTCGGTAATTATTTGAAACTTTTGTAGTTTATTTTATTTTAGGACATTGTTTAAACAAAATATTAGTTGATATAATATATACGTCCCCACAATGTAGTTACAACAATAACCCCAAAATCGCGGTTTTGGCAGTTACGACAGTTTACCTCTGGGGTACAGAGTTATTATGTGTAGAAATAATCTCCCACTCTACAACTATTTAATCCAATCATGATTACACATTTTTGATTGAAAAAAATTATTATCTTGGGAAATATTTTATATTTTACCCTAAAATTCTGAAGCGAAAATTTTATCCCCTTATCGTTTTCATGTATATTACACTACCTAATGTATAATTATTGATTAATGTTTAAACTTATTACTGTATTAAAATAAAAGCATAAATACTTCGCGGCTTATAAATACAAAGCAAAACAATGTTGATTCATTTAAAAGCAGTCGAAAATCATTTCGGATTTTCAATAAATATACAACAGTAATATATAACGGTTTATCTTGATACCGGTTTGAGATATTGAGTTCTATTAAAAGAGAAAATTGCAGGAAATTTTACTGTCTTCAACTTTTGTCATACATAAGACTACTGAAAACGCGTAGTTTCGGAGTTAACAAGAAAAACGAAATTGCGATCTTTAAAAAGCCGCCATTTTGGTTATTTCCGGTTAAGAGATTCACACCAAAAATTTATAGGATCATCCCATGCGAGGACCAAACATGACTGTAAAATTCCATAGCTCTAGCTTTGGAGAAATATTGTACACCGATTGTCAATCTAAAGGTAAATTTAGATGACCAGCATTTCAGCAAAAATACAAAATTTGCCGAAAAAGTGGAAAGAGACGGACATATCAAATGGAAAAAAACATGAGAGGAAGCGAGACAACTATTATGTTAAAATTATTCCAATAACATTTTTCTGGCGAAATTTACTAAAAAGAATTTTTTAGCAACATTTCATTTCGTAAAATGTTTCTAAAAACCCAGGTATTTTTTCAGCAAAATTTTTGCTATTATAACAGCAAATTCCTTTGGGTGCGAAACTCTAAAATTTATTTTTGTGTTGGAATTGTTTTGACTATGGACGAAGCCACCAAGAGAAATATTTATTTAGTTATAATGATTTGTTTATAAATAAAAGTACCAATATTATTAGGAAAAATTTAAATATCGAACGAGATTCACGCCGAATGAGAGGATGACAACTGCCTGCAATATGAATTGGCGGAGGAATTTCAAGGTAGCGAGGAGTTTCAAGACGGTGACGACCTTCAAGAGGGTGACATACGAATTTGTCACTCAGATATAATAGATGATGTTCACCAAAAGCAATGTTTTTGGAAATCTCGTTACAAGGACTGTAGAAAGAAAAGCTTAAAGGATAAAATGTTGTTGGAAACCGCAGCCGAATTTGGTAAAAAGCTATTCTCAATAGTTTACTAAAATATTCATAATACCTATTTACAGGTTTGCACGACGCCCGCGCTGCTAGAATAAAGAATAAAATCGACTCCTGAAGGACTCTTACACACGGTCGAAAAAAGTTGCTCCCAGCGGCGGCGGTGCAATCATACAAATATTCAGCTATGATTAGTTTTTTTGGACGATGCACTAGAGCCACGTCCATCAATTTCCACACTTGCTGCAATGAAGCTCCTGACGTGTTCCACTCCAGATACGTATAGTGCTTTGCTCTCGCCATCAATATCATACTCATCTCTTCGAGAAAAGTATTAAGTATATAAACATTCGAATTGATCTGATTTTTAGTTTCAGATTTTCGTACGTCGAGGGAAAAGGACTTATTAATGAAAAGGATCGCGCTGGGAAAAATCTCAGGAATTAGGGACACAATTGCCTAAGAGTGGAGACTGTAAAATTCCATAGCTCTAGCTTTGGAGAAATATTGTACACCGACTGTCAATCTAAAGGTAAATTTAGATGACCAGCATTTCAGCAAAAATACAAAATTTACCGAAAAAGTGGAAAGAGACGGACATATCAAATGGAAAAAAACATGAGAGGAAGCGAGACAACTATTATGTTAAAATTATTCCAATAACATTTTACTGGCGAAATTTACTAAAAAAAATTTTTTAGCAACATTTCATTTCGTAAAATGTTTCTAAAAACCCAGGTATTTTTTCAGCAAAATTTTTGCTATTATAACAGCTTTTCTCTCGCCATCAATATCATACTCATCTCTTCGAGAAAAGTATTAAGTATATAAACATTCGAATTGATCTGATTTTTAGTTTCAGATTTTCGTACGTCGAGGGAAAAGGACTTATTAATGAAAAGGATCGCGCTGGGAAAAATCTCAAGACTTAGGGACACAATTGCCTAAGAGTGGAGAAGATATTTTCGCTGCGTTTATCGTGTGCAAATTGGAGGCACTCCCAGAACCATTAAAAGTTGAAACTCTGATAGAAATAAAACAGGATGTAGTTTAAAAGCTCAAAAAAATTGGAAGTACAACGCATGAACCAGAATTAATGCCGTGTTAAACTTTGTATATAAAAATAAGATATTTTGAAAGTCAGTTACAATAGTAAAAAATGTAAATAACAATATAATGAGTTTGTTTATCGGTTTGTTTAAAAATGGTTCTTTTTTTCATAGTTTGGGTCATATGAAGATCGATGTGAAGTTACCGGCCAAATTAGAGCTAACAACAATCGATCGATCGATATCATTGAATTACTTGTTTCTAATAAAAAATAAAGATAAATTAAATATTTTTGACTTGTTTTATTTTAAAAAGCCCTCGGTCAATATTCCTTTCCTACTGATCGACTAAAAAAAATTTTCAGATACAGTGTGACCTCGATAATCGCAACTATAGTGGCCACAGCGTGTTGCAATAACCGAGTCAGTTGCGATAACCGAGTCAGTACCGATATGTTTCAAAAAAGGAAACAAAAGCCATTAACGACATTCTATGACTGAACAAAAGTTTTATTTCATTAAAATTTTTATAAACAAAACATAACTACGATTTTTTTTAAATAAGTTTTTGATTAAAGATCCCGATATTTTTGTTTGTTTTTTGTTGCCACAGACTTGTTTTGTGATAGCCACTTCTTTAATATTTTGGATAGCTAGAACAAGTTTCGTTGCAATAGCATTTTGCTCTGCCCATTAATGCAAGGAACAACCTGTACTGTTTTTTTTTTGTTTTTTCGTTCGAAATGAAAAAGTTGCGTTAATCGAGTCAATCATTTTTGAAAGTTGCGTTTAAAGAGTCAACAGTTCAAAATTTTAGGTGTTGCGTTCTACAAGGGTTGCGTTTATCGAGGTCACACTGTATTAAATATGGTATTCCTTTTTTCCCTGGCGTCTCTAACCGGTGGTTGGTAGAAATCTTGTACCCAAAATATTTAAAATGCCTCGCTCGGATTATCGCATCCTCTATTCCGCCTGCCTAGTTTCTGGAGTCGTCGTCGGCTGTTAAAATTTTCGCCTTATCAAGTGCTCTGATACTTTCTTGCCTCTTTAACCCCTTTGTTCGACGCCGTAGTGACTTAAATACGTAAAAGCCGAATGTGGTAGAAACCGAAGATCGCTGACCTTTGATCCCTTGAAATGTGGTTCCTCGAACTTGTTCTTTTGAACTAAAAGTTGTTAAGCGTTTTTGCAAACTCCCGTTGCATAAACCGTTAAAAGGCAAGCTTAACGAACATGAACTTTGCGGAAAACGCAGTTTTAAGAAAAACCCATAAAAATATACGCGGTATTCGGGCGCGTGGAATAAAATCTGGCCCACTTTATCTTTTCCTTTTTCTGAGGAAAGTCTCAGAACTTTTCCCCCCGAATACCGCACTTTCGGGTTCCCTTATTTTTACTGTAATAAACAGAAAACCCTCGTATAAAAAAACCCCTTTCCTTTAAATTTTCTTTTCACATACCTCCTTTGTTTTAACTCCCGACTCCTTTTTCTTCCTCTACCCGTTTAAATTTGAGCTTTCAGCCACTTTTTTCTATTACCACGCCTATTTAAAATTCTACTTTTAGATCACTTTCATTTTTTGATCCGTTTTATTTTCTTTTATTTCTTAAAAGTGATTTCCTCGTGGCACGTCGCCATCGTTTCATGGGTGGAGTGCCTCCCAAAAGTCACACGTTTCGGCAGATATGCCAGTGACGGGACAATCAGCATCCGGAAATGCAGAACCAAAAAATGTTCTTTCGCGAAGATCTTCTGAAGGGTCAAAGCGTTCAAAACGTACCGAAGTTTCTGAGCGAAGAATGGAATTAGAGTTGCAACAATTAGAAGAAGAAAAGAAAATTGAGCAAGAGTTCCTGAAGAAAAAATACGAGATATTGCACCGATCCACAGCTAGCAGCCGTTACAGTGACGTCAGTGAGTCAATTTGTGAAGAAAACGTTAAACAGAAGCTAACTTCAGAGTGGGTTGAAAAGGTACAATGTCCGGAAAAAGTCAGGTATGAAAATTCAATTTTACTTTCAAATGAAAAGGATCAGTTCGGAGAAAGTGCAGGAAAGGTTTATGATGCATCAAAATTTAAGCCAGAACCTTCTGCATATCAAATATCTGCGAGACATGGGATGTCCAAAGAATTGCCAAACTTTAGTGGTAAACCGGAAGAGTGGCCAATATTCATCAGTTGCTATGAAACTAGTACTGAAGCTTGCGGTTTTTCAAATGTAGAAAATTTAGTTCGTCTACAAAAATGTCTGCGTGGTAAAGCTTTAGAATCAGTACGAAGTCGCCTTCTACTTCCGAATACGGTTCCAGAAGTTATTGAAACTTTAAAAATGTTGTTTGGCCGTCCTGAATTGATTATCAGTTCTTTGATTAACCAAATAAGAAAAGAACCTCCTCCAAAAGATGATAAACTTGAAATACTTATAAATTATTCTCTGATGGTACGGAATTTGTGCGCTTCTATAGAGGCTTCTGGCTTAAATTCCCATTTGAATAATCCGGTACTTATTCAAGAATTAATTGAAAAATTACCTACGAGTATTAAATTAAATTGGGCATTGCAAAATGTTAACAATGTTGAATCCAACACTAATCTATCGATATTTAGCGATTGGCTTTATAATATCGCTAAAGCTGCTAGTCTGGTCTCGTTCTCCAATTACAATAATTCAAGTACTGGCTATCAAAAGCCTATATCAAATGCTCGTGTTAACACACATGTGAATGAACAAGAATCATTTAAAAAATCACTGTGCGTCGCTTGTAAGGAAAACCACGATTTGGATAAATGCGATAAATTTCAAAATTTCAAAATTGTTGAAAAATGGGATTTGGTTCGGAAACATAAGTTATGTAAATGTTGTTTAAAGAAACATCATTTCTTACAATGTAAGAAAACTAAACCGTGCGGTGTTGACAATTGTGAAGCAATACACAATCAACTTATTCATAATAAAAAATCTGAAGTAGAATCACACTCAACTATTTCAACTTGCAATACCCATGAAAATAGTCATCCTGTAAAATCCGTTTTCTTTCGTATTGTACCCGTAAAGTTGTATGGGAATAATAACAAAACGATAAACGAATTCGCATTTCTCGATGAAGGATCTTCATTAACTTTAATGGACGAAGAATTGGCAACTGAATTAGAATTAGACGGTATTAATGAGACTCTTTGCTTAAAATGGACTGGAGATATAGTTCGCCAAGAAAGTAATTCAAAAAGAGTCGCAATTAAAATATCACAAAATAAACCTAATACTCCCTGCTATACCCTACATAATGTGAGGACTGTATCAGATCTCAATTTACCAATTCAGACATTGTCTTTTGATTCCTTGAATGAGTCGTATGATTATTTATCTGGCATACCATTCGAATCTTATAAGAACGCAAAACCAAGGATACTGATCGGAATTGATAATTGGAAGTTAGGTGTACCATTAAAAATCAGAGAAGGAAATTGGAATGAACCTATCGCGGCCAAAACTCGTTTAGGATGGACGATTCAAGGATGTAATAACTCTACAGAAAATTGCAATCAACAAAATCCAATGATCCATCACAGTTATCATTTCTGTGACTGCCAAGGTGGTACAAATCTTGAGCAATTGGTAAAAGATTATGTTTCCGTAGACAGTTTGGGTATCAAGCAAGTTCCTCTACAATCTCTTTCCTCTGAGGATATACGAGCTTCACAATTGCAGAACCAAGCGTTAAATGATTCCCATGTTTTAGAAAATATAAATGATCAAGTTCGAAATTTAGTCGAAAAAGGATACGCAAATTAACCAAAGAAGAATTGACGGAACCACATGATAAGATTTGGAATCTTCCCATATTTATAGTGCGTAACCCGAACAAACCCAACAAAATTCGTCTTGTGTGGGATGATGCGGCAAAAGTAAAAAATGTGTCTCTAAATACAATGCTACTTAAAGGTCCTGATTTATTGGTTTATTTAATAAATGTTCTTTTTGGATTTCGGATTGGCAAAATAGCAATACGTGGAGATATTCGAGAGATGTTCCATCAAGTACGTGTAAAAGATGAAGATCAGCATGCTCAACGGTTCCTTTGGAGAGATGGTCATTTCAAAGAATTGACAACTGCAAAAATGAAATGGAACTTCAATCCGCCGTCAGCTCCACATATGGGAGGGGATCGATACGATATCCTGTTTCCAAAAATCCCATTTTATCAAAATCCCGTTTTTTTTTAAAAATCCGGTTTTTTTAAATCTCGTTTTTTAAAATCCCGTTTTTAGTGTATCCCGTGGAAAATGAGAGAAACGGGATTTTTTAGGTCATTCAAAAAAATAAAACAAATAAAAATTTTACAATATTTAATTTTCGACAATATTGGATCTGAAAATTAAACAGATTTTAATGGGCCATCAAATTATTTAGTTTTTAACGAAAAATTTCTTTAGTTTTATTCTACCGGTTAAATTTTTTTTTTTCTTTTGCAATGAAATTTTGATGCCAATAAAATTGTGCTGTTTCAAAAATGTCTCCTATCCATCTTTTATACAATTTCCTTCAGTTATTAGCCTGAAATAAGAAATTTAATTCTCGAAGCGAAACCCTTTGCATCAAATGTCAATGTTGAATATGGCGGCTGAAGGCATCAACTTTTTTTTCTTTTGTTTGCAACCCGGGGGCTTTGAGGTAACTCTAGTGGCAACTGTGTCGACCCTGTTCCCATTACACGCTTCTTCAAAGTGAAACTCACATTCAGGTTCCACAACTAATCACTGTTTCGACCCGAAAACCATCAAATGCTGCTCTATGGCCGCAGGATTTTCATGAAGCGAATGTTGCCCCAAAGATGAACCGTGGGTCACCAATTTCCCCACTAAAGCAATTGTGGCTTTGCAGACGCATTATTAATCAGTGCGTCGTGCTCGTCACTTCTTACGCTTCTTGTACGAAGATGTGAATTATAGGTGTAAATTTTTAGCACCGATTACGTAAATTGCTGCATTTTAAAGTCGCAAAGAACAAATCTCATGTGCCCGTGCCTTTCGATGCTATTTGGGTTGTTTTTTCTCCGAAAAATGTCAATATAATAAACAATTGTTTTGGGAAGTTCATTGCGGTATTTTGGAATTGTAGTTAGTAACCTCATTCAAACCTTTTATCAATGTCGTTTTAAAAGGCAAAAATTACTTTCATTAATCAGGCGCCTGATTAATGAAAGTAATTTTTGCCTTTTAAAACGGAATTTTAAAAAACGGGATTCTGAAAAATGGTATTTTAGAAAACGGGATTTTTTTACACGGTATTTTTAAAAACGGGATTTTGGAAAACAGGATTTTAAATACGAGATTATAAAAAACGGGATTTCGTACCCAATCCTATGGGAGGAAGTTGGGAGCGTATGGATCGATCAATCAAGAATATTTTATACGAAATTTTTCCAAACAAACGTTTTCGAGATGTGTCTCTTCACACTTCATTGCTGGAAATTGAGAATAACATCAATTCAAGGCTATTATCATTTGAGGCGCTAGAGTCTGAAGAAGATGAAGCTTTAATCCCTAATCATTTTATTTTAGGTTCTTCCAATGGTGGTAAACTTCCTGGACGATTTGACTATGGTGATTTAGTATTGCGGAAGCAGTTGCGTCTTTCTCAAAAAATAGCTGATGAATTTTGGAGACGTTGGATTAAAGAGTATGTACCAACCCTAACTAGAAGGACGAAATGGTTCGACCCAGTAAAACCCGTTTCTGTAGATGATGAAAGATGGTCAGGTTCTGCGCGTACTATCGACGGAGTCGACGAGCGTCCAGACGAATTCTTGCCAAATGGGTGACTGTAAAATTTGTAAGCCAAATGACTTACCGGGGGGAGAATGTTACAGACACTTATGTATATTATTTATGTATTTGATATTTAATACTTAGTTACTAATATTGCATGTGTTTAATAGTCCTTTGTCGCATTGGTTATTAATATTTGTTAATGTATGTTCATTTGTTCTTAATTTACTTAAAAGTATGTTCATTTGTTCTTAATTTACTTAAAAATATCAATTATTAAAAACCGTTTATTCACTTTAGAAAAAAATTAAAATTTGTTCCTACTTAGCTTTTGATGTAATTTAATATTGTAAAAATCAGTTTTCATTAGTAGAAAAAAGAAATTTGAAGAAATCGGACTAAGATTTTTAAAAGCGTAGGCAATTGGCCAAATAAATTCAATTTAAAGAAAAAATAAGTTTTTCATTGAAGCCTAAGGAATTGCCGCGCTATACAAACTTAGTGAAACAATCAGGGAATTCACAGTCGTCTTTTAAAATGCGGGTAAATTTACCGCTCGGTAATTCAGTCAAATTTAACAGATTTTTACCGAGACGGTAACTTAGTTCATGTAAAAATGAATTACCGAATTCGGTAATTGTATACATGCCTCGAGTCGTGTTTTTCAGCCTCGGTATTCGGTATCAAGAATCAACCGCGGGTGGCGCTAGTAATGTTTTCAGTTGTCAAATTTTCTCGCTGGCTTTTTGTTAATCTCATCGGATTGATGCAATTTTTTTCAATTTTGATAGCCGTTGCCACAATAGAAATTCAAAAGAATACATCAAACATTGATTTAAAGGTATGTGACATATTTTACAATTAAATGCGCAGTTCATGATTTGGTCACGTATCAAATAAAAGCGCTGTTCTCAAATCTGTGCTGTGGGATGTTCACAGCAGAATATTTTCAGTCTTTTAATATTACCGAAAATACCGAATACCGAATACCGAAGAGGATTGTGAATACCCTCAATATCTTTAATAACTGAATTTACTCCTTTTCCACATACAACAGAATAACCAATATCTTGGTTTCTAAATCAAAATAAATAAGCACTAAATCCACAATCAGAGTTGAGTTTATGTTTTTTTATTTTTGTTTATTTTCGAAACATCACCAAACTTTTCGAAAAGCAAAGGCGATTTGTTTGTGTGAAATTTTTGAGTTTTTGCGGTCGAATAAGTTTTTAAATTCTCAAACCGTACACAAAATACTACTAAAAATTATTTAAAGTACTTTTGGTTAAAATAGATGTAAATTTATTAATACTACTAAAAATGATTTAAAGTACTTTTGGTTAAAATCTGTAATCATCAGGTAAAAATTTAAACTTAACAGAAATTGCTATTTCTGGCCTGTTCACTCTCTATTTATGTAGGATCACTAGTATACTCTATCGCTTCATCACCGCTGTGCATTTTCATGCTTCGGGAAGCATTTACAAGTGTACAAGAAAATGTACAGCATACACAAGTGTACAAGTAAATCCATTTTTCATGCAAGCAATTTATATTTATATAGAAGAAAAATTACAGCAAAATCTTGCTTTAAAGCTAGAAACAGATTATCTTCTGATTTTTTCCAACTTTATGATTTTGGTTAAAACACATTTGGGCAGAGATTTGTTCTTTTCATCCGAAACAAATATGCTTAAAATTTATGGACTTGCTGCTTTCAGCCAGCGAATCCCAAACAAAAAAAAAAGAAAACTCAGCGCAGAATTGAAAATTTAGGGGAAATTTCAAGTACAGATAAGTTAAACTGAATTTCACGCAAAACATAGAACTTTATGTGGTTCAATTAAAAAAGAAATATTTAAAATGGGAAAGTTAGGCAATAAGCATTTAGCTACGATCAAGTCAAGCACGATTTCAAAAAAGAAAAAAAAGACAACCTGTCAAAATGAGTGAAAATATAAAAATAAAATGGAAAGAAGAGACCGATTGAATTGAAAAGAAAAAAAATGATACTGTTGTCTGTTTTGTAAATCCATCAAATCAACATTAATATTGGAATGAGTCTGCGAGACTTTAAGGATCCACAAAATATTTACAAAATTGGGCCTTTTAGATTACCGTTAATCAATTATTAATAAGAATAAAAATAAAGAAAATAAAATTAGAAAAAGAACAAAGAATAAAATCAATTTAAACTCATTATATAATATATAAAAAAAGGCAAAACTTTAAATTAATAAAATAAAAACTGTAAAAATTCAATTTTACCAAAAGAAAAGGAACACAAAAATAAATGTATAAAATTAAAATTTAAAAAAAAAATATTAAAATTAATTGAGACTTGCCTATATTTTATATAACCACTAGTTTCTTGGGAAACTAGTTTTATCGGTGGGGGAGGAATGTCGAGGCCAGCGGAAATATCTGTCATGGGGCAAATATCCAGTTTCTAGGAGACATACACTGCCGGTCAAAAAAACTTGACCGATGATAAAAAAAAAATAAAAAAAATTTTTTGAAAAAAAGCTTTTATTAAAAAAGAATGCACTAAAAAGAAAAAAATAATTTTCTGGACGCTGTGTATCACAAATATAAAAGCTTTTTAAAAGCGAGATAAATTTTTATTTTATAGTTTTATGCTTTATCTCGCTTTTTAAAAGCTTTTATATTTGTGATACACAGCGTCCAGAAAATTATTTTTTTCTTTTTAGTGCATTCTTTTTTAATAAAAGCTTTTTTTTAAAAAAAAAATTTTATTTTTTTTATTTTGTTCTCAGCGACCCCAAAAACCCACAGAATAGATTTTTTTCCGGAAAATTTGGAGAAAGGGATAATCACGTTATCCTTACAAGACCTTCCGTTATCCTTACAGGACCTTCCGTTATCCTTACTGACTTTTTAATGACAGATTCGGATTCAGCGACCCCAAAAACCTCCAGAATAGATTTTTTCCCGGAAAATTTGGAGAAAAGGATAATCTCGTTATCCTTACAGGACCTTCCGTTATCCTTACTGACTTTTTAATGTCAGATTCGGATTCAGCGACCCCAAAAACCCCCAGAATAGATTTTTTCCCGGAAAATTTGGAGAAAAGGATAATCACGTTATCCTTACAGGACCTTCCGTTATCCTTACTGACTTTTTAATGACAGATTCGGATTCAGCGACCCCAAAAACCCCCAGAATAGATTTTTTTCCGGAAAATTTGGAGAAAAGGATAATCACGTTATCCTTACAGGACCTTCCGTTATATTACTGACTTTTTAATGACAGATTCGGATTCAGCGACCTCAAAAACCCCCAGAATAGATTTTTTTCCGGAAAATTTGGAGAAAAGGATAATCACGTTATCCTTACAGGACCTTCCGTTATCCTTACAAGGACGAAGTAGTGAAAATACTGTATTGTCATCGGACTTATATAAGTGTGCAAAATTTCAAGTCAATCGGACAAGTGGAAGTGGGTCAAAATTGGGTTGCAAGATTTGATCTGACAGACAGACAGACAGACAGACACAAACAGACACGAAGGCAAGCTAAATAAAAGCTTTTAAAAAACCAATTTTTTGACTTTTCACTCATGTTTCATGACTATTTGGGCCCGCTTTTCGAGTGACACTTGTTTTTTGCTTGCCATAATTAATATTATTACACTTACGAAAGCTGCTTTAAAAAATATTGAATCAACCTTTTTTTTGTCATTTTATTATATTCTTAAGAGTGACAAATTTACCTTTATTTCCGTATTTTTAGTTATTAAACGCTTATTATACATGCACGGTCATACTCGTGATAATAACAAGGAATCAAATGATGAAAAATTGTCGTTGGCGATTGTTGACAGTACATAAACAATGATGCGTGATCGGGTGCGCTTGGCCGACTTGGCCGCGTTTCCTCGAGCCGAGGCGATTGCAGCCGAGAAAAGTCGATAATAGTCGAATATCGATCAATTCAAAATTGAAAATGTCTATTCTCTTATCATTCACCTTGAATGTATATAAAAAACCTTAACTTGCCCATACAATGGGAGTGAAAAATCGAAAAATTGGTTTTTTCATCATCGGTCAAGTTTTTTTGACCGGCAGTGTATATCTGACCCTTCTTGTAAGTACAGCGCGACAGCGAAACCGCTGACTCGACATATGGTAACACAACGTGACCAAAAAGCCTCACGTTGGAATAGATATGAAAATGCTCACCGTGAGACACAAAAAGTGCGGACTCGACATTCCTCACCAGCTAGAATTAAGCTAGCAGTAAGTTTGATGATTGTTGTTTTGATGGCCGAAGTAGAAGGTTGATTCTTATTAAATAAAAATCCAGTTAAAGTCAAATTTGTGTTTGTTATTCTAAATTGCTCCCCAATTAACCTGTTTTCTAAACTCGGACTACAACAATGTCGTGTTGGGTTTCAAATGAAACAAGTAACTGACATTTATATTTATTTTTTTATTGTCTTTTACTTTTACATTCACTTAGCTATATTGTTCAGTTTTACGATATACTTATTACAGTTTCAATTTCACTTAAAATCTTAGCTTTAACTCTAAAATATAACTTCTAATTTTTATTCTACGAACCTTTTCGGTTCAATTCCAAAACTCGACTCCTCTTAATTTAGAACCTTTTTGGTTGGCGTTCAAAACGCAACCTTCCTGAACTACTTTCTTTTGTTTATCATATAATTGTTATTATAACTTAAGTTTACTTGACAATTACCTTTGTTTAAAGGTTCGAGCAGGTTTTACTCGATAACCTAATTACCTATTTCCGCTGTTTCCTATTCGCGATATTTTGTCATTTTGATGCAATTAAAGTCTGCCAAACGATTATTATTTTATTAACTATGATATGATAAATATTTATAATAGCTTTTGAGCGATTCCGCCTGCAAAAAAAGAAAATGTCATAGGCGGAGGTGTGAGTCCTCATCACAGCCAAACCACTTCATATTCACAACCGATTGACTTCATATTCACAACATATGTTAGTTAGGTTGCGAGAATTTTTTATAGTTAGGTGTGGTCCCGGTATCGGCTCCCGTTTTATCCCCTTGCCTGTTATCTTCTGAACCACTGAAGGGATTTTAATACTTCCGTGATATTGACTTTGATCTTGAGCTTAAATCAAAACTACAAATTCGAGTAATAGATTTTACAAATATGAGCGCTTTTAAGAAGCTATGAGATTATACATCTAAATGAAAAAATAATTAAATTATTGTAAGAGAATAATTTTTATATGATGTCATAATAGTTGGAGAACTACTATCCTACATAAACACGGCTTGGCAATTTGCAATCAAAGATGATAACACAAAAATTTCCTGGGATAAATCAGTCATATGTTGCGGTGTAGCAATCAGAGTTGGTGCAAAAACTGTCGCCAGGTTATGCTCATTCATTTTATTTACGGCATAGTGAGATGAAACTCTGAAATATTAAAAATATTAATCTGCTGATCAATAGTATCTGTGAAATCAAAATAAAACGTTTCATTGTAGGCGTAAAATCAAGATAATCATTACAAATAAGAGGCATCACATAAATAAATATTTAAAGGAAAAAATCGCATGAAAAATAAGCAGCCTATTTCTTGAATTCGACATTGTATTCATTTGTTCAATTAATCGAAATTTTTATTTTGTCTCATGTATTTGATTGTGTATGACGCGTAGTAACGCATGGCAAGGCATTCAATTCTTCTCAATATTTTTTGAAGTGAAACTTCTGCCGTGAGTGCAATTCTTACGTTTCAATTTCTCATACCCAACTATGGCGAATCGACTCTTTTAACGTACCCATTGGTCAATCAACAACTGAAACGCACCCCAAGCCCAGTACTACCAAATGTGCAACAAAATTGCTACCTGACTTCTCCTGAGAGACATCAATCGGATTTTTTTCAAATAATATTGGATATAAAACGATAGTATTATATTTCAGATAGTACCACAAATCAATTGTTTTATTTATAGAATTAGAGAATGATCAGTCGCAACAAGTTATCATTTCGCCCACTAATAATTAAGTACTATTGTAAAGAATAATTGTGTAATCATTGTATTATCCATTATTATTATTCAATAATAAATTTAATTTAAAAACATAACAAAAGCTATAATTGCCAATTCGGTATGGTGATATGGCATTGTTCGAAGTTTAAATGAACGGCGAACAGTTGTATCAAAATTCCACTTTCAATGCACTTCTGGGGAATCAACGATAGTCCTCTTCAAATTATCGGGAAGGTGAAGGGAACAATAACTTTAAAGAACAGATACGTAGATGTAAATTTATTTGTTGTTAAAAATATTACCATGACATTTCCACTTGTTTTAGGTCGAGATTTCTTGAAGGAGAGCAATTTGATGACGCTTAATGAAGAACTGATCGACAATAATGTTAACACTAGCATACCCGATAGTAGCAATACCCTTAGATACCCAAATGGAGTCATTTCGACATGATAATTGTATTGAAAAAAAAAATCGTTTGTGCGTGGTTTTTTTGAAATCTATAATAAATAAAAGTCACGAGAGGTCTTCACGTAAAATTTATTAGGAAAAAATTGATGACAAAAAAATGTACGCGAGGTGTCAAAATGACTCCATCGGGCATTCTAGTGTTAACTTTTCCGGTGAATCTTGTAATGTTTCTTGCGAGTCCTCAGTAAATAAAGAGATACAAGACATTTTTAATATAAATCTAGGGGATATCGATCAAAACCAATACATCAAAATTAATAAAAACCTTTCGGTTGATATTCAAAACGAGAATTCGCGAATGGTTAGGGATGCGATTGATGATAGAAATATTGGTAACAAAAGACATAAACTTCGAAATTAAGATCAAACTGACAGGCGAGAAACCATTTTCGTGCGCGCCGCGAAGACTGCCGTATAGTCAGACTCAAGAATTGCGTAAAATGTTGGACGACTTGCTATTACGGAAAGTCATTAGAGAAATTAACTCCCCGTACGCGTCACCAATTGTCCTTGTAAAAAAGAAGAATGGCGAGTTTCAATTATGCATCGATTTTCGGCAATTGAATTCGGTGACGCTTAAAGATAATCATCTGTTGCCGTTAATTGAAGATTATTTGGATCGATTACGAAACAAAAAAGTCTTCACATTCTTGGACCTTAAAAACGGATTCTACCATGTGCCCATGGCAAAAGACTTTATTCCTCTAACATCCTTTTTCACCCCTCTAGGGCAATACGACTTCACTTGCATGCCTTTTGGCTTGAAAAATTCAACCCCTGTCTTCGGTAGGTTCATTAAAACGATTTTCCGATATATGATTGACCAAAATAA
Source organism: Chrysopilus asiliformis (assembly GCA_964034945.1). Taxonomy (NCBI): domain Eukaryota; kingdom Metazoa; phylum Arthropoda; class Insecta; order Diptera; family Rhagionidae; genus Chrysopilus; species Chrysopilus asiliformis. The sequence goes on from OZ035960.1 coordinate 58,765,421, forward strand.
ACTGATCGCTTATGTGGATGATCTATTGATTGCGACAGAGACGCAAGAAGAACATTTGCAGATTTACAAGGTATCCCATTTAGGCATTCAACCAAATGACGACAACATCAAAGCCATTGATAGATTTCCAATCCCGAAAAACACGGGGTTAGTGTACAGCTTCATTGGCTTATGCTCCTATTTTAGGAAATTCATACAAGACTTCGCGGTTAAAGCCAAACCACTGTATGATTTATTAAGAAAGGATGCGCCATTTGTTTTTGAAACCCGTGAATTAGATTCGCTTAACTTACTCAAACGCGAATTAACCAAACCCCCCGTACTAGCCATTTATAATCCAGGGAGCCAGTCTGAATTGCACTGTAATGCGGGTTCTTTAGGTTTCAGTGCCATACTCATGCAGAAGCAAAGCGATAACAAAAGGCATCCGGTCATGTTTTTCTCCAAGCGGACGTCAGAGGCTGAATGAAACTATCACAGTTTCGAACTCGAAACGCTTGCTGTGATATACACAGCCTTTACACGCGTCTGTAGAACTGACACAGTCGCTGTCACAGTCTCGTGTAAATGCTTACTGCCACTGACAAGTCTGTACTGACGGGACAAGACATGCCAGTAATTTGACATTTCAGACTTTGAAGATAGCGGAAAATGAAGAATTTGAGGTAAATCTATTAAATTATTATGAATCCACTTTTTTTAATTCATTTTTTAACTTTTAGAACTGTCAGACTGGCGAAAGAAAACTAACTAGGAACGAGATAATTAAAATAATGAAGCATACGAGCAAAATTCATGCCTCTGGAATACGAGGGACTGTAGCTGTGTTACAAACAAAGTCATTTTGAAAATGATCTGACTGCCAGTACGCTAAATGTCTTCTCATTCGTTGTCAGTCATTTGAAATTTGGAGTCTGTGCTACTGACAGACTTTACAATCGCGTGTAAAGGCCGGGATATGCTCTGCGTCGATTTCGTAGTTACCTGCTAGGATTAAAATTCAAAGTTATAAGGGACTGTGAGTCTTTTGCGCTAACACTAAATAAAAAGTTGCTCTTTCAGAGGATTTCTAGGTGGGCTCTTGAGCTCCAAGAGCTCGATTACACAATCGTACATCGCTCGAACGATCGGATGTGTGATGTAGATGCACTAAGTCGCAATATCAATTTGCTAGCAGCCGAAGGCAACTCATTCGAATACCTGTTGGCACTGTCTCAGAAACACGACCCCCAGATCGTAAAAATTATGTCTGACTTAGAAAAGGCGGAAAGCAAGTTCTTTGAAATGGTGGATGGTCTCATCTACCGGAAACACGGTAAAAATTTGCTGTTTTATGTACCAAAGAAAATGCAACATTGATCATTATGATCCACTTGCCGGCAGCAAATCAAAAAAGAAATATGTTTTTGAGATTGTTGATGCATTCACTAAGTTTGTAAAGCTATACCAAAGATTATATATACTCTACATAGATAACCGAAGCCTAACAAGCAATTTTCGGAGGCGAAAAATGAGTTTGCCTCCAATATACTGCCGACAGTCACTGTTGCTGCTTTTAACTTGCGCTGCAACGAAGTTGAGTTGGATGTTATCCGCTGTGGATAGGAAAGACGGTGATCAATACAGAAAGAGTTATGAGGAGATTTATGGTTCGGCTCGTAGTATCGTTTTATTTTCGTTTTAAAGTTTTGTTCTTTCTTTTGTGCTGGCATAAATTTATTTTTTCAGTTTTCGCGTTTTTCATCATTTTGTTTTTCTAGCTTTTATTTAGTTTCACTTGTTTGTCTGCCTGTTTTCTCTGTTAGCGTCAAATCTTTTATTAAATTTTCACCCACTTCGCCTTATCCGATTGACTTGAAACTTTGCACACATTTTTTGCGCGAAATATTCTCACTACTTCGTCCTTGTAAGAATAATGTAGTCCTGTAGGGATAACGTGAATATCCTTTTTCACAAATTATCCGGGAAAAATTGGGGTTTTTGGGGTCACTGATTTCGATTCTGACGATCATAAATCTGTAAGGCTAGCGGAAGGTCCTTGCCAGGATATTACTCAAATTTTCCGGAAAAAACCTCATTTCGATGTATCTGGCGTCGCTGGCGTTAAGAAGTCCGTAACAATGCTCCAAAGTCAAGAATATAATTCAAAAAGACTAAAAATTATTTTAAAAAATTAAAAACAACGGGTTTTTTTTAAAAAAAAATGTACTAAAAAGAAAAAAGTTTAGGCGCTGTATATCAGAAATAAAAGTGAGGTAAAAGCAAAAAAGGTGAAATAAAATATTTATCTCGCTTTTATTTCTGATACAAGCAACTTTTTTTTCCTTTTTTTTCCTTTTTTTAAAAGCACATTTTTTAGTGCACTTTTTCACTCCTTGATAATTTTTAACTTCTTATCAATTTTTTTGTCACTTATGTGGAATTTTTGAAATGTCCAAAGGCAATGTTTTTTCAGCAAAATCGTAATCAATTTATCAATAATTTGGTTATGATGTTCGCTGCAAGAATTTTTAAAGAACCAGTTAACATTTTGGTCTTTTTGAATTTGTGTGCGACATACTTCTATTATGTATTCTTTAATACGTTTTTTGTCTGGGAATTTAAATGTAGCGTAAAACACACAACCCGAGCCATAAATCTCCTCATAACTCTTTCTGTATTGATCACCGTCTTTCCTATCCACAGCGGATAACATCCAACTCAACTTCGTTGCAGCGCCAGTTAAAAGCAGCAACAGTGGCTGTCGGCAGTATATTGGAGGCAAACTCATTTATCGCCTCCGAAAATTGCTTGTTAGGCTTCGGTTATCTATGTAGAGTATATATAATCTTTGGCTATACGCTGTGGGTAGCACCCAAACGACTGAAAATATTAAGTGTTTAAATAACTATTGTCAAACATACAGTCGTCCTAATAAATTGATCTCAGATCGAGGTACATGCTTCACCTCAAAAGAATTTGAAGACTTTGTGGTCGCACAAAACATAAAGCATGTGAAAGTCGCCACTCTCTCGCCTCAAGCCAACGGGCAAGTTGAAAGGGTAAACAGAATTCTCACCCCAATGCTGGCCAAAAGCTGTGACGAAGACACCACCAGCGACTGGCATCTGCAGTTACCCCGAATTGAATTCGCCTTGAATAATACTTATAACGCGGCAATTGGTAATTCGTTCGGTATTAATCAAAAGGGGGAAGTAGTTGACAAGATTCAGAAACAACTCCGCGAATCGCAAACCGTCGGGAGGAATCTAAACGAAATAAGAGAAAACGCGTCGCGCAACATAAAGATGATAAAGCGCTGATAAAGCGCATAAAGCTCCACGCGAATACAAGAAGGACGAATATGTGATGGTGAAAAACATAAGCAATATATCGGGCGTTAATAAGAAGCTTATCGCCAAATTCCACAGGTAAACCAGCGATGCTAAGCCATGAACACAAAGGCACACTTCCCAGCTTAAAGTTCCCTTTTATCCATTAATTTCTTTCCAGCTTATACGCCAATTGCATACATACACCTATGAAAGACATAATCTGTTTAACTTGTGCATTTTACATATCATGGAGCTTTGCTGAGTTTGAAGTGGGGCTTGATAATGCGAGATTCTGTCATTAAGTGATGTGAATAAAAAAAAAACTTTTGCTAAAACTGATGTTTTTTAGCTAATGCAATCTGTATGCAGTCTGCATTAGCTAAAAAACATCAGTTTTAGCAAAAGCTATTTTTTTATTCACATCACCCATTAGCTTAATTAGCATTTGAACGTGGACAAAAGCAGCTTCATATTACGTGTGGTAAATTAAGTTAGGTACCTTGCTAAAAATCATGAAACGTGTTGTGCCAAAAGATGATACGACTTTTAGAAATGGCTGTTCCTTTATTCGGTGTAATAATACAAAGCAATGTTAAACATGTTTTCGGGAAATTAGTACTATAAAAAAATTAAAGAGGTATTTGACAGTGTACGAATACTAACAAGAACTTTCATTACGAATACCAACAAGCACTTTCAGAACTTTCAACAACGTTAGAGCCTTTGCCGACCCTGCTCTAAGCCCAAAGTGTCGTTAAGCTGCAGGCACATATGCTTTATACAAAAAGGCTGAACTAAATCAATCCATCGGTTTTATTTTCATAGCATTTTTCGTCTCCCTTCCTCTCGATCCCGACATAAAATTTCGATACTTGTACGGTAAATTAAAAGTTTGTCCTGAAAAGAAAGGTAATTTTTTTTTGTGCATAAGAAAAACGTGGCGTAGTTTCTGAAGGCGTGCTTGCTTATTTCTTTCAGTCATATATCTCTAATTTGAAATAGGTGGAAGGAAATTCATCGATGCAATTAAACATTAGACTCAGCAAATAAAATTCATCCAGTTAATTTCCACGAAATTTCGAGGATGGTCTTGAAAAACTGGCTACATTTGGTTAACCGGTGACATTTCTAATATTTGCACATTACGGCGAGCCACATGGAAAAATACCTAACCTGGTTATCTATGCCGAAGATTTTTAAACGAGGGCCTTGATTTGGGAACTCTTGAGTTTGCTGAATGCAGTGTTGGGCAAAATGTAATTGTAACGATTAAAATTTTATTTTTAATTGCAATTAACAATTAATCAATTTTAATTGTAAATTCTGCAATTGACAATTAATTGTTAATTGTATCTTTCACAATTAACAATTAATTGTTAATTGTATTTTTCACAATTAACAATTAATTAATTGTTAATTGTTTGATCAATCATCAGTGGCGGCTTTATAGGGGAGGCAACGGAGGCATTGCCTCCTCATAACATTTTATAAAAATGTTTTTCTAACGTATGCCTTTAATTTTTTATACCATGGACTGTATAAAAATCTGTATGTTCAGAAAATAATAATTTAAAACAAAATCCTATTCTCTAATGTCGAATTCTCTAAAACATAAACTACAAATTCTCTTCATAGAGGCTAGCCTCCGATTCGTGCAAATACTTTCATACAGCTTTTGCTAAGAACAAGCATAGCCACATATAGAATACGAACACCAATCTCTTTTTCACTTTTCCCCTCCAGAAGAATAAGTCTTCCTACATAATTCGGAATACGTCTTCCTATATAATAAGAAAATTTATAGAACTAAAAAAAACTTTGCCTCCTCATTTCAAATATACACGAGCCGCCACTGTCAATCATTACTAGTACAATTAACAATTAAATCTTATGAACTTTAAAAAATCAAAATCTCGAATTTTTAATACCCTTTAATTAACGGTTGTGGAAAAGCAAAATTAAAAAGGATTAATAATTGATTTTAAAATTCGGGACTTTGAAATTCGATATTTTGATTTTTGGAATTACATACCGAAACCTCTTAGGGGTTCAATCAAAATTTGAACTTCAATAAAAGTTTTGTTGTGAGTGGATTACAAATAATCATAAAAAGTTTAAATCTTAATTGAAAATTGTTAGTTTTTTTTAAAGTTTTTTAGAAATTTTACATTCAATGTACATTTTATTTACAGGCCTTTGTTTTTTTAATTTTTAATCAAAAATTTAATTGCAATTAGTTTTTTTATCCCGTCCAAGTCGTGTTACACTGTAGAAGTTTTATAACAGAAAAGCTTCTGATTTAATATTAGAAGTATTTACGTTTAATATAACTGAGAGCGATGGGGTTAATTGTGGGTGTTGGATAAGTATCATAATAAGTCAAAAAACGGTACATGTAAAATCAAGTAATCGTCTTTAGACAACCCCCAACCGCAGAGCAAGGCCTGGCTTAAATAAATCGTGCCATGCTGATAATATTACAGCAGACTCGGGACGTTCGTCGATTATGACGTAAAGTATATCCCACTTCTCCTGCGTGTCCTCATAAAGCAAAAACAAATCCAGTTGGGTATAAATAAGATAGCGTATAGAAAGTGGTCCGTGCACTTTGTTAGGAAAATATAAATTGAAAAATAAGGAAAACAAATTCTGATATGTAAAATATCTGTCATAAATTTAAAAAAGACATCTTGCATTAAATTATCATTAAAAAAAATTTTGTATGAAAGAATGCTAGAAAAAACATTGATCGTCAACTGAATCTGCCATCAACGGTTTATATTACACGTTTTATGCAACATCAATGATTGAGCCTTGAACGTGATTATGGTTTACGCTCAACCATTTTTTGTTTGGCCGTCTGAATAGCAACTTTCCAAGAATATTGCAAAAAGTTCAAAACATAGCAAACGTTAGAAAAAAAGGCAAAAAATTTTCTTTTTTTTAATTAAAAAAGAATTGATTTGACGAAAATATAAAGAAAAAATATTCAAATTGGTAAACACATGTTTGAAACATAACAAAAGCTATAATTGCCAATCTGGCAATTATTGAAAACCCGTATGGTGATTTAATTGAACGGCGTATCAAAATTCCACTTTGAAGTCAAATTTCCCAATAAGATTTTTTAAAATTATTCCAATCGGATTTTGATGTATGGGAGTTTTATGTAAAATCATATCCTAAATAACTTTTGTTCTTAGACTTTTTTGATAGGATGCACCGTTTTTCAGATATTTGCAAAAAAACGTTTTCGTTCGTATGGGGGGTACCCCCCCTAATGGTCCATTTTTGCCCATTAACGAACTTGGCCTCGCATTTTACGAAAAACGGATCTGTGCAAAATTTCAAGTCTCTAACTCAATCCGTGCGCCCGCAATCCGCGCCACAGACGGACAGACAGACGGACAGACAGACGGAAGGACAGACCGACAGACGGACAGACGGACGGACGGTCGGACATGCAAAAAATAATTATTTTTATCATTCTAAACACACTGGTGTAATTCATTTTTGTGTGTGATGACGGGATCTTGGCGTTACAAACGGTAAGGCAAAGTTAGTATACCCTTTGGTTTCACCATACGGGTATAAAAATGTCAAATGTCGTAAAATGGCAATACAAATTCTGATCAGTCAAAAATAGACTTATAGTCGTTTGCGCCAGCGAAACTTAGAAACTTAAGGTAAATTAAAATTATTTAAGTACAGAATTCCTATGGTTAGGGTTAATACAATTTGTTTTTTAAGAACAGTTGGTTCAAACAAGCTTTCCGAAAATTGGGGAAAACAACAAACATTTTCAAATAGCTGAAAATAACTGTAAAAAGACTGTATCACAAAGCCAAAATTCATTTTTATTAATAATTTCACAACCACCACATATGTGAGAAAAAATCCTTAAAAACGGTCATAAGGGAAATTAGCCAACGCTATCGGTGTACAGATGTTGATACCAAAAAAAATTTTTTTAAAACATCAGAAAATAAATGTGTGGAACGAAATGTCTTCAAACAATTGCTTACAAAACTTTTGGAAACGGTAAACTTTTGGGCTTCTGAAAAAAGAAATTTAATTTAGGAAAAATCTCTCCAAGGAGGCTCTCCATTGCCAGTTTTACAAATTTATAGCAAAGATATCAAACCTTATGCTATGGATATAATGTTCAAATTGACATAGCAATAAAGCTATAGAGCTGTATGTATGTGGTTGAACTACATGAAAAATGACTGCTATGCTATAATAACACTTTGTATGTGCCCGTGCTCACTATTCACTCACAGGGACAATGTGTGATTGTAGTAGAAATCGCTATAAAAAAATTTAAGTCCGTCAACTGTAACCATAAAGTCGCCATAAAAAAAGAGGGGAAATTATTTTTGCAGTTGCTGACAAATTTTTGCAGTTGATTCTTATCTCCCTTTCTCGCCAAGGTATCTTCACATAAATGTGTCTCTATTTTTTTGCAGTTGGGAAAAATCATGGTAATGGAGGGCCTCCTTAATTCGCCAGAATCTCAGCTACTTTTCAATGGGTAAATGTTGGAGCTGGATCCTCGACGAACCTCTGTGCCTAATTTCAGGTCGATCGGCTCGGTATTTTTCCCGCGAAAGAGTAACATGGAGGAAAAACCAAGCTTCTCACTCCTCCCACCCCTCGGGCTACTTTACAATAGGTCTATGTTGGAACCAGTCCTACCACAAATATCCATGTCAAATTTTAGGTTAATCCGTGCGGCCGTTTACACGAGAAAAAGGAACAGAGAGACAGACAAACAAAATTATGTTCTCTGCCAGATTTAAAATTTTTGCATCAATTACTTTTCGAGTTTTCGAGTGGCTTGTACATTTTAATTAAAAATACTTTACTACTATCACACATTAAAAGTTGCCAAATTACTTTACACATAAAAATGAGGCCGCATGGGCGGACGGGTGGGATATCAATTTTTATAACGCTCTAAGTAGATAACGCGTGAGCCCATTTTGACGATATAACCGTTTTTGGAATCCTATTGGTCTTGTGAATAACATATGCTAAATGAAGTCATAGAAAATACAAAATCGCGGACGACGGATGCCATTTTGTCTAAATTTTATTATCATTATACCCAGGATCAAATGCAAAAAAGCACAAACTATCAAAAAAATAGTTTAAAAATAAATGAAAAAAAAATTAAAAACTAACAAAAAATCGTAAAAATGATTATCTTTTGGGAAATTTTGAACTAAAAAATTTTTAGACGACCTTTTCATATTATGGAAGAATTGTTTGAGATATAAAAATGAAACCGCTACGAACTTGAATGAACAAATAAGGAATTTCGGAGTTAAGTAACAGGGAATTCCTGTTTGCTGGGAAGCTATGTTATAAAGTTCTGATAAACATTTCGAAAAAAGCTCTCTACCTTTAAATTTAACAGCAAATTTGAATAGTATATATACGACAAAACTTTAGTGTAATTTGCATATGTTTTACGTGGTTTGCATTGTTACTCTCAAACAGAATATGATCATACCTGTTAAGATGTTCTATCATAAATTTCAGGCACTTGAAATGAGCTGGCGGCAATTGCGTCATGGCCTCCCTCAAGGACAACACCTGCTCTCCCATCGATTTACAAACTAGTGTATAAAAACGAAAAAATTGAAAAAAGAACAATTACACAAATAATATTTACGTGTGGCAGCCATGAATACCGGATAAGCTTGAAAAGTAATCAGTGGTATTGGCAAAAGTCGCAGATATAATTTAAGAGTTCCAGCAATAACGTTTATATTTCCATAGGCTGTTTCCGACATATCAATCTTCTCACCATCCTTATCCAGTGCAAGTTTAAGAGTCTCAATTTCATCAGCAAACCCAGATACTCGATAAATACCTTCCTGCAACATGCCTCTGCATTCTACTTCTTCAACGCAACGACGAATAACAAAAGGGATAGTCCCTTGATGAGCGGCCACCAACGTAGTTAAATCGGTTCCGAAAACTCCGCGAATCCGCTTAAGGTCTGGAACACATTTCGCTGGAACTAGCTCTGAGCATTTATTGTGAGCAATGAAACCACAGTCCTCGCATTTTACGCCTTCAAGTTACGTATTTTACTCTATGTTTACATTATATCGACAAAAAATCGTTACCTTGAGCAGTGAAGCCCCAAAGGAAATTTGCACAAAACTCACACCAGTTAAGACCTTTGAAGGTGTGAGTCTTAAACGTGTGATATTTTTCGTATACAATCGGCAAGACGTCTGCATCTATCTCCTCTTGACTGGGACTAATGACAGTTGGTATTGATTCAGTGATATTTGCGGCTTTTATAGATTTTGAAATATCGTTAGACAGTGCTCTCAACTTACGTCTGTTTAGCGTCATGTAGGGACTCTGTTGATAACAATTCTGAGTTTGACTCATCATTTGCTGAATAATTGGAGCAGCATGCATCCTCATATAGAAATCGACTAAACCATCTGCGACTAAATCATGGATTGTCTCAAAACGTTTAAAGTTTTCTTTCAGATAGTGGCCTATTTGAGGGTTATAGTAGATCTTGAAATGCTTCGTCTTCTGATTGAAACGAACACTGAGTGTGTAAAAGTCATTCACACTTGGACTTTTTCGTATGAGATAAGAACCATCGGATTTCCCATTCAGGATATTCTCAACATCGACGTGGCCCATTTTTCCATGGTATTCATAACCATAAAACTCTGGCGGAGTTTCATTGAGCTCAGTGCGGCGCAAAATCGCCTTCGGTGTTGGGGCATCTAATTGTATCTTGTAAACTGATATATTTTGTTAGTACATATACTTTTTTATTCGAGTCGTTCAAAATTACTTACGTTCTGGTTTCCAAACCTTGGGCGAATTAGGCGGCTCCAGCAATTTCTTATTGTACATCATTACAAATTCATCTGACTAACTTTGAAGCTTCACAAGATTACCAGTATCTAAATTAAATTAGTAGACAACAATGAAACGAAATCGCACAAATGTTTTTGTTTCTAACTTCATTTTGACATTTGAGTATTTTTAACTTCTTGTAGGGCTGCCAGCTAATCCTAAAATATGTGAAAGGTGAATTCTGTACTCGGACTGCGTTCCTTTAGTCCCTGTTTACATGAGCGATTTTTAGTACCTTAGTAGCGCGATTTAAGGTAGAACCTGAATCGTACCTCGATGCGTCCGTCATGCGTCCGTCCCGTTGACAGTTCGAGTAAAATCAACGGGCTGCTATGAGTACTCCCATAATAATACGTTTTCCGATGCGGCAACCGCATAGAGTAGGTCGAATTTCTACTTTTACATGCGGCAACGCACGGAAATGTCATTTCGCAAAAAAGTTTGTTTACGATTTAAGCAATTTAAGTATGGAACAAATTGAAAGTAATTGTTTCGACGATAAACTAATAGAAGAAGTGCAAAACAATGAATTAACTCCAGATTCGTTGCCGTACCCAACTGTCACCGCATCGAACTGTCAACCGGACGCACGCATGACGGACGCATCGACGTACGATTCAGGTTCTAGCTTTAAAAAATAGCTCCGACGTTATGCTTACTAGTGAGCCTACATATAAAGTTCGTTTTCGTTTTTGACACGGTGCTAGCACCTTACGCCTGGTGCCAAGAAAAACTGTTCGAATTTGCCACTTTGGCGTCAGAGGTCTCTGACACCGGCTGTTCGAGTTTAGCTCCTTTAACTCTAGGTGCTAGCACCGCTGACACCAGCCTAGGTACGGGAGCAATTGACACCGAAACAAAGAACTGTCAAAAGTGTGAAGCAGTGGGAGATACATATTTAGAATTAAAAGTTAATAGATTGCATATTCATCAATATCTTCCAATAAATGATTAATAATGGAAAAACTCAATCCTAGAATTGACCGCCGATCATTGTGTAGGTTTGGACAGTTCTTCACTCCGGCATACTCGAACACGGGGACAGCACTCTTGGCAGCAGACTTAATTTTTGACAGGTAGCAATTGCTTCTGTGCCAAAAACGAAAACGCCCAAAGAGTGGCCAGGTCGGAACCAACTATTTCCGTTAAGTTTGAATTTTTACCTGATGATGACTAGTGAGCCTACATATATAGAGAGTGGACAGGTGGCTTTCGAAGTGGACGTTTCGTCCGAATTCGAAAAACAAGTGGACGGTTGTTGATGTATTAGTGAGTGTATTACTAGTTGTCATTTATTTAAAAAAACGGCGGGAATCTTGACTGGTAAGTTTTGCATAACTTTTCCGTATTTCGATAGTAAAAACACTTTTGTTATTTAAGAGGACGCAATTAGTTATCCGAGACATAGAATAACATCTGGAGACATGGAATACTATCTGGAGACGTGGTAAAAATAGGCACTGAAGTTTTGAATAGAAGGTAAATTGAATTTCTCTGTAAGGTGCAATTGAATTTCTGAAATTTACCAAAAATTCAAATTTTAACGAATTCTATTTTTCTTTGACTGTTTTTTCTGTATTTACAAATATTTGAAGATAGAAGCGATTCCCGATGGTTTTGAATTATAATAATGTTGTTCAATCAAAAATAAAATTGATATATAAAAAATATGCATACTTTTATTTCTAATAAAAACACAAACGTTGGTTATAGTTACTATTATATTATTATACCATGGTGAAACCACAAGCCAAACATTCTGCAATCGTCTTAATATTACGGAAAGCAGCTTCACGAGCACCAGTGCACAATAGCCAAATTGCCTGAAAAGCGACGAAGAAAATCCCAATTAATGATTATTCAATGAGAGTTTGTAAATTTATTGTTTCTCCATATTATTCCTTGCACTTGAAAGTTCTAGTGAAAGACACGGATAGGAGAATTTTACTATTGTCCAAAAGCATAACCAAAAATTGGATAATTTCGAATGGATAATTTCGAATGGATAATTTCGAATGAGTGCTTGACAATTCCAACGGCCATCAATTTCTTGCAGTTATTGCGACCCTTCATCATCAGAGAGTTGGTGATATGCTCAACAATGGGGCACTGTGTCTTACGGAAACGTTTTGCTGCATATTGTCCAGCCAAATGCGGCAAATAGCGGGCATACTTCTCCTTAACGGCAATGTAATCCTGTAGTGAAAAATCGCTGACCTGGACATCATCGCAACTCCTGTGCTGGGGCGATCCCTTCGACTGGTTCGTAAATTGGATCCGGTTCAGGCTGATCAAAAGCCTCCATAGTCTCGACTTCTGCCATGATTCTGCAAAGAAAGTGTCTCGTTAAGGTCGATTCTAATTTGTCCGGATATAGAAGCGCTTTCGATGGCTTGCGTAGAGAATGTCCGAAGCAATATGTTTTTAGGTAAAATCACTCAACGAATAATCCACCAGTAAATTGTGTGAAATTCGGGATGAAAATGGAATAACTTACTTTTTCTTAATTTAATATAAACGCACTGCAGCCACAATGGCGTTCAAAAAAGAAAGTGTGTATTCGTGTAGTCTTCTTCCGGTGCTGTCTACTTCTGTTGGGACTCCTTCGGCGGAAAAGGCTTACGAATCTACGTTGGGGATTGCCTCATCTATTCAGCCACCATCCTGTTGTTGATGTCATTCTGTTGTTTAGTGGGGCGTTGTTTGAAGCGTATTTTAGATCTGAAATGTAAATCAGGTTTTGAGTTTTCTCGTAAAAAATCACCGAAATCGTGACCAAACAAACATTAATAAGTGAGGATTTTCATATACCTTTGCGTGCCCGCCAGAGCAGCGCCCTTTCGCGAGGGACCCTTCGCCCATGATTGATTCAGTGAGGCCGTCTTTTCAGCGTCCACAAGAGCCTCCGCCTATATTCCAGCCTGCGAGAGGGAAGCCGCTCGAATGCTATACAAAACTTAGTTTTCGCTGTCGTGCTTTTGGTTTCAGAATACAGCGCGATCGCTTCACCGAACTTCTTCGACATTAGCATCTTAATTATGTAATTAATGTTATTTTAAAGCACAAATAATTTACCTTCTATTCAAGTCAAAGTTGAGTTTTTGTTTTAATGTCACTTTTGTTTATGTTTTAATGTTACTTTTTTTTCTTTCCATTTAGGCCAACTTGGAGTTTTGTGCCGTTTGTAGCTTTAGTACGGCACAAAACAGTAACTCTTATCTTGTTTCGAAAGTTCAGCCATCTTTTCGCAAAGCAAAGGCGATTTGTTTGTGTTAGTGTAGTATTTTGGACTTTTAATTTTAAAAATTACACGTTTTTAGCGGCCGAATAATTTTTTAAATCCTCAAACCGTACACAAAATATTAGTAAAAATGGTTTAAAATACTTCTGAGTTAAATCTGTCATCATCAGGTAAAAATTCAAACTTAACCGAAATAGTTGGTTCCGACCTGTCCACTCTCTATATATGTAGGCTCACTAATGATGACTAGTGAGCCTACATATAAATAGAGTGGCCATGTGGCTTTCGAAGTGGACGTTTCGTCCGAATTCGAAAATGTAAGTGGACGGTTGTTAATGTATTAGTGAGTGTATTACTAGTTGTAATTTTTTTTGCATGCCCGCCAGAGCAGCGCTCTTTCGCGAGTAACCCTTCGTCCATGATTGATTCAGTGAGACCGTCTTCTCAGCGTCCACAAGAGCCTCCGCCTATATTCCTGCCTGCGAGAAGGCAGCCGCTCGAATGCTATACAAAACGTAGTTTTCGCTGTCGTGCTTTTGGTTTCAGAATACACCGCGATCGCTTCACCGAACTTCTTCGACACTAGCATCTTAATTATGTAATTAATATTTTAAAGCACAAATAAATTACCTTCTATTCAAGTCAAAGTTGAGTTTATGTTTTAATGTCACTTGTTTATGTTTTAGTGTCACTTTTTTTTCTTTCTAAAGGGTGGGCCATCTTGAAGTTACTGTTTTGTGCCGTTTGTAGCTTTAGTACGGCACAAAACAGTAACTTTTATTTTATTTCGAAAGTTCAGCCATCTTTTCGCAAAGCAAAGGCGATTTGTTTGTGTTAGTGTAGTATTTTGGACTTTTTATTTTAAAAATTACACGATTTTAGCGCCCGAATAATTTTTTAAATTCTCAAACCGTACACAAAATATTAGTAAAAATGGTTTAAAATACTTCTGGTTTAAATCTGTCATCATCAGGTAAAAAGTCAAACTTAACGGAAATAGTTGGCCCACTCTCTTTATATGTAGGCTCACTAATGCCCACGACCGACTGCTTCTGGGATTCAGTCGCAGCGACAAAAAACCGCTAGCGAGAATTACAGGTCAGTCGCGGCCAGTATAGTTTTGTCCTTGATGTAAGTGGACTGTACATACAGAGCACAAATACACGTATTTAAAAGAGACATTTCGAAGCAGTCAAGCGTGGAATGCAAAAGTAAGTAACGTGAAGCAAAAAGTGAAGTTCTCCATTTTAATTTCCTTATTGGAGTAAAAGTGCAGAAGCGATGATTTCCTAGACATCCATTTTAATTGAAATAACTCAACTGTCAAAACGATTAAGACAGTGATTTTTTAATCCCTCATGTAAACAGCATAGCGATTTTTTTTGTTGCCGCGACTTTTTAATCGCGCAACTAAGTTACTAAAAATCGCCCATGTTAACATGAAAGTCGTTCCTAAATGCTTGTGATTTATTACGTGTTAATCCATTATTCCATACAATGACTAAGCAAATGCTCAAGGACTTGTCCAAGATGAAGGATCACGGTAATATCTTCATTAACACTAGATTGCCCAAGGAAGTCAAGCAGTCAAAATGACTGCTTTTGGCAATATAGGTATAACACACATATATATATATATATATATATATATATATATATATATATATATATATATCGGAAATGAAGGAGGGGGGAAGTAACTACAATTATTAATAAACGCATTTATATGTTGTACAAAAAGTCACAAAATTCTAACAAATTGTGTCATTATATACATAATTGTTTTTCTGATTGAAATTAAAAAGCAGTCAAAATGACTTGCTTGGGCAATCTAGTGTTAAGCAAATGTACACGAAAGGCGTAGAAACTTCTATCGATGAGAAATATTATGTTTCGGCATTAAATGCTTTGCACAGAAACTTAAGACAATTTTTTAAAACCTCAAGAGGTTTAGTGATTTTTATAAATCTACCAATGTAAATAATAATAGAGGCTAAAAAAAATATGACCAAGTCTAAGAACCTGGAAAGAATGTAAATAATAATAGTATAAAATTAGCTTAAGTAAACTTATAGTCAATACTGAATTTCAGTATATGTGCCGACGTACATTTGTCTTCCCGTCGCGGCGACTTTTATTCTTCAAAATGCCTTTCCGACATAAGGAGCCTCCACACGTTCAATGTTACTTGACAATTTTACTTGAATTACTCATGTTTTAAGTAACATTGGTCGTTTGGATGCTCTTCAATGTTACGTGTGGAGGCAATTTCCATCAATGTTACTTGACGAAAATTTTCATCAATAATACTTGTCAAGTAACATTGAACGTGTGGAGGCTCCTATACACGCTTCTTCACTAGGAAAAACTTTTGTACAACAAGCGATCGCTCATGTGTGTGGTTCTCATATATGTGTTGTATTTCCAGCTCATTCCCTTACTAGCTAGCACCGAGGCAACATCAATTGCCACAATAGAAACTGCCAACAATAGAATAAGGACTGGGAATTTGTTATTGCATCTACTCTTTCCTACCTACCTGCAAAATAAAACTACCTGTAATTGGAATTTCACTATTTGCATTCAATTTTTGTTTATTGGGGTATGTTTACGAGTCGGTGACTAAGCACCGACTGATTCTATAAAATTACGCACACATGCATGCTGACGTGGTACACGAGCGACTTCGTTTGCGTGCGTAAAAGAAGAAGTGAAGAACACTTTTCGAGTGGCGACTTTTCTCCTTTTGCCGCACTCGTTTCTTTCCTACAATTTGGTGAGGCTGAGGCATGCTGAAGACTGAAAGTTGAAACGTGAACGCCGTCGCATACAAGCTCCTAAAAAGAAATCATCGGGCAAGACCGAACTTGCAATACTTTGTATAAAGATTTTCTCTATGTAAATATGTATATTCGTGTTATTTGTATATTTATCCACTGGCGCTAAACCAAAAACAGTAAAATATGGCGGGCGCAACCATATCATATTACTAATCAGCATACTACACATGTAAATGCATTCCACTAATTTCATATAAAAGGCCAACCAAAGTCCTTCCGATCCGTTCCATTTCGTTTCCCTGAAAACGTATCGAACGAAGACCTGCCTGTTGCTTCCCGAACAATACAAAATAAAAAGCTGGTTTTACAAATAATTTTATTGCTAATGCAATTACAATAAACTCCGAGATTACAATTTCTATGCGTGTAGCCCTGAACGTTCGGATGTTAAGTAAGGCAAAAAACTATTGAGCTCTAAAATATCATGATCAAAAGTCAAACAAAGGAGGCTACAATACAATTGCATTAGCGGCGTCAACATTCTGCCCGCCTTGAACAAATTCATTTGTTCAAACAAAAATTAATCTTAAATAATTACATGAAGCAATATCAGTCAAAAATATTTTTTAATTAAGTAGAAAAAAAAATTGAAATCATAAGCGCAGTATTAATCATCCGAAGTCCACTTAGGGAGTGGACACAGCTTCACGATTGGCCGGTTAAGATGCCCTTCCTGAGTTTTGACATACACTACTCTGACTAAACCGTCATCGCCTGGTTGAACGGAAGTGACGCGACCCATTTTCCATTTTGTAGGTGGCAAGCGTTCGTCCCGAATGAGAACCAAGTCACCAATTTCAAAGTTTTTGGAAGTGCGATTCCATTTGGCACGTCTCTGAAGTTGGGACAGATATTCCCGTCTCCAGCGGCGCCAGAAGTGCTGACGGTATTGACTTATCAGTGCCCATCTTTGATGTAGCCCAATTTTAAGTTCGCCGACATCAGGTTCAGGCAGCGTTTTCAGCGGCTCTCCCACTAAAAAATGCCCAGGAGTGAGTATTTGTAGATCGTCTGGATCGTTAGTTACAGGGCAAATTGGTCTCGAATTCAAGCACGCCTCGATTTCAACTAGTAAGGTGTAAAATTCTTCGAAAGTGCAGCATCGATGATTGTCCTGCGCAAATGATACTTGAATCTCTTAACGGCTGCTTCGCAAAATCCGCCCATGTGGGGCGCGGAAGGTGGGTTAAAATGCCATTGAATATAATCGTTCGCCAAAAAATTACGTGTCTTCTCACACTTCATAGCTTGTAGAAAGAGTTTTCTTATCTCCTTATCCGCTCCAACAAAATCTGTCCCGTTGTCGCTGTACAATTCGGTGCAGTAACCGCGACGTCCAATAAAGCGTTTGTAAGACGCGACAAACGATTCGGATGATAGGTCACTGCATAGTTCCAAATGCATGGCACCGGTGGACATACATATGAAGACTCCCACGTAGCCCTTAACAGTCTTTGCACCGCGACCTTTAGAGAAACGCAGCTTAAACGATCCAGCGAAATCGACACCACTTCGCAAAAACGGTCGGCATGGCTCAACCCTAGCTTTAGGAAGGTTAGCCATAAGTTGCGATGGTTGCTTATGACGATGGCGTATACATGCAGGACAGTTGAGAATAATCTTTCTAACCAAGCGTCGAGCACCTAAGATCCAGTACTTCTGTTGCAACATGGCTTGCATTGATTGAGGGCCTGCGTGAAGTGCCATAATGTGGATGTTCTGGCATATCAATGTTGTTAGAGCAGACCTTAATGGTAGTATTGCGGGATTCCGCAAATCGGGTGTAATGTTTGCGTGTCGTAGTCTTCCGCCCACTCTAAGTATACCGGTTGAGTCTACGTACGGTTGTAGTTTCAAAAGCCGACTTCGTTTGGATAGGGGTTGACCCTTTCGAAGTTTTTGAATTTCGTCTGAAAAATAATAAGCTTGACTTATAAGTATTAAACGATTACGTGAATTTCGCAGTTCTTTAGATGAGAGATATCCTGTTTTGCGGTTGATCGATCTGGCGTTTTCAGAGAATCTTAGAATAAAGGCAGTTATTCGCTGTAGCTTCGTAAGAGACGAATATAGCTCCAACAGGGTTTCCCGTACCTATCCAACGAGGAATTCGGATATCAGAAATATGTCGGATGTTATTGCGATACTGTAGCCATAGTGATAAAATGTTTGGTGGAACTTCATGATCCCAATCCAGATTCGGTCTCCAAAGCTTTTAAAACAGGATTTTAGCGGTGATGGTCACAGGAGCTAGGAGTCCCAAAGGGTTGAACAGCTTTGCAGTTTCCGACAGGAGCTTCCGTTTAGTTATCAGATCGTTTGATTGATTAATATCGACGTTGAAAAACAAGCAATCATGCGATGGTATCCAGTGAAGACCTAATGCCTTCACAGTATCATCGCCCCCTAATTCCAAATTTTGTTTAAGCTCCCGTTGCTCTACTCTACAGGAATATCTTGGAGAAGAGCACTACTGTTCGGGTTTGAAATTTCGATGCGGATTTTGCGTAGCTGATCTTCAGAACAGAAGCCAGTTAAAAGGTCGTCGATATAAAAATCTTGCAGAACAATTTTGGCTGCTTTTGGATATTCCCTTTCGTGATCCAAGGCGCATTTTTGCATAGATTTAACAGCAAGATACGAAGAAGGACCAAGCCCGTAAGTTACGGTAAGTAGCCAGTAGTCTTGTATCTCATCAGCGGGAGAATAGCGCCACACAATCCTTTGATAATCGACATGCTCAGGTGATAATACTACTTGGCGATACATTTTGGCGATGTCACCTGTCATAACCCATTTATGACTTCTAAATCGCAATAGAATAGACGAAAGGTCATCCTGGAGTTGTGGACCAACCATCAACATACTGTTCAAGGATACTCCTGTTGATGTTGGCTTAGACCCGTTAAAAACCACTCTTAACTTTGTTGTAGTGCTTGATTCCTTTAACACCGCATGATGCGGTAAGTTTTGTTCAAATTAGTTATAATGACGAAGGTTTTACATAAATTTACTACTATTTCATCGATTCTACTACTATTTTTCGGCCGATTTACTACGATTTCGAAAATCAAAAGTCACAACCCTGAACAGAACTTTAATGCTGGGAGCGAAATATCGCTCTCTTAAGTGCAGTTTAGACGAAGCAAGTAACTCGCTGCGAGTAGACGTAAATACACGCAATTTGAGCTAGTGTGCGACGCTCGCATATGTGTGAGAATACTCGCTTCTCTCTCAAAAATAATAGAAAGCCATTCTATTTTTCTAGCAAGTAAAAACCAATACAACAACATGGAACCGTGTACAAATGAGGTGGTTTTATTTGTGTGTGTTTTAATTCATTTCGTTTGCTGTTTTCGCCGGAGGAAGGTGTCATTTTTTGTAGAATATGTGCACTTAGAATTTTCTTTATTTTCTTGTTTTTAGCTGAACGCGTTTTTACTTGTCTTCAAAATCGCGTTGTATATTTTTTTGTCTATATTAACGAAACACCTAATACACTTCTTCACAGTAAACCAAACAAAGATATCTTTGCTCAGAAAATTTTAGGTTATGTTTTGTTCAGTTGTCATTCTACTTGCAACGAGTTACTCGCATCGTGTAAACGAAGCAAACTACTTGCCTCTCTTTACTCGCAGCGAGTTACTCGCTGTGTATAAACCCTGCTTTACTAATGAAACACATACTTGTGCATCACGGCATACAGACAACCAAGGTATGCTGTAAACTCAAATCTGACATTTCGTTGCTACGTCACTTGTGCCGATTAGTTCGTCAAATGCAGAAGGAATTTTGTATTCTGGATGGTTTTTTTTAAATTTGTGCGATTTAAATAAGATATTTGTAAATTAGTGGACTGATTGCATTAAATAGTGATCAATAAACATAAAAATTAATTTAAAAAAGTCGGCACAAATGACGTCACACCTGACTATCAAAAGTTTACAGCATACCTTGGTTGTCTGTATGCCGTGCTTGTGCATCATATCCAACAGCCATCGCTCGATGCTTTCATTCATTTTTATGCGAGACCCACAAACCGCGTTGAACAAGAAGCGAAAACTTAAAAAGAAATCATTTTCGTTCCCAAGAACGAGAGTCGGAAACCACAGCAAACGCTTTTGCCGTTAAGAGCGAAAAGAACGAAATAACATGACATTCAATACATCAGATTCAATACACACAAATGAGCAGCATAAAAAGAGTATAAATGTGAAATCTGTACTACAAGCAGCAAACACAGCATAGCAGCGGGAGTAAAAATTTTGATTTTGATCTTTAAAAAAATAATTGAACATAGTTTAACATAAAAAAATACCCTAAACAATGCTTTAATGTAGGTCTCATCTTATAACACAGTTTCTGTTCGGATGTCACCACAAACTATCGAGTATCATCGATTGCAAATTTGTTATCATGGCAGCAAGCCGATTTTCTAATTTGTACCCCATAACCAAAATCCAAGACGTATCCACATCAAAATGTTCTTTAACTTCATGAGTTTTGTATTAGTTGTAAATATTAAGTTTATGTTTATTTATGTTTATAGTATTAGTAATGTATTCTAAAAAATCTATTTAAATTTTCTAAAATTATTTATGTTTGTAAAATTTGCGATATGTCATAAATGTATTAAAAATATGTAAATATTTTGCTTATACCAGCCTAAGTGCTGACTGCAATAAATATTATTTAAAAAAAAACTACCCGATGGCGGTAGCGATGCTAACTGCATATGCCCTAGATCCTGGTATTCCTTTAGGAACGCTACATATCCCTTGAGCAGTTCCTCATCTTTGGAAAAGCGAGATTCCATTCTGGGATACTCTAGGAGTTCCTAGAGTATCCCAATGGTGGATGGGATCGGAAAGGCAAGTTTACTACGAAGCGCCCATTCGGAAGACGGCTGTGTGTTCTTGCAAAAATGTATTCACATGCTTGTTCCTCGCGTGATAAGTGCTTCGATTTGGGTACAGGTTCTAGGTCCCAAAACTTGCTTACACTAGCGGTCAACTTAGCATCGCAATGCAGACTGATAGCGCTTACATTGATTTGCTTCGAAGATATCATTATTGACTGTTTATCATCCAACTTTCCAAAAAGTACCCATCCTAGATAAGTGTTTTGGGCGTGCGGTTCTCCCGTTGAACATTTAACAAAAGAAAATGAGCCAAGAAAATCTGCACCAATCAGAACATCTATAGCGGATGGTTGATAAAATTGGGGATCTGCCAATGGCAGTTTCGGTGGCCATGAACTGCATTTTATTCTGTTGATAGGGAGTGAAGTCGTTATCCTTGGTAGGACATACGCATCGATCATTTCTGAAAATGTACCATTATTTGATTTTATATTTAAGGATACAAAACCTTTAGATTCGCCTTGATGGATCCGATGTCTTCAATAAAAACTGATTGAGCCTGCGATGAGCGAGATAATCTTAATCGTTGTACATACGATTCCGTCACAAATGACACATGTGAAGCTGAGTCCAGTAGTGCTCTTGCGGTTTGAAAGCGATCGCTTTGATCGCGTATTTTGATTATGGCGGTAGCGAGCAGGACTTGTTGTTGTGCATTTGTAGCAGCATTACTTGTAGCAGAAGTTGTTGAAGTGGGTGGTGTTGCTTCGAAGTGCAACAGCGTATGGTGACGTTTTTGACACACACGACATGAATGCGGGCTGCGACATTTGTCTAAGGAATGTCCTGGTGAAAGGCAATTTTCACAAAGCTCCTTTTGCTTTCTTACCGCAGACCGGGCTTCGCTTTGAAGAGCCTTGAACGAATCGCATTCGTAAGTGCGATGCGAACCTCCACAAAAAGAGCAACACTTTGAGAGTCGTCACGCTTTCTTTGATTTCCTTTGAACTTAGCAGCGGTGTGGAGGGAACCTGTGAGTTTGTTTTTATTGGAGCTTGAGTTTGACCTTTCGCTTTTGTTCGCTGTTTGCATGTGACAAGCAATCGCACTTCGATAGAACGACAGCGAGTTTCCAGAAATGATCGTAGATACACGACGAGAGACTTTGGTCTCTGGTCCCCAGAATACAAAAGGCAAAAATCTCCACACTGTATACACGATCACAGACATTTAAGTCTGGAGATCAAAAAATAGATCTCCGGAGACCTTTACTAAAAAGTCTCTAAAAGCAAAGTCTCTGGAGTGTATACACGACGCAGGTATCTCGTCTGCAAGCTTAACATTGGGAGATCTTTTTGACATTTTTTAGTTTTTGATTGGTGTTGTGCTGTGAAAAGTTTCGAATTATAGATATTTTGATTAAAATGAACGCGGGAAATAAAAAAAATTACAGCAGCAATAGCAGCACTCATAATTTTGCGTAGGAGGTAAAAGACGCAACGCAAAATCTGTGTGAGAATACAAACATTGTTGCACGAATTGAGAACGCTTTTTTTCTTTATAAAAATTTACTTTAAAACCCAAAACAACGAAAAAAATTTTCGTTCCCACAAAACAATTCCCTGAAATGTCAAAATTCGTCTCCGGAGACCAAGAGATAGATATCAAAGCGTTTTGAAGACCGGAGACGCATTAAAGAGACTCTCTCATTAGTAGCTACACAGCAAGAAACTTAAGTCTCCCAAGAGACCCTAGAGACTTGATACTTGGAGACATATCTCCGGTCTCCGAAGTGTACACACAGGTCTCTTTGTATACAGAGGCGAAATTTTTGGTCTAAAAGACCAAAGTCTCTCGTCGTGTATCTCTTTACTGTCATGAAGTGTTGTCTCCCACAACTTGTGAGTTTCGGTATCCAAATTGCGAATAGCCAAATGCACAAGCCAGTCGTCCCAGCCGTCTGTCGGTCGTCCCATGACTTTCAGCGCGCGTATATGTTCATCCATGGTCACAATCAATCCCCTCAATGATTCTGAAGTCGCCTTTGTTATTTTAGGAATTGCAAACAAGGCGTTGAAATGGGAGTCGACAATTACCCTCTCGACATCATACCGATTGCTCAACAATGCCCAAGCTTCGCGAAAATTATCATCGGTGATCTGAAAACCCTTCACGATCTGTAGGGCTTCACCCCGCAAGGCGCCTCGTAAATAATGAAGTTTCTGACTTCCTGCTAAACTTCGGTTGCTCACTATTAACGAATTGAATAGATCGCGGAATGGAGTCCACTCCTTTAAGTCTCCGGCAAAGGTGGGAATTTCAATTCGTGGGAGCTTTACTTCAGAGCGAGGAAGCGGCGTAGAAGCTCTTAATGTGGGAGAGGTAGGACAGGTTAACATTTCGCCGTTAGCCGTTATTTGAGACCGCTTTCTATTTAAATTGGCGAGGGCAGATCTATAATATTCCTCTGCTTGCTCATACTCGTTGTCTTGTTCATTTACGGTGGCTGCTCCACATGTTTCAAGCACAAGATTATAAGCGATATGCAACCCATTGTTCCTTAAGCAGAGTTAAGAACGATTCAATGTCATCCTGGTCATAGTTCTCCGGCCTTTTACTGGCGGTGAGCGTGCGACAGATAGCTCGTTTTGCAGTATTAAGTTTTGCAGCTGCAGCTGACATTGTCTAGAATCAATTGATTCGTCGAACGCACCAGCTAACGGCACTAGATATTGTATTTAGAATGGCAAATTGAGAACTCAATATCACTGTAGCAACACACTTTTTGATATCCTATGCAGCACTAAAGCACGTTATAAGATTTGTTTATGTTCGATATTTTAACCCTGGACCCGTGTACTATAAAACTTCCATTTACCGTGTACTTGGGCACTCAGTGCCCAGATGCAATTCCAATAGAAAATGTATGGCTGGTTTGTTTAAAAACCATAAAAATTGGTTTATTCGTTAAACAAGTAGAAATACAATGGGAAAATATAATTTGCAAAAATCGACTGAGAATATAGACCGCCTTGTAAGCTCGCGAATCTGGTACTCGATTTCTCCAACAAATCATGTACTCCACGAAAGAAAATGCAATACATGACAACAATACAATATAAATATTATAATATAAATAATATAACAATACAATATAATATCTGCATACAAGAAAAATCATAAAAGGGGAAAAACCCAAAGCTGTAATCAAAATAAAAACAAAATTCATACAAAATGTACTGACTTGGGCACTGAGTGCCCAAGTACACGATATTACGCTTTTTTTTGACAGCTTCTACAACCCCCCCGAAGATATGCAATTTGGATTTTTTTTTTTTGTTTTTGTACTCTAAATTTCAGTATCTTTCAGAAATATATTGCATTTCATCATATTCTTTATTAAAAATATGGTTAATTTCGGTTCGAAAATCGTTCTGGGCACTCAGTGCCCAGTACACGGGTCCAGGGTTAAGCTCGGTTATGAACAATATCTTGATAAACGCGGTTCGATTGCGGCCACTTCAAACCCGTCGAACGACAATGACTTAACGATAGCGGTAATTGAGAGATACACGGCTGAACAGTAATAAGGAATTCTTGTAGTATCGTTGCGAAGATTGCGTAAGAAAAAAATTAAAAAATTTTTTTTAAAAAAAGCTTTTATTAAAAAAGAATGCACTAAAAAGAAAAAAATAATTTTCTGGACGCTGTGTATCACAAATATAAAAGCTTTTTAAAAGCGAGATAAATTTTTATTTTATTGTTTTATGCTTTATCTCGCTTTTTAAAAGCTTTTATATTTGTGATACACAGCGTCCAGAAAATTATTTTTTTCTTTTTAGTGCATTCTTTTTTAATAAAAGCTTTTTTTAAAATTTTTTTTATTTTTTTTTATTTTGTTCTTTTTAGTCTTCGAATATATATCCTTACATTTGAGATGTCCTTACAGGCTTTTTAACTTGAGAATCGTATTCAGCGACCCCAAAAACCCCCAGAATAGATTTTTTTCCGGAAAATTTGGAGAAAGGGATAATCACGTTATCCTTACAGGACCTTCCGTTATCCTTACTGACTTTTTAATGACAGATTCGGATTCAGCGACCCCAAAAACCCCCAGAATAGATTTTTTCCCGGAAAATTTGGAGAAAAGGATAATCACGTTATCCTTACAGGACCTTCCGTTATCCTTACTGACTTTTTAATGACAGATTCGGATTCAGCGACCCCAAAAACCCCCAGAATAGATTTTTTCCCGGAAAATTTAGAGAAAAGGATAATCACGTTATCCTTACAGGACCTTCCGTTATCCTTACTGACTTTTTAATGGCAGATTCGGATTCAGCGACCCCAAAAACCCCCAGAATAGATTTTTTTCCGGAAAATTTGGAGAAAAGGATAATCACGTTATCCTTACAGGACCTTCCGTTATCCTTACTGACTTTTTAATGACAGATTCGGATTCAGCGACCCCAAAAACCCCCAGAATAGATTTTTTTCCAGAAAATTTGGAGAAAAGGATAATCACGTTATCCTTACAGGACCTTCCGTTATCCTTACTGACTTTTTAATAACAGATTCGGATTTAGCGACCTCAAAGACCCCCAGAATAGATTTTTTTCCGGAAAATTTGGAGAAAAGGATAATCACGTTATCCTTACAGGACCTTCCGTTATCCTTACAAGGACGAAGTAGTGAAAATATTGTATTGTCATCGGACTTATATAAGTGTGCAAAATTTCAAGTCAATCGGACAAGTGGAAGTGGGTCAAAATTTGATTGCAAGATTTGACCCCGACAAACAGACAAACAGACAAGATAGCGAGCTAAATAAAAGCTTTTAATAAAAATAGCGGACTTGCTTCGCGATCCGGCTCGAAGGACCAAAATTTTTGCTTCCCGAACAATCTATCTATCTATCTATATATATAAAAATGGATGTATGTATGTATGTATGTATGTATGTATGTGGCTTATAGACTTCTAAGCCGCTGAACCGGTTTTGACCAAATTTTCAGGAAAACTTTAGATTAGCACAGAGGGTGTTTCTGTGAAGTTTGGTGCACCTACCCCTTAAGCTTCCCCCCTCTCCCATACAATCCAAAAAGTTATTTGCAAATTTCTCGAAAACGGTTCACTTTATTGCAAAACTCCTAGAACAAACAGTGTTTAGAATCCAATTCTACATAAATACTCAATACATGAAAATTCAATTGGAACACCTTTTGAAATTCTTATTGCAAAATTTCACTCTAATAAAAAATGTTGTATGTTTGTTTCTTTATGACTTTACCTCCTACAACGTTATTATATTGGGTAACCTTCTACTCCAAATGAAAATTCAATTGGAACACCTTTTGAAATTCTTATTGCAAAATTTCACTCTAATAAAAAATGTTGTATGTTTGTTTCTTTATGACTTTACCTCCTACAACGTTATTATATTGGGTAACCTGCTACTCCAAAAACTCATTAAAAAAAGGAATCTATATATATAGTAATCGATGGGGAAAGGAAGAAGCGAATCTATATGACATGTTGCCATCAATACTTCGCTGTTCGTCGTTTGAATGTATTTACACTTGCCATGTGTTGCCACTGTTTTGTGTTGCCACTGACGTTTTGCATTGCTATTAATAAATTTGAATTCCGAAACGTTAAAGAATTAAAGTTTTCTGAGTATTTAAATA
Source organism: Chrysopilus asiliformis (assembly GCA_964034945.1). NCBI lineage: Eukaryota > Metazoa > Arthropoda > Insecta > Diptera > Rhagionidae > Chrysopilus > Chrysopilus asiliformis. Next base: position 58,792,267 of record OZ035960.1, read on the forward strand.
CAGTATTTTGGGGAAAAAAGCAGTAATGCAGTATTGGAGTCTGAAAAACAATATAATACTGCGAAAAACAGTATAGATACCATCGTTATGTATAGCCCTCACCTGCTATCTTCTGCAATTCTAAAGGGATTTGGTGCTTCAATGTATGACATGAATGAAAAAGAACGACATTTCCCACAATATTGTCTTTCGCCGTGTGGATAACCACCTTTTACCGTTATTGAATATATTGTAAGTAAACAGTACGATTTTGTAATACACCGTTGGGTCACAAAGAAAAATGTCTCTAAAAAAATTTCCCTTTTTTGGGTTAACTATATGCATTTGACTCGAGGCCGAAGGCCGAGTAAAGAAGAAGGCGAGAGCTGAAATATATTTAAATAATTTTACGTAACATCTCCATACATCAAATTCCAACAATTCAAGTGCGAGGGGCGAGGCCGACCTGTGGAAGGGGGATGAACCGCGAAGCGGTTCGGGGCGCAGCCCCTAGTACAAAATAAAAAGCTGGTTTTACAAATAATTTTATTGCTAATGCGATTACAATAAACTCCGAGATTACAATTTCTATGCGTGTAGCCCTCGACGTTCCGATGTTAAGTAAGGCAAAAAACTATTGAACTCTAAAATATCATGATCAAAAGTCAAACAAAGGAGACTACAATACAATTGCATTAGCGGCGTCAACACTGCCTAGTACCACTGCTCCGTTTCGGAACCTGACATTTCGACCACTGTTTTGATTGTATCTTTTGATCGAAGTTGAAAATTGTTAAATACGCAATATTGAAGTAAATAGTCAGTTCTGGTTTATTTTATAATTTAAAATATAATAATTCAAATATATGAATATATTAGGTTATGTGTGCGTGTCAAATTTAGGGTTTGAGGTTATTCAATCCGTTTGAGATGGATTTTTGCGAACTCTTCCGTTACGTTCCGCTCCGTTTCGAAGACTATGGGTAGCAACGTTGTTGGTCGTATGTTCAACTTTGACAGCTTACCGAAACGGAGCGGATCGGAACAGATCGGAAGGACTTTGGTTGAGCCTTAAATCGAAAATACTTACATAACAAAAGATGTGAACTTATTCTATTTGTTTTGTATTATAGGGTAAGTAACAATGTCTACATGTAAGCATTTAGTCGCAATAAATTGAATTGGTTTACTCGCATTCCTAGATGGCGAATTTACGCTGTCAAAGTTAACTTTGCTTAACTCTACTAAAAAGCAAAGTTGCACAAGGTTAACTTTACAACTCATTTAGGAATGCGTGTAAAGTTAAATCCGCTGTCAAAATGGATAGTTTTTATACCCATATGGTGAAACCAAAGAGTATATTAGATTTGCCTTACCGTTTGTAACGCCAAGATCCCGTCATCACCCAAAAAAATGAATTACACCAGTGTGTTTAGAATGATAAAAATAATTAATTTTTGCATGTCCGTCCGTCCGTCTGTGGCGTGGATTGCGGGCGCACGGATTGAGCTAGAGACTTGAAATTTTACACAGATCCGTTTTTCGTAAAATGCAAGGCTAAGTTCGTTAATGGGCAAAAATGGACCATTAGGGAGGGGGGGGGGGGGGGGGGGAGGTACCCCCCATACGAACGAAAATGTTTTTTTGCGAATATCTCAAAACAGTGTATCTTATCAAAAAAGGGTAAGAACAAAATTTATTTAGGATATGATTCTACATAAAACTCCGAGACATCAAAATCCGATTGGAATAAATTTAAAAATATCTTATTGGAAAGTTTGACTTCAAAGTGGAATTTGGATACAACTGTTTGCTGTTCACTTAAATTACCATACGGATTTTCAATAATTGCCAGATTGGCCATTATAGCTTTTGTTATGTTTTAAATAAATCTTAGACTTTTGTGTGTATTAAGTAAGTGTTTTACGAAAAACAGTTACTACAAATGAAAGAGATGTGTTTAATGGCGAAAATAGTCTTGGAAATATTTTGCATTCAAATGTTTCTTTAGCAATCAGGCAGTGTTCAAAACGCTCCCATTTCTACTCTTTCGTTCCTCTTCCAAAGAACAATTGAACAGAAAATAAATCAACAGAAAATAAAAATCACTCTCTAGGGAACGAAATTCGGCTGTTTCGAAACAGAACGAAAAAACGCTCCTTAAAACGAGAATGAAATTATAGTTCTTACGCTCTGGCTTTTATGATCTTTACATTTAAGCTTGTCGCGCAATAACGTGCAACGCGGCGCGGTGACAGATGGTAGTAGAAACTATAGGTTTATATGAGTTGGTCTATAATTGCGCGCTGATCAAACGCGGCAGCCGCGCGGCACCGCGAAGAGTAGGTCTAGTTTCTACTTTCAGACGCGGTTGGAAGCGGTGACAAGTGGTGAATTATGGTACTTTAATATGAATTCGGGAAAGTTGGTATATTAAGTCTGCCATCTCCAAACAGTTATTTACATATTCTGAGTGTGGACTTATCCTGCCCGGAGAGTCAGCCAAGGGGCAAAAAAAGCCTCCATGGTGGTCCCCGGAGCTCATGACTCTCAGGAAGGAAAGTCGTAGGCTCTTCAACAAAGCAAAAAGTACCAGACTACAGCCAGATTGGGACTCTTATAAAGGGATGTTGAGAGTCCTGAAAAAAGAGGTGAGGAAAGCCCAGCGTCCTGGGAAATCTTCTGTGGCAAGATAGAAGAGTCCTCTGAAGCAGCTAGGCTTCGGAAAATCCTCTCTACCACTCCTAATATACCCAGCTATCTGAAGAAAGCTGACGATACATGGACATGTTCTAGCCTGGAAACCCTAGAACTCTTAATGCATACCCATTTCCCGGGATGCTCTAAGGACTCACCAGGCAGGGAGATTCCGATAAATAGAGAAGAGAATAGGCTTCATAGTAAACTCCTCAATAAACCAAAAATTACCTGGGCAATTAAGAGTTTTATACCGTTTAAATCACCCGGACCGGACGGTATATTACCAGCCGAAATTCAGAAGGTTTCAGACTTAGCCCTCCCCTGGCTCGAAGCAATTTTCCAAGCCTGCATTAACCTAGTCTATATTCCTTTAAAATGGACAGAGGTCCATGTCGCTTTTATCCCCAAGGCAGGGAAAAACTCACATAGCTCACCTAAAGATCTCAGACCGATCAGACTCTCGTCTTTTCTCCTGAAGACACTAGAAAGATTGTTAGATACTAATATACGTCAAAAAATTGACCCAAATAAGCTATCTACATCTCAACACGCATACTGCAAAGGCAAGTCCGTGGAGACAGCTATGCACACTCTGGTTCACACAATAGAAAAATCACTGGACCTCAAGGAATACACAATGGTTACCTTCCTAGATATCGAAGGAGCTTTTAACAATGTCGTACCCGGGGCCATCATAGGAGCATTACAATGTCTTGGAGTAGAGGCTCCTTTATGCGAATTGATAAATCTAATGCTAACAGGCAGGATTATCAACTCAAAGCTGGGGAACTCATCTATAAGAAGATATGTAAGAGAGGAACCCCACAAGGGGGAGTACTCTCCCCACTTCTTTGGATACTAGCAATTAACGAATTGCTTCAAATCCTGGAAGCGGAGGGCTGCAAAGTGGTAGCTTACGCGGACGACGTTGCTATAGCTTTTTCAGGAAAGTTAACTCATTGAGGTGAGGAGAATAATGATGTTGATATCGGAGTGCATGCGTTAAGTTATGATAAGTGATGATATCTGTTAGGTTTAATGATGGAATGTAGGACGCTCGATTATTTGTAGAACATATCTGGTGACCATGTATGGTTATAAGTGGCTGCTTTATAATACAATTACTGTCCATTTTTAAGATCCCTGCATCTTGAGGAACTAGTTGCGTCATATTTTCCCCACATACTAGGTTAACTGTTGTTTTTCTTTCCAGAGAAAATATCCAATGGTTAGGATTATTCATTTGTATCCAACTGGCTGTTTTTATTATTTGGCACATAGAATTCGGTTCGATTTGATTCAATAGCTTGATTTCGCAAGCGCTGACAGATGAACCTATTTTATATAGTGGATGACGTTGGTTGCAGAGATACTTGTCGTCAATCAACACACAGGCTCGTAATTCTGTTTCCGCCAAAGGATAATATTGATCACTAGGGCTGCCAAAAATATGCACTAAAAAAGGCGAAATATGCGCATATAATATGCACTAAAAACGGCAAAATATGCACTCAAATATGCACTTTAAAAACATTCAAAATCCGAAATATAGTATATTTCACCCAAAATAGTGAACGGAACTTGTTTAAATGTGGTTAATTCGACTTTTGTGGAAAATAAAAAAATTGAAAAAATAATAGTCTGTGAAAAAAGATTGACATTTTGACTGACAAAAAAAAATTTACTTGTTTCTAAATTGCAACTGTTAAATTTTAAGATATTTCGAAAATATGTTCAATACTTCATATTGTCTATGGTATAATCGGGGTTAAGACTTGTAGAAAAATCTCAGTTGTGGCTACCACAAAACTTTCTTCCACAAAATCTACGACCCTGCGCAATTTACGCTAGAGCCCTGTCGCGTTATCAACCTAAGACGACCTCAAAACGTACGAGATAACTTCAGAACGGTAAAAGATATCGATTTACGGTAAAAGGTAAAAATGTGGAAAATTTTATTGCCTTTAATTCGTTTTTCAAAAGTCTTTTCGAAAAACTGTTAGTTTGTAAGTAATTCGCAAAAATATATTTTTTACATTTTGATAAAAATATTTCAATAACGGTAAAAGATAATGGATAACTGTAAAAGACAAAATTGTGCAGAATGCCATTCTCATTAATTCATCTCATATATACAGTAAGCAAAAAACAATTTTTTTCGTGATAATGGAAAAAAACTAATTTTTTTGAAATAACGGTGTATCTCGATAACAGTTTGAGATATCGAGTTCTAGCAATAGACATAAGTGTAGGAATTTTTATTTTCTCCAGGATTTGTCATACTTAACACTACTAAAAATGCGTAGTTTCGGAGTAAATTGAGAAAAACCAATTCGCGATTTTTAAAAAGCCTCCATTTTGGTTACTTCCGGCTAACGGATTTCCACCAAAAGTTGATAGGATCGTCCCATTCCAGGACCAAGTATGCCTATAAAATCTCATGGCTCTAGCTGTATTAGTTTTTAAGAAATCTTGTACACAGACTGACAGACAGACTGACAGACAGACTGACAGACAGACTGACAGACAGACTGACAGACAGACTGACAGACAGACTGACAGACAGACTGACAGACAGACTGACAGACAGACTGACAGACAGACTGACAGACAGACTGACAGACAGACTGACAGACAGACTGACAGACAGACTGACAGACAGACTGACAGACAGACTGACAGACAGACTGACAGACAGACTGACAGACAGACTGACAGACAGACTGACAGACAGACTGACAGACAGACTGACAGACAGACTGACAGACAGACTGACAGACAGACTGACAGACAGACTGACAGACAGACTGACAGACAGACAGACAGAAAGACATTTTTTTAATATGACTCCAATCGACTCAGGAGTGATCGGGAAATGTTTTTTAGGCAAAATTAAGAGGTCGAAATTTTTTATGAATACAATACCTACTTTATTATACTTCGTAGAAGAAAGTAAAAACACATATTTATTTATTTTTAATATTTATTCTAGCTGAAACAGTCGAATTATAATTCGAAATGTACAAAAAAAAATTTGGTTGTTCATGAAAGTTGTAAAATATGCAACTAAATATGCATTATATGCATTTATATGCATTTATATGCAAATATGCACTAACGTGTCAAATATGCAAAATATGCAACAACAAGTGACCTTCATTCGCTTCTAAACTTATTGATTCGGATGAATAAAAAACTCCCGGAGCCGAAATCATAACGAGAAGAAATATGCAAATGCATATTTTTGGCAGCCCTATTGATCACGATGCATGTTGACTATTAAAAATGGAAATCCTGTTTTGATAGCAGCAAAAGTGTTATTGATTTTAACTGGAACTGGGGTTAGGTTGAATAGCTCGAAGTCCTCTGATGATAGCAGTGGTAGACGCAGTTTGAATATTATGTACTTGGATGTTGTTCTTCCTTCTATTGATATTATATTATAGAATTTTAGAATGTCACTTTGTTTCATTGGTAACTTCAAGGTTGATGGTAAGTTTTTTCTTATAAGCGTTAAAGCATCTTTCAGTTGATTTCGTGAAATTAGATGTCTACTTAGTTTGCCTTGTTGTGTATTGGCAAGCGCATCCAAAATCAGATTTTGAGTTCTTTGAAAATTGGTGATTGTTAACAACGTTTGGAGAGCTAACGCGGAAAAGGGTTGAGCTGAGCCTCCTTCGTGCATTTTATCGTGAATTGAATCAATTTGAGACGAAATATAGCTTAGATGTGATTCCACCTTCGCAAATTCTGTTTCAATTGCTTGATGGTTTCTCTGCATAACATTTATTGTAGCATCTACAATGGTAGTTTGATTGCGTAGTAAGGCCATTATATGATCCTGATTTTGATTTGCTGCGTCGATGGTAGCTGACATTTCTTCTGCATAATTTGAGTCTAAGACACCAAATAAGGAGTTAGCAATGTTTCCAATTATGTTGAATGCGCCTCGTTTGGTTCTCGTGTAGGCTGTAATTTGGAGTAGCTCATTTGATTGATCTAATTCGGTGATTACATGTTTTATTTGAGTAGCAATTCCCATATAAGTGTCGGGGTTACGCATTGTTGCAGCAATATTGCTTAGGATTAAGCTGCAGTTATGTAACAAATCAATTTCCTTCCAGTATGGCTGCATATCATAATGCACTGAGCGAAATTTCCATAGTTCCACTCTATTTTTTTTAATAAATTACAGCAGATTTTAGCCCGAAGTAACCGTTTTAAATGGACGAAAAAACTCGCTAAACCAGCCCTTGAGAAAACACATCAGGATGCCAGATTAAAGTTTGCGAAGGAGCACATGACATGGACTGATGAATGGGAAAATATAATTTTTTCTGATGAAAAAAAATTAAACTTAGATGGTCCAAACGGTTTTGAATATTATTGGCATGTTCTTCAAAGAACTAAAGATGTCTGCCTGAGTCGAAATTTCGGTGGGGATTCTGTAATGGTTTGGGCGGCTTTTACCTACCATAAAAAGACTCCATTCTGCTGGACAGGTACAAAAATGAATTCCAAAGATTACACCGAATTATTAGACCAGTATAGGGATTCTGAGGGAACTGTCGATAATTATCGACAAGCGACTTATGTGTACATATTCAACTTTCTTTTAATTGTGTTGGTGGATACAGCACACTAAGCAGCTTTGACTTCCAATGCGATTTCCTTCACTCGGGTAACACTAATGGTTTGACGTCTGGAAATCTATTCCACATTTCCAACGTTTTTATCGACATTTCCAAGGGATATCACTTGCTTTGTGAGGTGGTGAAAACAGTGCGTTTGCGTAGAAGTTTAGCGCATACAAAACACCAAGAGCAGGCGATATTAAAATAAGATTAGGCATGTGCGGAGTCAACATTTCAATGATTTCCACTGCTAGTGCCTGTGGAAGCCCATTTATTTCTATAAACCTCACAAACACATAAATATCGCAAAAGGATCTGACGCGTCCCGTAGATTTCGCCTCATTAAGAGCCAAATACAATGATACCCACACAACATTTACGGCGACATTTCAGGTTTTAAACTCATATGACTCTATGCTTCTATATACAATGAATCCGACCAACTTTGTCGTCGTAAAAAGTTCAATTGAATTTAACTTTTGTCGGCCAGCTCGCATACAAAATTTAGTGGTTGATTCAAAATGAAATCTTATGGGCATGTCATAAAATCTAAATTTCTTCATTTAAAGTAAGTATTAGGAAATATAGTTCGTATGCTGTGTTGCTTAGATTTTATGATAATTGGGTACAAAAAATGTTATATCTAGCTCACTGACTGTCACAATTCAAATGAAAGAAATAAAGAATAATCAAGACCAAGGAATGAAAAAAATGAATTTCGAAGAACAATTAATTGAGTGCGTGGGTGAATAAAAAGTTTTATCTGTGAAAAGCAAATTATGTTTAGAACAACAAAGTGTGCGCCATTGTATATGGAGGGCGACATTGTCGCCGTAATCTGTAGCCGTAAATGTTGTGTGGGTATCATTGTATTTGGCTCTTTATTCGCATTTGATTCCTCCTAAGGTAATAATAAACGGATACTACGGAATTCATTGTCTTTGGTAAATTATTAAAAACACTATCTAAAGTTTTTTGCGGTACTTTTCGTTGTCCACTTCTGTCACATTTGCGGCTGTCAAATCGAGAATTTTTGGGTTACTTATTACACTTGCAACTTATAAATTCAATTCAATTCAATTATTTATTGATGCTATAGTATTAAGTATAAATTCAGTACAAACTTAATACCAATGATAAAGTGGTAAAATTCAGTCAAGAAATTCTATATGACAAATTTAATATAATGAGAATGTATTTACACACATACCATTAGCATTGCAACTTATAAAATTCACATCGGGCAGGTAAAAAATTCTTCATCGCTGCGGATCTTCAAGAAAATTTCCTAACTTTAAAAAAATTCCCTCTTTTCGACATTCCACTGGCGATAAGTATCGATTATGCTCAGAATCGGTGTACAGGTTTTGATCGACTTCATGGAGCAATTGCCAGAAGTGAGTGTATTTCAGTAGGACAATGCGTCCATTCACGTTTCCAAATCGTCAAAAAAGTGGCTAAATGAAAGAAAAATACCTGTAATGAACCATCCAGCTCTATCACCACATCTAAATACAATAGAAAATCTATGGGAAATTTTATCAAGAAAAGTTTTTGGCAATTCAAAGCAATTTAATAATATTAAAGAGTTAAAAACTGCAATAAGGAAAGCCTGGAACAGTATTGACGAAAATATATTTAAAAAAATTATATCTAGTATGACAAATAGGATGTTTGAAGTAATAGCAAACAAAGGAGGAAGTAGCTATTACTAACAAAATTTAACGTTTTTTTTACTATGAGGGTATTCACAATCCTCTTCGGTATTCGGTATTTTCGGTAATATTAAAAGACTGAAAATATTCTGCTGTGAACATCCCACAGCACAGATTTTAGAACAGCGCTTTTATTTGATACGTGACCAAATCATGAACTGCGAATTTGATTGTAAAATATGTCACATACCTTTAAATCCATGTTTGATGTATTCTTTTGAATTTCTATTGTGGCAACGGCTATCAAAATTGAAAAAAATTGCAGTCCGATGAGATAACCAGCGAAAAAATTTGACAACTAAAAACATTACTAGCGCCACCCCCGGTTGATTCTTGATACCGAATACCGAGGCTGAAAAACACGACTCGAGGCATGTATACAATTACCGAATTCGGTAATTCATTTTTACATGAACCAAGTTACCGTCTCGGTAAAAATCTGTTAAATTTGACTGAATTACCGAGCGGTAAATTTACCCGCATTTTAAAAGACGACTGTGAATTCCCTGTATGGAATTATGGAAGTTTCGTACTTTTTGAAGTAGAATAATCAGTTTTGTTAAAAAAATATATAAAAAAGTTATGAATTTATAAGTTATGAACTAAATATTTCAAGCTATTATGATTATTTTTTAATTTAATAAATTAAAAGTTTTAATGCAGTAGGGGTACCCGGGGCTAGAATTAACAGAGGTAAGTATTAACAAGCCTATTCCCGCCGAAATATACGAGCCAGAATCTCGAAATTTGGTTTTTGTCCATCATTCGATAAGGTCAATCATATCGTGATTCATCAGTCATAAACAGTTAATTGCCAGTGAATGTTTAGCACAAAGACCGAAATTTAGCTGGTAAACGAACTTTTTATGGTTTGGAATATTTTGATTTCTGTCTTAGTTTTTTATATTATTGAATATAACTTTGCCGATAATGTAAGTTAATGAACTCAGTGAACAAAAAATGTCTTATTAAGGCATTATAAAGGCATTATCTTAATGCATTATCTTTACCTTATTGTTGCCTTAGTTTTGTATAGGCCATTTCCGCGTATATAAGGCCTTACAACTAAGGCAACATTAATAGTAGATGTTTTTTCCCCGGTGATGGCGCTGGTTGCTTAGATGGTAAAAATTTCTTTATTAAAACTAAAGATCGTCTATTACTTTTTCTATAAAAATATTTACCGAGTCGTTTAAATTCTCCTGATAGCCAACACAAAACTTCAACAAAAAATAACTTTTTTAGTTCACTTTTCCAACACACGCATAAAAGGCGCGTTTTTCCTTCCATCTCATTTTAATTTGGAGGCTTTTATATTATTTGTCTCATGTCTTAAAGACACCTTAGCGATAATGCCTTAATAATTTTTCACTGGGAAGCTATAATTAATAATATCCTTTGGTTCTATTACAATCCTTAACTATATTTTTGTGTGTGGTTAATAATTCAAAAAAAGTAGTGTCGGGGCTAAAATTAACAAACCCATGGGGCAAGAATTAACAATATAATGTCATAGACATAGAGTAAGAATTCTCATACTATGTTTTTATAGATACAAATTATGTACAAAAAAGCTTCCCTGCGACCTTTTTTTAGATAATAATAATTGTTTTTGTTTTTTAAAACGACTTAATTTTTTTGTCAATTTATGTTCCTTGAAAAGGATATTTATTTGGTTCATTTTATTAGTTTTTGTGATAATTAATATATTTGAAATTAAAAGGATATAAATTTTGTTTATTTTATAATTTTTGTGAAAAAAAAATCTTTTCTTTTAATTATTTCCATGTTAAAACTTATGTTAATACTTACCCCATCGTTGTTAAAACTAGCCCCGTGACCGGGGTTAGTTTTAACAGATGACATTTTTTCATAAAAATGATTTTTTTCATATAGTGACTACCTGGTTGAAACTTTTTTTTATTTCTTATGATACCTGAATAACTACAGTATGGCTAGATATAAACACAATATCAGAAATATTGCTTGTTAAAAAAATATGACCCACATGCTTATTCACAAATTTATTGTTAGTTAACAATATTGTTAAGTAACAATAAATTTCATAGCAACCCATAAAGAAAATGGTAATCACAATTTTGCTTGTTAAAAAGTTTCGTTAAAAATGTTCGTTGTGTTGTTATGGCAACAGTTTTGTGAATTATTTTAATAGTTGCAGTTGTATTGCATTCGGGGATTGTTGTATTGCATTGGAGAATTGTTGTATTGCATTGCGGGGAGACGATAAATATTTTTTAAAACTGTTTTCTTCTATGGAAAACGGATCGCTGGTATCGCGAAGAACTTGACTTGGTAATCCACGTGGTAATCCAACATAATGTCTTTAAAAAAGCAACACAGTAGAACACGTTTAAATGCACATCGAACTTCGCAGAATTTCATGTGCATTTATCCGTGTTTTGCATTTATCCGTAGCACGGAGAAATACACGCGAGTCAAAGATAAACATGTAACTTTAATATTCCTGTAATAAACATTTAAATTCAATTAGGCTACACAAAAACAAAGAATCAATTTAAGAATTCATTTTATCACATAAAAATGACAAAAATCACATTTTTTTGTTGTGATTACATTTTATTTTTGCACATGTACATTTAAGCGTGTAAAATTTCATGTAATTTATACTTTTGGGGTATGAAAATGGTTGCATTTAAGCAAGTATTGCAATTAAGCGTGTGTATATATTCATATGAAAAATGCTTTAAAATCCTCCAGGCACAAATATGGCGTCCAATTATACGAGTTTTACATTTAAGCGTCTTGCATTTAAGTGTGTTTTACTAAAATCAATTTTTTTGCTTGAAAAATAAAATATATTTCTTCCCAAACAACTAAAATTTATTTTTGCTATCGTAACAACACTTTTAACCATTTCTAACAAGCAATAGTGCACTCTGAATACGGTTTTATTTGACAATTTTTAGCTTAACAATATTATCGAAAGTTCATAGCAAGCAAAGTGAAATGTGAATACCGATTTCTATTTAAACAATTGTTATGGGTATTAACAAGCAATAATAGCTTTTGTGAATAAGCATGCCAATTTCCAAATTTTGTTAATACTAGCCCCGGCTTCCCCTACTTTAACTCTAGTTAAAAGGATTTTTTCTCTGGGATTTTTTTTGTGGAAGTGTGGAAATTTTACTCAGTGTATGTTATGATGTTCTATTCGCTTGAAATTGTGTTAGCGCTGCCAAGATTTTCAAAGTATATACCTGGGTTTGTCTCAAAATGTGTTACAACTGCTGGTATTGCTGAAGGAGTAGGCAAAACTATGCATGCCAATAGGTGTGCTACGAGTGTAGAACCAAGTGAGGCTGCGTTCATAATTGCAGAAATCTATCGCAGTACTGCGCAAAAGTCATCTGCGCGCAGACAGTCTGCGATGCAGCAGACTTTTGGACTGCTTTAGCTGCTGCAGTGCGTTCATAACCTGCTTGGCTGAGTAAAGAAAGAAATAGAGAATCTGACAGTTAAGATTTTCTATTGACAGTTTTCGTTTTTGATAGCGCTGTACACGAATATTTTCGTTGTCTCCAATAAAATGAGCAATTCTCGATTGTATACAAACTCCGAAGTCAAATGTATTAAAGGCTTTTCGTATTTTGGAGAAGAAAAGAAAACGCCGTCGTTTTTTGCTAAAGGCTAGTACTGTAACACAGCGAAACGAAAACGAAAAAATCTGGGCATTAACCGACTGCGAAAATTTTCGCTTTGGAGATTTTGGAGACATTTGAATTGTCATTTTGTGTTTGTGTTTCGTATACTAAAAAAAGCATTTGTAGCAACGTTGTTTTATGTGAAAAATCTTGATTTCCCAAGAAAATTTTTTTCTATTTTCTTGTCACCGAAATATCAAATCACAATCAGCTGGTTTGAACTGTCATTATTTCGTGCGAAAAGAATGCCTCAGGGCGTTCTTTTCAGATGCGAAAAATGTGGAGAAATTGTGTCTGCCATCTCTTGGTGAAAAGCTGAAGCCGATCAAACCAGCTGATTTTTTGTCCAAAAAGTTTTTCGTTTTCGCTGGTGCACAGTACTACTTTTGCGAACGAAATTTCGCACAGCGAAATTTTTTTGGAATTTTATATGGGATTTGACATTTCGTTTTCGTTTCGCTGTGTTACAGTACTAGCCTTAAGTCGAGTGATCAGACGCAATATTACACAATATTTTGTTATACGTGACAAGCAAATTATCAAATTTATTTTTGGCATCGTCTTGCGAGAACGGAAAATCGGCCTTAATTTCTGTGATGTTACGTAGAACCATTTTCCACAAAGCAGATTTCTTTCTCAAAAATTTTAATGTAATTTTTCACATTTTATTAATGTTATTTACGAGTACTTAGATCTCGCTATCGCTGTCCGCCATTATTTCACATGTTACTTTCTGCTGCGTTATCGTCAGCTAAATTTCTTTACTGCGCTTGCTGCGCAGTTGCTGCCGAAAATTTTCTGTAGGCTGCTTTCATGAACGCACTGCACACTGCGCAGATATGATGATGAACGCGCTGCTTTAGTACTGCGTTAGATCTGCAATTATGAACGCAGCCTGATAGTCGGGATTTCTTTTTCGGTGTTTCGGTTGGATTTTCTGGATCTTGGTCATTATGATTACTTCCTAGGTTTCTACCTGGGTTTGTAGAGACTGACTCAAGGTCTTCTTCAATTGGCAGAGGTGCTAATCGACATATGGGCCGAAGCAGAGTGTTCCTTGCTGTTTTTACTTCAGCCACTCTTACCAAACCATCTTTGCCTTTAATTACTTTGGTAATGCGTCCCAAAGGGCATTTTAAAGGGGGAAGATTGTCTTCCTGAATGATCACCATAGTGCCTACTTTTAGATTGGCGCATGACTGCTCCCATTTATAACGACACTGTAATTGATTGAAATATTGCAAAGACCACCTTCCCCAAAAATCATATTTCGTGGAAGCTACGATTTTCCATCTAGTTTGTAAATTTGTGCTCATTGGTAGTGCCTGGGGATCAACTGATGTGGTCAATGTTTCTCCGATTAGAAAATGACCAGGAGTCAATGCTGCCAAGTCATTGGGATCAGAGGATAACGGTGTGATAGGGCGTGAATTTAGAATGGCTTCTGCTTCAAGTATCACCGTTTCCATTTCCTCATTTGTCAGTGATGCAGAAGACAGACTGTGTTACAATAAATGTTTTGCTGATTTTACTGCGGCTTCCCATAGCCCTCCAAAATGTGGAGCGCCAGGCGGAATAAAGTGAAAATCGGTTCCCTTCGTACTGCATTCAGTTGTAATCTTCTGCTTGGAATTATCTTTGTGAATGACATCTTTTAGTTCAATAAGTTGATTACGAGCGCCAATGAAATTTGTTGCGTTATCGCAATAAATTTTTCGGCAGTGTCCTCGTCTGGAGATGAATCGCCGTAATGCTCCGAGAAAACCTTCTGTTGATAGGTCACACACTAATTCTAGATGAACAGCCTTCGTAGCGAAACAGCAAAATACGGCCTTTTGAGGTCGCTTTCCTCTGATTTTAAAATGCGTGAAAACTGGACCGCAGAAGTCAACTCCGGAATTTATGAACGGACGAGAGCTGGTTGTACACGATCTGCTGGTAAATCACTCATGAGTTGAGATAGGAGTTTTGATTTCGCCTTAGCACATTTGACACAGTGTTGAACGATAGAGCGAGCCAAATCTTTGCCCTTTATTGGCCAGAATGTTTGCCGAGTGATGGATAATAAAGTTTGTGGTCCAGGATGCATATTTTCTTTGTGAATATCGTTGAGAATTAGTTTGCTTAGAGGATGAGAGTATGGTAGGAGCATAGGATGCTGAGCATTGTAGCTTAACGTTGATGAATTAAGGCGTCCTCCCACTCTCAATAGCCCCTTCTGATCCAAGAATGGTGTTAGGCTGTTGATTGAACTTCCCCTTGAAAGTTCCTTATATATTTGTAAATGTTTGATGTCATCAGAAAATTCCAGACATTGCATATGTTTGATGATAACCATTTGAGAGTCATCTAGTTCTTGAACACTTAATACTGAATTTGAATTGGAGTTAGGGAGGCGTCTAATCTTATTGATTAAACGAAGTATGTGGGCAACAACGCGTTGAAGGTGACTTCCGATGATTGACTGGATGAAGCTTTCCGATGATTGACTGGATGCTGCGCATGCAATTTTAGGTTTTTGGCGTTTCCCTAAAAGACTTTCAGTAACATTTCCTGGAATCTTTGGCCATGCGTCCTCTCTTCCATGTAAAAATATCGGCCCATAGAACCACGTGTTTTTGTTCGTTAATAATTCGGGTGGAATACCACGCGATAATAAATCCGCTGAGTTTTCAGTGGTTTCCATATATTTCCATTGCTCTGGTATGGATAATCGATGAATGGCTGCAATTCTGTTTGCCACAAAAGTGTGGTAATTGGATGACTCTGCAGCCAAGTACAGAGGTAGAATCAGTCCACAGAAAGGCTGTTTCATTAGACAGATTTATATCTTTCTTTATGCGCTGCATGAGCTGCGCTGCCAACCTTGCAGCACATAGCTCCAAATATGGTATTGTGATTTGGTTGGAGCCACTTTCGTTTTAGCGCATAATAAACGTACGATAATGACATTATTTGAATCAATTGTCCGTATATCTGCGGCAGCTCCATATGCCTTTTCCGATGCGTCGGCGAATGCATGCAATTGGAAAGTCTTTGGTGTTCTGTGCGTAAAAACATGTCTCGGGAAGCTTATTTTGTTTAGCAATTTTAGTTCCCCTCTGTATTTTACCCATGATGTATTTAGTTCCTGAGGAAGCGTAGCATCCCAATCCACTTTGAAGCAACAATTTTGCCGTTACCAACACTGGTGCCAATATTCCAAGTGGATCGAAAATGTGAGCTATGTCCGAAGAAACAGTCCTTTTTGTAACTCGCTAGATATCTGGCGAATTGCATCCTATCGAAAATGAATCCGTTTTAGGGTGCCAAGTCAGACCCATGGTTTTTACACTGTCGTTTGACGGATTCGTAAAATCCAGTTCAATTTCTTGCTCATTTTGCGGTATGTTTTTGAGTAGCTGAGGATTGTAGGAGCACCATTTTCGGATTTTTATGCCAGCAGTTTTTAGGGCGCCTATTACTTCATGTTGCATCTGTATAGCCGTTGACAATTGATTTGAACCTGACATCACATCATCTACATAAAAATCCTTTTTAAGAATCTGAGCAGCAAGTGGATGAGTTTGCTTAACATCATCGGCTAGTTTATTTAGGCATCGAGCTGCTAGATATGACGCAGGTGTGGTCCCGTATGTAACGGTGTTTAACTGATAGCATTTCATTGATTTGTCGATGTCATCTCTCCACCAAATGAGTTGATATTTTATATCGCGCGGCATGCGAAAACGCAAGAGTATTGTGAAAACATCATCCTGGATTGCAGGTCCTTTTGCAAGAATGTTGTTTAATGATAGGTCAGAGGTTGTTTTCGCTGACCCGTCAAAAACTACAGGAAGTTTTGTTGTAGTACTTTCTGGTTTTAGAACACAGTGGTGTGGGAGAAAAAAAAATTGTTCTTCTACCATAGTGAAGCATACTTCTTCCATATGGCCTAACTTTAAGTACTCCTGCATGAAGTTAACATACTGCTGCTTGATTTCCAGATGTTTAGAAAGCCTTCTTTCCAATGAATAAAAACGCCCAAGAGCAGTATTACTAGACTCACCGTATTAGTAGTTCAGTTGGGTTGAGCCTGAACGGTAATTTAACCACAAAGCGACCCGAGATATCTCCATTTTTAGATTTTCAAAATTAAAAACGGAAGGTCCTGTAAGGATAACGCAAATATCATTCTCCTAATTATTTCCGAGAAAAAATTACATTAGGGATTTTTCGGGGTCGCTGATCACGAATCCGGTGTTAGATTTTAAAATTCAAAATGGAAGGTCCTGTAAGGATAACGCAAATGTCCTTTTTCCAATTTTTCTCGCAAAAACCGGTTTTGGGAGGTTTTCAGGGTTGCTTATCACGATTCTGATCTTGGATTTTCAAAATTCGAAACGGAAGGTATTGTAAGGTAACGCAAATATCCTTTTTCCCATTTTTCGCCGGAGAAATTGGCATTATAGGGTTTTTGGGGTCGCCGATCACGAATCCGGTATAAGATTTTCAAAATTCGAAACGGAAGGCCTTGTAAGGATAACGCAAATATCCTTTTTCCCGTTTTTCCCCGGAAAAATATGCATAAGGGGGTTTTTGGGGTCGCTGATCACGGCTCTGCTGTTGGAATTTTAAAATTCGAAACGGAAGGTCCTGTAAGGATAACTCAAATATCCTTTTTCGCGTTTTTCCCGAGAAAATCGGCATAAGGGGGTTTCCGGGGTCGCTGATCGCGAATCTGGTGTTATATTTTTAAAATTCTAAATAGAAGGTCCTGAAAGGATAACGCAAATATCCTTTTTCCAATTTTGTCTCCGAAAAACTGGCTTTAGGGTTTTTTCCTGATCACGAGTTTGTTGTTGGAATTTGAGAATTCTAAACGGAAAGTTCTTTTTCCCATTTTTCCCCGGAAAATTGGCATTGTAGGGTATTTGGAGTCGCTAATTACGAATCTGGTGTTGGAATTTCAAAATTCGGAACAGAAGGTCCTGTAAGGATTACGCGAATTTCCTTTTTAAAATTCTTCTCGCAAAAATTGGCATTAAGGGGTTTTTCATAATTCGACACGGAAGGTCCTGTAAGGATAACCTTTTTTCCCAAAACTTTTTAAGTTATTTATGTTTTTTTGGCATTCTAAAATTTATACAAAAAAGCAAGTGTCTGTCTCGTAGAGACAGCCAGAAGACGTGGATCGCCTACGACGATCGCCAATAGATATTTAAGTAAGAAATTTTAGTGAAAAATTTTTTTTTAAAACACAACAAAAGCGATAATTGCCAATCTGGCAATTATTGAAAATCCGTATGGTGATTGTATCAAAATTCCAGTTTGAAATCAAACTTTCTAATTAGATTTTTTAAAAATTTATTCCAATCGGATTTTGATGTATGGGAGTTTTAAGCTAGAACCTGAATCATACGTCGATGCGTCCGTCATGCGTGCGTCCGGTTGACAGTTCGATGCAGTGACAGTTAGGTACGGCAACGAATCTGGAGTTAATTCATTGTTTTGCACTTCTTCTATTAGTTTATCGTCGAAACAATTACTTTCAATTTGTTCCATACTTAAATTGCTTAAATCGTAAACAAACTTTTTTGCGAAATGACATTTCCGTGCGTTGCCGCATGTAAAAGTAGAAATTCGACCTACTCTATGCGGTTGCCGCATCGGAATACGTATTATTAGGGGAGTACTAGCAGCCCGTTGATTTTACTCGAACTGTCAACGGGACGGACGCATGACGGACGCATCGACGAACGATTCAGGTTCTACCTTTATGTAGAATCATATCCTAAATAAGTTTTGTTCTTGCGCTTTTTTGATCATATGCACCGTTTTTAAGATATTCGGTTTCACCATACGGGTATAATAATTTTATTTATAATTGGTTTATGATAAAAGAAGTATGAAATAAATATCATATATACAGTGTTCAAAACGCTCCCATTTCTAGTCTTTCGTTCAAATTAGTTATATGTATAATGACGATATATATAATGATTTACTACTATTTTTCGGCCGATTTACTACGATTTCGAAAATCAAAAGTCACAACCCTGAACAGAACTTTAATGCTGGGAGCGAAATATCGCTCTCTTACTAATGAAATACATACTTATATATGTGTGTGCATCATACCCAACAGCCATCGCTCGAGGCTTTCATTCATTTTTATGCGAGACCCACAAACCGCTTTGAACAAGAAGCGAAAACTTACACGCCATCCAGACCTGCCGGAAACTCTGACATAAATGTTAGCAGAAATGTCATTAGAAAAGTCTGTTGTGACGTAGGTGGGCTGCTGATTCTGGCATGACATTTCAGTTCCAGAAATGCGTTGAGCAATAAACAACTCAGAGTAGTAAATATGACGATCTGTGATTTCACTTTTTTCTTTAAAATCTCCGCACTAAAATGAAATTCGGCCTCCTGCTGCTCCACGATGCATTTTTCAAATCATTTCTTTGTAAAAATTACTTTTAAACAGTATTCGTTTATAACACGGAGCCACTCTGCACGTGAAAAATTAGAATCCGCCATCTTAAATTCCATTTCTGTTAGCAAAGATGTCAACAAAAAATGTTAGACTTTTCTGTCGTAACAGCTGACATTTCAATCTTCACTAGACATAACATCAGACGTGACAGCGACACTGACGGCATTCATGGCAGGTGTGGATTAGTAGTTAAATAGAAATCATTTTCGTTCCCAAGAACGAGAGTCGGAAACCACAGCAAACGCTTTTGCCGTTAAGAGCGAAAAGAACGAAATAACATGACATTCAATACATCAGATTCAATACACACAAAGGAGGAGCATAAATATAGTATAAATGTGAAATCTGTACTAACGGGTGATAACTAAAAATCTGGACTGAGATAATAAAATCATGAAATTCAAATGAAATGAAAAAATGTCTTATATAATATACTTTTTAGATAGTTTACATCAATATTAAAAAGTTATGATCAATGAATTTGAACAAAAGGACCTTCATCAGCCACACGTCGTAATTTTCTGCGAACTTGCGCGCAAGCACGTTGTACGCCATTCGTGTCTATTTCCTTTAAGCATTTCCTGATCCGACTTATTAATTGCTTCACATTTTGGGCTTTCCAGTTCTTCTTATAGACTAGATTGGCCAGTTCTCCAAAAAAAATCTTCAATAGGTCGACACTTGTTGGATTTCTGTTTCCTGGCATTTGAGAAGCACTGAGTGGGAAATAACTCTCGTCATCCAAATTGAATGATTTTCCTTTGAAATTTTTGCACATCCACCTGCATTGGGATTTAACCATTTTTATTTGTTCTTTTGTATAGTGTGGGGCTCTCTGCTTCTTTTTAACCTTAATTCGAAGTCTTTTTAAAGTTTTACAAACATGTGGCTGTGAACAATTTAATTTCCGAGCGAATTCCCTTTGACTTAGGCTATCTTTGTTGTTAAAAGCACTTTTAAGGGATTTAATGTTCCTTTTCGTCATTATAGTCGGTTTTCGACCAGAACCAGGTTTCCTTTCAATTTTTACCTTACTTAGAATATCATAAATTGTACTTTTGGGCACTCCCTCAGCCCTGAAATGATTGACAACGTACGCTTTACTCTTATCAAAATGTTGATCGCAAAATTTTACAATGCGCTCGCGAACGTGTTGCTGTGCAGATGACATTTTCACAACTAAATTTATAGGTAGGCTCTTTTGCTTTATTACGTATAATTATGATGCAATAAGAAAGATTATTGCGAAATATGAGAGTTGTAATTTGCAATGCTTTAAAATTAGAAACATTTGAACTTAGTCCAGATTTTTAGTTATCACCCGTTACAAGCAGCAAACACAGCATAACAGCGACAGTGAAAATTTAGATTTTGATTCTTAAAAAGATAATTGAACATAGTTTAACAAAACAAAATACCCTAAACAATGCTTTAATGTAGGCCGGATCTTATAACACAGTTTCTGTTCGGATGTCACCACAAACTATCGAGTATCATCGATTGCAAATTTGTTATCATGGCAGCAAGCCGATTTTCTAATTTATACCCCCATAACCAAAATCCAAGACGTATCCACGTCAAAAACTTTTAGCTGCCAACGAAGGGCCTGCTAGTATGATATAGTTCTTGACGAATAAATTGATATTATTGATTAAAAATTTTATTATTTTAGGTATAAACTGTTAACAATTTTTGGTATTATTTAACAAGAACAAAGCGCTTTAAAAGTAATAAAAGCTTCAAATGTATTTAAAGAAGATTTGTGAACAATAATAATAACAAATCGAAGGAAAGGCAATAGAACGTATCAATTATTTTATATTGAATTCAGCTTCAATTTTATCGGCAATCATTTTTGCAATTGCCAGTGAGCTAGTTGCACCTGGTGAAGGAGCATTTCGACAGTGAAGAACTTGCTTTGATAAAACCCCAGTACCTTCACCACGGTCAAAAACAAAATCGTCCACCAAATTACCGTCTGGTGATAAAGCTTGAGCTCGGACACCAGCAGGACCCCTTTTCACATCGTATTCATTTATATCAGGAATAAACTTCTGTAATTCTCGAATTTGAAGCGGGATTAATGCCGATTTTGCAACTTCTTTTAGGCCAGCGCCAAAGAACTTAAACGCCATTCGAATAAATCCTGGATACCGTAATGCATCAAACAATTCAACTAAATTTATATCACTCCACCTGTAAAACAAAAAATAAATTTTTGGAATTTAACAAAAATTAATCAATTTACTTGTATCCCTCTCGTTTAAATGCCAGAACCGCATTTGGTCCTAACCACACAGTTCCATCCATTCGCGGTGTGAAATGCACTCCTAAAAACGGGAACCTTGGATCGGGTACTGGATAAATATTACCCCTTATCATGTGACATTTCTCCTTATTGAGAAGCAAATATTCTCCTCTAAAAGGAACAATTTTTGGTACTTGGGGACATCCTGTCATCTCAGCCAACTTGTCTGAATGTAATCCACCACAAGTTAAAACATGTCTTGCTCTAACTTCTTTTCCATCGCTATCAATTATTGTTACAGGATAGTTTTTATTTTCTGGTGTCTCTTTGAAACTTTTAACTTTAAAATTCAGAAATATATCACCACCAGCTGTTTTAAAATCTTTGGCATAATACTGTGTCACTTCGGCCCAGTCTACTATTCCTGTATGCGGAGACCAAAGTGCCTTGACGCCTTTGCAGTACGGTTCGATTTCCTTAATCTTCTCACCATCTATTAATTTAAGATCAGGAACTTGGTTTTTTATTCCACGATCATGTAAATCCTACAAAAAAAGAATCGATTTTAAACATATCAAAACTTCTTTTCACAGAAACTTTTATCACAACAAAAAATTTAAAACGGTGAATTTTAGGAATTTAGATTTAATATCAATACTGATTGAAATTTGATATGAATTCGGAGATATCATTAGAGTTAAGATTTGATACAGACACAGTATGTATTTCATATTTATGAACTGTGCTGAAAATATTATGTTGATTATAAATCTCTTTCCGAAAATATTCCAAGCTGCTGCAATTAACTGTATGTTCACTCAAGCGTAAAAACTTCGAATGAAAATTCAAAGTACAGACCCTCATACTTAGTTTAAGTTCTCTTATTGTTCTCTGGTTGTTCTCTTATTGCTCTAACTCTTTGACGGCAATCGTCTGATTCGTTACCGTAATATTATAACAACCGGAATAAACAACCGTTATATATTTATTAAAGTATTTGTTTCAGTGTACGAATTATTAAAAATTAAAATGTCGGATTCAAAATCGGAACGCGTAACGAGAAAAGAAAAAATATTTTTCTCAATTTAACCCCTTCGCGTACACTACTTTTTAGAGTACGCTAACCAGATTATCACACGTCGTGCTGTTCCGAAAATCACAAAAAAAGGGTGTCTGTCTCGTAGAGACGGCCAGAAGATATGGATCCGCCTACAAAGATCGCTAATAGATATTTAAGTAAGAAATTTTAGTGAAAAGAAAATTAAACAAACAAATTTTTATTTAAAAATAATTTTATTTATAATTGGTTTATAAGAGAAGTATGAAATAAGTATCATGCATACAGTGTTCAAAACGCTCCCATTTCTAGTCTTTCGTTCTGCTCCCAAGGAGGAATTAAAATCAATGGAAAATAAAAAACATGACAAAAGCTATAATTGTCAATCTGGCAATCATTGGAGACCCGTATGGTGATATTCGTATCAAAATTCGAACAGTTGTACCAAAATTCCACTTGGAAGTCAAACTTTCCAATAAGATTTTTTAAAATTTATTCCAATCGGATTTTGATGTATGGGAGTTTTATGTAGAATCATATCCTGAATAACTTTTGTTCTTGCACTTTTGTGATAAAATGCACCGTTTTTGAGATATTCACAAAAACCGTTTTCGTTCGTATGGGGGGTACACCCCCCCTAATGGTCCATTTTTGCCCATTAACGAACTTAGCCTCGCATTTTACGAAAAACGGATCTGTGCAAACTTTCAAGTCTCTAGCTCAATCCGTGCGCCCGCAATCCGCGCCACAGACAGACAGACGGACGGACAGACGGACGGACATGCAGAAATTAATTATTTTTATCATTCTAAACACACTGGTGTAATTCATTTTTATGTGTGATGACGGGATCTTGGCGTTACAAACGGTAAGGCAAAGTTAATATACCCTTTGGTTTCACCATACGGGTATAATCACTCTCTAGAGAACGAAATTCAGCAATTCAGTAAAATGCTCCAAAGAACGAGAAAAAAATTATGGTTTTTACGTTCTTGCTCTTAAGATCTTTACATTTGCGTTTTGTTTTTAAGTTCTTTAAAATTTTAATGCTGGGAGCGAAATATCGTTCTCTTACTAATGAAATACATACTTATATATGTGTGTGAATCATACCTAAAAGCCATCGCTCGAGGCTTTCATTCATTTTTATGCGATACCCACAAACCGCGTTGAACAAAAAGCGAAAACTTAAATAGAAACGATTTCGTTCTTAACTTGGGAGGGAGAACGAAAAATTTGCATCGAAAATTTCTCTCTTCAGAGAACGATTGCGCTTGCAAATCATTTTCGTTCCCGAGAACGAGAGTCGAAAACCGCAGCAAACGCTCTTGCCGTTGAGATCGAAACTTTTAAGAGCGAAAAGAACGAAATAACATGAGATTCAATACATGAGATTCAATACATGAGGATCAATACACACTAAGCATAAAAAGAAAAAGCATAAAAAGAAAAAGCATAAAAAATGCACACAAAGAAAGCAAAAAAAGAGTATAAATGTGAAATCGGTACTACAAGCAGCAAACACAGCATAACAGCAACAGTGAAAATTTAGATTTTGATTTTTTTTAAATAATTGAAGATAATTTAACATAACAAAACACCCTAACCAATGCTTTAATGTTTCATCTCATTTCATCTCATCAATATAGGAGTTGTTAAGAAGCTAAAGCAATAAATATTAACACAATAGGAGGTAAAATAGTTCAAATAATTATAATAGTTTGTCCATGAAGGAATTTTAAGTGTTAATTCTAAGTCTTTAGAATTAACACTTAAAATTGATTGTGGAACCAAGCAAGTTCCTCACAAAAAAGCCATAAAAAGTTTAATTAAAAACATTTACTCTTCAATTGGATTTACGAATAGAAAAAGTTAATTCAATTGGCTTATATAGAGAAATTTGAACTATCCTCCCTGTTCGCATCCTTCGTGGTCAAGGCACTAACAGAGATGCATTGTGTTGGTCTGATGAGGTTCAACATTAAGTTCTTGGAACCGAAACTTGACGCTTCCTATCAGAATTTTTTTTTTAATTTTTTTCAAAAAATTAATTTTTTCCTATTATTCAATTGTGGCTATGAGAAATCCAGGTACTTGAATAGAAATGGTTTCCATAGAAGCAACATATTTCAGATAACCTATAAGCCCAAAGAACGATGCACGAAAATGCCCCTTGACTAACTTTTGGGTTTCACATTCGTCGTACCTGCATTGGAAAGGTAATTTGCTCTAATTTCATTGACATAAGCTCTTTTTTGGTGGGGAACTGCAGGGGGATAGTCAGCTGCCATCTTAGACGCAATGATTTTTCCATGCAGTTTTCGTCGATTTTTATGTCCACGGGCTAACTTTTGAACCAGTTGGGGTTTCACTTTCGTTGTACCTGGATTGGAAAAGTAATTTGCTCTAGTTTCATTGACATAAGCTCTTTTTGGTGGGGAACTGCAGGGGGATGGAAAAATCATGGCAGTCTAAAATCGCAGCTGACCATCCCCCTGCAGTTCCCCGCCAAAAAAGAACTTATGTCCATGAAACTAGAGCAAATTACCTTTCCAACTGGTTCAAAAGTTAGCCCGGGGGCATAAAAAACTTCGAATCCTGCATGGTTCTTTTTCATAGTAAAAATTTTCTGCCTGTCAACCTGTCAACAACAGGTGTGAATCCAACACCTGGTTAACAAAAGCGTGTCGCGACGCCATTAAAATCAAAAAAGACGGCGTTTTCTAAATTTAGGGGAAATCCAAACGAAGAAACTCGCTCGCTTATAAACGGCGACCTCTAAGTCTGTACTACGGCGTGCTAAATACGACTTCGACCAAAAGATGGAGCGGAAAATCTTAACCTCAACAAAAGGGCAAAAGTCTTTTTGGTCAATGGTGAAAACGGTAAAAAAAAAACAATTTCACAAAGTCTTCAACACTTCCACTTATATGTGTCAATGAAGTGGTTGTCGATCCTATTGGCAAGGCAAATGTTTTAGCCGCGAAATTCGCTGCAAACTCGAGTCTCCCAGCATCCCCAACCCACCATCTCGGAAATTGTTTCCCCAAAAATTTTCATCCGCATATGACAAATAGTTAAAATTGTGCAGGAGATTGACGCGACCGCTCAAATTATAGACCTATAGTTCTGAGTTCCGAAACTTTTTAGAACGCAATAACATAATCAACGATCGTCTATATGGCTTTCGTGCGCGCCGCTCCACAGGTGATCTCTTGGTCGGCTTCACCAAGCGTTCGAATAAAAGTATCCATAATTTTGCTGAAACAAAAACAATAGCTTTAGACATCTCCAAAGCTTTCGATCGTGTTTTGCATAAAGCTTTGCTCATAAAGATACGAGATATCGGTCTAAATCCGGCTATCTTCAAATGGATTGAGATCTACATTTCTGATCATTCAATTCGAGTTGTACTGGATGGATTCGAGTCTGATTTCCTCAAAATTAACTCTGGTGTCCCTCAAGGCTCAGTTCTAGCTTCTAAGCTTTTCTTAATATTTATCAATGATCTACTGTCTCTCACTCTCAATCCGGTATACTATTTCGCAGATCACAGCTCCATTGACGCCTCTTACCATTTCAACTCACCTGCAGAATGGAACGCCATTGCAGTTCGATCGAAACACAATGAGGAAATTAGATCTTTGGATTCTGATTTAAACGCAATGGGGGCAGAATCAACCGTGGAAAATTCAACGCATCTAAAACCCAGCCAATGCTGTTGTCGATCAAATGCGAAAAATTCCCCGAAACTGTCGAATTTATAAATGAGTCCATTAATGACTCTAAAAACATCAGAATGCTGGGCATCGAAATAAACAGCAGTGCCTTGGCTTTCTGGGACGCTGCAAAAAATATTTCACACAAATAGAAGTTTTTAATATCTCCAAGACCTACATTCGACCGAGACTTGAGTATAAATCGCGCATTTGGGCTGGAGCACCAAAAACTGTCCTGCAACTGTTGGACCGAATTCAAAAATGTGCGATTCGCCAGATTGGAGACAAGTCTTTGACACATTTAATACCGTCTCTCGAGCATCGTCAGTTGGGGTACTCAGCATATTCTATAGAAATTTCCATGAGAAATGTTCCGCCCAAATTTCCCAACTTTTTCCTCCACGGTATATTTTCCCTAGACCCTTTCGGGCAGCTGCACGCGTACACGACTTCTTCCTTGAGCCTCCCCGTTTTCATAAAGTTTAGGAGTTCCTCCAATCTTCGAACAACAAGACTTTGGTACGGGCTATAATCCGCAGAAGTTCAAAGGGAACATAAACCGACATCTCCTTTGGTCCTCCTGACCATCCTGAGCTGTTCTTCGACATTAAAGGATCTTCCCCTAAGCTCTGGCTGGAACTATAAAAAAAATACCACAGTAATGCGGCGGTCACACGACGCTGTTTTACCAGCGCTAGTGGCTGTTAGCAGCCGTTTCAGCAGCGCCGTGTGAACCCTAGTGCGTTGCTACTACCAGCAGCAGCGTGATGATTTTAGTAGCGCTAGTGAAATAAAGACCGTTCTACTTTGCCAGCGCTACTAGGGATCACGTGACCCTGTCACATGGTTCCTGAGCTGTCAAGGGTCTAATAACTGCAACGAAGTATATACAATGGAAGTATAATCTCCCATAATACGCTAAGAAATCAAATAGCGCGAAACACAGCTAGATTCTCTTTCGCAAATTTTGTCTCTCTCTTTCTAATGGGATCCCCTGATATCATTACCAACCTTGTACGAGTAAATAGGGATGTGTTAGCAACCTTATTTGAACAAATAGGGTTGACAACTAACCAAATCATGTATTGATGTTTGAGGTGATGTTGAATGCAGTTTGCCGAAGACCTCAAGCCCAAAATCGCTGAAATGAGGAAAAAAAATCTCAAAAGTCTCCGAAATTATAGACAAAAATCGCTAGTTTTGAGACTTTTTTTTTAATGTATATTTAAACATATATCTTGTTTTCAAATCGCTTTTATTCTTTGTTTTTAACAATAATAAAATATAATAATAAAAAAAAACAACTTTGTCTTCTTAAAAAACACACTGCACCTGCAGCAAAGCAACCAAATTTAAAATAAATTTGACGTTTACTTAAGTTGAGTGATTCATGTATTTTCTTATAGGGGATTCTGTGGTACTTATTTATATACATTTGGTAGGTTGTTCCCAAGGAGCACAAAAGGTCGTAATGTGGTCGTAGCGATGTTAACATCGACACTTTATGGTCGCGACGACCACTTTACGACCTTTTGTGCTACATGGGTTGACCCAATAAGCATAAATGTAAAAAATTGTGAAAAGTATGATATTTATCAGTAAAATTTTCAACAAAGTTTTTTTCTTAAGAAACTTTTGAAAATCGCTGAAAATCTCCGAAAAGTCCCCAAAAGACTACTAAAATCTCAAATCTCAACACGTTCTTTTTAAGGCATGAAAGTCGCTAGAAATGAAACAAGTCGCTGAAAATGGCAACACTGGTTGAATGTTTCCTGAAATATTCTTTATTCAAAATGCCACGTGTCTATATCAAAGGACGTGTTTAATTAATTCTAATTGAGTTTTCAAAATAAATGAATTCACTAAATGAATTTGGTTTTGGTTGAATTTTCAATAATTTAATTTTTGTTTCGCTGATTTTTGTGTTTGTACCCATTAAATAATCAAGTATGTTATAGGCAGAGACGTCCAGTAAAACATATTAAAACATAACTCAATGACTGTATTAACTGAAGCTATGCATTTCAATAATTTTTTGTGGGCCTCTCTGCTTATAATATCCTTTAAACGATCCTGAAAATTAACCACATAAAACGAAAACAGAATAATTTACAAAAACTTAATCATACCTGTAATTATTTCTTTCTAAGTGCATTTTATGGTAAAATTTCACTTCAAGCTTATTATACTTTTCACTTCGCGACACATTCAAATAAATTCGCGCCAAAATAGTATCAGATGACATTCACATAAAACACGAGTTGGGAACCTTTCGTTCTCGTGTGATAAACAATGCGATCGGTAAGAGAAAGAAAGATCAAGATATGTGTCTTGAAAGATCAAATGTTTACACATAATGTGTTTGACATAATTGACAGCTGGCTGCTGCTGCGGGGATTCTCAACTTTAACTTTGAAGTGAAAAAGTGTAGCATTTGCGTTTTAAACTGATTTTTTTTCGAATATTTCAAGAGCCAAATGTGCATACTAGATTTAGCAAGTAAAGACTAACTATCTGTGTAATTTTCATGTAATTTGAACATAACTGCAAGTGAAGTGACATGAAATTTCTATAAAGCAAAATGTTGACGAATACAATTAGGTTGGGGGTACTGAATCCCCAAGTCAAATCTGCTGCCGTGCCATTTTTCGGCTCGGATGCTCTGTCCATTGTATATAGGTCAGTGGATAAGTAGTAAAGTTTATTGTAAGTTGTTATTTTACGTTTATTTAAATTTGTGTGTTTTATTATAGAAAAGAAAATAATATCTCGGTATCATGGAAGCAAAGTGGAACGCAGACAAAATATTAAAATTTTTCGAAGTGTATCAAAAATACGAATGTTTATGGGATGCTTGTTCAGTGTTACTTAAAAAGATATGGAAAAAATGCGGCACTGGACAGAATCCTTCATGAAAATCTCCCAGATTCAAATGTCAAACCTCTGTTTTGCTACTAGCCAGCGCTACAAACCAACAGCAGCCAGCGGCTGGCAAAACAGCGTCGTGTGACCGCGGCATAAGTAATATTTATTACTGGATTAATACACATGAAATTATATTTCTCCAAATATCACATATATTTAGGAGTAAAATGGGTCGAGCGAAGCATTGCACCAACCAAGAGGGTTCTGTGGTATTGCAATTAAAAAAAGGGTGTAAGAGCCAAAGCGAAATAGCAAAACTTATCGGAAGGCACAATCTTTGTTTGTAATGGCTTAAAAGCATCAAAACCTCAACATAAGAAAGGTAGAAAAATTGATTCGAAACAAGACAATCATATTAAACTCCTATCAATTCGGAACCCATTTAAACCTACGGGGACCATACGGAAATCTAATCTGCGAGCGGAATATGAGGAGACGTTTAGTAGAAAAACAAACTTTTCGGGTGATCATCACGTCAAGTCCCAATGTTAACAGGGAGGTACAGGAAAGCACGTATAAATTTTGCGAAGGCAAATGCAGATTGGGATGGGCCTATAAACTGCCAGAAGAGGCGTAATGTTCTGTAGTTTGATGAATCAAAATTTCATTTAGTAGGAAGTGATGTCCGAACAAAATTTAAACACGAAGGTGGGAACATAATGGTATGGGTGTGCTTTCCATGGCATGAGGTTTGACCAATTTATTGAATTTGAGGACTATAATCTCTACGTCCACATTTTGGAGGAAGTAATGCTGCCCTATGCAGAATGAAACAAGGCATTAAAGTGGCAGTTCCAACAAGACAACAATCCGAAACACACGTCCGGTGTTGCGAAAAAATTGTTTAAAGACAACGGTGCAAGCGTTATGGATTGGCCTATACAATCACTCGACCTAAATCCAATTAAAAATTCATGGAAGTACTAGACTTAAAAATAAAAAAGAATTGTGGGAAAATGTTCAAAAGGCTTGGTATGATATTCCTCAAAGCAATTGTCAGGATACAGTGAACTCCATGCCAAAAAAAAAATGCAAAGCTGTGTTTCACCTTCACAAATTTTTCAATACGACTCACCGTTTTCGAGAAAATTGCAAGAAACTGTTTGTTTCGTGTGTATGAGGAGAAAAGAGGAATGGTCAGATTTTGCCCGATCAAGAACTCAGCCTTGCTATTTCCTATAAACGCAACTGTGCACAATTTCAAGTCTATAGCTCAGTCATCTCGAAAGTCATGGTATTCACGGACAGATGTACAGACAGACGGACAAACATGCATAAATCAAAATCTTTTGTCATACCCAACATCATGGTGTAGTTAATTTTTGTTTCCGACGATAGGTTCGATAATATACTAAATCGATGGTTACAAATGGTATACTAAATCTAATATACTTCTATATGATTCACAGCTAGAGTATGAACATGCGCCACACGTGAAAAGTTTCGAGATACATGCATCCCAGGTGGAATATCGTTGAATAAATGGGTCGCAGACCAAAAAAATTAATTCAAAGCGAACGTGCAGCAGAAGTTGAGTTTGTTTTGCATATTTAGTGATTGTTTTTTAGCGGTTGATAAATTCTAACACTAAATTACAAAAGCAGACCAAAAGTTTAATTTCCGGGACGCTGCGATAGCGTGCCTATATTCGGATCTGATATTCACCCAAGTTATAATACATATTTTAGCAAGCCTTAAAATATTGACTTCAAAAAATATTGACCTGGATCTTACAAAACAGAAACATTAAATTCGCAAATAAAGCAATTAAATTGACAATCTGGTCGATATTTTGACCCTCGATTTAACGACTAACACCATCATCTAATTTAATCTTCGCTTGGTATTTTATACCTATTAATTATACCCGTATGGTGAAACCAAAGGGTATATTAGATTTACCTTACCGTTTGTAACGCCAAGATCCCGTCATCACACAAAAAAATGAATTACACCAGTGTGTTTAGAATGATAAAAAAAAGTTTAATTTAGCATGTCCGTCCGTCTGTGGCGCGGATTGCGGGCGCACGCAAAAAAATATCGGGATTTTTAATCAAAAACTTGGTTATCGCTAAAAAAAAACTTCATTTCATCGTAATATGTACTCTATGAATAATGTGGTTGAGGACGTTGATATGGTGCAAAAATTTCTTACAAAATATATAAATCTGTACCCCAGAGGAAAACTGTCGTAACTGACATTTTGCAAATTACAGGAGAGCCATTTTTAGTTCGGAATTGCAAATTTTTTATTGTGTATGATTTTCGGTAATTATTTGAAACTTTTGTAGTTTATTTTATTTTAGGACATTGTTTAAACAAAATATTAGTTGATATAATATATACGTCCCCACAATGTAGTTACAACAATAACCCCAAAATCGCGGTTTTGGCAGTTACGACAGTTTACCTCTGGGGTACAGAAATATTCTGAAAGATTAACAAAAATGCACCAAGAGAAAATAAATGTGTATTTTCACTTTTCTTTTTTCCATTTTCAATAGATAGGAAAAAAGTAAATGTTATTCAATTGCTAGAATTTTTTATTAGTCCACCAAATCTGAAATATTTTAATCTTCTGATTCAACAAAAAAAGTCTGATAACGTATATCAGCCAAAAATTTTAAAACTCAAGTGTCAATCATATAGTTGTTAAAATTTGTAAACAAGAATTTGATGCCTTCACCACAAGGTTTCTTATAAGCACAAAATCAAATCGAATAATTGTTTCAAACAATTTTTTTGGCATTGTATATAAAAAAAGCATAAAAAAATTTTGAGAATTTTTTTTTTTTAGTATAAAGTAAAAGTTTGTTTTTTAAAATTTATCTTTTTACAACAACATAATGTACAAAATTGCGTATAAAATAATTTTCAAATAAATGAAAAAAACATAAGAAAAGCTACAATTGCCAGGGGCTAATCTTTAAATACTCTATATGAGGGCAGACAAAATTTTCCATTTGTATGGGAATGGGGAGAAGGATTGGTCCGTTTGGATTTTGATGTTTGGAACAGTTACGTAGAATCATATTCTAAACACACTTCGTCTTTATACATTTTTCGATACTCTGCACCGTTTTCGAGAAAATAGAAAAAAGTACTCAATTCGTATGGAGGAGGGTCCGAACTTAGCCCTGCCATTTACGAGAAACGCTCTGCGAAATGATCTGCGTTGCCAGGAGCAGGTTTTTAGCTATGTTAAATGTTCAAAATTCGAAACAGAAGGTCCTGAAAGAATAACGCAAACATCATTTTTCCCGGGAAAATCGGCATTAGGGAGTTTCCGGGGTCGCTGATCACGAATCCGATGTTGGAATTTCAAAATTCGAAGCGGAAGATCCTGAAAGGATAACGCAAATATCCTTTTTCCCGTTTTTCCCGGGAAAATCAGCACTATAGGGTTTTTGGGGTCGCTGATCACGAATCCGGTATTAGATTTTCAAAATTCGAAACGGAAGGTCCTGTAAGGATAACGGAAATAACCTTTTTCCCGTTTTTCCCGGGAAAAATTAGCATTATAGGGTTTTTGGGGTCGCTGATCACGAATCCGATATTAGATTTTCAAAATTCGAAACGGAAGGTCCTGTAAGGATAACGGAAATAACCTTTTTTCCGTTTTTCCCGAGAAAAATCGGCATAAGGGGTTTCCGAGGTCGCTGATCGCGAATCCGGTATTAGATTTTCAAAATTCGAAACGGAAGGTCCTGTAAGGATTAGACATGGGTAACGCAGCGCTGCGTTGCGCCATTGCGTTGATACAGTATACTGCGCTATGTGCGCTGATACGAGAATAAAATTTTTAGTAGCGCAATAGCGCACATAACGCAAA
The DNA here is from genome assembly GCA_964034945.1 of Chrysopilus asiliformis. NCBI lineage: Eukaryota > Metazoa > Arthropoda > Insecta > Diptera > Rhagionidae > Chrysopilus > Chrysopilus asiliformis. Next base: position 58,825,237 of record OZ035960.1, read on the forward strand.
CGAGTCAAACGACACAGTGCAGTATTGAGTTATTTCACCACATTTGCTTAGCGCAACCAAACAACACTGCGGTGTTTTTCTCATGTTAGGCTTGTACGCGGTTTAAATGTTGTGAAAAATATATCACCGGTTAACCGTTTCCGAACGTTTTTTATTATTAAAAGCTTTTATTTAGCTCGCTATCTTGTTTGTCTGTTTGTTTGTCGGGGTCAAATCTTGCAATCAAATTTTGACCTACTTCCACTCATCCGATTCACTTGAAATTTTGTACACTTATATAAGTCCGATGACAATACAATATTTTCTCTACTTCGTCCTTGTAAGGATAAGAGAAGGTCCTGTAAGGATAACGTGATTATCCTTTTCTCCAAATTTTCCAGAAAAAAATCTATTCTGGGGGTTTTTGGGGTCGCTGAATCCGAATCTGTCATTAAAAAGTATGTAAGGATAACGGAAGGTCCTGTAAGGATAACGTGATTATCCTTTTCTCCAAATTTTCCGGAAAAAAATCTATTCTGGGGGTTTTTGGGGTCGCTGAATCCGAATCTGTCATTAAAAAGTCTGTAAGGATAACGGAAGGTCCTGTAAGGACAACGATTATCCTTCTCCTCAAATTTTCCGGAAAAAAATCTATTCTGGGGGTTTTTGGGGTCGCGGAATCCGAATCTGTCATTAAAAAGCCTGTAAGGATAACGGAAGGTCCTATAAGGATAACGTGATTATCCTTTTTCTCAATTGTTCCGGGAAAAAATATATTCTGCGGGTTTTGGGGTTCGCTGAATACGATTCTCAAGTTAAAAGCCTGTAAGGACATCTCAAATGTAAGGATATATATTCGAAGACTAAAAAGAACAAAAAAAATATTAAAAAAAAATTAAAAAAAAAGCTTTTATTAAAAAAAATGCACTAAAAAGAAAAAAATAATTCTCTGAACGCTGTGTATCACAAATATAAAAGCTTTTAAAAAGCGAGATAAATGTTTATTTTGTTGTTTTATGCTTTATCTCGCGAAGCTATTGAGTCTTTAAAGTGTTTTAGACCATACTAGCAGACCCTACGTTTGCAGCTAAAAGTTTTTTGTATAAATTTTAGAATGTCAAAAAACTATAAATAACTTAAAAAGCTTTGGGGAAAAACGTTATCCTTACAGGACTTTTTGTTTCGAATCTTGAAATTCCAACACCAGATTCGTGATAAGTAACCCTGAAAAGCTCCCAAAGCCTGTTTTTCCGATAAAAATTGGAAAAAGGACATTTCCGTTATCCTGACAGGACCTTCCGTTTCGAATTTTGAAAATCTAATACCGGATGCGTGATCAGCGACCCCGAAAATCCCCTTATGCCAATTTTTCCGGGGAAAAATGGGACAAAGGATACTTCCGTTATCCTTACAGGACCTTCCGTCTCGAGTTTTGAAAATCCAACACCGGTTTCGTGATCAGCGACCCCAAAAACCCCATAATGGCCAAAAGAACTTTCTTCGATCGAAAAAACTGTCGTCCTTTTGACGGGACAAAATTCAAACTTGGGTCTCGAAGAATACTGGGACACATTCACCACAAGATCAATTGTAAGTTGCATTCACAAGACCGAAACGGCGCAAGATTGGATTATTCAATTTAATTGTATATTGGTAGATCAGTTCTATTCCAATATTTCGTTGTATGTGTAGCCAATGGTTCGAGATTTGGTTTAGCCTGAAACGCTGGTGATCCAGCCTAAAACACTGGTGATAGCGATCTAAATATCGCCAAGATCCAGACTTAAACTCTGGTGTTCCAGTCTATCACACTCGTTGATCTGATCGGTGTGACCGTCGATGGCTGAATGGTCGGGTTCGGAAGTGACCAGTTGTGTTTATTTCGATAATGATGTAGGCACTTTATTGGGGATGCCATAATTTCCCCACTTGAGTTTGTTATGATTTTATATTATTTGGGGATATTGAACCAATAATCTATGCCACACTGGTAATGTCAAATAATCGTCGATTGCAGGCAAATTTTTATGATTTCATTTAATATTAATTCATTTCTTTTTAGGGTTTAAATATTATATTTACAATGACGAGGATAATCCTTGCCCTGTTTACGAGGACTTGCTCGTGCCTTCGACACAAAATATTTTTGGTATAGCTTTTCAATTCATACAATACATTTTTCTCTGCCCGACTTTTCGCGCAGTTTTTATGTCAATTGCTCATTTATGTATGTGCATCGTTTTTTTTTTTTCATTTTCACAATTTTCAGACCATTTGAACTTATGTGGGATAATACTTTTAGGCGGGACAGCCTTTATAACAATTGTTCTTCCAAATCATCTACCCTTCCTTATCAAGCTCTTTCCCGTAATTTCCGACAACTCTAAAGAGCTTAAACCCAGTTTTCATCATTAGATATGGCACCCACAAGTCAATCAAAAACTTTTTCTGCTATGTGTTAACCCTTCTATTATTTTCTGAATTAAAATGACCCAAAGAAATTTAAACCAAAATTTTCGTTATTAAAAATTCTGTGAATTAAAATTTCTTTTGGACAGTGGAGCACACAGTGAATCGCTTATTGCGAAGATCATGTATAAATTGTAATTTACGATTATTTTGTATGCATTATGAGGGGAAATACACGTGGGTCATTTTAAGACCCCAAACATTCTATTTGTGTGTATTTTCTGAACATATTAGAAGGGTTAAAAGAATGTTGACTTATTGGCCCCAGGTGGAGAAAGATTCAGAGTCTGACGATGAGTAAATCGCAGGGCACCAATGATGAGAGACCATAAGGCCGCGAGCTGACCAGTGAGAGGGATTGATCCGGCCAGTGGTAGGGGTTGAGCTTCTAGTCCAGAAATATTGAAATCAATATAAGCGAAAAAAACGACTGACTTAAAATAATGAAAGAATTTTGGCTATAACTATTAATGCTTTATTAGTGTTAATTAAGTAAGGATGAACTGTATTAAATAAAATGTTTTGCTTACCATGAGGCGAGTAACTTCGGTGTCATCAGTAGCTACAATAAGCTTCCCGCATTTTTTGTACGGAATCTTTTTCTCGTCACAGTATTTGTAGGTGAGGTGAAGTCCTTCCACACACAATTTAGCCTTGAGTGATCCCGGTTTATAGTAAATTCCTGCGTGGATGACGCCACTGTTGTGTCCGCTTTGGTGAAAAGCAAGCCGTTTCTCCTTCTCTAGGATCGCAATCCTCATTTTCGGATGGCGCAATATAATTTCTCTCGCCGACGCCACGCCTACAATTCCTCCGCCCACAACAACAAGGTCGTACTCTGACCTAATAACAAGAATGAAAACCTGTTTATTAACTAACTACACATATCCGGTGCACATAGATGAAATATTCCGAAAACCGGAAGAAAAAATCTTGCAATATATCATTTTTATATGTGTTTTAAGCACTCCGATATGGCACCCTTGGGAACTGGGCGACAATCTTCTCCAGGATATGCTTCGTTTCGTCAACAAATCGGGCTGCATAAAAATCTTATGAGTACTGAATACACCGCAACGGGAAAGAAGGCCTCTGGATGAAGCCTGTATCTACACCTGAACACGTGCGGTATTCTTAACCTAACCTAATCTACACGTATTTTGTGAAATATTTCAATATGGTTCTATACTTCATTGATAATTCATTGATATTTTTCTGAAAAATAATAATTCCGTGTTCTTTAACACCTTAACCCATTTCTTGCCACACTTTGTATTCCATAATAGCAACTTTGACTCCTATGTGGTAACAAAAAGGCTCAAAGTTGCTCAAAGTTACTGGTGCAAAAATGCACCATTGGCAAGAAATGGGTTAGGATTGGGTACGAAATCCCGTTTTTTATAATCTCGTATTTAAAATCCTGTTTTCCAAAATCCCGTTTTTAAAAATACCGTGTAAAAAAATCCCGTTTTCTAAAATACCATTTTTCAGAATCCCGTTTTTTAAAATTCCGTTTTAAAAGGCAAAAATTACTTTCATTAATCAGGCGCCTATATTGACATTTTTCGGAGAAAAAACAACCCAAATAGCATCGAAAGGCACGGGCACATGAGATTTGTTCTTTGCGAATTAAAATGCAGCAATTTACGCAATCGGGACTAAAAATTTACACCTATAATTCACATCTGCGTACAAGAAGCGTAAGAAGTGACGAGCACGACGCACTGATTAATAATGCGTCTGCAAAGCCACAATTGCTTTAGTGGGGAAATTGGTGATCGACGGTTCGTCTTTGGGGCAACATTCGCTTCATGAAAATCCTGCAGTGATAGAGTATTTGATGGTTTTCTTATCGAAACAGTGATTAGTTGTGGAGCCTGAATGCCAGTTTCGCTTCGAAGAAGCGTGTGATGGGAACAGGGTCGACCCGGTTGCCCTTAGAGTTACCTCAAAGCCCCCGGTTTGCAAACAAAAGAAAAAAAAAGTTGATGCCTTCAGCCGCCATATTCAGCATTGACATTTGATGCAAAGGATTTCGCTTTGAGAATTAAATTTCTTATTTCAGGCTAATAACTGAAGGAAATTGTATAAAAGATGGATAGGAGACATTTTTGAAACAGCACAATTTTATTGGCATCAAAATTTCATTGCAAAAGAAAAAATAAATTTAACCGGTAGAATAAAACTAAAGAAATTTGTCGTTAAAAACTAAATAATTTGATGGCCCATTAAAATCTGTTTAAATTTCAGATCCAATATTGTCGAAAATTTTTAATTGCAATTAAAATCACGACATGCAATCGGAAGAAAAGTCCATTATAAAAAAATACCCCACAAAAAGTCTCCATGAATTTATCACCAAAAAAAGATTTTCTTAAAAATATTGCTTACAATATAGCTTTAAATTAGTTTGTTTATAATCTTAAAATTTATATACAATAAATAACTCTGATTAAATATTGTAAAATTTTTATTTGTTTTATTTTTTTGAATGACCTAAAAAATCCCGTTTCTCTCATTTTCTACGGGATACACTAAAAACGGGATTTTGAAAAACGAGATTTAAAAAAACCGGATTTAAAAAAAAACGGGATTTTGATAAAATGGGATTTTTGGAAACAGGATATCGTATCGATCCCGTTAAAACCTTTAAATTTACGAAAAAATTACATTAACATGAGACAAACAGTTTATAATCGTACTAAGTTCTATGGAAATACAAAAAGATTCGGGAAGCCGTATGCATTGGGCCAGATTTTTGAAAAAATCAGTCTAAATACAGATAGATAATTTAATTTTAAAATCGCGCCAAAATACTCATTTGATTTTTAGAAAATATTTCTGAAGGCGACATGGATTGGCTGTTATCATATTTACATCTCGAGTGGAAATAAATAATTTACCTTAAAACACAACGTGTTTGGAATATTCCTGTGATGTTTCATGCGAGCGACCATGCAGATTGTGGTTTAAGGTAAATTACCTATCTAATAAAAATTAACGCGATAAAACCGAAAAACTTATATAAGAAATATGAATATGATAACACTGTAGAACAGGGCCAGGCAAGCTTTGAAAGTTCTCGGGTATCCACTACCACTGACAAGCGATTTACTTGTTTATATGGCTTGCTCTCCGAGCCTACTTCAAACTTTGTTGAAAGCTCTTTTTCGTTATTTTTGGTTTTGACACACTGTTAATTGTTTTCGTTTACGTTAAAAATAGGTTTGACCAAGAAAAAATTTTATGTTAAATTTCCGAATCACAATCGGAAAATAAAAATGAAATTATTAAAATCAAAAACATTCATTTGATCAATTGATATTTTATGGAGTTACTAAAACGTCTATTTAAATCGTATTTTTTGTTGTTTTAATTCCCTGAAATTTTTTCGCTACGTTTCGCAACGCGAAATACACCGCCGCTTCAGTCAATGTCCTAATGACAACTGAGCTAATAAAAATCTCTCGCATAAATGGCCTTCCTTAGAACTCAGCAAAGCTCCATGATATGCAAAATGCACAAGTGGAAGCAGAACGGGTTATATGCAAAGTGAAACAGATTATTTCGTGAAACAGATTATATGCGTATGTATGCAGTTTTCGTACAAGCCAGAATGAAACGGGTAGCATGAAGAATCGATGGATAAGAGGGCAATTTGAGCTGCGAAAATGCCCTTGGTGCACATGGCTTCAGAGTGCTGCTGTAGAACATTAACAAAAAAAGTGTTATTGACATTCTGTTAATGGATTCTGAAGATAATTTTGAGCTGAAAAACATCGTCGAACAATGTATATTTTTACGTCATCAATTTTTTTAGTGATCAATCCTTAAATTTTTCGAGGATTTTTTATTCAAAAATTCACAGAAATTTCTATTTTCATCATAAAAGGGTGGTTTTCAGCTTTTTTTAAAGGTAATAAGATCTACTATTATTTAAAAATACTATCAGAAATATTTCTCCTAAAAAGGACTAAAAGGATAATGGAGATGTCCATTTTTTGACTTAATGGCGTTATAGCTCCAAATGGTTCGACTTGCGCAAAAATATTCTAGGAAGAAATTGTAACATATTTAATTTACTATAAAATATGTAAAGATAGTTTGTATAGGGTCATATGTGAATTCACGTCAAGACGAGTCAAAAAAAAATTTATCTTGAATTTATTTCAAATTTGACTCACATAAGGTACTCTCAAAGCTAGCGAAAAATGAAAATTTCAGATTTTTTTGCAGTAGCTTCAGAGGTTACTCCGACTAAGACGGTCCCAAGCCCGACTGGAAAAGCAAGAGGGTAGCTGCGGGGTGTGCCAGTTCAGGGTAGATCAGAATTGCAACTGCTGGACTTACCAAGTTCCTTCGGGACCCAACAGGGTGTGCAACGTAAAAACATGAAGGAGCTAGTCCTTTTCAAGTAAGGTTGGAGCAGGGCTGATAACATTGCCCGTAAAAAACTACTATCAGGAAAGCCGACAATAGCCTCGGAACTGGACTGGATCTACAGCAACGAGCCAGGCAACGATCGCGGAATGATTTACGAATTTTCTCATGGAACGAACTTTCTCTACTTTTCAGCAATTAGCCGATACCCTGTCCCAATATAGAGCCGATATCACCGCGTTGCAGGAGATGAGATGGACAGGAAATGGTGTTTTACAGAAGCGAAGCAATGATCTCTATTAAAGCGGCCATGCAAAACACCACATCCAATACACCACATGCTCGGAGTAGTCTTTCTAGTCAGCAACAGAATGAAGTCTACTGTAAACGGATTCGAAGCTGTATTGTATAGACTATGCACTCTACGCGCGCAAGGCAAGTTCCATAATATAAGCCTCATCAATGTTCACAGTCCTACAGAAGAGGCCTCCATTGAGGAGAAGGAAGCCTTCTACGAATATATTGAAAGGGTCCTAGACGCCTGTCCAAAGAGTCACGTGATTTCAACGCCAAAGTAGGACGAGAGCCAATATTGAGGAGATACATTAGCACTCATAGTTTGAATGAGGACACCAGTGACAATGAGCAATGAACAATAGAGCTAGCAGCATCTAAGAACTTGGTCATTGCTAGTACACGGTTTGGGCGAAAGGATATCCACAAGGCCACCCGGACGGGGCACTCGAAACCGTGTTGATAGACCGCCGCAACTACTCGAGCCTGATGCAAATAAGGTCGTACCGCGGGGCCAATATCGACTCGAATCACTATTTTGTTGATGCAGTGGTTCGAGCAAGGATTACGGTACAGAAAAAGTCAAAGATTATGCATGTAAATCAGGTGAGACTCAACACGGCTGCTCTAAAGGACGAAAATATCAGAGGGAACTATGGCAGATCCGTCGAGTCCGCTCTCGTTCAAAACCTCGAAGGAGAGGAGGAGCCCGAAACCGAAAACACCTGCACACGCATCCGAGATATTGTCATGGAGTCAGCCGAGTCCATCTTAGACTGCAGCCGTACACTCTCGAAAAAATGGAGTCGATTACGCACCGAAAGGGAGTTTGAGGGAGTCCATCACCTATTGGAGAAAATCGAGCACCGGGCTAGGGAGTTCACAACAATTCCTTATGGGTGTTAATTTTTAACAATTTTTCGGTGTTAAACCAATTTATTACCAAGAAAAAAAACCTCGCAAATTCTCTTTTTTTGCAAGCATTTGAGATGTTTTGAGTTTTTTTTCGTGTTTCCAAAGTTAATATTGACTTGTTAAAAACTTTTCTTGCATGTCTCTGCCGGGACTCGAACACGGGACCTCTCGAATTGTAAACCATTTGCCTTCCCAATAGGCTGTTGAAGCCAATTGGCAAGCCTCTTCTAAACGTGAACGCCCTTTACAATTAAATAACTCCTAAAAGGAGTTGTAGTGAATTTTTGACTCCTTTTCGGAGTTCATTTAAAATTTAGGTCAAAACGGTGTTAAATTGAATATTTAGCTCCGTAAAATAAAAATTTAAAAATAACTCCGCGCTACGGTGTTAAACTTTTAGCTATGTTTTCAGGCGGAGTTAATTCGTCCCCGGATTTTTTCGAGAGTGTAGACCAGATCGGAATGACTACTTCGATAATGAATGCAAATTAGTAACTGCACAAAAGAATGCTGCATACCGAGCATTTCAGGAATCTAAACAAACGCGGGCAAGGGTAGAGAGATATAAGGAGCTCGGAAGACAAGAAAAAAGAATCCCCAGACGCAAAAAGGAAGCCTGGGAAACAGCAATCGTCTGTGAATTAGAAAAGTGCAGAGAAAAAGGACCGCACCAGGTGTGAAAGTTCTTCCAAATTACACGCAAGATGGGCCAATACACACCTCGTCGCACTACTTGCAAGGACAAAGAGGGAAATCTGATTACTGAACTGGAAAGTATTCTGGAATGATGCGAAAAGTCAGCTCGAGTCCGAGCTGCAGTCACCAAGCTGGGATGAAACAGTTAATTCGATCCGTTGACTTAAAAACAATAAAGCGGCCGGAGTCGGCGGGATTACAGCGCAGCCGATCAAGGATGACGATCCGGAATTACACAGAGCAATTCATAAGGTTATAGTGCGTGTGTGGAAGTGGAAACGATGCCAGACAAGTGGAAGAGATATTATATGTCCCATATATAAAAAGGGGAGTATCATGGAGTGCAGCAATTATAGGGGTATTACGTTGTTGAGTACCGCCTATAAGATACTCTCCTCTATCCTGCAATGGAGGATTTCCCCATTCGTGAATAAAACAGTTGGTTCATACTAATGCGGCTTTAGACCAGGAAAATCGACAACAGACCAGATTATTACCCTTAGGCCAGCGATTAAAAAATGTTTAGAGCACGGTATAGTGCTATACCACATCTTCATAGACTTTAAAGCCGCCTATGATAGCATAATCAGTGTAGAACTTTATAAAGCCATGAGAGAATTCGGCATCCCAAATAAATTGATAAGACTGTGTAGGATGACCATGACCAATATATTAAGCCAAGGATCACTGTCCGCCCAATTACCATGCAAAACGTGCTCCGACAAGGGAAGACGTTTTTTGCGAATATCTCCAAAACGATGCATCTTATCAAAAAAGTGCAAGAACAAAAGTTATTTAGGATATGATTCTACACTCCCATACATCAAAATCCGATTGGAATAAATTTTAAAAAATCTTTTTGAAAAGTTTGACTTCAAAGTGGAAGTTTGATACAACTGTTCACCGTTCACTTAAACTCGAATGGTGATATGACACACCATACGGGTTTTCAATAATTGCCAGATTGGCAATTATAGCTTTTGTTATGTTTCAATATGAATTTAAAAGAAAAACATGGACGTGATAAGACTGAACTGAATAATGATAAAATTAAGACTAAATTTGCTGATAGTTAAGGAGACCCCGCTATTTAAAAAACTTTAATAACGCACTTTAGTGTGATATGAAAATCATTATAAAATCTAAATTTTTTTTTAATAAAAATATTTATGAATGTTAAAAAAATTTGCATTCGACAATGCCTTTGATTTTTGGAATACCCACACAAGAACAATTCATGTCTTTAAACAAAAATTGATATAGAAGAAACTAGCTCTATCTCTTTTCCACGGACTCGCATTTTTCGTTAGAGCTTTCTTATCTATATTACTTGATCGTTGATTTTAGCACATTGCTAATCCTGTGCGTGTACGTCTATACTCGCGCAGGCATTTATTCGACACAGAAGTAACATGAAGCTACATGTGTGTTTTGTGTTCTGCTGAGTGCATTCGACGACACCCAGTAAACCAAGACATTCAGTTTTGATACATTCCTTTGAGCTTTTCGTTCGAAACTAAATTCCGATAATTATTATAAATGTTTCAATTTGCGTATCAAAGTGTCACTCTTTTCTAAATAAATTTTAAGATTAATTTTTAAGTTTACAGGCCACGTCTCTCAGCGTTTTGAGCGTTTGGTGGACGCAACAATGATTTCGAAAAAATAACACTTTAGTCCGCAAGTTGAAACATTTATGATAATTTTCAGAATTCACAAAACGCTCAGAGGAATCATTCTTTTTTGTACAGAAGGGTGCTAAAGGGCAAATCAATATAGGAGCTTTAATTAACACTAAACATACTATAACCGGTCTTTTGATCGGTTATGGACTTTTACATTTAAAAAGCGCATTTAATCTTATCGTTTTTGCGCACTTCACTTCATGACTTTTTCTATTTGTTATATACACTTAATATTCTATTATTATTTTTTATTTATATCTTGTTTACTTTGAGTAATACTTGTCATATACCGTTATCTACCACAGCACGGTCATCTGACCGGCCATGGTAGAAATAGGTATGTATTAAGTGCTGGTATGTTTAGTGTTAAAGTATACATATATAGTTTCTACTGACTTACTTCTGCTTAAATCCAACTCGATGTATGCTGAAATACTAATTTTTATGGGTTTAAAAAACTCAATCCGAACCATTCTACATGTTTGCCAACGCGATGCCCGCTCACACTTAAAATCTCCAAAATCGCAGGAGTTGTCTTAAGTTTTCAAGTAAAGATTTTGATAGAAAATTTCCAATGAGAGAGAATTCCAAGAACGCTACATGAGCTTCCGTCATACTGCCATTCGAACGCCTCAAAGGCAGCTTGAGGGAGCCGCTTATTTGCAATGACACCCAATGTTAAAAAATAAATGAATAGGAGGGCACAATTTTACTTTATCGGCTAACCACTTTCACTACCACAATTCAGGGCTACAAACCTCATAAAAACATGGTAGAGATTGTTAAGCGAGCACGCGAAATGAAAGGGGTACTTAAATTAGCATTTCAGCTAATAACTTTTGTTCTAACTGCCAGTTTCTCCGTAGCTACGAATGAGCGCAAATTCAGCCAGGTGAAAAACGTTCTAAGGTCGACTATGGGAGACGAAAGACTAAGTTCTTTAATGATACTACACAGCGAAAAAGACCTAACTGATACAATTGACCTTACGAAATTTGTTTCCGCATGGGCAAAGTTAAAGGAAAGACGAATCCATGTACTATAAATTAGATATGTACAGACTCTAGTTGAAGTCATCTTTAACGGTTATCTTTTCTCTCAAGGGTCGCATAAGATTATTAGTGTTTACCCTTTATTTAATTGTATGTGAAAAATTAAAAAAAATACAATCACATCTATTCTTGAATACGGCGTTAGGAGCAAAAACCTAACGTGCTCGATTCGATTCGCTACGCAATTGGTATTCGGGAATACGCCGGGAGCTTCGCGTTGGTACATAAAGTATCGCATGGCAACGCGCTGTCAAACATCAGCTGATTCGATTGTTTGTTCTTAATTTTGAATAAAAGCGAAGTGTTTGAAGTGATTTGTTTCAGTAGCCTTAGATTTTACGCTCATGTATCATTTATTGAGGCAAGAGAAGTTGAATTTATTACGCCAGCAGAGAAATTTTCTAAGACTCTTCAGATTTGATGAGCTTAACCAATGAAGCGTAAGTGCATACAAATACTGGACACCTCATAGATTTTATTTGCAATTTTGTAGGTTAAAAAATATTTCCGGTTAAACAAGACTGCTTTCAAATATGTTTTGAATGTTATAAAAGATGACCTGTCTAATGGGGTCCCACAAAAAATTCACCTCTATCGGCGACTTCCCTTGACAATGTCCAGATTGTTTTTCATTTTTGAAATTAAAAATGCGTACTGGTCATTGTTCTAGTGTGTTTTTCTTTGCATTCCTATTTTAAGAAATCACTGTTAAAATCTTTCATTTAAACATATAATAGATTTACCTTACATTTTTGTAAACACTCAATTCAAACGTCAATGAAACGCGAGAAATTTGAAGTGAGTGATTTAACCTCAAAAAAGTGTTCCCGGCGTATTCAAGAATAACAAAAATCGAATGCGTTGCAATGCGTTATTCCAAATCGAACGTTGATAGATACTGCGTATTCAAGAATACCGATTGCTCACGATCGAACACTAATCGAGCAAATAAACGTAACGCCGTATTCAAGAATAGAGGTGAATATGTTAACATAACCATTATTCTTTATTATAATTTCTGGTCAGAGATTTATCGGTTTGATTTTTATTGCACAATAAGGTTTTATTGTATAGTCTGAGGGCGATATTGCACAATATTGGCTCAGTATCGTATGAAATATCGCCAAGAGTACACCTAACTATGGCGAAGAAAATCCCTTGGTTCGCTTATTTTTAAGTCATTCTTTTTTTTAACCACTCCTTTAACCATCTGCGCTTTTTTTCAAACTTCTTTTTGAAGTTCACAGCCAGTGCAATGGCTACACAACTAGCTTCAATGTCATTTAGAGACAGGTCGACTGCTCACGAATGAAACGTAAAATGATTTATTGTGCAATAGCATTGCATCGTCCTAAGGGCATGTCAATAATATTGTACAATATATTGCACAATAATATTGTACGTCTAGGGACCGCATTAGTCCTGAATATAGAGAGCAATCTTGCGTCTATAAAACCCTCCCATCAAGCCTTTAAACAAATTGATCGCACCACGGGAAGATGAAGGTCGCAACTAGATCTTTAAACAGACCCAATCAAGTTTAGAGGGACAGAGTGCCACACTGTTAATGACAAATTAGAAGCGTTTCGAACTTTTTATACCGATCTATATACAGAAAAGCAACCGATTTGTAGCGCGGATTTGCTCGAGCGAATTAACAACAGTTTCGATTAACTAAATAATCGAGCATTAGGAATGCAAATCAGCAGGTTTGGCCCTTTTCTTAAATCAAGTTCCCCTCCTTTGGAAGGCAACTTCACATCAATTGCTATGGTGGAAAGAATTCTGGCGAACATCAATAATAAGAAGTCGTCCGGCCTTGATAGCAGTTCTAACTACGTTCTCAAAAAGTGTAAAAAACAAGTCTCGCGTCCACTAACCACTCTTATAAATAATTGCCTGAACAACGGCTACTTTCCTTCACAGTGGAAGATTCCTATCTGCAAAAGCAAAACATCAAACGCAGTAGAGGATTTCCGGCCCATTTCTCTGCTTTCAAACCTTAGTAAAGTGTTAGAAAGAATCTTACTAGATATGCTAGAGACCTTCTGTGAAGATAATTCTATTATTCCAACCTGCCAATTTGGCTTCGTACGGAAGCACTCAACCGAAAACTGCTTTTGCAAAACTACATCCTTAAAAATCTACGTTTTAACGAATGTACAATTGCATGTAGTATCGACCTTAAAACAGCTTTTGATTCGGTATGGCTTAAAGGTCTTGTCTTTAAACTCCATTTACTAAACTGCCCTGCACAACTTCTCAAAATTATTGTCAGATTTTTAACTGATCGGAAGCTCCGCATCCAAATTGATAAAGATATCTCCCGAACTGTGAATGTGAAATCAGGTGTCCCCCAAGGATCAATCATTGGACCAAAACTCTTTAATATATTCCTGCACGCGAAAGGGTTGATTGGGCCAAAGCTATTCTGTACGCTGATGATACATTACTCCTTACAAAACATGAAAGACCATCAGTAGCTATCTCGCAACTTAAAACCTATACTGATGAATTCCTGGCTTATTTCAATACGTGGAACATCTCAGTGAACCTGTAGAAATGTGAATTAATTTGCTTTCGAAATGCAAGTGGTAAAGGTAACTATGTATCCGTCCCAGAAAGTAAAACTTTAATGCCCGGTTTCACAGTGGGAGCTTAAGCTTCGGCTTTGTTAAACTTATCCTGGTAGCTTAAACTTTCGCTCACATAAGTACTGTTTCACAGTTAAATTTTGTGTGTCGATTAACAAAACTCAGTTTAGTGAATTTAATAGGCCACTGTGTATTTCTGTACTCATGGTAAACAATATTTAGCTACCTGGAGATTGAATTCGTACATGGTTTCAATCCATAGAAATCTAGCAATAAAATTCTTGTGTTATTTTCGCCTTTTCAGACTGAGTTTCTGGAAATTGTATGTACATAAGAAGTCCTCAACAGTGCAATGTGATGTAAAACTGTTTTTTTACAATTCTGGACGCTGATAAGATTGATACACCCAATAAATCTCCAACCGTCAGTAAGAAGCTACCTGTGGCATAAAACCGAAGTGTCAAAAGAAACATGCAATCGGCACTTATTGCGTCATTCCTGCAAACATTATAACATATTTTATTGAAGAAATTATTAAACTTGCACTTCAATACCATGTTGTTGTGTTTTCTATTTGAGACTTTATCTAGTTTAATATTGTAAACGCACACTGCTTACTCATTCTAAAACGAGTATAAAATTCTGAATCGGTAAAACGAGTATAAAATTCTGAAAGCTTCTTCTGCTATGGAATCTTCTCGGTTGCGGCACACGAACAACCAGATAGTAGCATTCTTCATCACTTTCATCAAATAAATCTTCAAAATCACTATCCATTATTAAAAACTCAATTTAAAAACCAATAATAATCTTATTTCACTGGACGATAAGCAGAACCGACGTAACAATTTTTGACACATGAAACATAAAATGACATTTCGCATGCTAAGCTTTAGCTTAAGCGCTCAAGTTTGGTGGCTTAAATAAACGGAAATTTAAACTCAGTTTAAGGACTAAACCAGCACTGTGAAACAGTAAAAACAGTTAAGCGAAAGCTTAAACCAAATTCGAAGCTTAAGCTCGCACTGTGAAACCGGGTGTAAGTATCACTATTAACGGCCACACCATTCCTGTCAAGAATTCAATAAAATATCTAGGAGTTAAACTACACCATCGCCTTAAATTTAATGATCACGCCAGGTACGCTCTAAATAAGCCGAAAAAAAGTACAGCTATTATAGGTTCTCTTCTCAGTTCTAAAGCCGTCGAATGCAAGACAAAGCTTCTTTGTAAAGCAAGACAAAACACCAGTGTTGCGGTTATCTAGATAAAATTTATCTAAATAGTCATCTAGATAAAAAAAATGTTATCTTTATCTTATCTAGATAACACCCCAAAAATGTTATCTTTATCTTATCTAGACAAAGGAAAATTCTATTTATCTAGAGATAATCGTTACCAACGAATACTTAGCAACAGTTTTTGTTTACGGGCAAGAGAAGTGAAGTGTCACTCCTTCCCTCACTTCTGTTGCACATAAACAATTTTTTTTGCCAGCAACTGTTGCCAAGTGTAACCGGGGTATGAACGAAATAAAAAATCGTAACGTTATACATTTCGTTGCGTAACGAAGTTGAACTTTTATTTCGTTACGTTATTTCGATTTGTAACGATAAAAAATTTCATTTCGTTACGTTATAACGTTATATTTCGTTACACATTGTATGGAAACTGAAAACAAAAAAACGTACTTTAATAATAGTTTGTCACAAAGTAATTCAGTTCAGTTTCCATAAAAATAAATTCTATAAAAAAAATAAAAAAAAAATTTTAAAAAAAGCTTTTATGCACTAAAAAGAAAATAATAATTTTCTGGACGCTGTGTATCACAAATATAAAAGCTTTTAAAAAGCGAGATAAAGCATAAAACAATAAAATAAACATTTATCTCGCTTTTTAAAAGCTTTTATATTTGTGATACACAGCGTCCAGAAAATTATTATTTTCTTTTTAGTGCATAAAAGCTTTTTTTAAAATTTTTTTTTTATTTTTTTTATAGAATTTATTTTTATGGAAACTGAACTGAATTACTTTGTGACAAACTATTATTAAAGTACGTTTTTTTGTTTTCAGTTTCCATACAATGTGTAACGAAATATAACGTTTATTTTATTGTTTTATGCTTTATCTCGCTTTTTAAAAGCTTTTATATTTGTGATACACAGCGTCCAGAAAATTATTTTTTTCTTTTTAGTGCATTTTTTTTAATAAAAGCTTTTTTTAAAAAAAAAATTTATTTTTTTTATTTTGTTCTTTTTAGTCTTCGAATATATTGCTTTACATTTGAGATGTCCTTACAGGCTTTTTAACTTGAGAATCGTATTCAGCGAACCCCAAAACCCGCAGAATATATTTTTTCCCGGAACAATTGAGAAAAAGGATAATCACGTTATCCTTACAGGACATTCCGTTATCCTTACAGACTTTTTAATGACAGATTCGGATTCAGCGACCCCAAAAACCCCAAGAATAGATTTTTTTCCGGAAAATTTGGAGGAAAGGATAATCACGTTATCCTTACAGGACCTTCCGTTATCCTTACAGACTTTTTGATGACAGATTCGGATTCAGCGACCCCAAAAACCCCAGAATAGATTTTTTTCCGGAAAATTTGGAGAAAAGAATAATCACGTTATCCTTACAGGACCTTCCGTTATCCTTACAGACTTTTTAATGACAGATTCGGATTCAGCGACCCCAAAAACCCCCAGAATAGATTTTTTTCCGGAAAATTTGGAGAAAAGGATAATCACGTTATCCTTACAGGACCTTCCGTTATCCTTACAGACTTTTTAATGACAGATTCGGATTCAGCGACCCCAAAAACCCCCAGGATAGATTTTTTTCCGGAAAATTTGGAGAAAAGGATAATCACGTTATCCTTACAGGACCTTCCGTTATCCTTACAGACTTTTTAATGACAGATTCAGATTCAGCGACCCCAAAAAACCCCAGAATAGATTTTTTTTCTGGAAAATTTGGAGAAAAGGATAATCACGTTATCCTTACAGGACCTTCTCTTATCCTTACAAGGACGAAGTAGAGAAAATATTGTATTGTCATCGGACTTATATAAGTGTACAAAATTTCAAGTGAATCGGATGAGTGGAAGTGGGTCAAAATTTGATTGCAAGATTTGACAAACAAACAAACAAACAAACAAACAGACAGACAAGATAGCGAGCTAAATAAAAGCTTTTAAAAAATAATAAAACTTAGCAAAAAGAAAAGACAAATAAAAACGAAAAAAAATAGTGATTATTAAGTTAAAAAATCAATAAAAAACATAAAAGAAAAAAAATCGCACAAAAGTCTTGTGCAAAAAAAAAATTGCTCAAAAAACGACATTTTGGTCACTATCAAAGATATAGAATTTCATTTTACTTCTGGAGTTACTAAAAAGAAAATATTTTCGATACCAAAAAAGTTGTTTAAAGGATTTCCTTTTTCGTGTCTCCAGAAATAGAGTGAATCTTGCCAAAACAAAATCCGATTTAGAATCAAAATGCGATTAAAAATACTACTCCAATATTTTTAATTATATTTTATGCAGGTGGCAGGTCTTTGAGGTTTAACTTGATGAGTTTTTGTGGAAAATTTCACAAAAAAATAATACTGAACAAAACAAGGAAAAAATTAATAAATAACGAAAAAGCGTAACATTTTTTTCGTTTTTCGTTACATTTTTCGTTATTGTAACGGAATTGAATTTCTATAACGTTATAACGTAATTTTGCAGAAATAGCCCGAAACTCATTTCGTTATTTCGTTACGTTACGATAACGTTTCCCATCCCTGATTGAAACTGCATTTTAAATTGGAAATCAAGACAAAAAGAAAAACAAATAATTTTGTGCAATTTTTTTTAGTACGTAATTTTGAATTTTGTGCAACGTTAAAACAAATACTTATCGAAAAATTATCTAGATAATTTGGTTTTTTATCTTATCTTATCTATTAACTTTCAAATTTTCATTATCTATTATCTTATCTAGATAAACATTACGATAATTTATCTTAATCTTATCTAAATAAAAAAATAATTATCTGGCCGCAACACAGTAGCACACCCAATATTGCGGAAGAAATCCAGAGATTTGAGCGCAAAGTCCTAAGACAATGCACAGGTAAATATCGCCGTGCGGAGTTGAAATGGTATCCAAATAATATTTTGTATGAAAAAACCCAAACGGTACCAATTATAACTTATCTCTGTAACCAAGCTAAGAATCGTCTAAGAAAATCACCGTAACCCATTGATGACAGAAATATTTAGTTCGAATATTAATTTTTCTATTCTAGATAGATATTATTCATCACCCGTAAGCATCCTTAATGAAAATTCACGAGAATCTTTTGAGAACTCCAGTAAGCCTTTTAGACCCCGTTCACATTGGTTAAAATAGTCCGCCTAATTCTGACAGAAACTGGCAACATTAGGGCAAGGTGAGGAAGTGGGACTGAGCCCCACTTCCTCACCTTGCCCTAATGTTGCCAGTTTCTGTCAGAATTAGGCGGACTATTTCAACCAATGTGAACGGGGTCTTACACTGGTTTTCTATGATCAAACCAATAACATTTATAGAGGACTAGCTTGCATACCCGTCGTTGCCGGGTTAAGTTTTTTTCAAATTTTTTTTTTTTTTTTATGGTCTATGTTGGAGCTAAACTTCCGGCCAATCGGCTCGGTAGTTTCCACGCGAAATGGTAACATAGAGGAAGAGCTAAGTTTCGAGATCACTTTACCCCCTCCCCTTACTCCTCCACCTCTCGGGTTACTTTTTAATGGGTCTATGTTGGGGCTGGACCCCCGTTGTTTAGCTCTAACAAAGACCAGAACTACCACAGACACTCATGCCAAATTTCAAGTCAATCGGTTCAGCCGTTTTTGCGTGAAAGAGGAATGGAACAGGCAGACAGACAGACACCAACTCATTTTTATATATTAGTATGATGATAACATTTCATTTCTACCAGCTGTTCAAAAAAAAATATATAAATAAGAAAAAAATTTAATATTGAGGGGTGAATGTAAACATTAAAAAAAAACTGCTTCTCTTCCCTGAGTTTCCTTAATCTTAAGAATTCTTTTTTTTGAAGTGAAAACTTCTTTAGCGGCGTTGTGAGTGATTTCAAACTCGATGAAACGAAAAAGCGACAGTAAAAAGAGATAGGATATTTTAGCCTGCGAGAAAATGAGATAGAATACAGATGGGTGCCGGTCAATTTATCGTAAACAAGAGTGTTGGGAAGGGGGAAGGGGGGAAGGGAGAAGTGTTAGGAGGGAGGAAGTGGAGAGAGGAGGCGATAAATTACTGATGTTTCGTCATACATTGCAATATATACATATCTATATATATAAAAATGGATGTTTTATTGTTTGTCTGTTTGTCTGTCTGTCTGAGATTACAAAACTCAAAAACTACTGGACCGATTTTTATGCGGTTTTTTGCAAAATGATCTATGTTGCCAGGAGCAGGTTTTTAGCTATGTACATTTTCAAAATTCGAAACGGAAGGTCCTGTAAGGATAATGAAAATATCCTTTTTCCCATTTCTCCCCGGAAAAATTTTCATTTAGGGTTTTTGGGGTTGCTGATCACGAATCCGGTATTAGATTTTCAAAATTCGAAACGGAAGGTCCTGTAAGGATAATGAAAATATCCTTTTTCCCATTTTTCCCCGGAAAAATTTGCACTATAGGGTTTTTGGGGTCACTGATTACGAATCCGGTATTAGATTTTCAAAATTCGAAACGGAAGGTCCTGTAAGGATAAATATCCTTTTTCCCGTTTTTCCTCGGAAAAATCGGCATAAGGGGGTTTTTGGAGTCGCTGATAATGAATCCGGTATTAGATTTTCAAAATTCGAAACGGAAGGTCCTGCAAGGATAACGCAAATATCCTTTTTCCCGTTTTTCAACGGAAAAATCAGCATAAGGAGGTTTTTGGGGTCGCTGATCACGAATCCGGTGTTGGAATTTCAAAATTTGAAACGGAAGGTCCTGTAAGGATAACGCAAATATCCTTTTTCCCATTTTTCCCGGAAAAATTGGCACTATGGGGTTTTTGGGGTCGCTGATCACGAATCCGGTATTAGATTTTCAAAATTCGAAGCGGAAGGTCCTGTAAGGATAATGAAAATATCCTTTTTCCCATTTTTCCCCGGAAAAATTGGCACTATGGGGTTTTTGGGGTCGCTGATCACGAATCCGGTATTAGATTTTCAAAATTCGAAACGAAAGGTCCTGTAAGGATAAATATCCTTTTTCCCGTTTTTCCTCGGAAAAATCGGCATAAGGGGGTTTTTGGGGTCGCTGATCATGAATCCGGTATTAGATTTTCAATAAAAATATAATATGACTTTTGAACTTGGTACCAATATTATAATAAATAAACGCTATAACTATCCCACACCTGATACCGCATTCGTCTCATTCTCTCGCTGTTTAGTTTTCCTAAGGTTTCACTTCTACCGCGTGTGCACATGTTTGTTTTTTGTTCCAAATTTATCTTTTATTTATTTTTTATTTAGTGTTATGTACGATTAAGTTTAATAGTTGTCCAAGAACGCAACAAGAGAATTCTAAAATGTATTTTCATTAATTTAATTACTAGTCATCTCTCTAGTTTCTTGATAATTATAAACGTTTCATGTTGAAATTGTGCTATACTTGTGTTACCTTGATAGTCAGTCCAAAATTTTTAGCCGACAACAAATAATTTTTTCAAGAATCTATATTATAAAGATTGAGATTTAATAAAAATTTATTATTTATTTATTAAGAGGTATTGTGTGGACAAAAAAATAGTACAGTAAAACCCGCTTATATACAACCCGCTTATAAGGATACCCCTCTTACAAGAACACATTTTAAAAACTCAGCACACATTGTAGTGCATAATCGTGTATTTTACCCCGCTTATAAGCCACCCGCTTATATGAAAAACCCTCATATAAGCAAGGAATGTTTTTGTCAAAATCTGTTACTTATCCATAAAAAAACTCGCTTATAGGAAAAAATTGTACGCGTTGCATTTTGCGACTTTAATGAACCCCAATCCTAGTTTAGTTTTTCGTGACCATCTTCACCTCTAATGTTAAGAAGCAACTATCGAAGAAGAACAAACAGGAATATTCAAGCACATGTAAAAAAACTGACAAGAGGCGTACATTTTTGGATTGAAAATTGGATTAAAAAGAGAACCCGCGTATAAGCAATTTTGTGCAAATAATCGGGGCCGGCATACATAAAGGGTGGTTAAATTTTAAGGGCCGATGTTGAATGTGAACCACACCTAAACGTCAAGTTTTTTTCTGCATTTCATTTGACATTTCTCAATTTCAGACTAACTCAATTTGAACCATGGAAAGATACACAATCGAATGGCCGCCGCGAGCTCGGCGGCACACCTCCATCCGATGGTCCAAATTTTCGATGACGCTGAGGCATAATTGAGGTTCTATGCCGTTAATGTGCCGAATTATCTCATCCTTTAGCTCTTGAATTGTTGCTGGCTTATCGACGTACACCTTTTCTTTCAAATAACCCCAAAGAAAGAAGTCCAACGGTGTCAAATCACATGATCTTGGCGGCCAATTGACATCGCCACCACGTGAGATAACACGGCCATTAAATTTGTCGCGCAAAAGAGCGATTGTTTCGGTAGCTGTGTGGCAAGTGGCACCGTCCTGTTGAAACCACTTATCGTCCACATCCATATCTTCCAATTCGGGCCATAACAAGTTCGTTATCATCTCACGATAGCGAACACCATTCACAGTAACTGCCTGACCGGCCTCATTTTGGAAAAAATACGGCCCGATGATGCCGCCAGCCCATAAACCGCACCAAACAGTCACTCTTTGTGGGTGCATTGGTTTTTCGACAATCACTCTTGGATTATCATTCGCCCAAATGCGGCTGTTCTGCTTATTGACGAATCCACTGAGGTGAAAATGATTTTCTTCGAAAATTGATCGCCCATTTTCATAATAAGCCTGAATAACTTTAACGCGTTGCTCGATTGTGTATCTTTCCATGGTTCAAATTGAGTTAGTCTGAAATTGAGAAATGTCAAATGAAATGCAGAAAAAAACTTGACGTTTAGGTGTGGTTCACATTCAACATCGGCCCTTAAAATTTAACCACCCTTTACAAGTTGCTAATAAGCGGGCTCCGTTTATAAGGAAACCCGCTTATTAACAACAAAAATGCTACCAAATTGAAATTGCTTATAAGCGGGTTTTACTGTAGAGCTAAATGTTTCAATGGGCGCATCCAACTACCAGAGCGGCTCAGCATCGCTCTAGAGCAGTGGTTCCCAAACTCTTTTGGCCCACGGACCCCTTTTCATAGTCAAAACTTGCCCACGGACCCCTTTTCATAGTCAAAACTTGCCCATGGACCCTGGGTGAAAAACTACATAAATGCATAATAGAAAAATTACAAATTTAACTTTAATGTCTTGAATGGTAAATGATGATGTAAAAATAAAATATAAATAAAACATTTTGTTGAAGAAGTATTTATTGAATCTCCGCCGAAGACGCGGCCTTTTATATTCGCGGCTCGTTTGCCAACGTTCCTGTATGTTCGGCCGAGGTCTCGAACGTTCTCATATGCAGATCTCAAACATTCTCGAAGCGTTCACGCCAGATCTCGAATAGGGATGCAACATCGTTCATAAAACCTCGATATATCGAAAATCGATGTTTTTTTTAAGGCGAAATCGATGTCAAAAAACATCGTCCTGAAAACATCGTTTTTCCGATGTTTTGAAAAAGTTAAATTGAATAAATAATTTAGCCACCTTGCGGATGCTCTACTGTGGGTGGAGTGCACCCAGGTAGAATTAACACGGTTTTAATTCTTCTTATACGTTGAACCACCAAAAACCCATTAGTTTTCGAGATATTCGCAAAAAACTATTTTTTTTAAATACCGGCATATCTTCGTAACGGAGTTCTCGTGAAAGACATAAATGTAGCAAATTTTATTGTCTCCAAGTTTTGTAATACATAAGACTACTGGAAAATGGTTAGTTTCGGAATAAATCGCAAAAAACCGCATAGTTTTTAAAAAGCCGCCGTTTTGGTTACTTCCGGTTAACGGATTTCCACATCAGGACCACAATTTTCTGTAAAATTTCATGGCTAGCTCTGGTATTTTTTGCGAAATCTTGTAGAAAGATGAAACCGAAAATTGATACCAAAGGAAATTTAAACAAATCTTTGAGTGGCTATATTAAATCTAAATACCATGTCTACCACGTTTTATATCGAAACATTGTGAACTTAATCTAACTGAATTAAATAAAAAACGATTATTATTATTATTATTATTATTATATTAAATCTATCTAAAAACTAGTCCCTCTAGTCCTAAAATTAGTTGCTCTACTAATTTTATAAAGAGTAATGTTCTAACATCGTGGATAACAACATCGATACCTCGATATATCGGTCTGTTCAACATCGAGGTTAAAACTCGATATTTTTCAACGATACCTCGATGTTTTGCAAACATTGAGGTATCGTTGGCATGCCTAATCTCGAATGTCCTTGCAACTTCTTACCCGTGGACCGTTACAATATCAAAAATGTTATTTGCAACAAACCACTGTTAATTATAATAAAAATTGAATGCTGCAATGTAACGCTCTCTTGAATTAATTATTTGAGATGTGAGGATAAAATTTCATGTAAATGTCACATATTGTGTAGGTACTCATTTTGTACCAATTAATTCACAACAGAATATAATAATACAGTAATGTACAGTAATTCCAAACATTCGCGGATTTGGTTATTCGCAGAAGTAAACAAATTAAACAAAAATATAAAATAGTAAGCTATAACTTTTAGGGTGCATTATATTAAATAATAAAACCCAATATGTCTAACTATAAATATTTTAATTAGGACGTAAAAATCGCTAAAAATTTATTCATTGTTATTTATTTTAACTTCCATATTAATCAAAATGTGTCACCATTTTTTTATTTCATATTAAACCTTGCGCGGACCCCCTGACGTTGTTCAGGGACCCCCAAATCAATTTTAATTTTCCACGGACCCCCTGAATGATCCCGGGGACCCCTGGGGGTCCGTAGGGACCACTTTGGGAACCACTGCTCTAGAGCGAAAAAGGTGCTCAGATACTGAACGCAATCGCTACAGAGCGGCTCAACTGAGCAGCTCACATTTTTTCTGAGCGTAAAAGAACTCCGCTCAGTAGCTGAGCAAATGTCAAATGAAGAATTACAGAACCTCAATTCATGTCTAAAAACGACGACGGAAATACATAAATGGTGTTATTTATAATATTTATAGTTATTTATGTTATTTATAATACGGGAAGCCTCATGGAAGTTCTTGCTGAGCAAACGGGAATGGAAATAGTCGGCGTTGCGGAAAATGTTGGCGAAAGAGTTCGGGAGTGTACTTCGGCATAGTCACCTCAAAATAATCCCGGTTTCTTTCGGGTGCCGCATTCCGGATTGGGGCGACTTCAACTGAAGTATTACACTCTTCAACCAAAAGTGAAATAGCTTACAGATTTATCGTATCAGAAGCACAAATTTCTAACGTTACGGAGATAATTACATCGCGGTCCATCTTGAACAATAATTTCTTTCAATGACAGCTCATATATAAATGAGCGGTGCATTCAGGACACAAAATGCTGCTCAGCTGAGCATTTTTTTGACAGCTGAGCTTCGCTCCAGAGCGCTCTGGTAGTTGGATGCGCCCAATCACAAACTAATCATAAGCAGACTAACATTTTCATTCAATCCATTCTAGAACAAAATTGAATTTCAACTTTCAAAAAATAAATACCCATAGCAGCCACTCCAGCCGTAGCAGCATAAACAAATTATATAAAGACTGTTTTTCTCTAACAACTCAGCTTTGAAAAATAATCCCCCAAAGCAGCAGATATGCATGCGGTTGGCAGCGCACACGAGCAGCAGAGCATGTCGCTTGGCCGAAGAAAAACATTCAATTCATTTTCAAACTCTCCGATCAACACGAAGTTTTACCGAAATCGTAGTTTTCTATCAATTTTTGGGAAAGTCCCGCTAGCTACAACGGTTACCTCCCATAGAATTTTTCTTAAATACTAATTTCTCGAACACTGCGCTTGTGAGAAAAAATGCATATAATCAAAATTAAAGGAAATAATATTGCCTACATTTTTAATTTTAGGTGAACTCCACCTCAACTCATACTCTCGTTTACAGTTAAATTCGATTTCTTAACTTTGTTCGATTGGATATTGTTAGGGAATCACAAAAACTTTAAAAATTTGTAACGGCTTAACCGATTGAAATGATATTGAACATTTTCGAAAGGTAATTTCTTGTCACAAAAAATATTTTTTGACTTCCTCTCCCTCCCCTTCACCGTCATATTGTAAAATTCAATTTAGTGACAATATAAATAAAATTTGGGGGTAAATGCGTTATTTAAAAAAAAATCAAAAAAAATCGAATACAAGAAAATTGTATATATTTTACTGATTTTCGATTGGTTTTTATGTTTTCTGTACATAATATTAACTCAAAAGATTTAGGAGTTTAAAATTAATTAGAAATTCATTTAAAAGAAAAAGTTTTTTTTTCTTTGAGAAAGTTTTCGTCTGGAATAAATCTGTGAAAATTTTGAGTTTCTGGAAGTATTTTGACACTTTTAAACCTCCTTTGAAGTTGTGGCTGTTTTTCTTGAGGTATTTTAAATTTCGTCACTAAATTGAATTTTACAATATGAAGGTGAGGGGGAGGGAGAGGAAGTCAAAAAAAAATTTTTTGTCACAAGGAATTACCTTTCCAAAATGTTCAATATCATCTCAATCTGTTAAGCCGTTACAAATTTTTAAAGTTTTTGTGATTTCGAGTTTTCGCCCTCCTCTCCGCCTACTGGAATTTATTCCCCGAAACAAAAAAATACGGGTATCTTTTTTTTAGGTCCCTAACTACATCCAAATGAAAAAAGTTAAAAAAAACAAAGGTGACTTTCAAGCTCCATTCAAGTCGAGTATGAAGTTTTTACATATCTCTAACGGTTCATGAGATAATTTGAAAAACATTATTTTTCACATATTTTTCCGGAAACTTTAAATATTGCAGAAGAAAGTCATGTAATGCTCACATCTTTTTTTTTGAATTGTTTAAATCATACTTTAAATTGTTTAAATACAATACATTTGCTTGCTTTATCAAACTACAATTCTGTGGAAATTTGATAAAACTTGAAACTTACATTCTCAAAGCAATTTAAAAATATGAACAAAATATAACAAGATAAAATTTTTAGTTTGCTGTTTTTTTTAACGTTTAAAGTTCAAAATAAATTTTGAATTAACGAACAAACTAAAAATTTTGTCATGTCACATATTTATTGTTAGCAATCAAAATATTCAAATCGAAAACCTGCGGAAGGAAAAAATACGCACAAACAAAAAAACAGGCACACACAATACAAACACACAAAAAAAACACTTGCATCACGAAGTCTTGTGCCAAGACAAGACCCTCTACATACAAAGCAAGACCCTCTACATACAAAGCCATGCAAAAATCTTTCTATGTGTGAACTAGTAGTGTCAAGTAGCAACTCTACTGTCAAAATCAGATGGGAAACCGCGCGTAAAGTTCGATTTGTTTTGTTATTAAGTTAATAATTTTATCAAGTTTTCAGAGTTTAATCGGTAAAATATATAAATTTAATGTGTATATTACTAATAATCGTTTGTGTTTTGTTTAATAATTGTGAATCAGCAATAAAAACAACTCAACAAGTTAAAATTAAAAGTTGCTAAAAAGCAACTTGCTGGTAACTTGGAAATTTCGTGGTTATATTTAGTGTCATTATTGGATAGTTGTAAATAATTTGCTATTAGTTTTTGCGTTTTCTTTTTTGTGAAATTAATGCCGGCAGTTTAAAAAAATTGAAATAAGAACCGGATGAAAGTGATGATTGTAAAATAAGTGCAAGATAAAAGTGACGAAAGTGATGACGGCGTTTTCAATCCAAGAATTGTAAGAAAATTCATACGGAATGGACTTCGTTTAAAATCGTAATTAACTAAATATTATATGTTAGAGGCAACTTTTTCTTATTTTTTATGGATTTTCCAAGCAATTTAAATGTTTCGCAAAAAAAAAATCTTACGTAAAAAAACATTGAAATGAATAAATTTTTCTTTCGAGTTTCATTTCCGGCGAGTGAAAAGTGTTTGAGTAAATTTTTGAAAATGAATGACAAATATATGATCGAATTCGAGTTAGCTGTTACCGCATCAAACATTTCCGTGTATTTCATTTTCGATTCGAGTTCCCTAATAAGGCCCCTGCTTATTACCAACAGATTATATTGTAGATAAGTATAAATTATCTGCTTATTACCAACAGATTATATTGTAGTGTAGATAATTAAAAAAACGCACATATTTTGCGTTTAATTTAAGGCTGATCGAAGAATCCATTACAAGAGGGGTTGTGACAGGGGAAGCAACATGGGCTAGGAGACTCCTGAGAGTTATTTACTGCAGCTTTTCCGCAAGTGTATTTCGTTTTTTTTTAAATATTCAATTTAAACATAATGCCTCGTAATTGCTGTGTACCGTGCTGTAATTCTCTCTATATTTTTCTCTATATTATTACAAATTACAAAAATTCAATATAATTTTCATTCTTAAAAATAGCAAATAAAAATATTAAAAGTATAAAAGTACACTTCAAATGCTGAGGTTCACCCCACTATGTGGGAGGCCCAACTATCCTCAGTATACTTCCAAACCTATTTGATAAATATTGTTTTTTTTCCGAATGCAGACAGCTTGTAGCTGGTATAAGCATCGGATCAATGGTTATTTTCCTATAAATACATTTTCTTAAATAAACTAATTCTTAAAGATTCAACATATATCAATAATTTAGTTTTACAATAATTAAATAAATAAAAAATATAATACTAACATGAAAAAAATTTTTTTTTTTAAAAACACAATATAAAGGTTTAAGTTAAAAAAAGAAAACATTATAAAAAATAAATATTAAATATTTCTATCATGGATAAACTCATTGGCCATAAAGAATTTTTTTACTTTTCTCTTGAATATTTCCTTATTTTTGGTTTGTTTTAGTTCGTCCGGTAATTTATTATATTCTCGTATTGCATTGTTGACAATCCCTTTATGTTTTTTGTGCGTACGGGATGGGATGATTTTTAATAAATTTTGGTGTCTTGTGTTGTGGTCATGGCTGTCAGATCTCTCAATAGTGTACAATTGCTGTCTATTTTTGTGTTCTAAAATGTTGAATATAGAGATAGTTCTATGTTGTCTCAATATGTGATGGATTTGCATGTTATTGGTGGATGTGAAAACTTCATTGGTCGGTGTAAATTTATTAATTCGAAATATATTTTTTAATGCTTTGGACATTAAACGATTGACATCAAGCAATAAGTGTTTAGAGCATTGTCCATATATTGTTAAGTTATATCTAATTTTAGCCAATATATAACTATTGTAAATTATGTTTTTTACCTTAAGTCCAAAATTTTTATATCTTTTTAGCACTCCTATAAGTGGTGCTAGCTTTTTTCTAAGATGCTTTATATGTGTTGTCCAGTTTAGTTTTTCGTCAATATGTAAGCCCAAGTAATTTACCGCCGTAGCTCGAATAATTTGTTCTCCTTCGATGTTAATTTTTAAGTCAATATCCTTTTTATTTTTTTGTCTAAATAAAAGGTATTGCGTGTTTTTAAAAGCTTTTATTTAGCTCGCTATCTTGTCTGTTTGTCTGTTTGTTTGTTTGTCGGGGTCAAATCTTGCAATCAAATTTTGACCCACTTCCACTTGTCCGATTGACTTGAAATTTTGCACACTTATATAAGTCCGATGACAATACAATGTTTTCACTACTTCGTCCTTGTAAGTATAACGAAAGGTCCTGTAAGGATAACGTGATTATCCTTTTCTCCAAATTTTCCGGAAAAAAATCTATTCTGGGGATTTTTGGGGTCGCTGAATCCGAATCTGTTATTAAAAAGTCAGTAAGGATAACGGAAGGTCCTGTAAGGATAACGTGATTATCCTTTTCTCCAAATTTTCCGGAAAAAAATCTATTCTGGGGGTTTTTGGGGTCGCTGAATCCGAATCTGTCATTAAAAAGTCAGTAAGGATAACGGAAGGTCCTGTAAGGATAACGTGATTATCCTTTTCTCCAAATTTTCCGGAAAAAAATCTATTCTGGGGGTTTTTTGGGGTCGCTGAATCCGAATCTGTTATTAAAAAGTCAGTAAGGATAACGGAAGGTCCTGTAAGGATAACGTGATTATCCTTTTCTCCAAATTTTCCGGAAAAAAATCTATTCTGGGGGTTTTTGGGGTCGCTGAATCCGAATCTGTCATTAAAAAGTCAGTAAGGATAACGGAAGGTCCTGTAAGGATAACGTGATTATCCCTTTCTCCAAATTTTCCGGAAAAAAATCTATTCTGGGGGTTTTTGGGGTCGCTGAATACGATTCTCAAGTTAAAAAGCCTGTAAGGACATCTCAAATGTAAGGATATATATTCGAAGACTAAAAAGAACAAAATAAAAAAAAATTTAAAAAAAAAGCTTTTATTAAAAAAGAATGCACTAAAAAGAAAAAAATAATTTTCTGGACGCTGTGTATCACAAATATAAAAGCTTTTAAAAAGCGAGATAAAGCATAAAACAATAAAATAACAATTTATCTCGCTTTTAAAAAGCTTTTATATTTGTGATACACAGCGTCCAGAAAATTATTTTTTTCTTTTTAGTGCATTCTTTTTTAATAAAAGCTTTTTTTAAAAAAAAAATTTTTATTTTTTTTTTTTTTTGTTAATAGTCAATTTATTGGAATAAGTCCAATCTGTAAAATTTTTTATCCCTTCTTGTATTTTTAGGTCCAGTTCTTCTTTTGTGCTGCCGTGGAAGAGTAATAATGTGTCGTCCGCAAAGACAATATAATTTTTAATGTTACAATTTTGCAAATTATTTATATATATTAAGTATAATAATGGTCCTAAGATAGATCCTTGAGGTACACCTGTGTCCACTTCCAATGTATCACTTTTTATTGTCTTAATTTTTACCCAACTTCGTCTTTTTGTTAAATAGTCTTTAATTAGGTCATTGGCCAAACCTCTTATTCCTACTTGATCAAGAAATTCTAATAGAAGTTCGTGGTTGACTGTGTCAAATGCCTTTCTTAAGTCAATGAAAATCCCTGCAACGTAATTTCCTTTGTCCAACTCATCAGTGATGCTTTCAATGGCGTCAATTGTAGCTGCTTCTGTACTACTACCTTTTTGAAAACCATATTGCCTTCTGTCAAATACATTGTTTTGAAGCAAAAAGTCGTAGATCCTATTGTATATAGTTTTTTCAAATATTTTACCCAAACTATTTAATAATGTTATCGGTCTATAGTTTTCTGGTTTGGTCGCATCATCATCTTTAAAAATAGGAATAATTTGTCCGAGTTTTAAAATATTTGGAAATTTCCCTGAGTCAAACATATTATTAATTAAGTCAGCAATTTTCTTTGCTATCGAGTATTTTAGTAATTTTATGTCATCGTTTGTAATGTTGTCCTCTCCTGGAGCACTTCCACTTTTTGAGTTTTCAACTCAAAAATTATCTTAATGATTTCCATTTCTGAAAATAAATTTTGAATTAACGAACAAACTAAAAATTTTGTCATGTCACATATTTATTGTTAGCAATCAAAATATTCAAATCGGAAACCTGCGGAAGGAAAAAATACGCACAAACAAAAAAACAGGCACACACAATACAAACACACAAAAAAAACACTTGCATCACGAAGTCTTGTGCCAAAAATGGAAATCATTAAGATAATTGAAAACTCATTTCTGAAAATTCGTATCACAAATCCCTTTGTCCGTTATTGTTATATACAATAAAAAAGTGTTTGTTTTGAATTTATTTTTCAATTTCATACTCAATTTTTTTCCATTATATGGAAATTTGTTTTGCCTTTAAATAAAAACCATAAAATAACAAAAATGGTTTTTGTTTTCATTTTCATTCCCTCCAAACGATAATGTAGGAACTTAATTGATATAGAACCGCAAAAAATCTCGGAAACTTCATGCCGGCGCCATGTTAGACAATTCATCAGCGACCCTACTTGGCCATATACATGTGGTAGTAACTCTATTAGTGCATGGCTTTGTACAAGACCCTCTACATACAAAGCCATGCACTATTTGTGATACGAATTTTCAGAAATGAGTTTTCAATTATCTTAATGATTTCCATTTTTGGCACAAGACTTCGTGATGCAAGTGTTTTTTTTGTGTGTTTGTATTGTGTGTGCCTGTTTTTTTGTTTGTGCGTATTTTTTCCTTCCGCAGGTTTCCGATTTGAATATTTTGATTGCTAACAATAAATATGTGACATGACAAAATTTTTAGTTTGTTCGTTAATTCAAAATTTATTTTCAGAAATGGAAATCATTAAGATAATTTTTGAGTTGAAAACTCAAAAAGTGGAAGTGCTCCAGGAGAGGACAACATTACAAACGATGACATAAAATTACTAAAATACTCGATAGCAAAGAAAATTGCTGACTTAATTAATAATATGTTTGACTCAGGGAAATTTCCAAATATTTTAAAACTCGGACAAATTATTCCTATTTTTAAAGATGATGATGCGACCAAACCAGAAAACTATAGACCGATAACATTATTAAATAGTTTGGGTAAAATATTTGAAAAAACTATATACAATAGGATCTACGACTTTTTGCTTCAAAACAATGTATTTGACAGAAGGCAATATGGTTTTCAAAAAGGTAGTAGTACAGAAGCAGCTACAATTGACGCCATTGAAAGCATCACTGATGAGTTGGACAAAGGAAATTACGTTGCAGGGATTTTCATTGACTTAAGAAAGGCATTTGACACAGTCAACCACGAACTTCTATTAGAATTTCTTGATCAAGTAGGAATAAGAGGTTTGGCCAATGACCTAATTAAAGACTATTTAACAAAAAGACGAAGTTGGGTAAAAATTAAGACAATAAAAAGTGATACATTGGAAGTGGACACAGGTGTACCTCAAGGATCTATCTTAGGACCATTATTATACTTAATATATATAAATAATTTGCAAAATTGTAACATTAAAAATTATATTGTCTTTGCGCGACACATTATTACTCTTCCACGGCAGCACAAAAGAAGAACTGGACCTAAAAATACAAGAAGGGATAAAACATTTTACAGATTGGACTTATTCCAATAAATTGACTATTAACAAAAAAAAAAAAAATAAAAAATTTTTTTTAAAAAAAAGCTTTTATTAAAAAAGAATGCACTAAAAAGAAAAAAATAATTTTCTGGACGCTGTGTATCACAAATATAAAAGCTTTTTAAAAGCGAGATAAATTGTTATTTTATTGTTTTATGCTTTATCTCGCTTTTTAAAAGCTTTTATATTTGTGATACACAGCGTCCAGAAAATTATTTTTTTCTTTTTAGTGCATTCTTTTTTAATAAAAGCTTTTTTTTAAAATTTTTTTTATTTTGTTCTTTTTAGTCTTCGAATATATATCCTTACATTTGAGATGTCCTTACAGGCTTTTTAACTTGAGAATCGTATTCAGCGACCCCAAAAACCCCCAGAATAGATTTTTTCCGGAAAATTTGGAGAAAGGGATAATCACGTTATCCTTACAGGACCTTCCGTTATCCTTACTGACTTTTTAATGACAGATTCGGATTCAGCGACCCCAAAAACCCCCAGAATAGATTTTTTTCCGGAAAATTTGGAGAAAAGGATAATCACGTTATCCTTACAGGACCTTCCGTTATCCTTACTGACTTTTTAATAACAGATTCGGATTCAGCGACCCCAAAAATCCCCAGAATAGATTTTTTTCCGGAAAATTTGGAGAAAAGGATAATCACGTTATCCTTACAGGACCTTTCGTTATCCTTACAAGGACGAAGTAGTGAAAACATTGTATTGTCATCGGACTTATATAAGTGTGCAAAATTTCAAGTCAATCGGACAAGTGGAAGTGGGTCAAAATTTGATTGCAAGATTTGACCCCGACAAACAAACAAACAGACAAACAGACAAGATAGCGAGCTAAATAAAAGCTTTTAAAAACACGCAATACCTTTTATTTAGACAAAAAAATAAAAAAAATATTGACTTAAAAATTAACATCGAAGGAGAACAAATTATTCGAGCTACGGCGGTAAATTACTTGGGCTTACATATTGACGAAAAACTAAACTGGACAACACATATAAAGCATCTTAGAAAAAAGCTAGCACCACTTATAGGAGTGCTAAAAAGATATAAAAATTTTGGACTTAAGGTAAAAAACATAATTTACAATAGTTATATATTGGCTAAAATTAGATATAACTTAACAATATATGGACAATGCTCTAAACACTTATTGCTTGATGTCAATCGTTTAATGTCCAAAGCATTAAAAAATATATTTCGAATTAATAAATTTACACCGACCAATGAAGTTTTCACATCCACCAATAACATGCAAATCCATCACATATTGAGACAACATAGAACTATCTCTATATTCAACATTTTAGAACACAAAAATAGACAGCAATTGTACACTATTGAGAGATCTGACAGCCATGACCACAACACAAGACACCAAAATTTATTAAAAATCATCCCATCCCGTACGCACAAAAAACATAAAGGGATTGTCAACAATGCAATACGAGAATATAATAAATTACCGGACGAACTAAAACAAACCAAAAATAAGGAAATATTCAAGAGAAAAGTAAAAAAATTCTTTATGGCCAATGAGTTTATCCATGATAGAAATATTTAATATTTATTTTTTATAATGTTTTCTTTTTTTAACTTAAACCTTTATATTGTGTTTTTAAAAAAAAAATTTTTTTTCATGTTAGTATTATATTTTTTATTTATTTAATTATTGTAAAACTAAATTATTGATATATGTTGAATCTTTAAGAATTAGTTTATTTAAGAAAATGTATTTATAGGAAAATAACCATTGATCCGATGCTTATACCAGCTACAAGCTGTCTGCATTCGGAAAAAAAAACAATATTTATCAAATAGGTTTGGAAGTATACTGAGGATAGTTGGGCCTCCCACATAGTGGGGTGAACCTCAGCATTTGAAGTGTACTTTTATACTTTTAATATTTTTATTTGCTATTTTTAAGAATGAAAATTATATTGAATTTTTGTAATTTGTAATAATATAGAGAAAAATATAGAGAGAATTACAGCACGGTACACAGCAATTACGAGGCATTATGTTTAAATTGAATATTTAAAAAAAAACGAAATACACTTGCGGAAAAGCTGCAGTAAATAACTCTCAGGAGTCTCCTAGCCCATGTTGCTTCCCCTGTCACAACCCCTCTTGTAATGGATTCTTCGATCAGCCTTAAATTAAACGCAAAATATGTGCGTTTTTTTAATTATCTACACTACAATATAATCTGTTGGTAATAAGCAGATAATTTATACTTATCTACAATATAATCTGTTGGTAATAAGCAGGGGCCTTATTAGGGAACTCGAATCGAAAATGAAATACACGGAAATGTTTGATGCGGTAACAGCTAACTCGAATTCGATCATATATTTGTCATTCATTTTCAAAAATTTACTCAAACACTTTTCACTCGCCGGAAATGAAACTCGAAAGAAAAATTTATTCATTTCAATGTTTTTTTACGTAAGATTTTTTTTTTTGCGAAACATTTAAATTGCTTGGAAAATCCATAAAAAATAAGAAAAAGTTGCCTCTAACATATAATATTTAGTTAATTACGATTTTAAACGAAGTCCATTCCGTATGAATTTTCTTACAATTCTTGGATTGAAAACGCCGTCATCACTTTCGTCACTTTTATCTTGCACTTATTTTACAATCATCACTTTCATCCGGTTCTTATTTCAATTTTTTAAACTGCCGGCATTAATTTCACAAAAAAGAAAACGCAAAAACTAATAGCAAATTATTTACAACTATCCAATAATGACACTAAATATAACCACGAAATTTCCAAGTTACCAGCAAGTTGCTTTTTAGCAACTTTTAATTTTAACTTGTTGAGTTGTTTTTATTGCTGATTCACAATTATTAAACAAAACACAAACGATTATTAGTAATATACACATTAAATTTATATATTTTACCGATTAAACTCTGAAAACTTGATAAAATTATTAACTTAATAACAAAACAAATCGAACTTTACGCGCGGTTTCCCATCTGATTTTGACAGTAGAGTTGCTACTTGACACTACTAGTTCACACATAGAAAGATTTTTGCATGGCTTTGTATGTAGAGGGTCTTGCTTGTGCTGTTGGCAGTAAAGCTCATGGCTGCTACGGCTGGAGTGGCTGCTATGGGTATTTATTTTTTGAAAGTTGAAATTCAATTTTGTTCTAGAATGGATTGAATGAAAATGTTACACCGCGTCTTGATTTGGGATTTTTCATCGCAGAGATTTTTGATTGACCAATCAGAGCTCGAGTTGACGGCGATAAAAAATCCCAGAGATAAATTTCAAGAAATCTTGCAATAGCAAAATTTCTTGGAATTTCACAATTCAAGATGGCGGAATCCAAATTCTCCCGACAAGTAATTGCGAAAATAACTAATTTTTACAAAATACGATACAAAAAGCTTTGGAAGAGAATATATAAGGTTTTTCTTTTCGTCTGTTCTTCTGTTTCAGCCTTTTCAATTTCACGTATTGCATTAATTGCGGGAGCGGCGACTATGTGTTTTCTTTTCATCGGCATTTTGAGTACTAAATTTCAAGAGATTTTCGGCCCAGCTGTCAAAAAAATCTCATTGCGGTGAGATATTTCTTGGGATGAAAAATTGTTAATCAAGACGCGGTGTTAGTCTGCTTATGATTAGTTTGTGGCCCAATGTTAATGTCTAATTATTTATGAGTTAATACGAGACATAAACCGATGCTAACAATTTAGAAAAGTGCTAAAAATGATATTTTTATGCAAATTGTGCACGACTTGATTAAGTTATTCTTTCCATTCTGAAATGCTCTTCGATTATTTTGTGTTGATACACAAAAGAAGTGGAATAATACGGCGACATTTGGTTCCATAAACAATGCCCGCAAAATTAGAACAATTCCCGTATGCAGTCTTGCAAAGAGTGTTTAATCACAGCAAAATTTAGTTTAAACATTTATCGCCACTCAAAATTCGAAAACTTTGACTGGTCTTTCCTCCGGCAAACTCTTGGAAGCAGATTTGATTTTTGGCAATTTGTGGTAGTGGAAATGGTTGGCCGGTAATGTAAAAATTTTCCGAATAGGATATGAGAAAGTATTTCGAGCTTCTGAGAAGCGCTGAATAAATGCCTGTGAAGCGCTTCTTTTCCTACTGGGTAGCTCTGAATTTCATTCGCTTCTTATAGATTTGTAAAATGAAAACAATTTGATACAATTTCGTACCTACCATGAGTAAACGACTGATGCATTTTGTGGACGTGATCCTTCAGGATGCGATCATTATACGCACTAATTTTGCTTAAACATGCGATTATTGACATTTTGCTGCTGTTGTGGAAGTTCACCGTAAAAAATTTAGGTGCATGAACCAATCGATGCATAGCAAGACACACCTCTATAATAAAGCTCCGACTCCACAGAAACCTTGGAATGACCTTACCCCAAAGCTCCTCAACCACCCGCTATTTCTAACACACTCGTTCGCGAAATGCTGGTAAGATTTCACTGAACCAAAACCTAATTGGCCTCGACGGAAATCGAAAATCAACTGCTAGGCTAATCAAAATATGAGAAGTGAGAAGTCTGAAGAAACGTTAAGTTCCCAGCAGTGTTACCGCTGTCCCCAAGTCCAAAACCGCCGTGTGAAAATCAAAATCAAAAATCTCAAGTTTTTAGACTTTCTTAAATGGGTATTTAAATATGTATAGGTGATTTTCAAATCGATTTATGTATTTTTTAACAAAAATAAAATTTTACGTGGGAATCACGTATTTTCTTATAAGGTGTATATCTACCTTAAAAGAAAATACGTGATTCCCACGTAAAATTTTATTTTTGTCAAAAAATACATAAATGTATATTTATTACATATATTTTTGACCCAATAAGCACCTGTTGTCAGAAATTGTATAAAGGTTTTAGCCCAATAAGAACAAAATATGAGGTGTGTAAAGTGGTATTTAATCAGCAAAATTTTTAATATAGTTTTTTTTTTATGAATCCCTCGAGAATCTTCGAAAAGTAGTCAAAATACTTGTAAAAAATGACAACGGGGGTTTCAAGGCATAAAAGTATTTAGAAATAAGACAAGTCGCTGAAAATGGTAACACTGGTTTGCAGTCAGCTGATTTCTCAAAATAAATACATTCGGTGACATCGTATTACTGCAGTATATAAAGCTTTATCCACACTACACTATGACGGGGTACGAGGTTGGCACGTACCCCGAACATCGAGTGTTTGGATGGGAAATTTACACATGGTTTCACCTAGTGAGAAAAATCAGCTGTTTGAATTTCCTCGTACGTGGTAACCCCGTACATGGCAACATCGTAGGTGTGGATGGAACATTTCGGGGTTTTCCATTGACGTAGTGGTATTTCGAAATGGCGGATTTCCGTAATTTTCGAAAAGAATTTGTATTAGAATTTATTGAACTTTACCGAAATTTTCCTTGTGTATGGAAAATAAAAAGTACAGATTATTTTAACAGGGATAAAAAAAGCCAGTGCACAACTTGACACCTGTAAGCACGAAGATGATTTTGGTATTTTTGGAAAACATTTGGCCACAAAGTTACGCAAATTACCAAAAGATGTTGAAATGGTTACCGAGAAACTAATTATGGACTTGAAATAGAGCTTGGATTCATTGATCATTGATAGAGAAACAACAATACAGTTGATAACTTCAGCACAACCGGCAACGGGACATCCGGTGACTACAAATATAACAAATATACAAACGCAATTCTTCTAATAGGTTAACATGAGAAAACACTTTTCGCTGCAACAACCAGTTCTTACACCATTTTTTACGTTTGGTAATTTTTGATTTTTCTTTTACACATAAAACCGCCGCCACTGCTAGCAATATGTCAGCGTTCATCACGAAGCTCAAAACACGAATGAGCAAACCCCTGTGCAGTGTGGATACAGTTCCATGTACGAGGAACCCAGAAACCTCGTACCCGGTACATCGTGTAATGTGGATCCACCTTAATGCATGCTTTGGTTTATTAAAGCTAGAACCTGAATCGTATATCGATGCGTCCGTCATGCGTGCGTCCGGTTGACAGTTCGATGCGGTGACAGTTGGGTAAACAATTAATCTGGAGTTAATTCATTGTTTTGCACTTCTTCTATTAGTTTATCGTCGAAACAATTACTTTCAATTTGTTCCATACTTAAATTGCTTAAATCGTAAACAAACTTTTTTGCGAAATGACATTTCCGTGCGTTGCCGCATGTAAAAGTAGAAATTCGACCTACTCTATGCGGTTGCCGCATCGGAAAACGGATTATTAGGGGAGTACTCATAGCAGCCCGTTGATTCTGCTCGAACTGTCAACGGGACGGACGCATCGATGTACGATTCAGGTTCTACCTTTAAACAAAATCTCGTGATTTTAAAATCCGCTATTATATGGGAAATCTACTAGATTTGGATGCGGATTTGGCGAAATGTCACAAAATCTCGAGATTTCCTGTAGATGGAAATGTGTTATAAGTGTTCTCTCTTTAGGGAAAATTTAACTTCTTGTTCCCACATTTAGGTCATGACCATGAATCAAACAACTTCTTGTTCCCACATTTAGGTCATGACCATGTATTTGATTCATGCGTTTTCCATTAGGCCATGCGAGACGGTACGTTAAATGGGTGCAAAAAACCGGTTTTGAGGAAAAGACGCTCTCGGGATTTAGTGGGGAAATACTCCTCGAAAAATGGCAGCGCAACAGAGCCCTACACACGCACACATTTAAATGGCTTGTGTGGTTACACAGCCAGAGTGGTTACACAGCCAGAGCAACTCCACATACGGTGCCGAAGTAATCCTGAAAATAAACCATTTCACGTTTGCGATAACACGTAGCGTCTCGCATCGCCTATTGAGCCAATCACTTTATTAGGTCTTTTCGATATAAGTCCTGGACTTACCCCTGGAGCACAATGAACGCAACCAAGCCGCAACTAAGGACGCTTCGAACTGTCACTTAACGCAGTTCAGAGGCCTTATTATCGAACACGATACGATTGGATCGAGTCGTAAACTCCATGTTGTTGTTAGTGTAAAACACTAACAACAACATTGAATTTACGATACGAACTAATCGTATCGTGTTCGGTAATAAGGCCTCAGGAGTGGTTGAGCACAATAGAAGCGTCGTCTGTTGCGTTGTGAGACAAACACAGAAAAATTAAAAGTGAACTAAAGTAGGAAAATATATAAAAAATGAGAGATTTTGAAGCGATAATTTGTTTTATTTGTTTGTATATTTGCTATTTGCATGTGATGCGAATAAATAAAAAGAAAAAAAAACAATATTGGGTGCGGCCAATGAATTTAACACGGGACATTGATGGATATTTTGAAGTTTGCTTCAATAAAATAAAAACTTCCGACCCGGAAGACTTTTTCAAGCACACAAGAATGACTCCTAACGTTTATAATTTGTTCTGAAGACTCAGGATATGTTTCCGGAACTAAATCCAGGTTGGACCTAATTTTCCGCGGTTTAATATGGTCCCGTAAAAACTTCAAATTCTCAAAATAGACCCACTGCGGGCTGTTAGCTGATGCAGCACTTCCGGACGGTGCATTTTCTTTATTGAATTCTTTGGAAAATCTATCCAGCAAGGATTTCCATCGTGTCTGACACAATTCAACTGAAAAATATTTAAACATTATTAAAAGTCGCAATTTTTTAAAAGTATACCTGTTGCTGACCGCTCCGCAGCAATGTTTTCCCATATTCTCAATTTTAAAGAAACATTTTTGTATCCGCGGCTACATTTCATATATAAAACCGTGTTTTTCCGCACTTCTTCAGTTAATTTCTCCTCGAACGACATTTTGATTGGGACTATACAGAACTGTCAACGCAGAATTGCTGCGGCAAAGTTCAAAGTTTGGGAACTTTTGCGTCGATGGTTGCGTTCAATCCGTTCATTGTGCTCACTCAAATTTCTGTGAAATAAACTCGTAAGTGACATTTGTATGCGTGATGGTTGCGGCTTGGTTGCGTGCATTGTGCTCCAAGGGTTACTCCGAATATTTTCACTTTACTCCACAAAATGGCGGATTTTCTTACTCTGAATTTGTTTTTATCGAACAACTTGGAGTAAGTTCAGAGTAAGTCACGTTTGAACTGTCAAGGTTGAGGTTAAGTTTTACGTTTGTGTACAACATTTTTAAAATGAATATCAAGGAACTAATCTTGAGGTTTTCCTTTTGAAACTCCATATTCTTTTTACGGCACAAAATTGGCCTTTCTTCCGATTGGAAAATGTTAAATTTACTCTCGTCAGTAAATATTAGTCAGTAAATAGTAATTATTACTGACGAGAGTAAATTTAACATTTTCCAATCGGAAGAAAGGCCAATTTTGTGCTGTAAAAAGAATATGGAGTTTCAAAAGGAAAACCTCAAGCATGGAGTCAGGGTATGGGGCGGCATGAGCGCGGCGGGGGGTGGGTAGGCTGCATTTTATTGATGAGGTTATGGACCAGTATGTGTATATTGACAAATTAAAACAAAATTTACATGCTAGCGCTGAAGAAATGGGACTAAGGACACGTTTGTGTTTATGCAGGATAACGATCCGAAGCATAGAACACTCAAAACACGCTTATGGCTGCTCTACAACACTCCCAAATATTTCTAAACGCCAGCCCATTCTCCTGATATAAACCCCCTCGAACATTTATGGGACTTGCTTGACAAGAAAATCCGCAGCCACACTATTACTAGCGAGAAAACGCTTAAGGCGGTGTTGCAAGAAGAATTGGGCAAAAATAACCCCGGAAGTGACCCGGAAGTTGGTAGAATCAATGCCCAGGCGACTTCAAGCAGTAATTCGATCTAATGCATAGACAATATATATAATAATAGACGCCCAACTCTGGCTTATTGACTGCGACGCTTCAGTGCCTGAAATCGGAACTATTTTGGTTTGAGTATTGGGTAGTTCTCGCCTGTGCTAAACTTGGTTTGTGCCCTTGATACATTTTTGCCGCTAAAAATTCAAAATTCAAAAATTCAATAAAAATTTAAAAAAACAATAAAAAACCAATATTTTTTAAATATGTTTTTTTATTTTAAATTTCAATATATCTTTAAATAGATATCACATTTTGTTTTGTTATTTTTAAATAAATATCACATTACTGCAGTGGCAGTGAAGACGAGGGACAAGCCAAATGTGTCGAGCTAAGCGCTAGAGCTCCAGAGCCGTCCCAAAAGCAGTTTACAATCAAACGCAGCTACGATATAGGGAAGGCGATAGTGCCAGCAAAGCCCACCATTAAGCTTAAGTGGGGCTTGATTTTGCGGCAACTTTGCCTCCGTCTTCATGGAATGCTCAAGTGTTTCGAACGACTGGAAGACGAATTACAATTTATTGCAGCAAAGTAAGACTATCCCGAGATCATTACCTCGACTTCCTCAGATCCCAAATAATCACGTCTCTGGCTGCAAAAGTATGCAGGTGTGGTCCTCACTGACTAAAGCTAAATATTCGCCCTCGGGCTCCCAAGAAACATCGTTAATGTAGTTTGTGTGACCTAGAAATACACCATGAAATTTTCTCAAAAATTGCAAATAAATGGAGATACCTTTCAGCAATAAGTCACTGTGGAAACTTCTTAAGCAGTGATGCGCCCCAACCGCACAGAATGTCACAACTTTGGGCAAAACCGACAGCGAAGTCTCAGGGGCGAAACTGATGGCTCACAACGGGTTTCAAGGTACAACTGCTTCAATTCTACCCACTCAAACGAATCGTTCTCTGATTCTTCCTAAAATACCGGTGTTTTTAAGGATACTTGAAAAATTACCGGAATTAAAATGTGCCCCAAAATGAAGAAAAAAAAAACTAACCTCAAATCATGGTCAAGTCGGAGCAAGTCGGAGAAAACATGCGACACGCGCGCCATCATGTTTGAAAAACGAAAAACGCATGCAACAACAGCGCATCCGTGTTTGAAATCGGAACTAAAAATGAAATTTACTTTTTGTTCTAAGTTGACACACCGTGATCTAATGGATACCATTGAATATGTACAAATATAGAAGAATAATGATTAGTTTTCACCTTGGGCCGATAGTGGCGAAAGTGTCTGCGGTTCAAGTATTAATTAAAAATCCCCCAAACTTAAAGCTTAGGTATGTGTATTAACTAAAATACCCTAAACCATTTTTTTAAGCTTGATTTTTTAAGCTTTTTTTAACTAAAATACCCTAAACCATTTTTTTAAAGATGATCAATTTATGAAGTATATAATTGGTTCCTTGGGTTACGCGGTCATCAAATTAAACTAGTTAATCCTTTTTAGAACATTTTTATTAAATGCCTAAACTTAAATCACAATGGGAAATTTGTAATCGCAATGATCGCGGTTTATCATTGTGTGCTGTACGTGTTCAGTTCATTCCTCGTATGACACCATAAGAATCAACGCACCCCTTTGCTTCTTA
Source organism: Chrysopilus asiliformis (assembly GCA_964034945.1). Taxonomy (NCBI): domain Eukaryota; kingdom Metazoa; phylum Arthropoda; class Insecta; order Diptera; family Rhagionidae; genus Chrysopilus; species Chrysopilus asiliformis. Next base: position 58,868,085 of record OZ035960.1, read on the forward strand.
AATGTGTGCGTGCTTTTTGGTCTGGGATATTTGTGGGGAAATTCTCAATTTGAATCTAAACTAAAAGCTACAATATTACATAAAAATGATCACTATCGCCACCATCGGCCCAAGGTGAAAACTAATCATTATTCTTCTATATTTGTACATATTCAATGTGGATACCCAACCAAATACTAACGGTAAATTAGCCCATATTTTTTGGTTATTTTAATAGCCGTACGAAGACTTTCCGCTCTTAAAAAAGCATATTTTTAGTTAAAGTAATAAATTTAAGCAGGGCCGTATCGAAGGTTCTGGATTGGGGGGGGAGCCGTCTCAATTTTCCCAACTCGAACATCTAATTTTTCCCAACTGGGATGTACATAATAAAAATTCCTTTTCCTTGCCCAGAATCTCTGACAAGAAACAACTGATATAATGAAATATCAGTTGTGGTCAACACAAAACTTACTTCTACAAAATCTACGATCCTGCGCAATTTACGCTAGAGCCCTGTCGCGTTGTCAACCTAAGACGACATCCCAATAAATTCTTGGTTTATTCAAAAATATCAAAAACGTACAAAATTTGAGATAGCTTGAGAACTGTAAAAGATATCAATTTACGGTAAATGGCAAAAAGGTAGAAAATTTTAACATCTCCAAGTTTTCCTTAAATTAATTTGTCGAAAAATCGTTAGTTTGCCAGTAATTTGCAAAAACATATTTTTTTATATTTTAATCTAAATATCTCAATAACGGTAAGAAACAAAATTGTGCAGAATGTCATTCTCATTATTTCACTTCATACATTCAGTCAGCAAAACCCCATTAGTTTTCAAGATAATCGCAAAAACTGTTTTTTTTTTTTGGAAATAACGTTTTATCTCGATAACAGGTTGAGATATCGAGTTATATCTAAAGACAAAAGTGTGGGAAATTTTATTTTCTCCAAGTTTTGTCATACTTAAGGCCACTAAAAAACGCGTAGTTTGGGAGTAAATCGAGAAAAACGAAATTGCGATTTTTGAAAAACCGCCATTTTGGATACTTCCGGTTAACGGATTTCCACCAAAAGTTGATAGGATCGTCCCATTTCAGGACCCAACATGCCTATAAAATTTCATGGCTCTAGCTTTATTAGTTTTTGAGAAATCTTGTACACAGACTGACAGACAAACTGACAGACTGACAGACAGAACGACATTTTTTTAATATGACTCCAATCGACTCAGGAGTGATCGGGAAATTTTTTTTAGGCAAAATTAAGAGGTCGAAATTTTTCATGAATACAATACTTTATTGCACTCCGTAGAAGAAAGTAAATTTTTTTTATTTTTCACAATTAAATAAAGGGTAAACACTAATAATCTTATGCGACTTGTGACCACAAGAAGTACATTTGACTTTATATCGCTTATTTTTGGCACTTTCTTTTGTATTCAGATTTTATCCGAATCCAGTGTTGACACAAACTTATAAGAAATTAAATACATATTACTTGAAACAGTTCTTACCTATTCATTTGTTTAAAAAATCCGAACACCGATGGTACAACAATTACACTATATTTTCAAAACTCACTGTTTCAGCACGAATATACTAGATCGCTCGATTTGCTGTCTCAAATGGTCCCATTTCAATACAGTTCAATGAATCAAAACGAGTTAAGTAAGAGCGAGATAACCGTATGAAAATAAATATAGTCCTCTTGTTTAAACCGTGAGCTGTCAAAGGAAAATAGACTTTCGGAATGGTGTTGGCGCATAAAGTTAGTCTCAAACTTGTGAAATTTGAATTTCGCGGCGGACGAAATTTGAATTTCGCGATATTATACAGTTCAGTGGATGCGTTTAAGTATGATAAAGAGGGAAATACTTTTGGGACCATTTTTCAGCAGAGCTTTGTGTCACCATACTATGTTATATAGTTCTGTGCCATAAACTGATGAGAACATTATACTCCCCCCATGGTCGAGTGTCTACTCTACTCTTTCAAAGCCTTTTATTCATTCTCTCCCAACTCGCTGTGACGCTGTCGCCAAAGCAGAATGGCATGTGGAAACACAAACAAGTCATAAAACACGCCTTTGTTCACTAATAGAAAATTTGAGGTAGAAAAAGACAAGTTGGGATTTTGGAAAATCGACAAAAGAGATTTCCCAACTTGGGAAATCTCACATCTTCAAGAAGTGAGATTTCCCAACTCCTAAGGGTCAAATTCCCAACTGAAGACTTATTGGGGGGGGAGCCTCCCCCCCCATCCCCCCCCAGTCGGTACGGCCCTGAATTTAAGTAATAAATTATTATTTTTTTTATTTATTTTTTTTACAGATCTTTAAAGAATTGTCCAGGCAACAAAATCCTGTAACCAGGATTTGAAAATTAAATATAGTGTTTGAGATATTTAGTATTTTATTCAAAAATCGTGACTGTACGATGACTTTTTCCACTCACTGTATAAGCTGTTTTTGAAATTTCAAAGTTTTACTGTTAAAAAAGATCAAGGGAAAATATGGCGCCTGTTAACGAAGATTTATTTTAAGAATAAAATTCTACTAATAAGAACATAAGCTCGCGTTATGCGAGTTTAATGGTGGATCTCCATTACTGAAGCATTCGACGTGTGCAAAAATATAGAGACACACTTACGTAAGAAGGCTTTCGTAAAAAAGAGAGAGAACGTGTGCAAAAAAAATGCAATACGTCGCCATATGTCACATTTGTAGTTTTTTATAGGATGCACACGTCGCCAGATGTCGCGTTTGTAGATGAAGTTGAACGACTTTAACTTTTCCTATAAAGATCGTGTGCAACTATAAAATTAAACTCACACATTCTCCGTAAACAAATAGTGAGGTCCAATACATTTAAGTTGTGTTTTGACATTTCTTGTTTGACTGCTGTAAAATTACGCATAGTGGTTCGCGAATCACTACTTGCTTCTCAATTAATGGCCCAACCATTTGGAGAAGCTCTTCAAATTGTGTGGCCGACATTCGCAAATATTTGCAGAAGAAACTCGGATCGCGTATACAACGTAATGCTCCAAAAACGCTCGCAAATGCCCCATTTATGTCCCGATCCTTGTAATATTCATGAACCCAGAACTTTCTCTTGTTTTTTACGACACGGTCTTCATTGTCACTGGGCATTTCCACACACAGTTGTAACGACTACACATAACGACAACCAGTTCGAGTCCACACGCTGTTGTTACCCAGTTGTGTCAGTTTTGTATGTGTAAGTGCGAATATTGTCATTGTGGTTTGAACGTGAGTAGAGAAGCATCGTAGTGTGAGAAATCATAATTTCACCCATGGAAAAAATTTATTGCTGTTTAGTTGTGTTAGTGCATGCAGAACTTTTGGTCACTCTTGAACTTCGCCCAAACGTTCATCACTTGCAGAACCCCCTCCACTAGTCACTGACCAATCAGAATCCGATCCGCTGATGCAAGGATACACGTCTAGAAAGCCCCACTGTCACTTGTGCTATCTTCATCGAAAATTATATCGATTAGTAATTTTTTGCTATCCGAATCCATTTTATTACAATATTTAAAGACGATGTCAACTGTCACACGATTGGGAGATTTGGTGGGGGTGTCGATAGGAAATTGCACCACAAAACTAAAATCTCCATTTTCAGAGTTCCGTCTGTCGTGTTCTGATTGGCTGGCTGTCAAATTACTTGTGTTCCACCGTCATTTGTATTCCGATTGTCAAAGCACCCAGATTGCGGGAAATTTAAAAGAAAGCAGTCAATTGAACATAATATATTTTTAAATTGTTCTTTCACTTTTTATTGTTTATGCAATATTTAAAATTTATTACACTCAAATTCAATTGTGATATTGTCACAGAATTATATGTATTTTATACCGATTGTCAATTTGTTCAGTTTCCACGTTTCACATTGAAACTGAAAGTTTGGCGTTCAGCTTTCAGTTCCAATCTCAATGTAAACACGAGCAATATTTTTCGTTCATGGCCTGGCGCCTGAATCAACTTAATCTAAATACCGTGAAAGAATCTGGGAGGACACCGCAACCATCACGCATCCAAATGTCACTTACGAGTTTCACCGCGTCTTGATTAACAATTTTTTATCCCAAGAAATATCTCACCGCAATGAGATTTTTTTGACAGCTGGGCAGAGATTTTTCATGGAATTTCATTTCTTCGCATGCCTTTGAAGTTAAAACAACTTGTCACAGTTATTGCAAAATATTATAAACAACGAAAAGCAGGCGAAAAGAAAAACCTTAATGTTAAATATTCTCTTCCGAAGCCTTTTCTATCGTATTGTTTGTAAAAATTAGTTATTTTCCCAACTACTTGTCGGGAGAATTTAGATTCCGCCATCTTGAATCGGGAAATTCCATAAAATTTTGCAATTGCAAGATTTCATGAAATTTATCTCTAGGATTTTTTATCGCCGTCAACTCGAGCTCTGATTGGTCAATCAAAAATCTCTGCGATGAAAAATCCCAAATGAAGACACGGTGTAAGACACGGTGTTTATTTCACAGAAATGCTTTTGAGTGAGCACAGTGAACACACTGAACGCAATCATCAACGCAAGAGTTGCCAAACTTTGAACTTTAACGCTTAAGTCTGCGTTGACAGTTCATAAAGTGAGGTTGGGGAAATGTTCGAGGAAAAATTTATAGCCTTAAGGCAATAACATACAAACAACAAAGATAGAGACCAACAAAGCAAATTATCGCTTCAAAATTATCCATTTTTTATATATTTTTCTGCTTTAGTTCACTTTTAATTTTTCTGTGTTTGTCTCATAACGCAACAGACGACACTTCTATTGTGCTCAACCGCTCCTGAACTGCGTTCCGTGACAGTTCGAAGCGTCGTTAGTTGCGACTTGGTTGCGTTCATTGTGCTCCAACTTAAAATATCACATCAGCAGTAGGATTCTTGGCACTTATAACGATGTGGTTATACATAGCGATGTCGTTATCCATAAATACGAATAAGAGCTTTTACGTTTGTGGTAGTGATATAAAATGGCGTTGTATTTGTTTCTCGCTGTCAACTTTCCAATAAAATTACCCTCGACTATGACTCTGGCAATGCTGAGCCTTCCAATACGAATTTTCATAAAGCTCGATCCAGACTACACGATGTACGGGGTACGAGGTTGGCACGTACCCCGAACATCGAGTGTTTGGATGGGAAATTTGCACATGGTTTCACCTAGTGAGTAAAATCAGAAGCTGTTTGATTATCCTCGTACGTGGTAACCGCGTACACGAATGAGCAAAACCCTGTGCAGTGTGGATGCAGTTCCATGTACGAGGAAACCAAAAACCTCGTATCTCGTACCCCGTACATCGTGTAGTCTGGATCGAGCTTAACGACTGCTCTCGGACCAGTCGATAAACACTAATGTTTGAGTTTCGTCCACTTAAGAATGTTGTTTAATTGTTGTCGCGTTGGCAAAAACGAAATAAAATGTTGAATGCGTCCCTTAATTGTCTAAACATTACTCGCATTTCCCTTTTCCTTAAAAAAACCAAATTAAATTCGCCTTTACTTTGTGATCAAGTTGAAATTTTCAAACCGCTGATGAAAAAAAATCTTTCACGCACAGCGAAATGAAAATTACTCTTGCTTGTGGAGGCCAACAGCGGAAACCGGTTGTAGTGCGGAAAGAGGAAGGGCAGCAAGAAAGTGCAATGAAATTGAATTCAATCGAAATTGCTGACAGCAAGAAAAAATCTTTTGTATTTAACCTCAACCATTTGTGTTTATTTCTGTAACATTTTTTTGTTGTGATTATTAAAAATTTTTCCCAAAAACGTAAAACCTTTTCATTTGACTAATCCGGGGAAATTCTAAAACGATTTTCGGAGACTTTTCTATGTTGTTTTTCAAAGGAAAAGTGTGCGGAAATCCATCTAGAATTGCATAAAAAACTGCCGGCTGGCCGCCCGACTTATATAAATACTTTTCACAGCTAAATATTAGACTTTTTCGAAAGAAAATTGTTATTTGTTCACTTTTCAAAATATGTTGAATTTAAAACAAATTTTAAATTTGCCGCTACTGTCAAGATTGTATTTAAATTTCGCCGCCAGAGCGAAAATTAACCACCTGTGCACAATAATACCCTTAGCGATCTTTCCAGATCGTTATTTATCGATTTTTGCCAAGAATCCTACTGCAGGTGTATTTGAGGATATAATCTGCTTGTGAATTTTTTTTTTTTTTATTCATTTTTCAATTAACAATATAAATTCTTGCTTAACATATATAAATATATAAAATTCATATGATAATAAGTATGTACATAAATTCAGTTAAAGCTAGAACCTGAATCGTACGTCGATGCGTCCGTCATGCGTACGTCCGGTTGACAGTTCGAGCAGAATCAACGGGCTGCTATGAGTACTCCCCTAATAATCCGTTTTCCGATGCGGCAACCGCATAGAGTAGGTCGAATTTCTACTTTTACATGCGGCAACGCACGGAAATGTCATTTCGCAAAAAAGTTTGTTTACGATTTAAGCAATTTAAGTATGGAACAAATTGAAAGTAATTGTTTCGACGATAAACTAATAGAAGAAGTGCAAAACAATGAATTAACTCCAGATTCGTTGCCGCACCCAACTGTCACCGCATCGAACTGTCAGACGGACGCACGCATGACGGACGCATCGACGTACGATTCAGGTTCTAGCTTAATGCTTCTACGCAAAAGCTTTATAGAAGCATGTATCACCTGGCAGAAACTTTATAATTCAAAAGATCTAATGCTAATTATATAATAATTGGACTTACTCTTCAACATTTAGGGCCGTTTTCACAATGTCCGGTTAAGAACTTTACCGGAGGTGAACCGGCGGTTAGTGAAGAATTCCTTTTCACAATATGCGGTTAAGGACAATGTGTCGGTTAATTATCTCTTAACCGGCGGTAAACTTAATCGGAAGAATTTCGTCCGATTAGTGACTTAACCGTCGAATTGAAGGTTATGTTTGGTAGTAAAAAGAAAACTGACGTGTAATAAAATTAATATTTTTAATAACATTTGGAATAAAAATATAATTAATTATGGCAAAAAGATCGATGCGAATGTTATTCATGTGTAATCATGTGTGATCAATTTTATAATAAAGATTTCAAATTCCTTAATACTGTAATTGAAGTGCTGGGACGGAATTCCGCAAGTGAGCAGTGCAATTGCAAACGAAAATCCCAATGTTAATTCAGTGGGGATTTTCGTTTGCATTCGCACTGCGCGATTGTTGCGGAATGACACCTGTGTTTAATTGGGAGCCTACTGGCCGACATATACAATTTTTCCGATGGAAAACGCCTAATCTGAAAGCAACCTGAGTAAAGGAAATTTTGTTTGATGTGGCAACCTTGTAATTAGTCAAAAGATGTAAATAAATAAAAATTTGTTGTGAACGTAGAAAAATGCCATCATTTTGCGTGGCTGCAAACTGTGAATATAAATATACACACTTGGATAATGTTTCTTTTCACAAGTAAGAACCAAAATCATTCCCTAAGTATGAAATTTATGTAATAACCTGTTTTTTGAGATTTCCGCTACATCTGCCTCAGTTGCTAGCCAAATGGATCAAATTCACAGAACGAGGATCAAATTGGAAGCCCTCTCGTTGGAGCTCTATCTGCAGTCGACACTTCCTCCCCAACGATTTTCGCGATGTGTGTAAAAGGAAGTGTCTGAAAAAGGACGCAATACCGTCAGTGACGATGACTCAGTTTAATGGAAATTTCTTGAATCTATCACGGCTAGAAGCAGCTGAAATCGCAGACGAACATCGTGTTGATGGGAATTGTAGGCTTTGCGGCTTACTTTGTAGATCAATTGGAACTTATTCCACGAACTTCGAAGTGTTTGGTATGATTCAGAAATGTTTCCCAACTCTCAACATTGGTCTACATGACAAACTACCAAAACACCTCTGCGCAGCGTGCCTTCAAAGGTTACAAAATTTCTCGAATTTTGTTGATGACGTATTAAGAACTCAAAAAGATTTAGAGGATAAATTCATTACCGAGAACGTCCATTCGAAAAATGTGACAAGCGAAAAACAATTTAAAATTAAGCAGGAACCGGTAGTTAAAGTCAAGCAAGAAGTTTCTGAAACAAACTTTAATCTACTAAATGCTGATTTTGATGGGGAACTCTTCGAAGATGAGCCAGAACAAGAACAAAAATCTCAATTTTTCGACTTACCTACAATTAATTCCCAGGATATTATAAACAATTGTGATATTATGGAAATAATTTCCTTGGACGACGCCTTCATTGATATACCGGATGATGAGGCTGGTGGAGAACAGCCTATAGTTGAAGATTCTAAGGAGAATCTAGGTCACCAACACTCTTACGAGATAAGCGAAGAACACAATTACTACAATAGATCGAATAACGCGTATCCAAAACAGGAAAAACCCGATGAAGGGGAATCAGTCAACAAAACTGTTGAGAATTACAAACCAAATTTGGACATTGTGGTTATTGAAGAGAGTATCATGACACCTTTATCTACTTTTCACTTTTTTAAATGTCAAATCTGTGAAATGCAATTCATGACTGAAAAGGATTTGTCCACCCATGAAAAATTAACCCATGGAACCAAATCCAATTACATTTGCTTTATATGCAATTCCGGATTCACCTCTATTCATGAGCAGTTAAGGCACAAACTGGAATTCCATTTGCACAAACCGGGAAAATTGTTTCGCAGCAATAAGATATTCATGTTATGTCCTTTCTGCGGCAAATTCTTTAGCAATAAGTTGGCACTTAATAATCATCAAAAGTATATATGCGACTATCAAATAGGGCAAAAAAGCTTTACTTGCAAATACTGTGGGACAGGTTTTCCGAAGTGGTTACAAATGCGGCAGCACGAGCGAAAATGTGCTAAACAAATGTTAAATATTGACCTTAATAAAGGAATTGCAACGAAAATACGTCAAAAACAGCCAAAAATTCTAGCTAACGAGTCTGGTATATTTGTATGTCCCACTTGTGGTCGAACTTTTACTCGTGCTTACAATTTACTGCGTCACTTACGAAAACATCGACCTCTTAGCGAATGGAACTTTAAATGCGGTGATTGCGGACGTTTATTTGATCATTTGCATGACTTGAGACGACACTCAAAGAACATCGAGTGCCCGAAAGTGTCACAAAAGGTCGATCAACTATTTTTCGTTTGCACGATGTGTGGGAAACAGTTGAAAACACTGCAGAAATTGAAACTTCACAGTACAATTCATTCTGGTAAAAAGCCATACGTGTGCGAATCTTGCGGAAAATCTTTTGGATGCTTTAATAATTTATACCAACATCGAATAACGCACACGGATGTTAAACGATATAAATGTGATTTATGCGAGAAAGTATTTAAAAGACGTGGCGGATTAAACCAACACAAGAAAGCTACACATTTGAAACTAAAGCCACATGAATGTCCAATTTGTAGGCATAGATATGCATTGAAAGGTGATATGTCAAGATGTAGACATTCAGATTTAAAATTATCCAATAAAATCTAATTTTCAAAAAACTATTAAAGCTTGTTTAATACAGAAACTAACATATCTTTACCATAAGGAAGTCTTGGACCTCTATTCTTTAATTTATTTATTAAGAACATTTTCTTTATTTTAATAGGGATATCAATTTTTGAGTTCGCTGATGACTTGAAATTAAAAGTTATTAATAGTCAACCGACTGCGTTACCAGAAAGTCGAAATATTTTCTGTTTAGTTTTAAATGTTAATAAATGTGTGACTGTCTCATTCAGTCGTAAGATTTCTCTTTTATGTAAAATTTCTCTTTTACGTAAGATTTATCTTTCATTTGCATATTTATAGAGCTATAAACCGCGCAAATGCTTTTTTATGTTTCATTAAACGGTGTTTTCGTGAAATATCAGATCCTTATTATTTGAAACCATTGCTCTCTCGTACGCCCTAATCCAGAGAAAAATTAAAAAAATATGTACGGGAAATTTTCTCCATTCGTTATGACTAGGGCTGCCAAAAATATGAACTAAAAAAGGCGTTTTATGCACTAAAAACGGCAAAATATACACTTTAAAAACATTCAAAATCCGATATATAGTATATTTCACCCAAAATAGTGAACGGAACTTGTTAAAATGTGGTTAATTCGACTTTTGTGGAAAATAAAAAGAATTAAAATACCATTAAATATTAGAAAAATTGAAAAGAAATAGTCTGTAAAAAAGATTGACATTTTGACTGACAAAAAAAAATTTGACAGAAAAACTTGTTTCTAAATTGCAATTTTTAAATTTTAAGATACAGTAGAATCCCGATAATTCGTACCCCGATAATTCGTATATCCGCTAATTCGTATGAATTTGCTGGTCCATTGAAATACGAATTATCGGGATTCTACTGTATTTCGAAAAGATGTTCAATACTTCATATTGTCTATGATATAATCGAGGTTAAAACTTGTAGAAAAATATCAGTTGTGACACAAAACTTTCTTCCACAAAATCTACGACCCTGCGCAATTTACGCTATAGCCCTATTGTTTTGTCAACCAAAGAAAGACGACCTCAAAACGTACAAAATTTGAGCTAACTTGAGAACGGTAAAAGATATCGATCTACGGTAAAAGATAAAAATGTGGAAAATTGTATTGCCTTTAATTCGTTTTTAAAATTTTTTTTTCGAAAAACAGTGCAAGTAATTTGCAAAAATATATTTTTTTAGATTTTAATAAAAATATCTCAATAAAGTTAAAAGATAGTGGATAAAGGTAAAAGACAAAATTGCGCAGAATGCCATTCTCATTAATTCATCTCACATATACCTACAGTAAGCAAAAAACCATTTTTTTTGAGATAATGGCAAAAAACCAATTTTTTTGAAATAATGGTGTATCTCGATAACAGTTTGAGATATCGAATTCTAGCTAAAAAAAAAAGTGTAGGAATTTTTATTTTCTCCAGGCTTTGTCATACTTAACACTACTAAAAAAATGCGTAGTTTCGGAGTTTTACGATTTTGGTTACTTCCGGTTAACGAATTTCCACCAAAAGTTGCTAGGATCGTCCCATTCCAGGACCAAATATCTCTGTAAAGTTTCATGGCTCTATCTCTTTTAGTTTTTGAGAAATCTTGTACACAGACCATAGTTTAACTAGTTAGGAAACGTAGGGCTTTTTACGTGTACCTACGTTGGAGTAAAGATAACCGATATACTCTGGACGCGGTTTTTCTTTCTTTCCTATGCGTAAATTACCAACAAAACACAACACATGTAAAACCGAGCCATATTTTCATACACCACCAACACATGCAATTTTCCGACAGCGGAGATTGGCAATTATAGCTTTTGTTATGTTTTTACGTTGTGTTCAGTACAACACAAGGAAGGTTCTTTTATATATTTCCCCCGTGTTAACCTACCCCTTCAAACCCCTCCCTGCTTGGTATATCGAGTAAAATTCTTTGTATTGTGTTCAGTACAATATCTGGAAGATTCTTTTATATATTTCTCATCTGCGGACTTATCCCCTCAAACCCTTTGTAATTTTACCTATATTAAAAATTGAAACTAAAAACGTTCGAAATAAAAAAAAAAATTTCTAAAAAAAATAAAACCGACTTTAAAAAAAAAACTGAAAAGAGAAAAAAGCACTAAAAAGAAAAAAATAATTTCAAACTATGTCCATTAATAGCGTATTTAAAATTCGGCTTTTTTGGAGTGGCGTTAAATTTGCAACTAAAATAAATTACATACTTTCTGACCCTTAAGGCTAATCGTTTACATACTTTCTAACCCTTAAGGCTAACTAAGAACTAAGATCGACTCCAAAATTTTTGTTGTCAAACAGATTAACTATAGACACGGCTCTTAGAAGCACCAAAACTAAGTTCTTTTATGTCCCAAATTGGATTCCCTATTTTTAAGCAATCGCTATAAAAAAAGCCCACTGTCTCATATGTTACTATTTTTTGTAGAAATCTATCCTATTTTTTGTCTCCATGTACAAACTGATTTTGTGCGAAACTTGACAATAGAAATTTTACAACGATTTTATTTAGTGTAAATTTAACGCCACTCCAAAAAAGCCGAATTTTAAATACGCTATTAATGGACATAGTTTGAAATTATTTTTTTCTTTTTAGTGCTTTTTTCTCTTTTCAGTTTTTTTTTTAAAGTCGGTTTTATTTTTTTTAGAAAATTTTTTTAATCTTCCAATATCTCAAAAGCAAGGATATAGGTTTTGATATATTCTTAAGGACTTTTTGACACTTTCCGTTATCCTTACAAGGACGAAGTAGTGAAAATATTGTATTGTCATCGCACTTACGTATGTTTGCGAAAAATCAAATGAGTGGAAGTGGGTTTAAATTAAAATCATATATTTAACTATGTTCTGCTACTTCGACTTTTTTGACAAAAATATATATTTTAATTGGCTAACAAAGATAATTTTGTGAAAATATGGTGGACGTGTTCGGCCCAAATTCTGAGAATTTTTTTTTTGATTTTTAAGAAATTTGTTTTTATTTTAATATGAAATTTTTTTTCATACTTTTTTCACAACATTGTCGGATGCGTCACTACAATATATATATTTAAAAAAAAAATCGGAGAAGCGGTTCTCAAAAAAATTAACTTTTAAGATTTTGCTTCCCCCGCTCCTTCCGGCCGTTATAAGGGGTTTGCATGGTTAAAAATTTCGTCAAACGGTACTTGCATCAATACCAACGTCTGGAAAAAATTTCAGATCAATCGGTCCCAGGGCACTTTTCAGTACCTTATTCGGCTATGGCCTTTCGTCCAGTGCATTTTTTAAGCAATTTTTATAATCTTGGTGCCAAGCATCCCAAACAGTGTTGCCATTTTCCGCGACTTGTCTCATTTCTAGCGACTTTCATGCCTTAAAAAGCACGTGTTGAGATTTTAGTGGTCTTTTGGGGACTTTTCGGAGATTTTCAAAAATTTCTTAAAAAAAACTGTGTTTTGCTAATAAACATCATTTTTCACAATTTTTTACATTTATGTTACACAAGAACATTTGATAAAAATGCAAAAAATTAATGAAAATTGAATTAAGACCTAACAACAGTGGATTTAGACATAAATAAATCTTTGATCTCAGATGTGTGTAAATTTTATGTAGATATTTTGACTTGAAGTCTATTTAGTTATTATGTTTCTAAGAAGAACTTAACCCAATTTTTTATTTTTGTGTTTTTTAAGAAGACAAAGTTGTTTTTTATTATTATTATATTTTATTATTGTTAAAAACAAAGAATAAAAGCAATTTGAAAACAAGATATATGTTTAAATATGCATTAAAAAAAAGTTTCAAAACTAGCGATTTTTGTCTATAATTTCAGAGACTTTTGAGATTTTTTTTCCTCATTTCAGCGATTTTGGGCCGGAGACCTCAAGGCAACACTGATCCCAAATAAGAGGACTGTCTTCGATTTTACTAATTAAGTGCACTACGATGTCGTTTTTGAGAAAAGCACAAAACCGCTTAAAAGCAGGCACACACTTGCGGCGTTCAAAGCTATCATGTTGGCGAACAGCGTGTTGGTGCTATGCTCGCGTATATTTTTGGTGGGCACGTGTATCACGCGCACGCAACGAGCATTGAATGTTTGCGTATCGAGACGTTGCTGGCGTTCAGTTGCTTTCATGTGGATACAAGCTCGTGCATTGTTCGTGAGCTGTTCGTCTTGCGGATACTAGGCTGGAGATTTCCAGCAACACGGAACAACTTTGAAGATTTTAAGTTCTCTAATATTGCTTCAACAACCATGAGTAAAATAATTGGGGAGACCTGTGATGCATTGTGTGTGTATCTCAAAGATTATATCAAGGTAAGAAATCAATATCACTAACTTTTATTATAAAGTATATATTTCATTGATAAAAGAGCTTATTGAAAATTAGAAAAAAATTCAGGTACTGTTTCTGAACTTTCCAGCATATGCTCAAGTAAAGTGAACATTATTCGCAAATTAGTTAAGGAAGAACTTGAATTGGAACCATAGGATATAGAAGTGCTGCTTTGGTCTGGTTCATTAATGTGTCCCCATTTGCCCGTCAAATATTATATCGTTTATAAATTTTTTGGCCAGTATTCATTGCAGGAGAACCATATTTTTTATTTCTTTAGCCCAAGTGGTAGTGAAATGGAGTTCGTCACATACAGGTTCTTGGAAGCGAGTGCAGGCCAATCGAATTAATTCGTCGGTTGGGTTCTTCGAGGTGTCGCCTAAAATGTGTTTGGAATTCTAGCTTCCAGATTCAGAATCTTTCGAAAACCTATTCATTTATCTCCCACAAAATTTAGAAAAATTGTATTGACGTACTGTTATCTACAGAATTACTTACGAAGTATGCGACTCAATGCCTACATTCCTGCAGGATCCGTGGACATAGAACTTCTTGAGACTGGAGAAACGAGGGTTCTCTTGTACATCCATTAGATAATAACACAATCAGACATAGTTCATCCAGGGCTACACCTATCAGATATAGCGACAAAGAATATTTGAATGGGATAGGGACAGTTCCGTAGCAATATAGTGAAATAGGTTTCAATCAATGTTTATAAATACAGAACAATAAAATATATAAAAATTTACAAATAAATGTTTTATTGGTATTTCAACGTACCTCACATTCATCTAGGGCAGGGCCGGCCAACCCAAATCATTCCACGGGCCAATCTAATGATTCATTTTTTTTGGCGGGCCGCACATGAAAAAATAGAATAACCGCCATTTCTTAGTAAAATTTTCAAATAATATTTTATGTTGTTTTTTAACAGTCACTTGGTTTAAAAAAAAATTTAGAACAAAATGCAAAAAGTTGAGCATAACCCCACGACTCCATTGGGCTTTTAAAAATCATGATTTTTTCCCCTACTCCATATTTTGGCGAATAAAGAAATCACCGCGTGGGCATCTTCAGTCATGATTTTTCATATTTATCGTGTCTCCATAGCGTACTTAGAAATGTCAACCAGGATGTAATCAGGGCAGCCAACTAGGAATCAGCGAATTTGAACTGAACAAATGTCAAAAAAAATCCTACTTTTCAGCAGCCGAAAAAGTCATGACAGTACGGAGATTTAAATCATGATGCAACATTTTTTGAGTCTCCATTAGACTTTTTCGTGATTGGATTTAAATAAAATCTGGAAAAAAGTCTAGTGGAACCGTGGGGTAATGGAGGTGTGGGGTAAGAAAAAAATATTTGCTGAACAAATATATGTATAAATGGACTTATGTAAATGTAAATGTATATATACGAGTAGTACTTATTTAAAATAAAACATAACAAAAGCTAAAACTGCCAATCTGGCAATTATTGAAACCCCCTATGGTGATTTAAGTGAACGGCGAACAATTATATCAAAAATCCACTTTGAAGTCAAACTGTCGAAGAAGATCTTTTAAAATTTATTCCAATCGGATTTTGAGGTATGGGAGTTTTATGTAGAATCATATTCTAAATAACTTTTGTTCTTGTACTTTTTAGATAAGAGGCACCGTTTTTGAGATATTCGCAAAAAACGTTTTCATTTGTTATGGGGGGTACCCCCCCTAATGGTCCGTTTTTGCCCATTAACGAACTTAGCCTCGCATTTTACGAAAAACGAATCTGCGTAAAATTTCAAGTCTGTAGCTCCGCGCCACAGATGGACAGACGGACGGACATGCACAAATTAATTTATTTTATCATTCTAAACACATTGGCGCAATTCATTTTTGTGTGTAATGACGGGATCTTGGCGTTACAAACGAAAAGGCAAAGTTAATATACCCTTTGGTTTCACCATACGGGTATAAAAAATAAATTGTAAAATTGCATATAAACTTTATGAGCAGTTTTAGTATTTTGTGTTTTATTAGTTACATATTTTTTTTTGTAAATTTCAAATCATTTGGCGGGCCGCATTTTCAATCGTCTCGGGCCGCATGCGGCCCGCGGGCCGCGGGTTGGCCACCGCTGATCTAGGGTGTTAATAGAATCACTCGGTGTTTCCTGATCCACGAGGAAAGTAATGAAATTAAAATACCATAATGTGGATTTGTAAATGTCCTCTGCCCTGCTTCAGATTTCTTTGAGTCCTTGATTTTCTTCAACTTCTCCCGGAAGTTGGTTTAGAAGGAATTAATTTTTTTCGTAAGGTCTTCAGTTATGGCCAATGGATATTTTTCTTGATAACGCTCAAGCGATTTCTCGTATCGTCGGTGATAGTGCAATACCGCGTATGAGCAATTTGTAAATACCGCGTATCTACATTTTGAATATTTTACAGGGGGAAGAAAAAGGTTGATATTTTTAACCCTTTAAAGAGACTTTCTCGCCTAAGATTTCTTGGGATCTCATTATGACAGTCATATAATGAGGTCACAAAAAATCTTAGGCGAGAAAATCTCTTTAAAGGGTTAGAAATATCAAGCTTTTTCTTCCCTCTGTAAAATATCCAAAATGTAGATACGCGGTATTTACAAATTGCTCATACGCGGTATTGCACTATCACCGACGGTATGCTTGAGCTTTTTTATCCCTATCCATATAATTAGCTGATCTAACTTTTTAAAAGACGGGCAAAAATCGGTATAACTAAAAAAGTAATCCAGTAAATATTATCATATAAAGTAAAGAAATGGGAGTACTTACGTTACATTTTAACATAAAATTCCTCTCTTTACCAATTCAATTTGCTTTTTATCGCTACTTTTTATTTCACTTGAACAACCACGTCAAACGCTCGCTCGCTTACGACCATGATGTTGATCAATATAGCCCTTACACGCAATACTTCAATATTTTTGTTGTTCAATATATTAAAAGGTCTTCAATCAAAATTAAATTAGTTTGATTCGCTTAAATATTTTTGCTTCAATACAGTCCTTACACTTCAATATAGAAACATAGTGTACGCGACAGTTTTGCTTGGTAACAATGTTTATTAACATGCATAATACGCATAAAAATACGTGAGAACTTTCATCTACAGCACATCGGTTAATTTGTCAAAAAAAATTTCCTGTGGCGCATTTTTCCCTCTTTTTATAATACTAAACACAATCACTTCCTTATATGTAACAAACCGATGCAATGATCCGATGAATATGTAGCAAAGCGATTTTGATATACAGCTGCGGTCAAAAAAATAGCAGTGAATGTGAGTTCTCTTTAAAAACTCTAAATAAAAATACGTTTTTAACGAAACACAAAAATTTCTATTTTTATTATAATAGTAATATTATTATCTAATAATAATAGTATAAACGACCATAAGTTTATATAGGAGTCCAATAATTTTTTAAATTTTTGTATCACTAAGGTAATAACGATCAGTCAAAATAATAGCAGTTCTACAGTTTTTTAGTTTCTTCAATGATTTGAAAACGAAAATAAATAAAAACTATTGGAAAAAAAGATCCAACTAGCATTGGATGACATTAATATTTGGTGCTAGACCCCTTATTTTTGATAACGGCCTGCAACGTCGCTTCATTGAGTCCACAAGCCTGTGGCATCTTTCGATAGGTATTTTCTTCCAACCATTTTGGACTGCTTCCCAAAGTTGATGAATATTTTTTGGTTTCGCATCAGAAACAGCTTTCTTAATATCTGTCCAAAGGTTCTCAATCGGATTGAGATCAGGAGACTGTGCAGGCCACGTCATAACCTCTATCTTTTTCGTCTCAAACCAATCTTTCGCTTTTTTGCTGGTGTGTTTGGGCATAGAAAAATATACTTAACCCTGGACCCGTGTACTGGGCACTGAGTGCCCAGAACGATTTTCAAACCGAAATTAATCATATTTTTAATAAAGAATATGATGAAATGCAATATATTTCTGAAAGATACTGAAATTTAGAGTACAAAAACAAAAAAAAAATCCAAATTACATATCTTCGGGGGGGTTGTGGAAGGTGTCAAAAAAAAGCGTAATATCGTGTACTTGGGCACTCAGTGCCCAAGTCAGTACATTTTGTATGAATTTGGTTTTTATTTTGATTACAGCTTTGGGTTTTTCCCCTTTTAAGATTTTTCTTGTATGCAGATATTATATTGTATTGTTATATTATTTATATTATAATATTTATATTGTATTGTTGTCATGTATTGCATTTTCTTTCGTGGAGTACATGATTTGTTGGAGAAATCGAGTACCAGATTCGCGAGCTTACAAGGTGGTCTATATTCTCAGTCGATTTTTGCAAATTATATTTTCCCATTGTATTTCTACTTGTTTAACGAATAAACCAATTTTTATGGTTTTTAAACAAACCAGCCATACATTTTCTATTGGAATTGCATCTGGGCACTGAGTGCCCAAGTACACGATAAATGGAAGTTTTATAGTACACGGGTCCAGGGTTAAATAGAACTTTTGCTCAGAACTAAATTTTTGAAATATTTCCCCTAAAATGAGGGAAAAGTCGCGCTATCTCTTCTTTGCAGCGCGAGCAAATGCCTCTCGCTTCGCATTTGAGAGGGAATGAGAAAATATATGTCATGTTTATAAATGTTGAGAACCAATATTGCCAGATATATATTAATGTTTAGTACAAGGAAAAAAATATTTTTGCAATCCGTAAATGAAGTAAATGTTTTCAGACTTTTTATTTATAAATAGTGTTAACATAACGAAATTTAGTAAAACTCTTCAATACACTTTTGTTTGTAACTATTTTTTCTATCCAAACCCCTGTACAAATAGTTTAAAAAACGCTGGTTTTCAGTTAAAATAAAGAGCATTATAGAGAATTTTCAACTTCTCTATAATGCTCTTTGCAAGAGTGGAAAAGAAATATTAACGTTTGGTTATTTTTTGTCCATGATTTGTGTTTTGTTAAGTTGAATAAGAGCGAAAAAAAAAATGTTTTCTGCTCAAGTCATACTTTATTTAATATTATCCTAATGCTACATTTACACGAATGACAAATTTGTCATTTTTTTCTTGTCATTATGTTAATTCCCGTGTAAATGGTATAATTTTTGTAATTTTTTCTGTCAGAAAATGTCAATCTCTCATAAAAGAATGAACTTGTCCATTCTTTTATGCCAGATTGTCATTCGTGCAAACGCAATATTAGTTATGACAAAAGTTGAATACTAAAGTTGTCATAACTAATATTGCGTTTGCACGAATGGCAATCTGGCATAAAAGAATGGACAAGTTCATTCTTTTATGAGAGATTGACATTTTCTGACAGAAAAAAATACAAAAATTATGCCATTTACACGGGAATTAACATAATGACAAGAAAAAAATTACAAATTTGTCATTCGTGTAAATGTAGCATAACAATGAAATTAGTTTGCAGAAGGGTAATAGGAGTTTAGTTTCAGTTATTTTTTTTAGGTACGCCATTTTGAAGGTATAAAAGGAGTATAACAAATGTTAGGTTGTATTTTAGAATAGGGTATACAAAAACATCCATAAATTTTAAATTTGGCTCTATTTTTAGTTTAAGTACAAATAAAAGTTATATGGCAATACCATCTATTTGACAGTTCTGGTGTTTATAATTGAAGCCAGTTTTCACGTTTCGGTTTTCATCGAATTTTGTTTAATTTACTGACTTAATTCGCGCAAACTAAATTAATTTCGATGCAAAACTCACCGCTTATTAATGATAAAAACATAAAATAACGTGACATGCTGTGGAAATGTGAAAAAATGTGACTAAATGTGACTTTTCGGACGGTAAAATCTCTTTGGGGATAAATCAGAAATCTCTTTGGGGCTATTCAGAAAAAATGCTTCATTCACGGACACTGTAGATGTGCAGATTCTGTCTTCCTGATATTCTTATTCGTAGGATAAGATACTGAAACATGACAAATAATTCAAAACAAAAAATCCGCTTGCCTCTCACCTCAACTTGCCTTATATGTTCTGGAACAGAAGACAAAGGGGGTCGGGTGTAAGAGAAAATGTCAAATAAAAATTTCAGGGATGTGCAAAGTTTTAGTACACGCATGCATTTGCATTTTAGTACAACAAAACACTTTAAGTGCAATTTTTCCATTGTAATTCAATTTTTTCCGCATTAAGAATCTTTAGTAAAATTCCTTTCACTATAAACATGACTAAAAAAACATTTAAACAGTTAAAACCATACTAAAAAAATTTGTTTTGCTCCATACTTTAGAGAAATTTTTAACGTTTAGAATTTTTTATGTTTCCTATCTGATGAATGTGGTAAAGAGAGAAAGTATATAAAATTCCTAAGTTCATCCCGCTTCCTCTTACACTGGTATCATAGAAAAATATATACTACGTAAATAGAAGTTGCACTCTCGGGTTTGTCCATAAACCAATGTAGAGGAAGCAGGACACAGCGATAGACATTTATAGTTCTGCCCGTCTATCCCATTGAATAGATAGGATGACGTCACGAACATGTTAATAGTATAAAATTAGGGTTGCACAACAATGTACTTAAAAGATAATTGATTTACATAAAAATAGTAAAAATGTAACAAAATTTTACCTTTGACACAGTTAAAAATGCGCAAAAATCTTTTAGACTGTATTATTATTGAGATAAAATGTTTGATAAATTACGTACAATCAAAATTCATTTAAATTTTTCATTAAACGTACTTTTTATACAAAAAGCTGAATATATTTTTGTGTTGAAATGTTTCTCCAACCCTGCAATTTGTTCTAAAAATTTCCGCTTACCGCGCACCTCATGTTGCCCATTGAACTAGTTACTTTGACGTTTGAAAGTCTTCAGTTCAGTTCCAAAATATTTGTTTGTGGATATTATACGGTTATGAGAAATGTAAAGACTTTTTATAATAAAATAATATATTTACTGGGAATAAAAATCCATAAAATTGTATGACCATAAATAAAATCATATTTAGTTGTTATTCAGTCGATTTAATCGCTAATTTCATACTAGCATCCGCATCTCATCAGGCACAAATTAAAAATTTACAAAACATAAAAAAGGCAGAAAGTTTTAAACTTGTTCGATCGGATGTGTTGATTTCACACCCTCATTTTCGATCACGACTTGGGAAATATTCTCATAGTTTTTGTACAATTGTTCGTGTTTTGGACCGCTGATATTTTTAAGGTTCTTACGAGCTCGTTCCGAAGCCTAAAAGAATATAAAGTTTTACACTTGCTTTTAGCAAAAAACTATATAAATCAAAACTTACTTAAATGCACCAAGCCTGAGCCATTTGCAATTCATGATCCTTGGTCGGAAGTCCCAATTTCACAGCTCTGCATCTAATAGAGCCACCCAGTGAACAAAAAATGTCTTATTAAGGCATTATAAAGGCATTATCTTAATGCATTATCTTTACCTTATTGTTGCCTTATTTTTGTATAGGCCATTTCCGCGTATATAAGGCCTTACAACTAAGGCAACATTAATAGTAGATGTTTTTGCCCCGGTGATGGCGCTGATTGCTTAGATGGTAAAAATTTCTTTATTAAAACGGTCTTTAAGCCTTAATCTATTACTTTTTCTATAAAAATATTTACCGAGTCGTTCAAATTCTCCTGATAGCCAACACAAAACTTCAACAAAAAATAACTTTTTTAGTTCACTTTTCACACACACGCATAAAAGGCGCGTTTTTCCTGAGATGAACTTCCATCTCATTTTAATTTGGAGGCTTTTATATTATTTGTCTCATGTCTTAAAGACACCTTAGCGATAATGCCTTAATAATTTTTCACTGGGCAGCGTCTGAGCCAGAACTTTGAAATGTCAAACCAATTGTCAAATTGATGGCATTGCCAACTGACTAAAATTTTTAGTACACACCAAAAAAATTACAGATGGCGTGATATCTGAAATTTTTTTTTTTGATGTGCCTTTGACCTGACGTTCAATATTTCTCCTATTTTTATTTTCGTTTTTCAATAAATTTAGCCAATAAGAATTTTAATTTATCATTAGATATGTATTTTTATTATTTTTTTTAACAATTTAAAAAAAATTTGGTGGAGATCTGTTATAGCAGATAAAGTTTTTACATCGAATGGATAATAAGAAAAATGTGACTGCCCAAAACAAAATGACCGCCAGTCATGACTTTAAAAATAAATTCAGTCTAAGAAATTTCCATCGCTCACCTTATGTATCTGTGTCTTGGATAGTTAAAATGCATGAGTTTTAGCCAATACCTTATGATATCTCCATTCGTGCATTCAGTATGAAACATCGCTAGAAAGACATCAGCTAATCAAAGTTTTATTTAGCGATAGGGCAGGATGATTTTGACCAATGTTCAAAATATGTACATCCACATACACAAGAGAGATATGCTTATAAACATGGAAACCGGTGCTTTTTTATTTTAAAGACATTATCTTTCATTGGGCGCGTTTAGTCCGTGCCACTTTAGCGCTACAACTCTAGCAATGCTACCATAAAAGCGTCTCTAGCAGCCGCTATCAAAATCTGTAGTTTTCTGTTGATTGAACGACAGGGTAAAATGAATATCCATCAGATTTGGAGATGATTACGTTTCACTTACTGACCAATTGATTTCAACTTTTTTGCAACTACCTACTTGGTTTCAGAAATTAAGACGAAATACATAAGCCATCACAAATCTCATAAGTTTTTAGGTTAAAAAAGCACTGCCAGAAAAAAAAACGTTTACGCCGTCTAAAAACGGCAGCGCCTAAAGTTACCAATGCCAAAAATCCGACTGGCAGGCATTGTCGAAGTAGGTGGCGTTTTAACCGGTGCTACATTGAAAATACTGCCAAGTTGGGACCGTACTAAACCGCCCATTGTAATTCCCTTGCCAAAAAAAAATTGAGGTTTCATGAAATAACTGTTATTCGACATGAAATGTGCATCATATAATAAAAATCGAATACCAGCGATTACTTTCATTAATTTCTATAAATTCATTCACCCAAAATTTTATTAGGATTGGTTATGTACTAAACCCCAATAAATGTATTCTGGTAACGCCTGCTTTCAATTATCCGAAATGGTGGTACATTTTTCTCGTTCTTTCTAAAGCGTGTCGAGGAGCACTACTACTATCGCTGTTAAAAATAGATAGCATGAATTTCCCCACTTTGAAGGGGAATTTTTGCAAAAAGTTTATTAACAGAGATCCTTCTATTTACGTAGTATATATTTTTCTATGCTGGTATATGGAAAACCCCTGAAGCGACAGTTCTATTTAAGTATATTTTTCTGGGGTCGTTATCCTGCTGAAAGACCGATTTCAATGGCATTTCATATTCTGCATATGGAAGCATTGTATTTTCCAGGATTTCATCAACCATTTTATCCTTCATCCAATATATGGGACCAACACCATGATAGGAGAAGCATCCCCAAATCATAATTTTAGCTCCACCATGTTTAATGGTTTTAGTGGTGAATTTGGGGTCGAATGCACAGTTCGGTGGGCGTCTAACATATCTTCGGGATCCAGTTCCTCCATATAACACTATTTTGCTTTCGTCTGTCCATAAAACATTACGCCATTTTTCAATAGGCCAGGCCAGATGTTCTTTAGCATATTTCAACCTGTTGACAATATGTTGTTTCTTCAAGAGTGGCACCTTTCGAGGACTATGAGCCTTCATTTTATGTTCCCTAAGAACTCTTCGGATTGTAACAAGACTTGCAGACAGGTTCAATTCATCCTTGATTTGTACTGCAGGTGCTGTTGGATTGTTTTTTGAATATCTGATTAAACGTTTTACGCATTTAGGGGACAAAATCGATTTAAGACCGCGGGTTTCAACTGTATTTTTATATTTTTTAGCGTTTGAGATCATTTTTGCAGAACAACCTATTAAACCCTGCACCTCCTTATATGTTTTACCGTTTTCAATGAGCCGGAGGATTAAATTTCGTTTTTCTGCAGTACAATGGTTACCGCGTCCCACTTTTTTTCAAAAAAAAAACCCAAAATAATAATTATTATATTATTAAACAACTTAAAATATATGTATACGTACTTTTTGGAAAAATTATCCTCAATATATAGTCACAAAATAGAGTAGGTATAAATATGAAAAAACGATACCACTGCTATTATTTTGAACCTACTAAATTCGTGCTGTTAAGAAACAATTTAAAATGCTCAAACTATAGCTGTACTTTTCGTGACCAGCAGTAGGATTCTTGGCAAAAATCGATAAATAACGATCTCGAAAGATCGCTAAGGGTATTATCACAGTATACAGTAAGCAAACTCGAAAATAACCCAATTTACTATGTAAGAGTAAAAAGAACATACCATATTCATAGGCAGAAAACACGAGAGCAAACAGCACAGTCATATATGCGTGTAACCGAAAATTTGTAAACAAAAGCGACACAGCTGATCGGTATCTTTTGCATTTCGCAATGTGTTTTGCGTGAAATTTAATCGGCATAAAGATTAAAAGCTAAATTAAATATCAGTGGAATACACGAAATAGTATGGAAACATACTAAATTATAAACTTTCTGTTTAAATCACTCACATCATTTCACAGGAAATTGAGAAAAATAATGAAACCGAAATCCACCCGACTCGTTTCCCATCAAATCAGAGCAACTGAAAGAAACCTTTGCAAACGGCATTGCCGTATCTGATTTTTCTGCTGTTGATTTTATATTTCAGAGGAGGGAAATTTAAAAATTGAAATCTGTTTTGACCACCATTTCTTATAGAAGTACAAATATTCTTCATTTTAGGTTGAAAATTTGGATAGAAAATTTAAATTCTCAGGATATAGTAGAAAAGCAATTAATATCAAATCTTCGGTCCATCAAAATCATTTTACAAACGACGTGATGCTAATTTCAAAGAAATAATGACGTTTGAGAAAAAATTCAGTACCAGTTTGGACTGAATTTCTAATTTTCTATATTCAAACGAACATAATTTGCAACTTATTTTAGAATTGTATTTAATTTCTAAGGCAAAAAATACATGTCGCAACTGACTAATCTGGTAACGTCGTTGCGGCTCTCATCTTTAACTGTATATTTCTTTCTCTGTTTCACTTTTATTAGATTCCTTTTTGGTCATATTGCTTGTTCATTCTTTGTACCCCAAAAATTTAAGATTTTTCTAACAAATTAGAATGCCTAGATTTGGGTATTTCTGGGTTATTCGTTTTCGGTTACACAGGTTATTTTCACATTTAATGTATGAAGTTTGTTTACTGTATACTGTGGTATTAGCTGCGACCCATTGGGCTGATTTTTTACTCCGGAGTGTTCCCGAACAAAGCAAAACTGCACCACCTCCAATTCACGAACAATTTTCAAGAACATGTATTGCCATATCGTAGTCACAAACGTTTGAATGGGAAATTTTTCTCTCAGATCGGCGGAGTGTATTCAATTGTAGCTCTTATGGAAATTACATTATGGCTAAAATGATAAAAACTTGTGAAAGCAAAGTTTAAATTGTCATTTCAATATTTTTAGTGTGATTATATTTGGTTGAACGCAAAAAGACTAAAAATAACTAAAAAATCATAAGTTTTGGTAAATATTTTATTGACATTAATCAACAAAACATATATATTGATATGTAAAGCAACGGACATAAATATTAATTAAACCTGAGACGATTGGGATTCTCTGACGGCCAACGAATTGTTGTTTAGCGCCCACAAAATCTGTATTAAAAAATTAATTATGGAGCATAATCAGGTAAAAATGGTGTATACTCTCTCTTTATAATCAATACATAATGAAAATCTTGGTTTAGATATTAAATTTATTATACGAGGATGAAAGTGATGGAAATTTTGAAGCACTAGATCCAGTCCCTCGGTCTTTCGCGTTCTTATAAGCGCGGTAAAGACTTTTCCACTTCACCTCCAGATTTTTCGGCGTCGCCAGTGAAAGCTGTGAATATATAAAATGTTTAATTGTTTTTCTTTATTAATTAAATAAATTACTAACCAGTACATCTTCAGCCTCCAGATCTTGCAACATATTTTCCCAGAACCGATTTTTGCTTCTGGTTCGAAAATATTCCTCTTTTCTGTTTTTGTAACAGGAAATAAGTGCTTTCCCCTCATTGAAAGACCATTTTCGTGACTGATTCATATTTTAAAATAAATATTTAACTGGAGACAATAGTTCGATTTGCTACACAAATATGACAGCTCAATTTTGAGGTTAGAAATTGTTCTTGGCATAAAAAATTCGACCCATTGAAAATTTACTCCGGAGTAAAAAAATCAGCCCAATGGGTCGCAGCTATTATTGTGCACAGGTGGTTAATTTTCCCTCTGGCGGCGAAAATTTAAATACAATATTGACAGTAGCGGCAAATTTAAAATTTGTTTTAAATTCAACATATTTTGAAAAGTGAACAAATAACAATTTTCTTTCGAAAAAGTCTAATATTTAGCTGTGAAAAGTATTTATATAAGTCGGGCGGCCAGCCGGCAGTTTTTTATGCAATTCTAGATGGATTTCCGCACACTTTTCCTTTAAAAAACAACATAGAAAAGTCTCCGAAAATCGTTTTAGAATTTCCCCGGATTAGTCAAATGAAAAGGTTTTACGTTTTTGGGAAAAATTTTTAACAATCACAACAAAAAAATGTCACAGAAATAAACACAAATGGTTGAGGTTAAATACAAAAGATTTTTTCTTGCTGTCAGCAATTTCGATTGAATTCAATTTCATTGCACTTTCTTGCTGCCAACATGTGTTTCCCTTCCTCTTTCCGCACTACAACCGGTTTCCGCTGTTGGCCTCCACAAGCAAGAGTAATTTTCATTTCGCTGTGCGTGAAAGATTTTTTTTCATCAGCGGTTTGAAAATTTCAACTTGATCACAAAGTAAAGGCGAATTTAATTTGGTTTTTTTAAGGAAAAGGGAAATGCGAGTAATGTTTAGACAATTAAGGGACGCATTCAACATTTTATTTCGTTTTTGCCAACGCGACAACAATTAAACAACATTCTTAAGTGGACGAAACTCAAACATTAGTGTTTATCGACTGGTCCGAGAGCAGTCGTTATGAAAATTCGTATTGGAAGGCTCAGCATTGCCAGAGTCATAGTCGAGGGTAATTTTATTGGAAAGTTGACAGCGAGAAACAAATACAACGCCATTTTATATCACTACCACAAACGTAAAAGCTCTTATTCGTATTTATGGATAACGACACCGCTATGGATAACTACATCGTTATAAGTGCCAAGAATCCTACTGCAGATTTTTACCGTTATTTCAATATTGCAAAAGAATAATAAAAAAGTACAGTAACATCTAAAATTAAGCTAGAGAACAACATATTGAACTAATTTCTATCTAAAACGGATACACTGCTATTTTTTTGACCGCAGCTGTATAATTTATATACTTTCTATAAAATATTTTTAATACAAAAAATAAAGAATTTTTTGATTTGATTTAAAAATAATCAATATTTAGTGAAATGAAAGGACTTTTAGGTCTCAGTAGGGGTTTACTGCTCTAAGTTTTCGTGACCCCCATAAATAAAAGTTTTGGACCACGCCTGGTTTACTGTTCTAAGTGCCTGTCAGGCATAATGGAAAATTACAGAAATTTTAAAGTTGCTGAGGAGGAATGTATCTGCAACAAGAACTAGGCAAAAAAGAAGAACGCGAGATATTTGGCGCATCTTAGTGCGTCCAGAAGTAATCGGGAATTCTGGACGTATATTCGACCCAGCAAGAACAGAGTGGCTAATGAGTCGGGAACAGAGATCTGAGACTACGAAAATAATCAAAAATAATTAAATTACATCGAGGGCCTTGATCGCATCAGCTTCGAATGCTTCCACGATGTTCCGCGCGACCCGACATGCAGTGGAAGCATTCTCGTATGAGGAGTTGTTTTGGTCCTGTATGGAAAATCAAAGCTACTGCGGCTGGTGTTGATGGATTAAGATATCAGAGGGAAATGATTAGGGACAAATACTATTCCGGATGAGTAGAGTCACCAAGATTGTTCTAATTCCAAAGAGAGGAAAATACGAAAATTCCGTCCAATTTCTGATATCGGTTTTAGATTAAAAAATGTAAAAGCAGTTTTTTAAATCGAAATTATTATTATGACTGTGTTTATTTACAGCACTTTACATAACAGAAAAATTACACACTTAACCAAATATATTTATATAATTTGTCAAAATATAACACATTTTGGCATGCTAAAACATACAATTATTTTTTGTTCTGTTCATAGCTTACATTGAGTGAAAACTACTGTGTGAAATCAACTAAATTGACGATTTCGCATAGTAAATCCCTTATTATTTTTATAAATCAAATAGAAAGTAATTTTCAAGATATTGTATTTTTAATCACCATTAGACGAATATTATATTCTATATTCGAGCTAATTAGTTTACGAGTTAACTTAGTTTACAAAATTATCAGGTTGTTTTTCAATTAGGTCAATATAATAAAATCTATTCAATTTATCAACAAATTACTCGAAATTAAATTCAGCCACTACCTTTATCTAACTCTTTACATGGCAGCTTTTTAACTGCTATTTGATTTGAAAATGGCACAAATGTTTAAAAGATAATTGTGGCTGGTTTTGTTTGGTTTTATATAAAATATATTCAAATAAAACATTCTCTACTTTCTAGTACCAGTTATAGCAATTTTAAAATAAAACTTTGAAATAAACTTATTTTTGGTTCAACTTTACATAGCTAAGGAAGTATGATGTTAAAAAAAAACTTTACAAAAAGATTCTGAAATCAGCTTAAAACTTGATGTCATAAACAAGATTTAAAACGTAACTTTATTTTGTTGTACAACTTTTAAATTGAACTTAAACTAGTTTTGCTGAAAAATTGCAGCTTTTTGTTGAAATTGTGCTCGTCGGACTACTTTGTCTTCATCAGCACGGCGTCGTTCCTCTTGTTCTTGTCGAATTTCATCGTGGAACTTATTGGTGCGCGATTGTTGTTCAATTTTAGCCTCAAAAAAATTCTTTGCACCACCAACTCCAACTTTTTCTACATTAATTTCTGTAAGACGTGCCAATTGACTCAGTCCTGAGTCTGTATCTAATTCTCCCGCTTGAGCTTTCCGGTAAATTAGGAGAAACTCCCGAAAGGATATTCTTCCGTCATGATCTTCATCAACCTCAGCAATCATTCCTTTGAGCCCCAAATGTGTCTGAGGAGCACCCAATTTCTCCATCATGACTTTTAGTTCAGTCAAATCTAAGTAACCATCTTGTCCACTGTCATATCTACAAAAAAATTGAAATATGATTTAGAATTTAA
This sequence comes from Chrysopilus asiliformis, assembly GCA_964034945.1. Taxonomy (NCBI): domain Eukaryota; kingdom Metazoa; phylum Arthropoda; class Insecta; order Diptera; family Rhagionidae; genus Chrysopilus; species Chrysopilus asiliformis. The sequence continues at coordinate 58,897,354 of OZ035960.1, forward strand.
CGTAAATCATTTGAAATATTCATAAAAAATTATAGTGTTGTGTAGATATTTCAAAAAGATAGCTTTATCTACCTAGCGGTGAGATAATACCTTTCTTAAATAATTTAACCATATATTGAGTTATCAAAGGAAATAATTTTTAACATATTAATTGATTTTAAAAGTAAAAAAATCAATTAAAAATCAATTAATAATTTCAATCAATTAAGAGCGAGGAAGCTTGGACCAACTACAAGGCCAGCTTCAATGATTATAAGAAAGAGATAAGGAGAGCCAAGTGGGCATCGTGGAAATATTTCTGTTGCTCAATCGAGGATACACAAGATGCTGCCAGACTCCGAAGGATCCTAAGTAGGACTCCATCAGCCCCGGTGCTCTTGGAAAACCCAAATACAAGCACGACAGAATCAAGCCAGGAAACACTGGACCTCCTAATGGATACCCATTTCCCTATATATTGTCAGGGCAGGAATAGTAGATACCATGCTCCAGAAATAACGGATAGGAACTTTCGGGTAGCAAAAGAGATAATTAATGAACGTCCTGTAGCGTGGGCGGTACATTCATTGAGCCCCTACAACGCAGCGGGCATAGATGGAATTATCCCGGCCATGCTTCAGCACGCGTTGCCTTTTATCAAATCCTTGTTGATAAAACTCTTTAGAGGCTGCCTGCTAGCCAGGTATATACCAGAGTGTTGGAGCGAAATTCGTGTGGCAAGACTGGGAAACGTTGTCATAATAAGCCTAAGGACTTCCGACCTATAGGTCTTTCATCGTTTTTATTAAAATCACTAGAAAGAGTTATTGATCTTAGCATCAAGAATTCCCTGGACAGCAGCAAAATATCTACGGCCCAACATGCCTACACTAAGGGCAAGTCTGTAGAAACAGCTCTACACAAGGTTGTGAGAACTCTAGAGGAAACTGCTCATCACAAGGATTATGCCCTAGCAGCATTCCTGGACATTGAAGATGCGTTTAATAACGAACACACAATTTGCTCAACGGCAGAACAGTTTCGGTCACCATTGGTATAAGTAACGTAAAGAGAGTGATCAGTAGGGGAACACCGCAGGTGGGGGGGGGGGGGGATCCTATCGCCACTCTTGTGGAATCTAGCTCTGAACGAAATCCTCCTATCGTTACAAGAAAAGGGAATAGAAGTTGTTGCGTACGCTGATGATGTGGTCGTTTTGGAAACAGGAAAATTTCTCCTAACACTAAGCGAACTCTTGGAATCATCACTACGTGATATCACAAAGTGGGCGGAGCACAACGGTCTTGGGGTCAACCCCTCCAGGACTGAGTTAGTGCTCTTCACAAGAAAAAGGAAGGTACCAACCTTTCAACTTCCAAAGATAGGGACAACGCAACTCAGTTTTTCACCTGAGGCTAAATAGCTTGGATTAATTCTGGACTCCAAACTTTATTCAAAAAGAAATATAGAAGAGTGAATGAACAAAGCGTTGTACGCGTTTTACGCATGTAAAAAAATGATTGACAGGTATCGGGGCACATCACCGAGCATTACCCATTGGTTATACACAGAGATGACCAGACCCATTCTCACTTACGAATGTCTGGTTTGGTGGCGGACCATGAGGGTCTCCTGCCGATATCAAACCCTTAACAAAGTACAAAGACTAGCGGCGCTAGGAACCACAGGAGCTGTTAGATCAACACCAACAGCGGGAATGGAAGCTCTACTGCACCTCATTCCCCTGAATGAGTACACGAGGTGCACTGCTGCTAAGAGTGCACTAAAGCTCAGAGAGTCCGGCTTCTGGAAGCACAGTACCTTCGGTCATAATAGCATCCTTAAAAGTGATGAATGGGGTATCCCGGACTCTACGGATTACTGTATACGAATGTGAACTTCTCGGTTTTGATTCCCGAAAGGAGGCTTTGGGATCTCAACAGCAGGGTTGGGACTTGAGGATGTGTAAAAGGTACTATTTTTGCCCAAAAAGGGTACTAGATTGAGATAATGTGGTACTAGATTTTTTAAGATCTCTTAGATCTCTTAATTTTAGAAAAAAAAATCCTTAACCCATATGGATTGACTTTTGCGCTGTAAATATAACCGTTCTCGGTCAAAAAATACTCTAGAAAAGCTCCAAAAACCAATAAAAATTGTCTAGATGTATTTGTTTTAAATTTTCGCTTTTATTTCAACTTTAAATTTTTGTATAAACTCCATCTAAAAACTTAAATTTCGAGAAGTATTTTGAGTTATTGCTATATAAATCATATTTCCATGGCTTACGATTGATTTTCATATCTCCCATAATAAGACGAATTCAATAGTCTTTAATTAAAGAGTTGTGGCGGGATCATTTAAAAAAGTACTTTTTTTTCTAATACATAGAAAAGTGATGGCTTTTTAAAGGAAGCTATAAATTCAGATAAAATCATATTTTATATAAACCATGAAAAGGTACCAGATTCATGGGCTGTGGTACTAGGGTACTAAATGAGTCAAAAAGGTACTAGATCTAGTACATAGGTACTAAAGTCCCAACCCTGCTCAACAGTGTCGTAGACGAGCAAGAAGTCTCGGTTTACATTGATGGATCTAAAACTGAAGAAGGTACGGGGCGGGAGTTTTCTCGGATAACCTTGACTTCCAAAAGAGCTACAAACTGCCTGACGAGAGCAGTGTATTTCAAGCTGAGGTCTATGCGATAAGAGCGGCTGCAAGCTTGATAATGACGAGAGAACTACCCAGAACAAGGGTTTCAATCTACGTCGACAGTCAGGCAGCAATCAAGGCACAGGATTCGTCGACGATCAAGTCAAAGACCGTGTCTAATTGCCGCAGAGCACTTAATCAACTCGGCTTCCGACATGCCGTTGGACTTTGCTGGGTCCTCGGGCACAGCAACATATATGGCAATGAGAGAGTCGACGAACTGGCAAAACTAGAGACCGAAATGGCTATGGAAAGCGCGGACCGCTCGGTTGGAATGTCGATCGAATGCGCAAAAAGCATAATAGATAGAAAAAGGGTGAACAACATAAATCTGTGGCCACAAGCAATAACCGCTTATGTCGAAAATTGCGATTTTGAGTAATCCGAGTACTTTTCTGAAAAAAGTTTGAATGATAACTGGATCCGGATTTTCATTAAATTAATTGCTTTATAAGGGCAATAAATCCGTGCTACAGTAGACTTAAATGATCTTTTATTTTATAAAATATTAAGGAAAAAACCACATAGGCGACATTTAACTAAAGTTAAGTGTTTATTGAATGTGTAATACATTATTATTGGGACATAAGCGATTGTTTTTCGACCAAAGCTCCTGGTTAGAAAAATGATAGGAAGACCGAATTTTTTGTGTATATAGATTACAGCATGGAGAACGCAGTATTAATAACTAATTTTGTTCTTAAATCGACATAAGCGGTTATTGCTTGTGACCACAGAAATATCCGTTGGTAAAAAAGGAGCCATTGTGTGATCACGAGGTCGTTCTGACCAAGATTTAATAGATATATAACCGACACTCTTCTTAGACTAAGTAGGACCTCCGTAAGGCTACTCACGGAGTCCCCTTGGCATTATGGTCAAAAGATGGGGCGCGGCCGCAAATTATTTTTGCCGCAGCTGTGGTGACGAGGAGGAGCCGGAGACCGTGAAATACTTAACACATGGATCAATAAGTCCCGAGACTAACAATGAAAACAACATTTTTTTTGCCAAATTTTTTTTTATTCATCAATATAATCACCTTTTAGGGTGATACAATCGTTCCAACGCTTTTCCAATTTTTCAATACCATGTTTATAAAAAAAATTATCTTTCGCTTCAAAATAAGCTTCAGTTTCAGCGATGACCTCCTCATTTGAGCCAAATCTTTTTCCCTGGAGCATTTTTTTAAGATCAGCAAAGAGCCAGTAGTCACTGGGGGCTAAATCTGGCGAGTATGGGGGGTGGGGAAGCAGATGAAAGCCCAATTCGTTCAATTTTGCCATTGCTTTCATCGACTTGTGGCAGGGTGCATTGTCTTGGTGAAAAAGGATTTTTTTTCTCTGCATGTGCGGTCGTTTTTTTGCGATTTCCTCCTTCAAACGCACCAGCAAGTCAATATAATAATCACTGTTGATCGATTTACCTTTTTCGAGGTAGTCAATGAAAATAACGCCATGCGTATCCCAAAAAACTGACGCCATGACTTTGCCAGCTGACTGCTGCGTTTTCGGACGCTTCGGACGGCTTTCGCCAGCTGTGCGCCACTCAGATGACTGCCGCTTCGACTCTGGAGTGTAGTGATGTATCCATGTTTCGTCCATGGACACGTAACGACGCAAGAAATCTTTTTTATTGCGAGTAAATAGCGATAAACAGCTTTCTGAATCATCGACTCGTTGCTGTTTTTGTTCCATCGAAAGCAATCGCGGCACCCACTTGGAAAAAACCTTTTTCATGCTCAATTTTTCATGAAGGATAGTAAATGCACTTCCATATGATATCTGTGTTATCTCAGCAATCTCACGGAGCTTCACTTTACGATCTTTCATTATAATTTTTGTCACTTCACTCACATTTTCCGGTGTAACGGCTTCCACAGGTCTACCCGAGCGTTCCGCGTCATTTGTGTCGGTACGACCACGTTTAAACTCGGCAAACCACCGACAAATCGTTGCTTTTGATGGACAAGAGTCCGGGTAACATTTTTCAATCCATTGTTTCGCTTGCACGGTGTTTTTACCCATTAAAAAACAATGTTTTATCAGAACACGAAACTCGGTTTTTTCCATTTTTTAAACAAACTACAAAACGACTTTACTCCAACCTCGATAACTCAGCTGTTTCTGGTCCGATCGACTTAAAATTTTGACACGTTTCAAGCAAAGGTTAGTACTCTAGAAAGACGTGGTTACTGGTTTACTACGAGCGTCATCTCTGGGTTAGTCTCGGGACTTATTGATCCATGTGTTACTCTGTGGGTGTCCAGCCCTACAAGCAAGCCGATATGGGACGCTTGGGGCCAGATTTTATAGTAACCTGACGGAGCTTGGCAACCACATACTCGAGGATATGCTGAGCTTCGTCAACAAGTATGGCTGGTTCAAATAGGATCAGCTAGTTTGATGAAAGGTCTTATGAGTACCGAAGACATCACAATGGGCCTGTAGGCCTCCGAGTGTAGCGCTGTGCTCACGCCTGGGCGCGCGCGGTCTTCTCAACCTAACCTAACCTAGTGTCTAGTCGAGACCAATATCCGTGCAAGTTTGTTGTATTTATATTTGCGTTATTCCGGGCACTTTGCCACTGATCCATGCGTTCTTCTGGTGGAGATTAGCCGAAACTAGGATACTAAACGAAATTTTAAAGATCATCAAGTTACCGATTTAATTGATTTTCACATAATTTAAACAAAGAACTTCTACTGAATTGCAATCTTAAATATTTCTATTGAAAATGTCAAAATTACACTTAATTTCACACGTTTAAATGCATAACTTGGATAAATGTAAGGTCATAGCGACAAAAATCGTTGTGCATTTAAGTGTGCGTGTTATACTGGATAACACGAGTATTTGCGACTACTTACTTGTTAAATGTGGCCTGGTAATCCTTGATCTGTTTTCTACTAAACTCGTGAAACTCGGTATACACGTTAACTACTTTAAAAGAATGCTTCACCTCCTCACCATTTTCCAAAGCATCATTGATTTGCTGTCGTCTGTTTAGTATGTTACTTAATTCTGCATCAGCTGACATTTTACTTTCTAATCAGAATACACCCAAAAAGGCACTATAATTATCGTAATCTCTGAAAAATGTTGAGTGCGGGAAAGCTCCAAAATGATTCTCGCTTATTCGTAAAGTAATTTTTAGTGCAAACTCAAAGGCTGGGAAAAATATTGTTTTGTTGTTTTTATGCACAAAAATCCGTTGTGAAATTAGATGACAAGCAATAACAAACCCACCTGAGGAAAGACACAATAAAACTAAATACACCTACAGGATGAGAAGAAACTCTAAAAAATCTTCATGGTCGAAAATGACCTCAGTCAAAAATGATTAAACCATTATCGCTAAGGTGCCTTTAAGACATGAGACAGATCATATCGCACATGGTCCCGTAGACTGTAGTATCTCAAAAAAATGTGTTTTTGAGTAATTATTCCATTATGTAAAGGAAAATTGACTGAATCAAATGAAAAACAAATTTAAATGTAAACGTAGTCCTAAAATTTATTTTTTTTTGGTTTTTTAAATTCCCATTTTTTAAAATTTAAATTGATTTTGTGGAAAACAAACCTATCTCTATCTTTTATTATTGCAAAAAAAAAGAAAATGAAGCAAATGATCTGTAAATTATTATCAAAAGAGTAATAAATTGAAATATTACTGTACAGACAACAGAAAAAACAATTATTCATAAACAATTATTTTGAAATGAAAACTTTGAATGCGTTTTTCTCAAAATGGCCGATTTTGAGATACTACAGTCTACGGGACCATGTGCGATATGCGAGTACATACACGTAGCAACTTTCAGTCTTCAGCATGCCTCAAGCAGGGTTTATACACAGCGAGTAACTCGCTGCGAGTAAAGAGAGGCAAGTAGTTTGCTTCGTTTACACGATGCGAGTAACTCGTTGTAAGTAGAATGACAACTGAACAAAACATAACCTAAAATTTTCTGAGCAAAGATATCTTTGTTTGGTTTACTGTGAAGAAGTGTATTAGGTGTTTCGTTAATATAGACAAAAAAATATACAACGCGATTTTGAAGACAATTAAAAACGCGTTCAGCTAAAAACAGGAAAATAATGAAAATTCTCAGTGCATATATTCTACAAAAAATGACACCTTTCTCCGGCGAAAACAGCAAACGAAATGAATTAAAACACACACAAATAAAACCACCTCATTTGTACACGGTTCCATGTTGATGTATTGGTTTTTACTTGCTAGAAAAATAGAATGGCTTTCTATTATTTTTGAGAGAGCAGCGAGTATTCTCACACATATGCGAGCATCGCACACTAGCGCAAATCGCGTGTATTTACGTCTACTTGCAGCGAGTTACTCGCTTCGTCTAAACCCTGCTTCAGCCTCACCAAATTGTAGGAAAGAAACGAGAGCGACAAGAGGAGAAAAGTCGCCACTCGAAAAGTGTTCTTCACTTCTTCTTTTACGCACACAAACGAAGTCGCTCGTGTACCACGTCAGCATGCATGTGTGCGCAATTTAATAGAATCAGTCGGTGCTTAGTCACCGAATCGTAAACATACCCCAATAAACAAAAATTGAATGCAAATAGTGAAATTCCAATTACAGGTAGTTTTATTTTGCAGGTAGGTAGGAAAGGGTAAATACCATAACAAATTACTAGTCCTTATACTATTGTTGGCAGTTTCTATTTTGGCAATTGATGTTGCCTCGGTGCCAGTGATGCGCATTTGATACATTTGTATCAATTTCGATACTTTTTTTTTCATAAATTTCACTTTTGATACAAAGATACATTTTTCCCTAAATATCATGAAATTGATACTTTTTTTAAAAAATGACAGTAAAAGATGGTGATTACATTTTGACGTGGTGTCTTTCGTTACGTGCCCAAGTGAGGAACAGATGAAGTGCGGGACTGGTAGGGGTGAGGCACGTAGGATCTGACGAACGAAACTGAAAATTTCAGACGTGCCGGGCTGTGATTGGTTGAGCTGAAAACTGTTTACTTTTCTTGCCACATCCGTGCGAACCGTCGTGGCGTTGTGATAGCTAATATGCCGAAAATGCAATAGTTGAAGGTAAGAAATATGCTTTTTAAGATTGAAATGAATTTCTCTTGCATTTGATATGAAAATAAAACCATTTAAAGAACAGTAAACATTGATTTTAGTAGTATTTCTGTCATACTGTTCCATACATCAAAACAACGACCAAAACCACGTAACTACCAGTCTGAACACAAAAGGTACGTCACGAAAGACGTAACGAAAGACACCACGTCGAAATGTAATCACCCACAAAGGTTTTTTTAACATTAAAATTGTATCAGTCAACATTATGCGGAAGTTGGTAAACACTACACAAATTATCGCATTATCCTGAACTCAGCCTGCCTGTAATCTTAAGCAAGAAATAAGCCGTATTGCTATGTAAATACAATTAATTTTCCTGAATATGTGCAGGCCACAGATATCCTACTACTAGATCAAGCCATTTGCTATCTCAAATAGGCCACTGAAACGTCAAAAAGCTATGACGAAAAAAAGGAAATTAAAATTCTGGAAAAAAATGCTTATGCAGGTCCTCGATGGAATATTATTCAATCCCTATACCGATTATTCATGTTAATATTCAGAGCTGCCACATACATTAATATGCAATGCCCTAAACCTGTGTATAAGTCTTCTGAGTTCGACGTAAAACATATAATTCAAGTGTTATTGAGTTTGTTAATTCGAACATCTGACATCACTAAAGTTCGAAAAATAAATGAGACAACCATAGTCACGCTGTCCCATATTTTTGCTATGGAATTGTTCGAGTGCCGCGATCTAGTAGTACGATATCTGTGGTGCAGACGAATAACACGGACAATTTCAGAACTAACAACCCTATTCTGGTGACTAGCAGTGACCGATGACTAGTCACAGCTCGGTCACAAAAGCTTCAAATTCTATGGACTTATGGTCTGTGACTTAAGGGTCACAACGGCAGAATAGGGCCAATGAAATGTTTTTTTTGTTATACGTTTGATTTTTTGTATGTGATTATATAGAAGAATCGACCTGCTAGTTTTGAAATTATAACAAATAATCTGAAAATTATGATTTTTTTCCGAAAATAAAATTGTTAGGGTCAAAGTGGGTAAATGTAAACAGGGGTAATTGTAAACACTATTGGTTGTCCCCAAACTGCTATTCCTTCTTAGCTTATCGAGATAATATATTGAAAATTGATCTTTTGTCTCACTGCGGACACGTGGCACAATAGATCTAAGAGAGGGTTCGTTCTGTAGGAGCTGTCAAAAAAAGTGCTTCTTTTTAGTGTGATTTCAGTTTTCCTAAGAGGGAAAAGAATTATATTTTGAAGGGATTTTTAAAAGAAGGATGTATGTTTTAGCTTAATATACGAACAATATAGTTGCTTGAGATAGGTTATATATGTTAATTGTTGGCTATAAACAAACTGTAAAAAATTATTGTCTGTTTACATTTACCCCCTCATTTGTAACCTCATGTCCAAATGTAAACACTATAATGGGGTTAATGTAAACAATTTCTGGCAAATGTAATCACCCTTTTTATACCCGTATGGTGAAACCAAAGGGTATATTAACTTTCCCTTACTGTTTGTAACGCCAAGATCCTGTCATCACACACAAAAATGAATTATACCAGTATGTTTAGAATGACAAAAAAAATTAACTTCTGCATGTCCGTCCGTCCGTGTGTCTGTGGCGCGGGTTGCGGGCGCACGGGTTGAGCTAGAGACTTGAAATTTTGCGCAGATACGTATAGAAAAAAAAGGATAAAAAAAGGTGTTTACCTTTACCCCATTTTTCAAAAATTTGAAAAAAATATAGGGGTAAAAGTAAACATCCAATTTTGTAAAAAATTAAGGACCTATAATTTTGAAATCACATGGAATGGGCAATAAATAGACAACAAATTTTAACATAATATATCAAAACTCCGCTGTTAGTGATTTAATTTAAAAAAAACCATTACAAAGTTGAAAAGATATCAAAAAAGTGAAAATCGTTTACAATCACCCCCCTTGACCCTACTGCTTTTTTTACGTTGTTACTGCTTTTTTTACGTTTTTACGTCTTTTCCTTAGGTTGATACTTTTTTCTGAAAAATTTGATACAAATTTTTTTTATCATGTGCATCACTGCTCGGTGCTAGCTAGTAAGGGAATGAGCTGGAAATACAACACATATATAAGAACCACACACACATGAGCGATCGCTTCTTGAACACAAGTTTTTCGTACAAAAAAGTGAAGAAAGTGAAGAAAAGTCGCTGCGACGAGAAGACAAATGACGTCGGCTCTATGTAAACCTCGAAATTAAAGTGAGATAGGAATTTCATCTCATACACATTTAGTTTAGGCTACAACCCAATGAACATGAAAATGCGCATTTTTATGCATGGCCAGATTGAACCTGTCGCCATTTTCATGGCGCACATGGTTTTTATTTTAAAGAAGTGAATTTACACTAATTAACGCCAGCTGTTTGGAATACGGACATGGCTATATATTTTTTACTGGGCCAACCTAATTTAAATTCTAAAAAAAAGTGACCTGTCAAAGTATTTTTTTTTTTGTTGAAGTGGGAAGTGCCGGAATTATAGTTAATAAACTAGTGTAAGTACAAAATATTTTTATATAAAAATTGTAATAATAGTTTTTATATATACTATAAGTGGTTCGGCTGCGGCGTGGCACGGTTAGCTCAGAGCGGCAGGGCGACATCCGCAGTAATTTCCTAAACCCCAATTACGCGGTGCGGATGCGGCGCGGTGACAGCTCAATTTGTATTCTCATAACCTACAAATCGCAGAGTATTTGAAGATTAATAATTTTTCGATTTCATTTTCCGTTACGAATACGTTTTCAAAGGTATTTTCCATCTTTCCACTTGATAAAAATATTTGCTACAACACTCAGAATATCTAAATAAAAATAAAATAAATAATAGGTCTGTTCGATATGAGTCCTGGACTTACTCGGAGTAAAAATTTTTACTCTTTTCTGTTCGATATGAGTCCTGGACTTACTCCGAACACATATCGAACAGAAAAGTGTAAGTCCAGGACTCATCTTTTCAGTCCTGGACTTACTCTTGCTTTTAGCTGGAGTAAACTTTTGACAGCTGATATTTGTCAGACATAACCTCTCTTTTACAGTGTTTGGAAGTCAAGAAAAATTTATAAAATGTGTAATTATGAAAATTTATATGTTGAAAATCATGACGGAGAATTTCGAGTATACCAAGTTGAGCGTAAGTTTACAAAACAGGGCACCAATCATGTATTCCGACGCGTCTCTGACTTTCGACTTCGACGCAGCTTTTAACTCTTGACTTCGCCATATCTGCAGCTTGAAATTTCGCGGAATCATCACTATGAATCGAAACGTGATTCTGACTGTCACTCCAGGAAATTTGAAGATGCTGATATGGCGAAGTCAAGAGTTAAAAGCTGCGTCGAAGTCGAAAGACAGAGACGCGTCGGAATACATGATTGGAGCCCAGGTTTCATGAAATACATTTAATATATTAAAGGACAGTTCAAACGTGAGTTACTCTGAACTTACTCCAAGTTGTTCGATAAAAACAAATTCAGAGTAAGAAAATCCGCCATTTTGTGGAGTAAAGTGAAAATATTCGGAGTAAGTCCAGGACTTATATCGAACAGACCTAATGTACCGAGCTTACCGAATTCATATTAAAGTACCATAATTCACCATTTGTGACATCTCTGTTATGTCATAGCTTCCAACCGCGTCTGAAAGTAGAAAGTAGACCTACTCTTCGCGATGTCGGGCGGCTGTCGCGCTTGGTCAGCGCGCAAATATAAACCAACTCATACAAACCTATGGTTTTTACTACCAACTGTCACCGCGCCGCACCGCGTTGCGCGGTATTGCGGAAGAGACTTAACAATTAAAGGCCTTTAGTAAAAGCGATGGAAAATTTCGAAAAAGTTTCCAAGATACAACGCAGTAATATCGTTTTTGAAGAGGCTTCGGGCGTTTCTTGATGAAGAAAATGCATCAGATCCGAATGTTAGCGAAAATTATCCAGATCTAATGTCCCATGATAGTTGTCCAAACTTGATGAGGAGAATTGTGAGTTTGTCTTCGGTGATAATATCCCAGTGACCTTAACCAAAGTTCTAGTGACGACGATTAGGGTGAACCAGTGAAAAAAAGGGATAGCTTAGCCGCGAAACTCAATTTTTGGGTTTTACGCCAAAACATCTCTACACGAGCTGTTAACGACTTTCTGTTAATTTTAACAGAAGTTGGACTCAAAGTTCCAAAGAGCCGGCAAACTCGCATTCCCAAAAAACCTCTAAATTATCCATTGAGACCCATTCGTGAAGTGGTGGCAAAATATTATATATTCATAACTGCATTTTCTTTTTTTCCAGATTATCAACAAATGTGATTGAAGGCTTTATGTCGCCATTGGAGGCTCTATTTCGCCATTGAAGGCCTAATTTATTTTTATGCAAAGAATGTGCAATAAGTTTTTTTTTTAAATTATATTTTCAAAACAAAACAAAACCTCTTTTATTCAACTTGATAAACCGTGCTCTCTCACTCTCACAAGAGTCAGTTACTATCGAGCATTCGAGCCAGCAAGACGTTATAATAAAACCTAAAGAAATTAAAGGTCGATCGTTTTATTTATTCATCGCCGACCACAAGAAAAAGTTACAGTCCACTGCTCAATCAACCATTTGTCTATCGATCATCCATTTGGTCCATACGAGCCGAATATTCGCATTTTCGTTTTGTGGTCGGACATTGGCATTTTTTGGTTCATCGTTGGATTTGCGGCTTTCGACCATCACTGGGTCCAGCATCTTTCGTTTCGTCGCTGGATCCTGAATTTTTCGTCTCGAGCCTGAATAATCATCACTTTCGCCATCGAGTTGATATTCGGAAGCTTCATTCATCATCATCGCTGCAAATTCTGGCGATTCACAATTTTCGACGCCATATTGGTTTTGCTGGTTCCCATATGGTCAACATAGTGTGAGCAAAACGAAAAAACTATCGAACATCACATCTTTCGTTTCATATCGCTTCATTTGGTTTTGTTGGTTTCAACGCGCTCAACATAGCAGAGAACAAATAATCTAGAGAATAAACTCTTAGAACAAATTTTTAGAGAAAATTTTTCCACTGTGAGATGAAGCAAGAGGATCCGATGTAACACGGAAAAAATTATCCATTCGATTCCTCCATCTCATTGAATAGATACGACGAAAATGATTAGAAAATGTTCTCTTTGCTTCGCGCTCCCTAGTCTAAAAGTAATTAACTCTTAGGTCGTAGCTAGTGAATGATAGGGACATTTTTCCCCCCTTCGAAGGGGAAATTTGTCAAAAATTTGTTCGGCAGAGTTTTTTCTATATATTCCTTATTCTATGAACATAGTGTGAGAAAAACGAAACAACTATCGAGCATCACATCGACATCATTTGCTTCATTTGTTGTTTGTTCCACCGCATCATCAGAGGAATTACTCAACATCACACGAGTAAGAAAGCGACAACAGCATCGCATCGCTTCTTATAATTGTTTTCGTCGCCGCTTCAGTTTCAGCCGTTTCAACATTCCAAGAAAATTAACAAACAAAATTTGATAGTACAGTCACGTATAGTTTTATGTAAAGCAATTCTCATTTAATTCTTGTAATCAATTAATTCGGTAATTTCGCTTTGCAATGCCTCGCCAGGGAAAACTGCGAAATAAAGATGGTAAAGATCGGGAAAATAGTATCCATGAGAATAGTATTTTCGAGACATTGAGTGAAAATGACATTAAATTAAGCAGTCTGACTACTAAGCTCAATGCCTTGAAAATAAAAATTGGTCATATTAAATCATTCCTTGGCAGACACCAGAACGACTCAGATATTCCGGTTTGTGACCTTTAAGTTCGTTTGTCTACATTTGGTGAGATTGAGAGTGAGTTGATTGACGATCTCGCGTGCGTTCAAGGAGATTCTTTCTTCGATGAAATTTCGGGCAATTGTGAGGAGTTTTCGGGACAGTGGTATTCACTTTTCGCAAAATTGAAAGATCTGTTGAGGGTGTCCGCTGGTTCCAATTCAGTTCAGACAAATGCTGACCATGTTTCGATCCCTTTCATTCCTAAATTCCCAGAACCAAAAATCCCAGACTACGATGGCACACGTACAAATTGGCTTGAATTTCGTGAAGCATTCAATGTTTTGAGAATTCAAACATCCCCGATACGCTTAAACTCACATATTTGCTAGGCAAATTGAAGGGAAAAGCAAAAGCATCTATTGGATTCATTGCATATACGTCCGAAGGTTATCGCAATGCCTGAAAAAAGTTGTGTGACGATAATGGTGACAAACGTTCAATGATTGATGTCCATATTAAAGGTATTTTGGATCTTTCTCGTGTTTCAAAAGATAGTTATCAAGAATTGATCGATCTGGTAATTTCGTGTCATTCTCATGTCACATCACTTTCGGCTACCGGTTATTTGGTTGACAGGCTTTCGAAAGTGTTGCTTATCAATATCGTTCTTAATAAGCTTACTACCCAGTTAAGAATGGAATGGGAAAAGGATATTCCCAACAATACAGTACCCACTTGGGAGCAATTTGTGGAATTTTTAAAACGCCAGTGTCGAATTCTTCAACGCGCTATTGTAGAAACCAAACAATCTTCTAATGTTCAGCATCATTTATCCAAATCCAAATTATTTTCTGGTTCCAAAACAGGTCTGCAAACAACATTCCTACTTCGACATTTGTGTCCAACAATACTGTAAACAAATCAGAACCTAGCTTTAATTCTCGTACAAAACATTTCAATGCACCCAACATGTAACCTGGATTATGTTTGCTTTGTCCAAACCAACACCATTGGCTTTACATGTGCCCGAAGATTTTGCAAATGGATACCCATGGCAGATTCGACAAAGTAAAGGAGGCCAATATATGCATTAATTGTTTGAGAAGTAATGAACATGGTTCGAAGCAGGGGCGTGGCGTGAGTTTTGAAGCTAGGGATGCAAATTTTAATTTTTTGGAATTTAATTTCCAACTTAAGGTTTTTATGTTATTAATAAAGGTATTTTTTGGGTTGTGCAAAAATACATCTTTCGTTAGCTACTTAAATGAATGACAATAAAATAATAAAAAGTTCAAAACATTAAAATAACTTGTACTTTATGATTATGAAAATGATTATGAAAAATGCATCCGATCTTTGATCCCCAGACTACGAAATTATAATGTGTTTGTTTTTAATTCGAGACACTTACATATATGTTCGAATCGAGAGAAAAAGTAAATTGATGATCTTTTTGTATAAAAAATACAGTTATAAAATAAAATGTTTACGATTGTCCGCATAAACCCGGATACACCAAGATCGTTCTTAACTCAGAATTGCTAATTAAACAGCTTTATGAAAATTATTTAAATAGCTGTAACTTGCAGATTGCCAAACGTTGTAATCCTTCGAAAAAAGTAAACAAGGCCAACAAAATAACTTTTGCTTATTTGCACAACCGCAAAGCCAATTAAAATCTTCGTAAACTTTGACCGAAAATCGTCTCGTACAACTTTTATTTACTGTTGTTATATTTAACTTTGGTTTTGGTCTCCCGCGATCAAGAATATTTTGTTTTTCTGAAAAAGATCGCGAACTAAATGATTGTTTTAATAAGCTATCGATTACACAACAATCTGCTATTTTTACCAAACTATTGAAATCACAAAAATCACACAATAAAAAGACACGCTAATAAATAAACAATTTAACTAATAAATAAACAACTACGCATGCAGAAACGCTACTACCAATTTGCCTTAATGCATTTTTTTTACATATTTTCACTCGGAAGCAACGATTCGAATTGCTTATTTCACATCTTCCTGTTGCATATGACATTACGAGGCAAAAGAGAAATGATCGCCCGAAAGAAATTTTTATTTTTGGAATGGTTTTTTAAACGCGAAAACCGCGTATTTTTTCTTCAAAAAGATATGAATATTAGATATAGAATTACTCAAAACAAAATCATCTAAATGTCCTCAAAAAAAAACTTTTTAAATACGGATCTTAGTTTTTTAGTTATTTAAATAAAAGCGCAAATTATTTGACTTATGCTGAGATGGAAGCAATTTTTATTTTGCATCCACATTCTCTCTTTTTTCCAGTCGTTAACATAGGTTCTCATCTCTTAAAATTTAGTTTGATCTCTCTTCGTACAAAACTCATAGATGCAACAATAATTTCTGCTTCCACACAGTTTCAAAGGCAAGTTAAGAAATTCTCTCTTTTTTTAAAGGCATTCACGGTTAATATATCATGACTGTATGATAAAATGCATTTTGTGCCGTACTGAAGCTACAAACGGCACAAAACAGTAACTCTAAGTTGTATTGAAGCTACAAAGGGCACAAAACAGTAACTCTAACAATAAACTCAAACTTAATTATGATCGAATTTTGAAAAAAAAAATGTTTCAACTTAAGAACTCAGTTACCAATATTTTTGTGAGATTTGTAAGGGATGCAATGCATCCCTTGCATCCAATGACGCCACGCCCCTGGTTCGAAGGGTTGCACTTCTCGTTCTTGTAATATATGCAATAATAAACACCATACGTTGTTGCATCATCTAAATCACAATCAATCATCAGTGTTTTCGGCACAGCCTTCAACGGCTCTACCCAGTATGTCTTCTTCAACATAAACACCTAGCAGAGGTTCACAAAATTTTCATTCACATGGCAAACCCAAAATCAAGCAAGTCATACTTTCGACGGCAATCATTTTCGTTCGTGACAATCGCGGAAAATGCCAAGAATGTATCGCTTTACTCGACAATGCGAGCACATCCAACTATATAACTGATCGTTTCGCTTCGCGATTAAGGCTTATTCGACAAAATCAGCCGTCGTCAAGCATCGGTATTAATAATACCCAAACGCGAATTTCAGAGGCCATGTGTGTTCACATTAAGTCGAAAACATCGATATTCGAAACAGATTTGGTTTGTACCATTGTTGAGACCATTTCTGAGACCCTTCCACAATCAAGTTTCAATATTTCAAAGTGGAACATTTCTCGAAATTTAATCCTTGCGGATCCATGCTTTAATATCTCTAGACCCGTAGACATGCTCATAAGGGGAGAGAAGTTCTTCGACCTTTTCCAGGCAGGAAAAATTGTTTTAAAAAACAATCAACCACATTTTCGAAAGACAGTATTTGGCTGGTTATGCGTTGGATCGTTGACGGAAGATACTCATGCGAGTTTTTCGCTATCTACACAAAGAGTGAAGGACAAAGATGAGGAACTTCAACAATCATTAAAGAATCTTTTCGACATCGAACACATGCCAGACAAAAGGTTCCTTTCGCAGGAAGAGAGTTTTTGTGAAGACCACTTTCGAAAAACCGTATCACGGAATAACCAGGGACGCTACACAGTGTCGCTCCCTCTTAAACAAAATGTAGGGGATCTGGGAGAATCCAAACAACAGGCTGTGAATTGTTTTCTTAGCTTGAATCGACGATTCGACCGGGATCCTTCATTTAAAAACAATATTGTGATGTCATTCAGGATTACATTACAAAGGGTCATATGAAACCAATCAACGAAGACCCTAGCGAATCACAATCACCTTCGTTTTATTTACCCCACCACGCGGTAATAAAACCCACGAGTTCAACGACAAAGCTCAACAGGCGTTTCGCTCAATGATGTTTCTTGTACTGGTCCCACAATTCAACAATCATGTTTCGAGATAATAATACGATTTCGCAAGCACGAGTTTGTCTTTACAAGCGACGTTAATCAAATGTACAGACAAGTATAAATCGAATCACGGCAGACGCCTTTGCAGCGATTTGTCTGGCGCAAAAACCGTAACGATCCTTTGCAGACATACCACGGTGACAACTAGCCACAGATGAAAGCAAACATTTTCCAAAAGCCGCTGCTATCGTCCAGGGGGACTTTTACGTTGATGATGTTCTCTCTGGATCTGACGACCTAAACGAAACTATCGCAAACACACATCAATTAAAGACACTCCTGTGGCGTGGCTGTGTTAAGCTTCACAAATGGAGTTCGAACGACATGCGTGTTTTAAAGGACATTCCTTTGGAAGATAGGAAAGTCTTGACACCGGACGAATGCTTGAAAACCTTGGGCCTCATTTGGCTGCTGAAGGCCGATGTCTTCAAATTTAAAGTTCCATCCATCGAGGGGAATGATTACGTGTCGAAGAGACTAATTCTCTCAGATATTGCTAAATTATACGATCCGCTTGGACTTCTAGCCCCGACAATTATTACAGCGAAAATCTTCGTACAAAACTTATGGAAATCCCATTTGAGTTGGGACGATCCAATTCCTATAGAATTGAGTGATCAATGGAACGCCTATCGCTGTGAGCTTTTCGAGGTTCAAAACATTAAACTCGATCGACGGATTCTAATCGATAACCCCAAAACTATCCAATTACATGGGTTTTCAGATGCGTCTGAAAAGGGTTATGGGGCATGTCTGTACGTGCGTAGCATTGACCACAATTCAATGTGTGCTGTAAAATTACTTTGCAGTAAAACTCGTATAGCACCGATAAAGGTAATATCGATACCCCGCCTCGAACTGTGCGCAGCCCTATTATTGTCGCGACTGGTGTCATCGGTGTTAAACACTATCGGCATTGACTTTGATGGCGTTTATCTTTGGTCAGACTCCACCATCGCGTTGGCTTGGATTCAAACACCTCCGCACAGATTGAAAACGTTCGTGGCCAATAGAGTCAATGAAATCTAGGAAAGCACTATCAATTTTACGTGGAACCATGTTAGTACAGAAAATCCCGCAGATTACATCTCTCGCGGAATCATGCCATCAGAACTTTGTCATTTGGAAATATGGTGGAATGGTCCGCAGTTTTTGAATGCGAATCAGTTGCATTTCGAGACAAACATCTGCAATTTTGTTGTGAGGCCCACGGATGATAATTGTTTTGAATTAAAGAGTGAAGACATTTCTCTCGTCACAACCAATAAAGACTCTAAAGAAAAGGAGTTTCAGTTTATTGAACGATTTAGTTCATACGATCGATTATTACGAGCTATCGCATACTGTCTGAGATTTTATAAAAATGCATCTAGGCCTCTCGAGTCCCGTATCAACGGAGAATTATCTATCGTCGAATTAAACGCCTCTTTCATGATTATTGTAAAGTTTGTGCAAAATCAGGCATTTACGAACGAAATAAAGGACCTGAGATCAAATAGACAACTTTCGCGTAATAGTCCATGTGTTGGGCAAAATGCAGTGTTGGGCAAAACGTAATTGTCAGTGCAATTAACAATTAACGATTAATCAATTGTTAATTGTAGATTTCTGCAATTGACAATTAATCAATTGTAATTGTAAATTTCTGCAATTAACAATTAATCAATTGTTAATTGTATTTTTCACAATTAACAATTATTTAATTGTTAATTGCATTTTTCACAATTAACAATTAATTAATTGTTAATTGTTGCATTTTTCACAATTAACAATTAATTAATTGTTAATTGTTTGATCAATCATTACTAGTACAATTAACAATTAAATTAATTTGTCTAAAAACGACGGGATCGGGAAGGGGTTGGAATTGGGAGGGAAGCGAAAGGATGGTTAGGGGAGGGGGGGTGGGAAGGGGAAAAGGGAGGGGGTAGGGGGAGGGGGAGGGGGGGGGTGGTGGGAAGTGGAAAAGGGAGGGGGAGGGGGAGGGAGGGGAAGGGGAAAAGGGAGGGGGGGGGTGGAGAGGGAGGTGGAGAGGGGGAGTGGTAGGTCTCCTTCCCCCTCCCCCCCTCCCCCTCCCACTCCCCCTCCCCCTCCCCCTCCCCCTCCCCCTCCCCCTCCCCCTCCCCCTCCCCCTCCCCCTCCCCCTCCCCCTCCCCCTCCCCCTCCCCCTCCCCCCTCCCCCCTCCCCCTCCCCCTCCCCTCCCCTCCCCTCCCCTTTTCCCCTTCCCAACCCCCTCCCCACCCCACTCCCCATCCCCCATCCCCCTCCCCATCCAATTTTTTGTGGAAATTTTACATTCAATGTACATTTTTTTTACAGGCCCTTGTTTTTGAATTTTTAATTGTAAATTTAATTGCAAAAAAGTTAATTGATTGAAAATTTAATTGCAATTAATTTAATTGCAAAATACTGCAATTAAATTTAATTGCAATTAAATTTAATTGCAATTAAATTTAATTGCAATTGAATTTAATTGTAAAATCTGCAATTAAATTTAATTGCAATTAAATTTAATTGCAAAATCTGCAATTAAATTTAATTGCAATTAAATTAATTGCAATTAAATTTTCAATCAATTGATTAGTCAATTGAAAATTTAATTGATTGATGCCCAACACTGGCAAAATGTAATTGTCAGTGCAATTAACAATTAACGATTAATCAATTGTAATTGTAGATTTCTGCAATTGACAACTAATCAATTGTAATTGTAAATTTCTGCAATTAACAATTAATCAATTGTTAATTGTATTTTTCACAATTAACAATTAATTAATTGTTAATTGTTTGATCAATCATTACTAGTACAATTAACAATTAAATCTTATGAACTTTAAAAAATCAAAATCTCGAATTTTTAACACCTTTTAATTAACGGCTCTGGAAAAGCAAAATTTAAAAGGATTAATAATTTATAAGGATCGTGCACCATATTTCGTGGTAATTCAATTTAGTCAACTCATTTTTTTATATGGAAAAATGATCGAAATCGATCGAAATGAGGGAAAATTTAATTTGTCTCAAAACGACGGGATCGGGAAGGTGTTGGGAGTGGGAGGGAAGGGAAGGGATGGTTAGGGTAGGGGAGGGTAAGGGGGAAAGGGAGTGGAAGGGGAAAAGGGAGGGGGAGTTGGTGGGGGAGGGTGGTGTGGAGGGGTGGGGGAGGGGGAAGGAGACCTACCCCTACCCCTTCCCCCTCCGCCCCTCCCCATCCCCTCCCCCTCCCAACACCTTCCCGTTCCTGTCGTTTTGAGGCAAATTAACTTTTCAGCAATCAGCGTTTAAAACAAATAATCACAAAAAGTTTTATTCTTAATTGAAAATTGTTAGTTTTTTTCAATTTTTTTTGAAATTTGACATTCAATGTACATTTTTTTTACAGGCCCTTGTTTTTGAATTTTTAATTGTAAATTTAATTGCAAAAAAGTTAATTGATTGAAAATTTAATTGCAATTAATTTAATTGCAAAATCTGCAATTAAATTTAATTGCAATTAAATTTAATTGCAAAATCTGCAATTAAATTTAATTGCAATTAAATTAATTGCAATTAAATTTTCAATCAATTGATTAGTCAATTGAAAATTTAATTGATTGATGCCCAACACTGAGTCCAATTATATCGCTGAAGCCATTCATCGACTCTCACGAAGTATTACGCGTGGGAGGTAGATTACAGAATTCGGTTCTTGAATACGACGTGAAACATCAAATTCTGCTCCCTGCTCATTCACATTTTACGACTCTAGCGCTTCGACACTATCACCGACAGCATCTACATGCGGGACCACAATTGTTAGTTTCATTGGTACGACAAAGATTTTGGCCCATTAATGCAAAAGGCACAGCTCGCCAATGTGTTCGTTCATGCATTTGTTGCTTTAAGGCAAGACCGCAAGTTACACAGGAAGTCATGGGTAATCTTCCCGCTGAAAAGCTCACACCATCTCGACCGTTTACTAATACGGGCGTCGATCTTTGCGGTCCATTTTTTGTTAAAAACAAGGGACAACGAAAGTCCCCAGGCACCAAGGTCTATGTGGCAACATTTGTTTGCTTCGTGACTAAAGCTAAGTGCACACGATATGATCACTGTTCATATTTATGAACATACGCATATGTTGCTTATAAGCTTCAAATGCTCATATGTTCATACAATATATGAAAGGTGTTCACACGATATGAACATTTTGTCCCAAAGCTTCAAATTTTTAGGTGTGTTCATATGTGCTCAAATGCATTGTGTTCATATTTTTTCTGCGCGTATGAACCACTGTTCAGACGATATGAACGTTTTGTTCAAATTACAGATATGAACAATTTTTAAGAACATTTGAGCACACAACACAACAAATTACAAAACTGTCGAAAACTTTTTTTTTTGTGTTATATGCCAGGAGCTTGGAGGCAAAGACCAAACTGGTCCGTGTTTAAGTTCATGAGCAGAAAAGGTCTAGATTCGAATCGAATTATTTTACCCTGAGTGGGATTTGAACCACTGCTCATTGGATTACGAGGCAAGCACTTAGCTGACTGAGCCATCCACGCCACAAATCTAAAACCTACTAGACCCAAATAAAAACCAGAAAACATCAATTTACGTACAAATTTGACTCAAAATTTTACATTTGAACATGTTGAAAACTTAGCCCATGTTCAAATGTTACAGTGTGTTCATATCTGTGATCATACGTCCGAATTTTACAAACTGGGCTCATACGGTCCCAAAATAGTGTTCACACGGTATGAACAGGTCGTGTTCATACGTTTGCTCACGGCATGTTGAAATGTGTTCATAGGCCTTGTGTTCATACGTATGAACACAAAAATATGGTGTTCAGACGATATGAACACGTTTGGGACTCCTTTTTGCTCAAAAATATGAACAGTGATCATATCGTGTGCACTTAACTTAAGGGAATTCACTTGCAAATTTTGTCCGCCTTGTCGACCGAGTGTTTTATCGCGTGTCTAAAACGGTTTATGTTTCGGCGCGTTAAACCTTATCAAATTTGGTCAGACAACGCCACCAATTTTGTTGGCGCGCGTAATGAACTTCGGGAATGGTACAGACTTTTCAATTACCAGAACAAGTTCAAGGAAATTCAACAATTTTGCACGGTACAAGAAATTGTATGGAGGTTCATCCCCCCTCGAGCTCCTAATTTCGAAGGGCTGTGGGAGGGCTCGGTAAAGTCTCTCAAGCATCATCTAAAACGTGTCGCGTCGAATGTCTGTCTGTCTTACGAAGAATTGCACACTCTCATTGTTCAGGTGGAAGGAATATTGAATTCCAGACCCCTTTCGCCATTATCTGTCGATCCCAATGACCCATCGCCACTGACCCCAGGACACTTTTTGGCTGGTGGTCCAATAGTCGCCCCGGCGGAACCATCTCTGATTGAGATTCCCCAAAACCGATTGTCCAATTAGCAAAAAATCAGTCAAATTACAGAACCCTTTTGGAATAGATTCTCGATCGAATATATCCATTCACTCCAACAGCGTCAAAAGTGGCAAGACGAAAAACCGAATCTAGAAGTAAATGATGTCGTTCTCATAGCAGAATACAAGTTACCATCAACTAAATGAGTGATGGGAGTCGTTCTCGAGGTTGTCAAGGGACCAGACCTTAAGGCTCGAGTAGCATTAATCCGTACTAAAGCAGGCACTATTAATTATTTTATTATTTATTTTTTATTATTTTTTTACAAATTTCATCAAAATACTGATTAATATTATTTACAGTAACATATTTAAAGCTTACTCTTCAGAAACTCCAAACTATTGTTAAAATCAATATTTTCAAACTTCAAATTGAAATTGCGGCATATGTTAGATATAAGTTCGTTAAGACCATAGTTTGTACGATGCATAGCAACATGAAGAAAGTTATGTCATCTAAGTGGCCGAGAAGGAGTAAGTATAGATATATTTTCAAATATTTGAGGCGAGCTAATCAGTCCCGTCAGCAATTTGAACATAAAGGTAGTCTTTAAGCGTGCTATTTCGAAAATTTCAAAACTACCTTTGAATTTACCTTAATTTAAAAAAAAATCAATTTCGGTCATATCTATTGTTTGATCGCGGTTACATTACGTTAAATAAGAAAAATTGAGAATTTCTAATAGTTTAGAATAGCCATATATAACTAAGAATTATTGTTACTTTTATTACTTATATTTACAATTAAGTTATGCAAACGAAAAAATATTTATTTTGAATTACTTTTCAAATTGAAAGTTTGAGCCTTTAAGGATGCCGGTATGGTAAACCGTGTTCTCTCACTCTCACAAGAGTCAGTTATTATGGAGCATTCGAGCCAGCAAGACGTTATAATAAAACCTAAAGAAATTAAAGGTCGATCGTTTTATTTATTCATCGCCGACCACAAGAAAAAGTTACAGTCCACTGCTCAATCAACCATTTATCTATCGATGATCCACAAAACAACAACCATTATAAGCAATGATTTTTACCATCTAAGAAATCAGCGCCATCACCGGCAAAAAAAACATCTAGTATTAATAGTTGCGTTTTTTTAATGTTCTAGAACACAGAACATTGAAAAAACGATCCAAAGTAAGAGGGGAATTTCATCGAGTTCAATCGCAACTAGGCATGCAACATCGTTCATAAAACCTCGATATATCGAAAATCGATGTTTTTTTAAGGCGACATCTATGTCAAAAACATCGTCCTGAAAACATCGATCCCTCGATGTTTTTCCGATGTTTTGAAAAAGTTAAATTTAATAAATAAATTAGCCACCTGGCGGATGCTCTACTGGGGGTGGAGTGCACCCAAGTAGAATTAACACGGTTTTAATTCTTCTTATACGTTGAACCACCAAAAACCCGTTAGTTTTCGAGATATTCGCAAAAAACTAATTTTTTTTTAAATACCAGCATATCTTCATAACGGAGTTCTAGTAAAAGACATAAATGTAGCAAATTTTATTGTTTCCAAATTTTGTAATAGATATGACTACTGGAAAATGGTTAGTTTCGGAATAAATCGCAGAAAACGAAATCATAGTTTTTAAAAAGTCGCCGTTTTGGTTACTTCCGGTTAACGGATTTCCGCATCAGGACCAAACTTCTCTGTAAAATTTTATGGCTAGCTCTGCTATTTTTTGCGAAATCTTGTAGAAAGATGAAACCGAAAATTGATACTACAGAAAATTTAAACAAATCTTGGGCTGCTTTCAGACGAGGTTGAAACTGGTTGAAGTCAACCAAGTTACTGGGTGAAAAAACCTGCTTGTGTTCTCACGTAGTGTTTTTGAACTTTTGCACTGCAGTATATTTACACATGCTATGTCAATGTGTGCATGTGGCAAGAAAAATTTTGTGAACCCCCACCATTGAACTCTATGTGTGTATGTATTTTCAACCAAGTTCACCCGGCCTAGCCAGCAGGTGAATTCCCCGCATACACCCGATAGCGTCTGGCCCGTAAAATCGAGTGGAAACTTGGTGAAGTCAACCAGTTTCAACCTCGTCTGAACGCAGCCTTTGCGCGATATTACACACGGCAACTTTCGGGCTTACTTAAGCCGATTTTTTGGAGAAACGACTGAGGAGGGAAAAGTTGCCACTCGAAATCATGGCTTATCGACAATCTGCATACATGCAAACCGTGTGAACCGGTTTGTGAAAAGTAGTAGCCAGAAATCATTTTCGTTCTGACCGTCAGCAGGTAAAGATCTTGGGAAGTATATGAGCAGCAGCAATTTCAATGGTTTTAGTCCACACACACCCATGTAAACTTGTGTAGCATATGCAAACAGGATTGGCTTATTTAAGCCACAAATGTAAGCACATTGGCTTATTAAGCCCAAAAGTTGCCGGCTTAAATAAGCCCGAAAGTTGCCGTGTGTAATATCGCGCTTTGAGTGGCTATGTTAAATTTATCTAAAAACTAGTCCCTCTAGTCCTAAAATTAGTTTCTCTACTAATTTTATGAAGAGTAAAGCTAGAATCTGAATCGTATATCGATGCGTCCATCATACAGTTCGATGCGGTGACAGTTGGGTACGGCAACGAATCTGGAGTTAATTCATTGTTTTGCACTTCTTCTATTAGTTTATCGTCGAAACAATTACTTTCAATTTGTTCCATACTTAAATTGCTTAAATCGTAACACAACTTTTTTGCGAAATGACATTTCTGTGCGTTGCCGCATGTAAAAGTAGAAAGTCGACCTACTCTATGCGGTTGCCGTATCGGAAAACGTATTATTAGGAGAGTACTCATAGCAACCCGTTGATTTTACTCGAACTGTCAATGTGACGGACGCATGACGGACGATTCAGGTTCTACCTTAATGTTCTAACATCGTGGATAACAACATCGATACCTCGATATATCGGCCTGTTCAACATCGAGGTTAAAACTCGATATTTTTCAACGATACCTCGATGTTTTGCAAACATCGAGGTGTCGTTGACATCCCTAATCGCAACTGACTTCACGTTGGTAACATCAGTAGGCCGTTACTGTTGTTTTTTTTTTTTTTTCAAATTATGACATGAAAATAATTAATTTAAATCCGAAACTTCTGTTAAAAAGTGCGACGTTAATTAGTTTTGTTTTACGTTGCGTTTATCGAAATTGTCATACGATTTAAAAAAAACACAGCTTTGATTATATATTTATCACATATTGAATTGGCATGAAAAAAAAATCCCTATGTTTATATTTTTAACTAGTTTAGTTACGTAGTTAGTTAACCTTTAGTTTTATCTTTAGTATTTGACAAGGTTAACACAAAACTAGTTTCTCAATAACTCCATCAAATCCCAATGTCGTTTTTTCTTTTCTTCATTTAAGAAAAAAGGAAGTTTCTTTTTTTCTTCGAATAATTCTTTTTTATTTTTTATGTATTGATATTTTAGTTCTTGTTTTATTAGTTCCCCAGAGTTTCTTTTCTTTCGCTTAGAAGAAGCAGCTTCTGAATAGGAAATAGACTCCAATGATACCGCAGTTGTGGAAAATGATTGATTGTTATTCTCCGCGTTTTCTGTTAAGATATTAGGTCTATTTGTGGACAGTGGAACTGCGGAAGAAGTGTTGATGGTATGGGAACAACCAGATATTGGGCGCTTACCAAATATTTCTTCCATTTGGTCACAGAATGGATAAACCGTTGGCGCGGCGCCCGTTCTTGACTCGTTGTTCTTTTGCAGATTTATACGCGCGCAAAACACTTCATTTTGTTTTCGAGCGCCCCAAGAGTAGTCCTTGCAGTCTAGGTTGACAACAACAAATAAAAATAACATATAACATATAAGTAAATATTTCATCTTAAATGTACAAGACATTACTAAAATATTTAAAGACTTCAAATCTTCGAACACATTCTGGAAGGCAAATTTCTTTCTTCTTGGATTTTCAAATTCTTCTTTCCGGCGAGAGTAACAATCCAGCAGCACTTTAGTTTCATTATGCTGCCATACACGGCGTACACATAAAACAAAATCTTATAAAAAAGTATTTTTAATTTTATCTTATACTCACGATTCGCTATCTACCATGTTTAAATTCCAACAGAAAATTCTCAATTGAAAATGAAATGTCAGAATTATTACGTTGAAGTTAGCAGCATTTCATTAGTCCGAGATGAAAAGCTGGTGCAGGATTTTGTATGGAAAGCTTGTTCTGAACTGCTTTAGAACATTAAACGCAATTAATGATTACTTATCAACTAATGATTACTTATCAAAAAAATTATTTCCTTTATCTAATCAATTTATTTCGAATACATAGAAACATCGAAAATGTTAGTTTTAAAATTAATGATGAAATCCAAAATCTTTTTGAATTTTAAATTTTTTGACACACTCCAGATCGAACAATCTCTAATTTCTCTCCAAAGGCATTTAGATGTTTGCGGTTGCATTCAAATATACATTTGTTGCTATAAGTCCTTTTATTGGATGCACAAACTGGATCATAGATTCTGGGGCACGGACACTCTGGCAATTCTAGAGCATTGCTGTCTTTGCTCGACCCACATGAGATGGCAAAGATTGTCGCTAATAATCCAAAAACTAGATAAAAACGCATTTTAGCAATAATTTTTTTACTTTTTGTACACAAGCTTTTTTTTTACAAGAAAAATGAATTTATTTATTGGTCACCTTTATACCAGCAACTAAAGTTGTGCACAATTTTAATCGTATATATATATTATAATAGATAAACAGAATTACTGAATTGATAACAGGTTATCTGTACATCGATAAGATCAAATTCCTATAATTTTAGTTACAATAAACAATAATGTAACAACCTATTGTTTTTTAAAGTCTGCGTGCAGTGATGATTTCCCACTAAAATACAAAAATACCGTTATTTTTTCCAATAAAAACATTTTTTATTATTTTTACTAGGTCTTATAATCTAACAAAACACAAAAAAAAATTCAAAAGTTAACAGGAAAATACGAAAAAAAAAACAAAAACTTCAAAAACCTCGAAAAATGAACAAGCAAAAGTCTGCGTGCAGCACCTAATTTTTTTAATTCATAAGTGCAGATTATATTTTAATATGAAGTAGGATATCCTTTTCGTGTTAGAACTTCCTTGAGTCTCCTATTCATGGAAAGCACTAATCGGGAAGTGAATTCAGGGGTGATTTTGCCCCATTCTTCTAAAAGAACGTCCTTTAACATTTCTTTTGACGTTATGGTGTGGGTCCGAATTTTTCGTTCCAGTAAATCCCATAGATGCTCTATGGGATTTAAATCTGCAGATCGTGGGGGTGTTTTCAATTGCTTGGGCGTATTATATAGTAGGCCACAGCTTAACTATTTCGGCCGTATGTTTCGGATCGTTGTCCTGCTGGAAATAAAAGTTGTTGGATAACCCCAGTTTTTCGGCACTGTGTTTCAAATTATTTTTCAAAATATTTAAATAGTCATATTTATTCATAATTGACTATATAAATTGCAAATTGCCGACCCCATTGTCAGCCATACACCCCCACACCATCACTCCACCACCACCATGTTTTACGGTGGGAAACAAATTTTGCTTCTCTAAGGCTGTACCGCCAAACAGCCAAACCAGCTTTCGTCCTTTTATCCCAAAAATGCAGAATTTACTTTCATCTGAAAAAATCACATTTTTCCAAAACTGTTCTGGCTTATTAATGTACTCATTTGCAAATTCCATACGTTTCCTTCTATTTACTGGGGAAATAAATGGCTTCTTTCGTGCAACACGGGCATTGTACCCAGCCTTTCTTAGAATTCTGCGGACTGTATCATGCGAGATTTTTTTATTTACTTGCACATATAAATCGTTGGCAATTTTTGAAGCAGGTAATCGTGGATTAGTTTGTGCTGTTTTGCAAATAAAATGCCTTTCGCGCTCTGTTAATTTTGAAGGACGACCTGACCGGGGTTTTGATGTGAAGATTCTGCTTGTTTGAAAATTTGTGATGACACGTTGAATGGAGGAACGTTGTCTTCCTACTGTCTCTCCAATTTTCCGATGGGTTTTCCCTTCCATAATTTAATAATAATTTTTCGTTCTGCTACACTAATTTCAGTTCTATTTGTCTTGGCCATTATAGTTTATATATGAATATGCTCCTTGGATCTAATAATATACAAACCAAATTCAAAACCTTCTTTCCCAATGCTTGTGCAACAACAACCAGTGCAATAATGACAATACACTCAGCAACTCGTAATTCGGGGAATCCCCCAAACATATTCACTGCTGCACGCAGACTTTTGCTTGTTCATTTTTCGAGATTTTTGAAATTTTTGTTTTTTTTTCGTATTTTTCTGTTAACTTTTGAATTTTTTTTGTATTTTGTTAGATTATAAGACCTAGTAAAAATAATAAAAAATGTTTTTATTGGAAAAAATAACGGTATTTTTGTATTTTAGTGGGAAATATTATATAAATCATCACTGCACGCAGACTTTTTCTTGCTAGTGTATGAACGTCAT
This sequence comes from Chrysopilus asiliformis, assembly GCA_964034945.1. Taxonomy (NCBI): domain Eukaryota; kingdom Metazoa; phylum Arthropoda; class Insecta; order Diptera; family Rhagionidae; genus Chrysopilus; species Chrysopilus asiliformis. The sequence continues at coordinate 58,926,848 of OZ035960.1, forward strand.
AAGTGCAGAGAAGCATGTTTCGAGGAAAACTTCTCATAATAGTTGTTTTGTATCAATATAAGTACATTTATAAATGTCTTGTTTCCTTACGTGACTAAAAAAGTTTTAAAGTTAGAAATTGTTCCTAAAATATTTGTGCTGATGCCGACAAAAATTTGAACTCTTCAACTTTGGGTTGGAATGATTCCCATAAACTTTCTGACACCTTCAAAAATACCGTTATTTTTTCCAATAAAAACATTTTTTATTATTTTTACTAGGTCTTATAATCTAACAAAACACAAAAAAAAATTCAAAAGTTAACAGGAAAATACGAAAAAAAAAAACAAAAACTTCAAAAACCTCGAAAAATGAACAAGCAAAAGTCTGCGTGCAGCACCTAATTTTTTTAATTCATAAGTGCAGATTATATTTTAATATGAAGTAGGATATCCTTTTCGTGTTAGAACTTCCTTGAGTCTCCTATTCATGGAAAGCACTAATCGGGAAGTGAATTCAGGGGTGATTTTGCCCCATTCTTCTAAAAGAACGTCCTTTAACATTTCTTTTGACGTTATGGTGTGGGTCCGAATTTTTCGTTCCAGTAAATCCCATAGATGCTCTATGGGATTTAAATCTGGAGATCGTGGGGGTGTTTTCAATTGCTTGGGCGTATTATATAGTAGGCCACAGCTTAACTATTTCGGCCGTATGTTTCGGATCGTTGTCCTGCTGGAAATAAAAGTTGTTGGATAACCCCAGTTTTTCGGCACTGTGTTTCAAATTATTTTTCAAAATATTTAAATAGTCATATTTATTCATAATTGACTATATAAATTGCAAATTGCCGACCCCATTGTCAGCCATACACCCCCACACCATCACTCCACCACCACCATGTTTTACGGTGGGAAACAAATTTTGCTTCTCTAAGGCTGTACCGCCAAACAGCCAAACCAGCTTTCGTCCTTTTATCCCAAAAATGCAGAATTTACTTTCATCTGAAAAAATCACATTTTTCCAAAACTGTTCTGGCTTATTAATGTACTCATTTGCAAATTCCATACGTTTCCTTCTATTTACTGGGGAAATAAATGGCTTCTTTCGTGCAACACGGGCATTGTACCCAGCCTTTCTTAGAATTCTGCGGACTGTATCATGCGAGATTTTTTTATTTACGTGCACATATAAATCGTTGGCAATTTTTGAAGCAGGTAATCGTGGATTAGTTTGTGCTGTTTTGCAAATAAAATGCCTTTCGCGCTCTGTTAATTTTGAAGGACGACCTGACCGGGGTTTTGATGTGAAGATTCTGCTTGTTTGAAAATTTGTGATGACACGTTGAATGGAGGAACGTTGTCTTCCTACTGTCTCTCCAATTTTCCGATGGGTTTTCCCTTCCATAATTTAATAATAATTTTTCGTTCTGCTACACTAATTTCAGTTCTATTTGTCTTGGCCATTATAGTTTATATATGAATATGCTCCTTGGATCTAATAATATACAAACCAAATTCAAAACCTTCTTTCCCAATGCTTGTGCAACAACAACCAGTGCAATAATGACAATACACTCAGCAACAACTCGTAATTCGGGGAATCCCCCAAACATATTCACTGCTGCACGCAGACTTTTGCTTGTTCATTTTTCGAGATTTTTGAAATTTTTGTTTTTTTTTCGTATTTTTCTGTTAACTTTTGAATTTTTTTTGTATTTTGTTAGATTATAAGACCTAGTAAAAATAATAAAAAATGTTTTTATTGGAAAAAATAACGGTATTTTTGTATTTTAGTGGGAAATATTATATAAATCATCACTGCACGCAGACTTTTTCTTGCTAGTGTATGAACGTCATAAGTGCAGAGAAGCATGTTTCGAGGAAAACTTCTCATAATAGTTGTTTTGTATCAATATAAGTACATTTATAAATGTCTTGTTTCCTTACGTGACTAAAAAAGTTTTAAAGTTAGAAATTGTTCCTAAAATATTTGTGCTGATGCCGACAAAAATTTGAACTCTTCAACTTTGGGTTGGAATGATTCCCATAAACTTTCTGACACCTTCACTAAAAAGTTTGAGGAGTTCGACAGGAAATCTTCCCGGAAAATTAAAGAATCATTCTGATTTTTCAGTATTCCTATACATTGTCAGACCTATTACAAGTATTTTGCAAAGTAATCTGATATATAGGATATATTACCGAAATTTGAACTACTAGAAAATATAGGAATGACTCCAAATACAACTTTTCTCCGTGTTAAAATTTACATTTTAAGAATAGGTTTAAAAGCCTATATTTTGATATATCGATACCTTAGATCAGGGGTGGACATTAATTCGATCACGATTGATCGGTGGACCGCCAAGACAGTCTTGTTTTAAACGGGGTTTTAAAAGAGTAAGACCGTGTCTCCACTTGGGATTTTTCATCGCAGAGATTTTTGATTGACCAATCAGAGCTCAAGTTGACGGCGATAAAAAATCCCAGAGATAAATTTCATGAAATCTTGCAATTGCAAAATTTCATGGAATTTCCTGATTCAAGATGGCGGAATCTAAATTCTCCCGACAAGTAGTTGGGAAATTAACTAATTTTTACAAACAATACGATACAAAAGGCTTTGGAAGAGAATATTTAACATTAAGGTTTTTCTTTTCGCCTGCTTTTCTTTGTTTCTAATATTTTGCAATAACTGTGACGAGTTGTTTTAACTTTAAAGGCATGCGAAAAAATGAAATTCCATGAAATATCTCTGCCCAGGTGTCAAAAAAATCTTATTGCGGTGAGATATTTCTTGGGATAAAAAATTGTTAATCAAGACGCGGTGTAAGTTTTTTCTATTTTAGTTATGTAGATAAGTACATATTCCATATTTATTATTAAGTTATAATAAATATTGTAGACTTTTTTTAGCTCACCATACCTACGCCACTGGGTGGACCGCAACACCTTGAAAAAGTTAGAAGTATCCGAAACCTGCGAGATATAAGAAGCCACGAACTCGGGAAAGTTACACACACATATATACTTACAAGTAGTCGGAAGGGGTGTTTTGAATTTCGTTAATATTTTGAGAACGGTACGAGATAATTATTTACAGTAAAAGGCAAAAATGCAGAAAACTCAATGATCTATCATCTATATATTTAAAAGGCAAAGCGATTTTGTATGGATTTCTTTCGACAGAGCTCCTGCAGTTCCTATTGAACCGATTTTGATGATTCTTTTTTTAAATGAAAGCTCTATAGCTGTAGATATGTCCGTTTTACTTTTTTTTCAATTTTTAATAATACTTTATTAGTGATTTGCCTTTCAAAATTATCAATATGCCGCTAACTAAGTCTTCAATGTTAACACGGCATTCCATACTGTCTGATCAGCGCAGTGAGTTAGAAGTTGGACTACCATGCGCCAGCACCGGGTTCAATTCTCATCGGTGACAAAATTCTTTTTTTTTCAAATTTTTTTTTTGATTTTTTTACTTTTATTAATATTTTATTACTTAATTTATCTTTAAGTTTACATTTTTACTCCTGAATAAGTGTTAGACTACAATGCGCCAGATGTGCGAGTTCGATTCCGAGTGGTGACAAAATGTTTTTTTTTTAATTTTTTTTTTACCTTAAATTATTTATTTTATTTATATTATACTTCTTTAGGCGCGCTGGGCGATTTTTGATGGGTAAAATCTTATGAGTTCGCGTCACCGACATGCTAATTTAACAGCTTAAAAATGCTGATTTGTTTTAATTTGATTTTTTTATACATACAGCAAAATAAAATGAGACAGAAAATTTCTGTACAGCACGTGGCATTCTTATACAGAAAGAATTAAATATCTCTAGCTATTTGTTGTATAAGAAAATCATGTGCTGCTCAGGAATTCAAACCTTAATATGCATATTGACTTTTATTTGAAATTTACTGCTTATTAGCATATATTTTCAAAATTTCAGGTTGAAAAATATATAGGTATAAATACACGACAAAATTACCTTACATATATTATTGTTTTCTCTTCTGTTGGCAGTCCCCAATGACTCCCTGTTTTTTATTACTTAATTTATCTTTAAAATTTATATTCTTACTACTGAATAAGTGTAAACTACATCGCGCCAGGTACGGGTTCAATTCTGAGCGGTGGCAAAATATTTTTATTTTATTTTATTTTTTTTGTTGAAATTGAGTTTTTTAAACATAAAATTAAAAATATCTGTTACGCATCGTCTTTTATTGGAAAAAGTGAAAACGATCTTCTCTATATATAAAATCGTTTAATCTGACGCCCAGCCCAAACCCCTGAAGATAGAGACTTGAAACTTTCAGAATATGTCCCAACTATCGCGTAGGCCATCCCTAAGACGAGATTTTTCGAAATTTTAGCGCTAAGGGGGTGAACAGGGGGTAAATAGGAGGCTGAAAGGTAACACTCGGGAATTTTTAGGGTCGCTGATCACGCATCCGGTGTTAGATTTTCAAAATTCAAAACGGAAGGTCCTGTAAGGATAATGCAAATGCAAGAAATAATTTTAAGAAAATAAACGTGTTCCGGGAAAAAATGTCATTAGGGGGTTTTCGGGGTCGCTGATCACGAATCTATATAATTAAAAGGCAAAGCGATTTTGTATGTATTTCTTTCGACACAGCTCCAGCCTAAAATCGATTTTGATTATTCTTTTTTTAAATGAAAGCTCTATCTGTAGATGTGTCCACTTTACTTTTTTCCCATCTATATAATAAAAACTGTAAGGGGGACAATTTTTGTAATTTTGGATTTTCTCAAAAATATTGACATACATTGATGTATTTGGTCGTATAATACTGATGCCAAAAATTACATTTTTATACCCGTATGGTGAAACCAAAGGGTATATTAACTTTGACTTACTGTTTGTAACGCCAAGACCCCGTCATCACACATAAAAATGTATTACACCAGTGTGTTTAGAATGATAAACAAAATTGAATTTGGCATGTCCGTCTGTGGCGCAGATTGCGGACGCACGGATTGAGCTAGAGACTTGAAATTTTGCGCAGGTCCGTTTTTCGTAAAATGCAAGGTTAAGTTCGTTAATGGGCAAAAATGGACTATTAGGAGGGTACCCTCCCATACGAACAAAAACGATTTTTGCGAATATCTCAAAAATGGTGCATCTTATCAAAAAAGTCCAAGAACAAAAGTTATTTAGGATATAATTCTACATAAAACTCCCATACATCATAATCAATAAATTTTAAAAAATCTTATTGAAAAGTTTGACTTCAAACTGGAATTTTAATACAACTGTTCGAATTTTGATAGGAATATCACTATACGAGTTTCTAATAATTGCCAGACTGGCAATTATAGGTTTTGTTATGCTTAAAATTTATGTTTGTCCGTCTGTCTGTATGTTGGTCGGTATTTCTGTCTGTTTGACTGAATGTTTGTTCCGGCATCACGCAAAAGCGGCGCGGCCGATTTTGATCAAACTTTGCACACAGGTACAGTTATTGACAGAATAAAGGATATGATTATTTTTGATGTCAATCCCCGTTTCTTCTGATATCTCTTACTCAAGGGTGTCGGATCCAATTTAATAGCAACCCCTTTCCCTCTCTTGAAACCTCTTTATGCGCTTAAGGGTTTCGGATCCGGTTTTCACCATGAAAGAGGTCAGCCCGCAGGAAAAATTTTTGCTCATTAATATCTACCCCTCCTTTTTATGTATGTATAGCTAACGATGGTATCTTTTTTCGGGAAAAAACAGTATATTTCACCTAAAAATTTACAAAAGCAGTAAATCGATTTGAAAAAACAGTATTTTTCGCAGTATAAATTTTATTCAATGAAAATTTGTGTCTTTGCTCTTAATTTCGACATTTTTATTCTTTTATATTAACAATGGAAAGCAAAATCAAAGTAACGCGTTCTGAAGAAGGATGAATAATGACAAGACAGTAATCGATGGGGAAAGGAAGAAGCGAATCTATATGACATGTTGCCATCGCTGTTCGTCGTTTGAATGTATTTACACTTGCCATGTGTTGCCACTGTTTTGTGTTGTCACTGACGTTTTGCATTGCTATTAATAAATTTGAATTTCGAAACGTTAAAGAATTAAAGTTTTCTGAGTATTTAAATACAGTATTTTGGGGAAAAAAGCAGTATTGGAGTCTGGAGGGATTTGGTGCTTCAATGTATGACATGAATTAAATCAATGTATCATTTCCCACAATATTGTCTTTCCCCGTGTGGATAACCACCTTTTACCGTTATTGAATATATTGTAAGTAAACAGTACGATTTTGTAATACACCGTTGGGTCACAAAGAAAAATGTCTCTAAAAAAATTTCCCTTTTTTGGGTTAACTATATGCATTTGACTCGAGGCCGAAGGCCGAGTAAAGAGGAAGGCGAGAGCTGAAATATATTTAAATAATTTTACGTAACATCTCCATACATCAAATTCCAACAATTCAAGCGTGAGGGGCGAGGCCGAAGACCGACCTGCGGAAGGGGGATGAACCGCGAAGCTGTTCGGAGCGCAGCCCCTAGTATTTATTATACAACATACTTGTAAGAAATAGTTTTTGTCAAAAAAGTAAAAAACCAAAAAAACAAATTTTAAAAATGTCACTGTTTTGGTAATTTCCGGCGAGAATATTTTTTTTAAAATACGATATGTTAAGGCTACTTAATAAACTGACACCTGAAGAACATTTTCCTCTCAAATAAATCGTTTGGAAAACTTCAAATATAATTATTATTGCACAGGTCATGAAAAACACCGAACGCAATCCCCCATAATTAAGTGCAAGTGCATTTCTTTACGAATGGCCACAAATGCATATAATTTCTTTTTAATTTGCAACCCGTAAACTAATTTCACTAAATATCACTTTGTTCACTAGACTTTACCAGCTATTTATTGCCAATTCCCCTAAATTTTATATTTTGTGAACTGACAAAAATTAATCTAGCCATTTTATATTGAACTCACGGCACAATTTTACTTTACTGGAATCCGAGGGATTGTCAAAAACGCACTTTCACTAGAACGATTTGTGGTCACAAACCTCATAAAAGTGGTTTGAAATGACTGCTGACGCTGTTTTAATTACAAAATTTCATTTTAAAATTTTCATATAACCTCACTTTTCTGACGAAAAAAAACTTTAGCTACAAACCAATTTTACTGGAAATTGGAGCGGAAAAACTTTTCAGCCTCACCCCGCTTTTTCCCACCCCACCCCACTTCAGAGGCCATTTTAAACCACTTTTATGAGGTCTGTGACCCCAAATTGTCTAATTTGGGGTCCTCGGATCCTCGCAATTCGTCGCATTCCGGTAAAGTAAAATTATTCCGAACTCACTTTGTCGGCCAAGAAAAACACAGTAAAATCACGGAAAACAGTAGTTTATCACTAATATCTAATAATAAATACGAGTTTGTTAAGCCACGAAATTCTTGCACTTATTTTTGGGCGAAAATATATTATAATTTACCTAAAACGCGATATAAAATTAAAGTTGCGATTTCCTCCCGACGAAACAAAGCATAATAGCACGAACAATGACAAGTGACTAAATCACCGACTACTTACTCATACATGTCCGATTTACTTTCGGGGCTTTCTTACCAATACTCTCGCAGGTTTCGAAGTATCCCATACCCTGGAAAAGTCTGCCCACCCCTGCCTTAGATATATCAAAAGATAGGTTTTTAGAGCTATTCTTGAAATGTAAATTTTTAAAGTTAATTAGACTATATTTTTGTTCCTTTTAAACGATACGAAAACACAAGCAAGAGAAAATTGTCGAATTTTCCGGAATTTCCGCTACGATCTTTTTTTTTTTGATTTCTTAAGAAAATTGCTTGCATTTCATCCTAGGTGAAGCCTATTCCTTCCTGTGGTACAAAGAACGATGCACAAAAATGCCCCTTGACAAAGATTATACTATAAGATGCTCTACTCACAAGATCGAAATGGTACCAAAAATTTTCGAGTTTGATTTAGATTTGGAGCTTTCGTTATGAGTCTCGGGATTGAAAGCTTTAAACATTTTATATGATTTGTTTGCATGTGTAGTTGTTTCAAAGTTCTTCTTAAGCTCGATCCAGACTACACGATGTACGGGGTACGAGATACGAGGTTTTTGGTTTCCTCGTACATGGAACTGCATCCACACTGCACAGGGTTTTGCTCATTCGTGTACGCGGTTACCACGTACGAGGATAATCAAACAGCTTCTGATTTTACTCACTAGGTGAAAACATGTGCAAATTTCCCATCCAAACACTCGATGTTCGGGGTACGTGCCAACCTCGTACCCCGTACATCGTGTAGTCTGGATCGAGCTTTACTCAGTCATTCTGTTTTGTTTTTTCTTTTTCCGCTGTCGGAAGATTGCATGTATTGGTTGGTGTATGAAAATGTGGCTAGGTTTTACATGTGTTCTGTTTTGTTGGTAATTTACGCATAGGAAAGAAAGAAAAACCGCGTCCACGAGTATATCGGTTATCTTTACTCCAACGTAGGTACACGTAAAAATCCCTAGGTTTCCTAACTAGTTAAACTATGATGTTTATCTGACTTAAAATAGTCGTTACATGGATAGACTATTCGACTATTCGCTGTGTTGTTGTGCTTATGCATAGAAGGTTTCAGGAGGAAAATTTCATTGACTGCTCAAATTTGATTGAAGCCGCATTTTTGTTTTTTCAGCTCTTGTATTTTGATAGTTGTGTAAAATTTCAATTTAAGCAATTTTGCAATATAAAGTTGTTTGATGGAACATACCATTTATGAAACATAATGATACATTTGTTCAAAGCCAACTGTGGGATACTCCATATGGGTCAGCTAACAATTTTTATTTGAAAAAAAAAAAAAAACTGTATGGGGGAGGGTATTAGTTGAGATTCTACTGTATTTTTATGTATGAAAAGTTAATGTAAAATTACATTGTAAGCAATTTTGTAGTATAAAGTTTTTCGATCGGACGTACCGTTTGTGAGAAAATCACTAAAAACTTTTCAACTTGTATGGGGGTGGAGGGGGGGGGGGGGGGAAGAAGTGGTCCGATTTTGCCGGTTAACGAACGATTTTGCCGGTGTCCTTACTTTTTACGAAAAAATCATTTATACCAAATTTCAAGTCTCCAGTTCAATTCTTTCGAGAGTTATCGTGTCCATATTACATATGAGATATAAAATTGCTAGTCTAAGGAAATGATCAAATCAAAAATAAATTAATAAACGTTCCATCAATAAACATCTTTCCTCTAAACAAAATAATTAGAATCCGAAAAGGAAGATTTTTTTAAAATCTCAACGAATCTAATACGCCTGCTTAAAGTGAAAAAATGGTACAATACAGAATTTAAAAAAAACAACAAAAATTTACAGGCGACGAAACATGTCATTGAACTTTGTACCTCGCATATTGGCTATCAAACAGAATGAATGAATCAGACACAACACACATGCGAAAACAAAATTTTTAAAGCTTTTAAACCCAAGGCTCACAAATCTAATCACACTTTAGAGATTGTATTCTAGATGGCGATACAATCTCGAAAATTTTTGGTACCATTTCGATCTTGTGCGTAGAGCATCTTAGAGTATAATCTTTGCCCTTGACTAACTTTTGGGTTTCACATTCATTGTACCTGCATTAGAAAGGTAATTTGCTCTAGTTTCATGGACACATCTTTTTTGGCGGGGAACTACAGGGGCATGCTCAGCTGTCATCTTAGACTCAGATGCATTACCTTTCCAATGCGAGTACAACGGAAATGAAACCCCAACTGGTTCAAAAGTCAACCCGGGGCAAAAGGTCGTACATATGTATATGAAAATAAAAAGAAATCACTTAAGCTTTTCACAAAATTTTTTTTAAAAATAGATTTTGCAATAAAACTTTCTAGGGGAGAGAAAAGTTTCAGAAAATTCCATGGAAAACCTTTTTGCAAGCCTGTTTTTTTTCCTGAATTTCTTTCCGTTGTGTGAAACGGCAAAGACCGTTATGTACCTTCAGCTCAGGGAACAAAGACAAAATAAATAAAAGCTTTTAAAAAAATGCGAATAATTCGACCGCACCGAATTATAAAATTCTAAAAGTTTTAAGGATTCTGAAGGTCCTGGTTTTGGTATTCATGTATCGATATATATCCTCGGATTTCTTCAAACCTACTTAGGCGATTTTCGTGCAACTTTTTGCGCTTTACTCGAAATCTATCGAAATTGGCGATGAAAAATTAATTTAAAGGTCTTGTAAGGATTATTGTAGTTTTTGACGAAACATTTTTGGACATGGAATTCTCGATTTCAAAACTTTGGGATGTCAATTTTTCACAGAAGAAAAACGAAAAAAGATATCATTATCATTGCAGGGTCATGCGTATCGAATTTAAAAATTTCGGTGTAGAATTGCTGCTCAGCGACCCCAAAAATAGAAAAATTAGGCTCTAGGCGGTTCTTCCTGACTTTTTTAGGGTAACATTTTTCCCAAAGTTACGATGATACTTTTCCTATATAACCATTTTCTTAAAAAAAATTGTTTAAAAAACCCCCCAAAAGGGTGGCAAAGAACAAAAAAATTCGTTTATTAATAACGAACAACTTTTCCTAAGACACCAAAGAGGTCATATTGCAAATGAAAGTTTTATTGTTGCCGTTTTTGGCCGCTATTTTCAAGCTTTGAGTACCGTAATCTCACAAACTAGAGGTGATAGAGAAAAACTTTATTTCGGATTCGTGCTCGGCGACCACTAGTTAGTCTAAAAAAGTCAACAGGTCGCCAGTCTAATTTTGTATTTTATTTTCTGATTTTAATACCAAAATCAATAAATCAAGTTTTATTTTCTAACCAGATTCAGGAGAATCCTAAAATGAACTTTTGAAAGAATTCAAGTAAGCAATCAACGAATCCTATTATACTAAAGGCGCTTATTTCAAATTGTTTTTCTTAAATAAGTCGACCCCGCTCCCACTTCTCCCCTAACCTACAAGCTTATTTTAAAAATAATAAAAATTGCGGCACATAGGATTCGAACCAGGGACCAATAGCTTGCACCCCAACAGACATAGCGATTGAGCCACTCACAATTCTGGCATTAGTTGTTTAATTGTATTATAGGTGCAACAAATTAAGCAAACTTTGATCAAAATTATGAATTCAAAAATGTGTTTGACGTATTTATAAATTCAAAAAAAAATTAGGTTTGACGGATAAATCAACAAAGTTTTTTAAACGTATTTTCGTCACCAAATTTTTGAGTGACTAAGTGCCGTTTGCACCAACAAAACTTAGCAACTTATGTACAACTTAAAAAATTTAAGTCGAAGAATTTCTACGGTTTAAGTAGGCTAACCACAACTTGATTTTTTAAGAATAATACGCGCAAACGGGCCTGAATAGTGTAGCGTGGAAGTGATTAGCTCCGAGTAAATGTTTCTGTTGGTTCAACTCCTTATGTGAATTTTTTTTTTTTTGTAAAATTTTTGATTTTATTGTTTAAATGTTATTCATATATTACCTATAAACCTTATAGGTTTTAAGGCTTGTGTTCAAAATTTGAGAAGTACTCAACCGATTTGGACGAACTTTTTAAGGGCAGGCCAACTGCAACACGGGGAAAGCTATGGCCTAATTGCAGATTTTTCAGTCCCATGACAAAATTTGTTTGTTTAACCCTAATCAGCTCAGGCTAATTTTGTCCTTAATCCACGCAGGCGGTGTCTGAAAGACACCATGCCGGAAAAATAGAATAATTTAATAAAAAAAATTTTTTTTGAGTTTGCATTTTTTAATTCAGTTAATAATATTTATTTATTTGTATATACATTATTCGTACTTTTTATAATTGTAGCATAAAATTGATTTTTAAGAATTTTCGTTACAAACATTTTTCTTGGATTTGCACTTATCTGCTTCAAAGCGCGACCTTAGAAATGGGGACACAGGAAGCAACGTTTTCTCTTTTGGGAAGTGCTACAGTTATTATCGCCTACTACAGTCCGATATTTTGCGAAATAGAAGCAAAGTGATACCAAAATAACCTTTCTTTGCTGGTAAAACCGTTACGGTGTCTTTGAGACACCGCCTGCGTGGATTAAGGGTAAATTTCATAAAAGCGAAATATTATTGTTGTAGTAAAAAAAAATAATTTTTTTTTTCGTTTTTAAATAGTATTGGCTTAAAAAAACAAAGTCAAGGAGCATGAATGCAACAACTTTTTTAACATTCGTAACAATCACTCTCAAAACTGCATCGGTGTCTCAAAGACACCGCGAATGCGGATTAGGGTTAAATGATTTTTAGAGGTTTTTCTTTGTGGTAAATTTGATTTTTGTGAAGCTTTATCGAGTTTTGAATATATTCATATATTAATTTTTTTTGTTAAACATCAAATGAACGCTGAAAATAATCTGAAATGATCCAATACAGGAAAACCTGTTTTAGCCAGACTCGCACCCCAAGCAGCACAATAGGGCGAATCGTGGGCGCTTCGTCTGCAAATTCGTACCTATTGGGCGAAATGTTGGACGAGGCGCCCACCATTCGTCCACTTAAGTGGACGAATATTCGACATTGGGGAACGATTTGAAGCCCAATAGGGCGACGCAAAAGCTTTATAGCTTTCTGCGACAGCCCGCTCTCAATATCTCGCTCTGGCACTGAAACAAACATCTCAGAACGATAAAGCAATCTGAAAGAATGAGAAGATGTATGCGTACGGCTGAAATGAATATGGAACGAATTTAATGGCGAAAATTATTTTAGAATTTTTGTAAATGGACAATTGTAATGGATTTTTCATCATGTTATATGCTGCCATTTTAGTTGCAACTAATTTTTTTTTTGACAAAGTTATATCTAAAACGCTTTAAATTGAAATAGGCCATCTAAATATTTTGTTTTCAACAAAAAAATTCTTTAATTTAATTTTTCGTCAAAATTTTTTTTCCACTAATTCAATAAAATTTTGATGCCAATAAAATTGTGCTGCTTCAAAATTGTCTCCCATCTATTTTTTATGCGATTTCCTCCAGTGATTAGCTTAAAATAAGAAGTTTAATTTTCGAAGGGAAATTATTTGAATCAACATCAATGTGGAATATGGCGGATGGAAACATGTGCGCCCTCAAAGACGCGTCAGCTCATTTTCGCGCCCTATTAGACGTTAAGTTCTAATGGGAGGGGGTGAATACCTTCAAATACGCCTAAAAGGGCGTCTAGTGGAATTCAAGTCTGTTAGGGCGCCGAAATATTTTTTCAGAGATAATAAAAAATGTCACCTGTTTTAGTGAGACAAAAGAACTTGAGACAAAGTGAGACAAAGCACAAAATTACTCTCTTAATAAGCCCCATATCCAGGCTTCCTCTCTAATCAGAGGACAAACTTCTCGCACTTGGTTTTCTGTCTTGCTCTAATACGCCCAATAGGGATATTTCGATGGAAATGTCGTCCTATAAGACATTATAGTTTTTTCGTGCTTTAGAAGTGGCGTCTTAATAGACCGAATAGGGTCAAAAGAAGACGTAAGGTCTATTAAAGCCAATATTGGTCATGGCAATAAAAACGAGATGTCCTCCTTAAGCCCTATTGGGCGATACTTCGATGAAGGCCTAAATTTAAGTCGTTCGGTCCTCCTCTCGCCCAGCAGATATGTCCTATAAGAAAATACGTCTTTAAGGGATTTTAATAGGGCGTAAATTGGACTTCTCGACTAAGAATAAGGCGTGGAGTCTTTCAACAGGGCGATATTACGGTGCTACTTGGGACAGAACCAAGAAATTTGTCCGGCTGAGACAGATTTCCGGCTTATACAGGTTGGACTAAAAAACACGGGTTTTTATTTTGTTTTACGATAATGTAACTATATACAAAACTATGCGATGAAACCTCGTAGTGTAAACTTTTGAATTTGTGCATTACTTTTGAGCCTAAAAATGTCCCAGTTCTTGAACAATGATCCGGTTTATAAAAAAATATGTTTCTTCGACATACATGTGACAATAAAAAGTAGGAAGATTTCGAATTGATTTCAATTAGAGACGAGAGATGAAAAATACTCCCAATAAAACTGTTGTCTGACATTTTTATGAAAGAAATTTTTCCTCTAAACTATGTCTCCCTTCTCCTTGCTGAAACAAGATCTACTTGAAGCGTCTTTTTATACCCGTATGGTGAAACCAAAGGGTATATTAACTTTGCCTTACCGTTTGTAACGCCAAGATCTCGTCTTCGCACACAAAAATGAATTACACCAGTGTGTTTAGAATGATGAAAAAAGTTGAATTTAGCATGTCCGTCCGTCCGTCCGTCTGTCTGTCTGTCTGTCCGTCTGTCTGTCTGTCCGTCTGTGGCGCGGATTGCGGGCGCACGGATTGAGCTAGAGACTTGAAATTTTGCGCAGATTCGTTTTTCGTAAAATGTGAGGCTAAGTTCGTTAGTGGGCAAAAATGGACCATTAGGGGGGGTACCCCCCATACGAACGAAAACGTTTTTTTGTAAATATCGCAAAAACGGTGCATCTCATCAAAAAAGTCCAAGAACAAAAGTTATTTAGGATATGATTCTACATAAAACTCCCATACATCAAAATCCGATTGGAATAAATTTTAAAAAATCTTATTGGAAAGTTTGACTTCAAAGTGGAATTTTGGTATAACTGTTCGAATTTTGATACGAATATCACCATACGGGTCTCCAATGATTGCCAGATTGGCAATTATAGCTTTTGTTATGTTTATAACATAAGTTAATAACTTTGTGCAAGATTTTATGCATTTTCAAAACTTGCGGATATGGTTTTTATCATAAACTATTGCTGAGGAAGGGTTATTCTGGAGCTTGGAAACGAACAAAATCATTATACCCGTATGGTGAAACCAAAGGGTATATTAACTTTGCTTTACCGTTTGTAACGCCAAGACCCCGTCATCACACACAAAAATGAATTACACCACTTGATTTTTCTGTTAAAATGTTGATAGAACTCCAATTAGAATTCAAACTATAGATTTATTTTGGTCTTTAGAACCTTTTTGGTTCAAAGTATTTTTCAAAAAATCCTAAAATCTTTTTTATTTGTATGGGGGAGGGGAGAGCAAATATTCCGATTTACCCACTGACTAGGGCAAATCAAATTTTTATGTCATGCTAAACACACTACTGTAACTAATTTTTTGATCGGGCGATTTGTTCTATGCTTTAGAAATGGTATACTAACTCTAAAAACATTTTTATATAGAAAAAAGTTTCCGGCTTATACAAAAAAAATTATGTCCGGGTTCGCGTTAAGCAGGTTCCGGCTTATCCAGATTCATGGAAAACCACTTCAAAATCACGGGACTTGAAAACTATTCGGCTTAGGTAGGTTTCCGGCTTATACAGGGCCCGGCTTATACAGGTTTAACTGTATCTAAAAAATCTAAGGAATGGTCCATTCGATGTGAAAAATAATAAATTTGATTTCATAATTTTACTCAAATAAACTTACATAAGTTTTAATGAATTGAAGTTTTTCATTAAAACTTATGTAAATAACTTAGTTTTTCAATACTCTGCCGTTGTTGGAAATTTAACTTTAATGATTAATTATAAGCGGAAAATTTTGACAAAGCTATTATTATATTGTATTTTCCCATTCGACCTGCGTTTTCCATGACCATCAACAAATCTCAAGGCCAGACATTTGACAAAGTGGGGATTGTGTTGTACGAGCCCGTTTTCTCCCACGGGCAAATATACGTTGTCCTCTCAGGTAATTTATTTGTGTCAATAGCTAGAATTTTGTTGTTTTTAATTTCAACTTTTCTTATGTCTAAAAAGGTCTTGAAAATTGAAATAAAATATAGAAATGCTTTTCCCAGGTAGATTTACTAATCATGCCAATCGCGAATATCTAAATATGTGTGAATGTGTATAAATATGTGTGAATGTGTATAAAAATGTGTGGATGTTGGAGTTATAGAATTAAAAATACAATAATTTATACAATTAAAAAAGGTATGGCACAGTAAAATTGTATACATTTTTTTGAAGTCATACTTTTTTTATTAAAGTAAATAACCCGATTGATACATTATTTAAAAAAAAACTCATGTTAATGGTGAATATAGGGCCTAACTAGTCTCTACGAGGCTTACTATTACCTCATTGTGTCACACAATATGTACGTCGATCAAAGTTTAAAGACAACCGACTATGTTAGAATAGAACAGATTGTGTAAAAAATTACAACTAAAATACGAAAAACTTAAATATGGTGAAATTTTAAGGTGAAACTAGCTTGGCCTCAGCTTGGCCCCAGATTGACCAAATAGTGGCGCTTTTAATGCGAAACTAGCCTCTACGAGGCCTGCTCTAAAGTTAGCATGTCACAAACCGTTGTTTGGAGAAAAAGTAGTAAGTGCTAGAAGACCGCAAAAGATCTACCTCTATCTTCGGTAATACAGTCACTTTGCCCAATAATTTTGTATGAACTGAAACTCAGTGACTGCAAAATACAGTGGAGGCCCAATATATCGACCTACATATATAATGTTCAGCCCGTACGTTAAATCGGGTTCGGTATAACGAAATGCGCATTAAATATCCACATATGTTTTTATGAACATTATCATAATGAGATTTTAGATTGAGGGAAATTTTAATACGATTTATTCTTAAGTGGGATAATGCTTTAATGTATGTATAAGCGTTACAAATCCCACTTAAACTGATTACATTACCTTAAAAGGTTAATTTTTCGCGACGGTTTCACGTATAACACACATTATTTACGAAACAAATAGTTTTTCGTTATATAGAATAACAAAATTTTTCGTCTTTCACTATAGAGATGCTAATAATAATAATAATACAATAATATAATAATAATAATACAATAATATAATAATAATACGTAATAATAATTCGAAACTGCTGTTCGCTATACTGGACGTTCGTTATATAGGTATACAATATAGTGGACGCCCGGAAGGGAAATTTTTTCTTCGCGGGTAAAAATATCTGTAACGGTTCTCGAAATATTTGAAAAAATTGTTCACATAAGATATTTCAGTAAATTCAATCAAACGAAAAACTTAAATATTGACCAATTTTAAAATAAAACTAGCTTGGCCTGAGCTTGGCCAAACAGTGGGCTTTTAGTACGAAACTAGCGTCTACGAGTGATAACCTACCCTAGAGTTATAACGTTACAAACTATTTTTTGAGAGAAAAATCCTAAGTGCTGGCAAAATCTTTTGCGGTCTTCTAGCACTTACTACTTTTTCTCCAAACAACGGTTTGTGACATGATAACTTTAGAGCAGGCCTCGTAGAGGCTAGTTTCGCATTAAAAGCGCCACTATTTGGTCAATCTGGGGCCAAGCTCACTAAAAAAAATTCAAAAAAGTTGCAGTTTTTGAGAATATTAAAAGGAAATCCGTTTTTTGTTCTTCAAAATTTTTTCAAAATTCTGATGATACCCCAACAATTTCTAAGATAACAATGTAGTTTGAAAGCGGGAAGATTTGGCGAACAAAATGGATTTTAGCCTTCTTCAAGCTCTTTTAAAACCCAAACTACCAGGTCGCATGGTCAACAAAACGCCTATGTGTTATCGTCAAATATCATCGAAATCGGAGAGGCTCGCGAAATCCGCTATACGAGAAAAAAAAATCAACAGGGCCACTCCTTTCTCCCTTCACTACTTTTAAATCGAATTTAATGGAATTTCTTAAATCGAAATTTGGTCTTTTCTCATATAGAGCAATTATGATTTTTCTATGAAAAATTGTCAATTCAATTTTAGGGGTGGTAATTTATGCGGTTTAAAATTGTGGTTTTTAAACCAGATAGGTGCTTGATAATAATACAACATCAACATCACCGAAGATTTACCTCAACACATTTTTTTCGTTATATTTTTTTTTTTTGATAAATCATCTAATGGTTAAATAACTAATAATTGTATATTAAACGTGAACACACTTAAAAAATATATTTCGATGTTTAAAAAATAAATATACAAGCTGTTATAAAAGTTCATCCGATCGCAGTAAAAAAATTATATAAATTTGAAATATGTTGTATTAACAATAGCATGTTTCCTATTTGCTTTTCCTCTTGCTTTCTTGTTGTTTCGCTGCCTTTTTCTTCATTATTTGCAATCTTTTGTCCACACTTATAATGTTTATGTTTGGCGCAACCTGACTACCAGTTGACTTCGAAGATCCAGCTGAAGTTACCACATGTGATGAAGTGGATGCTGGCAATAGTCCACCAAACGACAATTTAGATCCATTACTAGAATTTTTGCTTAATTTGCCCTCTTTTTGACTACCATTCTTATAATTCAGATTTGAAGAGGACGACGACGAGGATGATGACGAGGATGATGATTTTGAAGGTGATGGGACCGAGGCAGCAGCTGCTGTGGCTTTTGCCGTAATCAGCTTATTTTTGCAGTTGCTACAGCACCAAGAATACTCCTGTTCACTGGCATCATCATCTAATATATTAGGCTTGTGACAGCCTTGATGGTAAAGTGAATGACATTCAACGCACTCGATCAAGCGATTCGTAGCGGTAAACATCATTTCGTTGCACACAACACAGGCCAAATCACCGAATTCCTAAAATGTTATCTTATTAGGATATTGAAATCGAAAACCCATTAAAATCTTACCTTTAAGTTTTCCTCTTCGGAAACGCCCATTCCCTTTAAATCAGTTGGCGACAAACTTACAGAATCCGTAGATATCGCAGGAATCTCTGACTGAGCATTAGGCGACCTTCTTCTTCCTTGCACCGACGAGTCTGTGTATTTCTGGCGTTTGATTGAAGTTCCGGGAAACGAGCTCTCCTCGGCCAAATGTTTTTTGTTTAAAGTATTGATTAACATTTTATTGGAACCATATCGCTGCTTGAGAATCTCATCAAGCGCCACACGAATCTTCTCTGCCGAATCTGGGCTTGGTGAGTGCAAAAATTTTAACGCCGCTTTCAACGCCGGATCTAATTCCACAGAAGTATTCATTTTTATTTGGATATATTCCAAAACGGTACTATACTGCCAGAAAAATCAAGTTATCCTAATGCATGGTAGAATCAAAATATCTGGGGTTTCCAGGGCTCACTGAATAAAAACCAAACTACACAAACTATCTAACGCCGATTAGTGCTTAAAAATTTCCCAGATATAATACACCTTACACCGGCTTTGAAATGTTTTAAAGCGTATTACAATCGGCTAGAACATGGTAAAAAAACAGAAGTATGCTCGTTTTCAACTGTGAAATGTGTGTGACGTCACTCGATACAGTGGGAATTTTCTTTCATAATTTTCAGTGGATAAAATATATTTATTGAAATTTTAAAATATGGGCGGATGAAATTAATTTACGTTAAAGTTTCATTATTTTTTGGTTTTATGAAATGTAATTTGTGCGCATAATACAACGTATTTATTTTTCTTCGATTTCAGTAATTTACTGGTAAAGTTTTCGGTTTTGTGCTATTCAGTTATTTTCCGGGCCAAAAATAAACGATCAAATTTAATTTGAAATTTTGATAATTATTGTACGTTGAGCGTAAATATTTTTCCATTTACTCGGACTGTGATTTCGTGTGCGTTTAATAATATATCGGTTCACTGTGGTGCCCCTGTAATATTTTTCCGAATATTTATCTTCCAAATTTTTTACTGGTAGGGGAAAGGCATTGTATTGAAACCAATTTTTTCTCCTTAATCTGTTTTGAGATCGGTTAATTTCCAGTAGACTTATTGTGGATTTTTGCATTGACAATGCAAATGGTTTTCGACTGTGATTCAAATGAAATGAACATTTGTTTTGTTTTAGCTTTGCCTTTATCAGGTTTAACAGAAAAAACTTTCACGACTGATAAAGGCAAAGCTAAAACAGAACAAATGTTCATTTCCTTCCAGTAGACTATTTGGACATTTATATGGGGTGTCGCAGTTAGTTTAAGTGACCATTTGTTGAAAGAGGCATCAAATAAAATATCCTCAAATGTCTAATCGTCTCTCGTGACACAATTGAAACACAGTTCGAGAATTTTCCCTTGATTTTTTGTGTTTTCATACACTTTTTCAATATTTACGTTTTCGAACAAAAGTAAAACATCATTTTATTAATCACGTTCCGGAAGTCATATTTTTAACATTTTTTTTACAAAAGCTTTCAAATTTCATAAATCGTGGTAATTAAGAGAAAAACACTTGTAAACTCATAATTACTAGGAATGTTAAACTCGGTTTGTAAAGAGTGACGTCAGCATTTTTCAATATGACAGAAGCTGACTTTTAACCTGGCATACCTCTGTCATTTTACCATAAAGTCACTTTACACTCTACAGCAGCGGTGGCCAACCCGCGGCCCGAGACGTTTGAAAATGCGGCCCGCCAAATGATTTGAAATTTTCAAAAAAAAAAAAAAAATGTAACTAATAAAATACAAAATACTAAAACTGCTCATAAAGTTTATATGCAATTTTATAATTTAATTTTTATACCCGTATGGTGAAACCAAAGGGTATATTAACTTTGCCTTATCGTTTGTAACGCCAAGATCCCGTCATTACACACAAAAATGAATTACGCCTATGTGTTTAGGATGATAAAATAAATTAATTTGTGCATGTTCGTCCGTCTGTTCGTCCGTCCGTATGTCTTTGGCGCGGATTGAGCTACAGACTTGAAATTTTACGCAGATTCGTTTTTCGTAAAATGCGAGGCTAAGTTCGTTAATGGGCAAAAACGGACAATTAGGGGAGTACCCCCCATAACAAATGAAAACGTTTTTTGTGAATATCTCAAAAACGGTGCCTCTTATCTAAAAAGTACAAGAACAAAAGTTATTTAGTATATGATTCTACATAAAACTCCCATACCTCAAAATCCGATTGGAATAAATTTTAAAACATCTTGGACAGTTTGACTTCAAAGTGGAATTTTGATATAACTGTTCGCCGTTCACTTAAATCACCATATTGTTCCAGATTGGCAATTATAGCTTTTGTTATGTTTTATTTTACATAAGTACTACTCGTATATATACATTTACATTTAGATAAGTCCATTTATATATATGTATATATTTTTAGCAAATATTTTTTTCTTACCCCACGACTCCATTAGACTCTTTTCCAGATTGGATTTAAATCCAATCACGAAAAAGTCTAATGGGGACTCAAAAAATCTTGCATCATGATTTAAATCTCCTTACTGTCATGATTTTTTCGGCTACTGAAAAGCAGGATTTTTTTTACACAAGAATAGCGGCTAAAAGCATTTGGGATTTTTCATCGCAGAGATTTTTGATTGATCAATCAGAGCTCGAGTTGACGGCGATAAAAAATCCCAGAGATAAATTTCACGAAATCTTGCAATTGCAAAATTTCTTGGAATTTCCCAATTCAAGATGGCGGAATCTAAATTCTCCCGACAAGTAGTTGCGAAAATAACTAATTTTTACAAACAATACGATACAAAAAGCTTTGGAAGAGAATATATAACATTAAGAGGTTTATCTTTTCGTCTGTTCTTCTGTTTCAGCCTTTTCAATTTCACGTATTGCATTAATTGCGAGTGCGACGATTAAGTGTTTTCTTTTCATCGCCATTTTGAGTACTAAAATTTCAAGAGATTTTCGGCCCAGCTGTCAAAAAAATCTCATTGCGGTGAGATATTTCTTGGGATGAAAAATTGTTAATGAAGACGCGGTGTAAGTACGCTATGGAGACACGATAAATATGAAAAATCATGACTGAAGATGCCCACACGCTGATTTCTTTATTCGCCAAAATATGGAGTGGGGGAAAAATCATGATTTTTAAAAGCCCCATGGAGTCGTGGGGTTATGCTCAACTTTTTGCATTTTGTTCTAAATTTTTTTTAAACCAAGTGGCTGTTAAAAAACAACATAAAATATTATTTGAAAAATTTTACTAAGAAATTGCGGTTATTTTATTTTTTCATGTGCGGCCCGCCAAAAAAAATGAATCATCAGATTGGCCCGTGGAATGATTTGGGTTGGCCGGCCCTGCTCTACAGCGATGCGAGACGCTACGTGTTATCGCAAACGTGAAATGGTTTGTTTTCAGGTTTACTGCGGCACCGTACGTGGAGTATCTCTTGCTCTGGCTGTGTAACCACACAAGCCATTTAAATGTGTGCGTGTGTAGGGCTCAGATTTTTTTGATCAAACCGGTTTGTCTTTTATGTGTGCGTGCTTTTGCTCTGGTGCGCTGCCATTTTTCGAGGAGTATTTCCCAGCTAATTCCCGAGACCGTCTTTTCTTCAAAACCGGTTTTTTGCACCCATTTAACGTACCGTCTCGCATGGCCTATTGGTTAAAATAGTCTGCCTAAATAGGACGGATGAAACATTGCTTGTGTTCAGATTGGCCGCGTTCTCACGTAGGTGAAATCAACCGAGTTACTCTGGGTGAAAAACTCTGCTTGCGTTCTCACGTAGTGTTTTTCAACTTTTGCGCTGCAGTGTATTTACACATGCTGTGTCAATGTGTGCGTGTAGCAAGAAAAATTTTGTGAACCCCCACCATTGAACTCTATGTGTGTATGTGTTTTCAACCAAGTTCACCCGGCCTAGCCAGCAGATGAATTCCCCGCATACACCCGATAGCGTCTGGCCCGTAAAATCGAGTGGAAACTTGGTGAAGTCAACCAGTTTCAACCTCGTCTGAACGCAGCCATTAGGCCATGCGAGACGGTACGTTAAATGGGTGCAAAAAAACCGGTTTTGAGGAAAAGACGCTCTCGGGAATTAGCGGGGAAAGACTCCTCGAAAAATGGCAGCGGAACAGAGCAAAAGCACGCACACATAAAAGACAAACCGGTTTGATCAAAAAATTCTGAGCCCTACACACGCACACATTTAACACAGCCAGAGCAAGAGATACTCCACGTACGGTGCCGCAGTAAACCTGAAAATAAACCATTTCACGTTTGCGATAACACGTAGCGTCTCGCATCGTCTATTGAGACTATTTGAACCAGTAGCTGTGAGCAATCAGACTGTCGTGAAACATTTGGAAAAGACGACGATTACACAGGCTTAGTGTGGTGCCACAAATCGACTCTTTTCTGGCGAGGGACGAAGTGGGAACGATGACACGAAAAATCTAACCCAAACTAAAAATTTCAGTTGCTCAACAAGCGGAACGAATGCTGATTGGCTGATTAATTTCCATTTGTTACAAAAAAAAACCATTTAAGCGAGAACTCCAATTGAGCAGAGGCAGAAGCAGAATCTGCTTTCTGGCCCACAATGAAATTTGAATTCTTACGAAAATAGCAGAAACCTGTCAAAACGTACGAATTTATATCCGCGGCATGATTTGTCGTATAATATTTCGTTGTTTTTTAAGTATTCAATTAATTTCTCAATTTCAAGTATTACAAATATTTACTTCCGTCCATATATGCAAAAAATATCAACAACGATTTGTGAGGTTAAATTGAAAGCAGAAATTTAGAGATTAGCGCTAAAATGTGTTTCTGCTTCTGCCGCTGCCTCTGCTGCTGCTTTATTGGAGCTCAACACATAACACGCCATCCAGACCTGCCGGAAACTCTGACATAAATGTTAACATAAATGTCATTAGAAAATTCTGTTGTGACTAGGGATGCAACATCGTTCATAAAACCTCGATATATCGAAAATCGATGTTTTTTTAAGGCGACATCGATGTCAAAAAACATCGTCCCGAAAACATCGATACCTCGATGTTTTTCCGATGTTTTGAAAAAGTTAAATTTAATGAATAAATTAGCCACCTGGCGGATGCTCTACTGTGGGTGGAGTGGACCCAGGTAGAATTAACACGGTTTTAATTCTTCTTATACGCTGAACCACCAAAAACCCGTTAGTTTTCGAGATATTCGTAAAAAACTAATTTTTTGAAATACCGGCATATCTTCATAACGGAGTTATAGTAAAAGACATAAATGTAGCAAATTTTATTGTCTCCAAGTTTTGTAATACATAACGGCCAATTTCTTCACAGAGTACTAAAGTGGAGTCTAGCTAGTCCAGGTACTAGCTCTGGTACTCGGTACCAACGAAAAGTTAGTACTTGTACATTTCTTCACATCGCTAGTACCGGAGCTAAATTCATCAGCCGGTACTAGCGGCAAATACGTCTAAAACTAAGCTAATACGTCTAAAACCGATTTTGACACTATTTTGACATTTAAATTTGAAATATTATTGTTCGCCGTGAATTTCCGTGAATTTGTGTACGTTATTTTTTCAATAAATAAAATATTATTGTTCGCTGTGTTCCAACTGGTCGTATTATTTTCCGGCAGAAGCTGAAGAATATCAAAATGGAGAACGTTATTGATAAGCAGTACAAGGAAAAGACTGTCCCATTTCCCAGTAATCTCAAGGAGAGAAATTCTATTCATGAGGCCGATTATAAAAGTAGGATTACGTTAAGTGAAGCGTCTCAAGAATTGTGAGGGAGGCAATCGACTGTAAGGCAGGAAAATAAAGAGGGAACATCCTGAAGACGTTAACTCCGGAGATGCATTTCTAAAGATTAAAAAGGAAAAGCGGAAGAAGAAAGAGAAGATTTCATCTATTGATACAAGCAGTAGTCCTTCGAAGCAGAAACGGAGGAAAGCCCAAGAGAACGAGTTATCTTGGATAAAAACTCTTTGATTTCACTAGGCTACATTATAGTTTAAAATTATATCTAATGAAATATCTTTGTAATGTTCGCGTTTTAAATTTAGATAATAAAGCCCGTCACAGATTGACCGGCAGTAGCAGTGGCAGCAAAATGTTCTGATTGGCTGAAATCCGACATGTCACTGCTACTGCTACTGCCGGTCAATCTGTTACGGACTTAAATCAAAAAAAATTAGAACAAAGTTTCTAAATTTTATTTAATCAGAATATAATGGATTGCCTATAAGTTTATGTTACGCTGATTTTTGCCTTTTCGAACCCCATTCTCACTACTTGTCACGCTTTTAGATGCGGGCGCTAGAGTCCGTACGTCAATTATTGGTCGAAGCCGAACTTCGGCCTTCTAATTTCTTGCCATTTCTAATTTCTTGGACAAAAATGCTCGAATAAATTCTGAATGTAGTGTGTGAAACGAAATCTTACCGTGAAAAATTTTCTGCAAAAATGAGGTGCAGAAAACGAAAAGGATACGTTTGGTGGTGATGGAAAAATTCAATTTTTTTTATCATTCTAAACACACTGGTGTAATTCATTTTTGTGTGTGATGACGGGATCTTGGCGTTACAAACGGTAAGGCAAATTTAATATACCCTTTGGTTTCACCATACGGGTATAAAAATGAAATTACATCGGATTCCTTTTTTTGCCATGGCTGTGGGTGCTGCAAATCGTCCGCTACCAATTGTAGAACATAAATAACCGTTGTTTTCGACATTCGAAAACGCCAAAAAAATCCACATCGTCCCAATTATTTATTGTATTTCATTGTGGCATATGATAGATTCGGCGGTCAAATCGATGATTCATCACTCCTTACCCATCACTCTCGATGTCGTCGAAATCGTGAAATAAACCATCACCGCCAAAAATCAAATCCATTTTCTACATACACAAAAACCAATCACAGAATAATATAATCAAATCAATAAAAATCGACTACTCCAGTATTATATTATAGGTGAAGAAATAAAATTGGCATAAATTCGAGTACTAACATCGCTAGACCCTCAATTTCGAGGGTCCAGGAAATAATGAGTACCAGCTAATACTCCGTACCAAAGTCGGTACTAAGGCGTGCTAGTACTTGGTGAAAAAATGACTTGATACCAATTTGAGTACCAAATTTTGGTCTAATACCGGAAATAGCGTTAGTACTCTGTGAAGAAATCGGCCGAAGACTACTGGAAAATGGCTAGTTTCGGAATAAATTGCAAAAAAACGCATTGTTTTTAAAAAGACGCCGTTTTGGCTACTTCCGGTTAACGGATTTCCACATCAGGATCAAACATTTTTGTAAAATTTCATGACTAGCTCTGGTATTTTCTGGTATTTTAAAATTTCATGGCTAGCTCTGGTAGAAAGATTAAACCGAAAATTGATACCAAAGAAAATTTAAGGTAGAACCTGAATCGTACGTCGATGCGTCCGTCACGTTGACAGTTCGAGTAAAATCAACGGGATACTATGAGTACTCCCCTAATAATACGTTTTCCGATGCGGCAACCGCATAGAGTAGGTCGAATTTCTACTTTTACATGCGGCAACGCACAGAAATGTCATTTCCCAAAAAAGTTTGTTTACGATTTAAGCAATTTAAGTATGGAACAAATTGAAAGTAATTGTTTCGACGATAAACTAATAGAAGAAGTGCAAAACTCCAGATTAAATTAACTCCAGATTCGTTGCCGTACCCAACTGTCACCGCATCGAACTGTATGACGAACGCATCGACGTACGATTCAGGTTCTAGCTTTATATTTATACCCGTATGGTGAAACCAAAGGGTATATTAACTTTGCCTTACCGTTTGTAACGCCAAGATCCCGTCATCGCACAAAAAAATTAATTACACCAGTGTGTTTAGAATGATAAAAATATTTAGTTTTTGCATGTCCGTCCGTCTGTCTGTCTGTCTGTCTGTCCGTCTGTCTGTCTGTCTGTCTGTGGCGCGGATTGCGGGCGCACGGATTGAGCTAGAGACTTGAAATTTTGCGTGGATCCGTTTTTCGTAAAATGCGAGGCTAAGTTCGTTAATGGGCAAAAATGGACCATTAGGGGGGGTACCCCCCATACGAACGAAATCGTTTTTTGTGAATATCTCAAAAACGGTGCATCTTATCAAAAAAGTCCAAGAACAAAAGTTATTTAGGATATGATTCTACATAAAACTCCCATACATCAAAATCCGATTGGAATAAATTTTGAAAAATCTTATTGGAAAGCTTGACTTCAAAGTGAAATTTTGGTACAACTGTTCGAATTTTGATACGAATATCACCATACGGGTCTCCAATGATTGCCAGATTGGCAATTATAGCTTTTGTTATGTTTTTAACTGTAGGTAACAAAAATTTAATACTAATTTCGAAGTTTAAATTTTGATACGTCTAATTAATTAGAAGCCACGAAATTTACCTATGACCGATGTCATAAACAAATTATATAAAGACTGTTTTTCTCTAACAACTCGGCTTTGGAAAATAATACCTCAAAGCAGCAGATATGCATGCGGTCGGCTTAAGAATTCAACGAGAATAAAACTTAGTTTTAACAAAGGGCGAATCTAAGCAGCGACATGTATGTATAGGCGATCACCACGGCTGCTAGTGTGTACTGCCGGTTAGTCGGCAGCTGCTACATCACGATGGGGTATTATTTTGAATTTCAGTTTTCCCTAACTTGAGTTGTTAGAAAAAAACAGTCTTTATATAATTTGTTTATGCCGATATGTTCACGTTCAAAGTAGATTTTTTACAAAATTTCGTCTACAGCGCACTACTTTCTATTTTGAGTTGACAGTATATAAATTCTTCAGTTAAATTTCAATGGGCGCATTCGCGGTACTCAACGGTTGAGTAAATCCCGATGAGTTCTCGTGAATACCTCGATATATTAAACGTCAAAATTCTACACTCATCGGTTGAGCAGAATAGTATCGCAGAAATTTTTCGATACAAAAAATGGCGTCCGATCAGTGGTTATGATGAGTAATCTCTCAACTGTTGAGTACCGTGAATGCGCCCAATGCTTATATTAAAAAGCTCCTACCCTATTTTTTTTAATGGCGCTTGGTGGTAAATGAGTTTGACAGCCCAATTTTACACAGCAGATTTGGCTCTTATTCAAAACCACGCCATGATGAATCTATAGGCACGCCAAAGCTCGACAAAGCGCCCATATTTTACGCTAATATGTTGTAACGTCTATGGATGGCATTAGTTCTAGATAAAAATGTTCCAAACCCCTGCCAGTAAGTTTTAAGATGGATTCAAAAGTAGAGCATTTAACGGATAATACAAAAGGACTAACTGTGTTTATTGAAGTCAAGTTTGTAGTTAAAGACGTTTTTTTCGGAATTATAATAAATAAAATGAATGCAAAAAGTATGGACATATTTGAAACGCCGAGGAGCTACGAAGAGTTATTTTCAAGGATCGATCCAGCTAGATATTTCAATGAACGACAGGTGATAACATAAAGCTGCAGTTAAATTATTTGATATCCGATCCAACTTGAACTAAACAGATGATAGGTTCCTGCATGCGCTATAGAAATTTAAACTGGAATTTTGTATTTGGCTAACACAGGGACTACATTGACATATACAAGGTGCGAAGAATATTCGAAACTCATTCATTCTCAAGCGAATATTCTTTGGAAGAAATTTAGAATTCATTCATTTGCGAAAGAATGAATTGCACGATATGGTCATGATTTAATTTTTTTCGCGAGAGAATGAAAACCACTTACTCCCAGCATCAAAAATTCGCGAATGAAAAAATATTCTTTATATATTAAGTTAATATATATATTATTTATATATTTATTTATATATTTATATATTAATATATTTATATGCTAAGTTACGCGGCGATATTTTCTGTAAATGTATGCCATCAGCTGTATTTGAGCACTCACACATTTATGTCCACAAAATACTACACTTTTGCAAACACCGATTCTACACTGTATAACGCCGAAAGTATTTTTATGTGAGTGTCAGCGATGCCATCGAAGTCGTTCGCGTAGTTGAGGCAGAGAACAAATAATCTAGAGAATAAACTCTTAGAACAAATTTTTAGAGAAAATTTTTCCACTGTGAGATGAAGCAAGAGGATCCGATGTAACACGGAAAAAATTATCCATTCGATTCCTCCATCTCATTGAATAGATACGACGAAAATGATTAGAAAATGTTCTCTCTGCTTCGTGCTCCCTAGTCTAAAAGTACAGTAGAATCCCGATAATTCGTACCCAAATAATTAATTCGTATGAATTTGCTGGTCCCTTGAAAAAAAAAATAACTTTTGTTCTTGCACTTCTTTGATAAGATGCGCCGTTTTTGAGATATTTACAAAAAAACGTTTTCGTTCGTATGGGGGGTACTCCCCTAATGGTCCATTTTTGCCCATTCACGAACTTAGCCTCGCATTTTACGGAAACGGATCTGCGCAAAATTTCAAGTCTGTAGCTCAATCCGTGCGCCCGCTATCCGCGCCACAGATGGACGGACAGACGGACGGACGGACATGCAAAAATTAATTATTTTTATCATTCTAAACACACTGGTGTAATTCATTTTTGTGTATGATGACGGGATCTTGGCGTTACAAATGGTAAGGCAAAGTTAATGTACCCTTTGGTTTCACCATACGGGTATAATTATACCAGTGTGTTTAGAATGATAAAAAAAAATTGAATTTGCATGTCCGTCTGTGGCGCGGATTGCGGGTGCATGGATTGAACTTGAGACTTCAAATTTTACGCAGATTTGTTTTTCGTAAAATGCAAAGCTAAGTTCGTTAATGGGCAAAAATGGATCATTAGGGGGGGTACCCCTCAAACGAACGAAAACGTTTTTTGCGAATATCTCAAAAACGGTCCATCTTATCAAAAGTGTGCAAGAACAAAAGTTATTTAGGATATGATTCTACATAAAACTCCCATACATCAAAATCCGATTGGAATAAATTTAAAAAAAATCTTTTTGAAAAGTTTGACTTCAAAGTGAAATTTTGATACAACTGTTCGCTGTTCAACTAAACTTAGAACAATGCCATATCACCATACGGGTTTTCAATAATTGTCAGATTGGCAATTATAGCTTTTGTTATGTTTAAAACTGTAAAAGCCAAAATGTGTCTCCCGAAGGGTTCTTTCCGAAAAGTATTTGTTTATACCCAATACCAAATCTGCGTATGGCACTGAAAACAAATAAATCTCAAAAATGTATTTTTTTGGAGCACTCAAAATGCATTTTGAGCCACTTTTGTTTTTTTGGGGTCAGTGATCCCCCTAACCACCACTAATGTATTTCTTTGGATCCAGGAACTCTTAAAAAGCGATGATTTTTATATTTTGGGCGTCCGAGACTTCCAAACGAATTGTACTCGTAAACATTTTGCGTTACATTAATTTTATGTCAATTCACTTGCAGTCATGTTCACATCAAAAGAAAAATTCCATAGATAGTTATTCTTTATTTACTAAATCTAGTATGCACATTTGGTTTTTGAAAATTTCGAAAAAATCAGTGTTAAACGCAAATGTTACACTTTTTCACTTGAAAGTCATTTATCACACGAGAAATGAAAGGTTAACTTTGGTTTTATGTAAATGTCATCTGATGGTGCGAATTTATTTGATTGTGTCGCGAAGTGAAAAGTACAATTTTAATATAAAATGCACTTAGAAAAAAATAGTTACAAGTGTAGTTAAGTTGTTTGTAAAATATTTTGTTTTCGTTGCATGGCGTTTAGCGAAGATGAATTCGTGCGACTCATGTCAAGTGTCAGCATGTCGCATTGCTTTGTCGTCGCAATGTAATTCGCTATTTGAACTATTCACTATTGTGATTCTAAAATGTATGGGAGTTGATTATGGGTTTAAATTTGTTTTTAGGTAATGTTAAAACTAATCGTGGCATAATAATAATCCGTATGTCGTTTCAATATCTTTTAGAATCGCAAAAACTCATTCAATAATCAGCTAATTTGCAGCTGGACTAGTAAGCTTCTGTGTCTCTCCGCTATATTTTTTCAGTTTTCGGATAATAACCCTAATAGGGTAATTCCATCACTAATACATCTTTACGCTCTAAATGACAAACTTCTGCTGCGGGACAGCAATGTTTGAGAGTTCGAAAATAACGTTATTTTGGATTAAAAATTGATAAAATTTAGATTCGAAAATAGTTGTTTGAGTGGCATAGCTGTTTCGATAGATATAAATAATAGGGCTATTGTTTTTCTCAGTACACCCATCCCTCGATTTACACTGTAGATATGTTCCATGAAAATCAGTGTAAATTGAAACCGGGTAAAACAAGACACAGAATACATATGAAAAGTGCGATTGGTTCACCTTACTTTTAGACCGTGTAAATCGAATCAAGGAATGTGAAGAAAAGTCATAGATATGTTCATAATAACCGTGTAAAATGAGGCAAACATTTAATGAAAGAAACGGAGATTGGTTCTAAATAAATCCATTTAATAAAATTATAAACATAAAATAATAATATTACACACGAAGTAAAAAAAAAATTAACAATACATATTCCATAAAAAAAAAAAAATAAAAAAGCTGTCTAAACTTCGGATTTGGGTTTTGTTTGGGTGTGGTATAATATCACTATCAGAATCGGTACTAGAAATTTGATCAATCGAACCGTTCTGTATTGTCATTACCACTTAACGAATTGAATTGCTGGCTGTATTTGCAACATCAGTAATGTTAGTAGATTTACTTTTGGTTACGAAATCAGTAATCAACATTTGCTTGTTTTTGGAAAAATATCTTTGTAAATTTCTTAAAAATAGCTTTACATTTCCTCTTGTTTACATTTCTTATTTAAATTTACTTAACATTTGTGACAAAAGAGGTGCGCTCAATAAAACGAGTTTAAACGTGTGCATTCAACAACACGAGTATGTGAAAAAAATGCGTTCAAATCATTAAAAAAATATTTTTTTTTGAAAATTTAAAAACCGTGTAAAAGCGAAACCGTGTAAATCGAGGGAGGGGTGTACTTTGTGTTAAAGAAAACTAAAATGCTTGTGAGTGAAACTTTGCTGTTGTTTAAATTCTGTAAGTAAAGGGAGAACTCCAATTGAGCAGAGGCAGCAGCAGAGGCAGAAGCAGTAGCAGTGACACAAGCAGAATCTGCTTTCTGTCCCACAATGAAATTTGAATTCTGACGAAAATAGCAGAAACCTGTCAAAACGTTGTATGTATTTATATCCGCGGCATGATTTGTCGTAAAATATATCGTTGTTTTTTAAGTATTCAATTAATTTCTCCTCCATTTCAAGTATTACAAATATTTACTTCCGTCTATATATGCAGAAAATATCAACAACGATTTGTGAGGTTAAATTGAAAGCAGAAATTTAGAGATTAGAGCTAAAATGTGTTTCTGCTTCTGCCGCTGCCTCTGCTGCTGCTTTATTGGAGCTCATCACATAAGACGCTATGTGTTCTAAAGTTCTGCTTCTGCCTCTGCTGCTGCCTCTGCCCAATTGGAGTTCTCGCTTAAGGCAAATAATAAAGCAAATTTCTATTAATTTTCATATTTGAAACACAAAATACTTAAAAAGTTATAAATAGCATTTTGTATAGTTTGCAGTTCAGAAAGCCAAAAAAAAAATTGTTGCGTAAAATTGTTGCTGGCAGCGACGACCGACGTGATATTGCTGCGACGTGCTTTCCTCAAAAAAATCATCATAATCACCTCTATTCTTAAATACGGCGTTACGTTTATTTGCTCGATTAGTGTTCAATCGTGAGCAATCGGTATTCTTGAATACGCAGTATCTATCAACGTTCGATTTGGAATAACGCATTGCAACGCATTCGATTTTTGTTATTTTTGAATACGCCGGGAACACTTTTTTGAGGTTAAATCACTCACTTCAAATTTCTCGCGTTTCATTGACGTTTGAATTGGGTGTTTACAAAAATGTGAGGTAAATCTTATATATTTAAATGAAAGATTTTAACAGTGAATTCTTAAAATAGGAGTGCAAAGAAAAACACTATAAATAAAGACTAGTTTGAATTTTTAATTTCAAAAATGAAAAACAATCCGAACATTGCCAAGGGATTTACGAGGAAGTCGCCGATAGAGATGAATTTATTGTGGGAGGAAATTCAATATATTCGACCGGAACCGGAAATCTTTTTTGAATCTACAAAATTGCAAATAAAAATCGATAAGATTCCCAGTATTTGTATGCATTTACGCTTCATCGGTTAAGTTCATCAAATCTGAAGTGTCTCAGATTTTTTTTTTGCTGGCGAACGAATTCAACTCTTCTTGCCTCAAAAAATGATACATCAGCCTAGAATTCATAGCTACTGAAGCAAATCCCTTCAAACACTTCACTTTTATTCAAAATTAAGAACAAACAATCAAATCAGCTGATGTATGACAGCGCGTTGCCATGCGATACTTTATGTACCAAACGCGAAGCACCCGCCGTATTCCAGAATACCAATTGCGTAGCGAATCGAATCGAACGCGTTACGTTTTTGCTCCTAACGCCATTTTCAAGAATAGAGGTGAATAAGACTTGTCTAGCAAACACCAAAAATTGTGTAGGACAAATTTTGTTACGTCAATGGAATTGCCCTAAATGATGGAAGTATCTGCTATTCAACACATCTATGACTGTGTTTACATTGCGACTCATTTTGAGGCGGCATGTCTTTCCTCTTTTCTCTGTCGTGTGCACACGGTTCGCTTCATCTTCATTCGCTAAACCGGTTTCATCAACAAAACTAAACGAAACAGATCTCAACAACCAGACTCAAACCGGTTTGCGACTGAAAATTTTAAGTGAATCTAAACTTCGTTCGCTCTTTTAGGTTTCCCACTCCACTGCGTCCCTCACCATCACTTGGCCGGAGCGAAAGACGTGCCGCCTCAAAATGAATTCCAATGTAAACACAGTCGATGAAAGCAAGTCGGAAGTTGAGACACGCACCGAGAGAAATTTTTTATTTCCCAAAAACTTAGAAACTAAATCAGATTATGATCTCGATACAATTTGGGTTACAAATTTTTCTGAGAATTTATTTGGATCTCTGGTCGGATCATTAAAGGTAGAACCTGAATCGTACGTCGATGCCCCCGTCATGCGTCCGTCACGTTGACAGTTCGAGTAAAATCAACGGGCTGCTATGAGTACTCATCTAATAATACATTTTCCGATGCGGCAACCGCATAGAGTAGACCGAATTTCTTTTTTTACATGCGGCAACGCACAGAAATGTCATTTCCCAAAAAAGTTTGTTTACGATTTAAGCAATTTAAGTATGGAAGAAATTGAAAGTAATTGTTTCGACGATAAACTAATAGAAGAAGTGCAAAACAATGAATTAACTGCAGATTCGTTGCCGTACCCAACTGTCACCGCATCGAACTGTCAACCGGACGGACGCATCAATGTACGATTCAAGTTCTAACTTAATAAAACACTTTTTTTTTGGTATCTTTCGAAGCTAATTTATATTTGTTATTCGTCCACGATCATACTCTAGTTTACATGCCCTCTATTCTGGACCTAGTAAAAGAACGCACCTATTCGTATAGTCGAACCGTATTGATCCGTTTCATTCTTTTGTGAACTTCATAGGGGTCTTTATTGCTTGGCGAAAACTGTTGACGTTTGATTAAATCATTGATACGGGAAATCTTTCCTCAGTTATTTTAATCCTAGCACCTTTTTCTTTGTTTAATTAATTTAAATCAAAACTTAAATAATTCAACGAAACTCGAGTTGAATTTTAGTGGGAACGTGTAGCAAAAATGATGGTAAGAAACGAATGAAGTGCGTTGAAAGATAAAAATTTTGAAATATTGCCTCGGCCTCAGTAAGACAGCTAATATTAAAAAAAGCATTAAAAGGGGCGTCTAAAAAATGCGGAAGAAGAATTAACGTTTATCTCTACAATAATCCGAATTCCGATTGGCCTGTCTTAATCATGAACTGCACAAAACCTAAGCATTTTTTTAACATTACTGGAGAAAACCCGCTATTGAAATAGTAAAAAAAGATAGACTATTGTTTTGGAAAAAAATGAAGATGAAGGTTTTGACAACGTGTGGACTAAAGTTTAATCCAGACTGTTGGAAAAGCTAGTAAAGACGTTGACCGTCCAATTTGTCATTACAATTCGCTGTTTGTCAACAGTGCTGCTGAAGTAAAGTCTGTCCCACAACAACGCTACGCGGAGGGCGCGGCCAGTGGGTAAGGGCGACAGCCGCAGTCATTTCCTAAATCCCACGGAGCGGATGCGGCGCGGTGACAGCTCAATTTGTGTTAAAGATTATTAATTTTTCGGTTTCATTTTCCGTTACGATACGTTTTCAAAGTTATTTTCCATCTTTCCACTTGATAAAAATATCTGCTACAAGATTCAAGATTCATTTTTATTCATACTATAATACTAATACAATCTTTACATGAGAGTTAAAGGGCCCATAGACGGACAACTTTGTTGCCAACCTGCAGTAGGATTCTTGGCACTTTTTTTTTTTTTTTTTTTTTTTTTTTTAATTTATTAAAGATTCAAAAAAGTACAAAGACTTGTGTAGAATCTAGCATAAAACCTACATAACAATATGGCACTGTCGTGCATTTAATAATTCTTTATCACAATTTTATTAGAACTAATTAATGATAGAAAAAAAAATAATAATAATAAAACAACAATATTATAATACAATGTTATATAAGTTCGAGCTTGTATAATAGCTTCTAGCACAGTTTAAATTTATCACAAATTCAATGATTGACCATAAGGTGTTTTCGTAAGTTTAATTTGAATTCAATGTATGAATTAGTTTCTCTTATATTAATAGGAAGCGAATTGTAATAATTGACAGCGATATATAAGATGCTACAAGGTGGTAAATCGCGAGTAGATAAATCATTCGCACGCCTCGTTCCATGCGAATGTACTTTAGATACTTTAACTAAAACGAACGAACATTTCAAGGTTTTGTTAGCTATTTTATACATAAGCAAAGCTAGTTCAAAAAACTTTAGTTTTCCAATCGGTAAAATTTTTTCATTATATAACAACGCCGAAGGTGTCAATCGAGGCAGATTGTTTATTGCCCTCAATGCTTTGTTCTGAAGAACTTTGATTTCTTGTAACAAATATGCCGGTATATCAGACCATATAGGGTTTAAATACGACAAATGTGAGTGAATGTGAGCAAAATATATTTTATAAAGAGTAGACTTTGGTAAAATATGCCGTAGTCTCCAAATACAAGCGACAAATGGTATTATTTTCGATTTAACTTTTTGAACATGCCGATCCCATTTCATGTTTTTTTGTATATTCAAACCTAAGTAAATTAAATCTTCAGTTTCCGATATAGGCCGATTTTCCACCAACAATTGAAAAGACCTGGGGATGTTATTTTTAAAAACTATAAATTTTGTTTTGGTAGTATTAATTTTAAGATTGTTATTATCGAAGTATTCCTTCAGCTTATCGAGATCGGATTGCATTGCATATTTTAAGTCGTCTTGTGTGTTTTCACTATATAAAAGTAACGCATCGTCCGCATATAAAATTAAAGCTCCATTCAAGTCTATTTTCAAATATATCATCAATATACATTATAAAGATTAAAGGCCCTAATATCGACCCCTGCGGGACTCCCCGAATAAGTTCCATTTCGCAACTCTCATAATTATTGAACTGTACGCGCTGACGTCGATCAGACAGATAATTCATTAAAAGTTCAACACTACCGTTGCTAAAACACAGTTTTTTGAGTTTTGAGGGTAATAACTCATGGTCTATAGAATCAAAAGCCTTATGTAGGTCAATAGTAATCAATGCCGTGTTTCTTTTTTTTGAGATGGATAGCTGTAATCTATTGACTACTTCTAGGCATGCTGACAACGTACTAGCATTTGGGGTGAAACCAAATTGATTGGAGTGAAGAATTTTGTGCTTAGATAGATGTTCCCATATTTGATCTGCAAGAATTTTTTCAAACGGTTTTGATAATATTGGAAGAATAGAAATCGGTCGATAGTTGTTAGCTACAGTTTTATCGCCACCCTTATGAATCGGAATTACCCTAGCTGTCTTCAGTTCCACCGGAATACGAGCTGTTTGAATGAATTCATTGTAATATTTAGTTAACAGAAATATTTTGGAATCATTTAATAATTTGACTTGAGATATCGAGATATTATCATATCCAGCACTTACGTTAGTTGTAAGTTTTTTGAACTTATAACGATGTAGTTATCCATAGCGATGTCGTTATCCATAAATACGAATAAGAGCTTTTACGTTTGTGGTAGTGATATAAAATGGCGTTGTATTTGTTTCTCGCTGTCAACTTTCCAATAAAATTACCCTCGACTATGACTCTGGCAATGCTGAGCCTTCCAATACGAATTTTCATAACGACTGCTCTCGGACCAGTCGATAAACACTAATGTTTGAGTTTCGTCCACTTAAGAATCTTGTTTAATTGTTGTCGCGTTGGCAAAAACGAAATAAAATGTTGAATGCGTCCCTTAATTGTCTAAACATTACTCGCATTTCCCTTTTCCTTAAAAAAACGAAATTAAATTCGCCTTTACCTTGTGATCAAGTTGAAATTTTCAAACCGCTGATGAAAAAAAATCTTTCACGCACAGCGAAATGAAAATTACTCTTGCTTGTGGAGGCCAACAGCGGAAACCGGTTGTAGTGCGGAAAGAGGGAGGGAAACACATCTTGGCAGCAAGAAAGTGCAATGAAATTGAATTCAATCGAAATTGCTGACAGCAAGAAAAAATCTTTTGTATTTAACCTCAACCATTTGTGTTTATTTCTGTGACATTTTTTTGTTGTGATTGTTAAAAATTTTTCCCAAAAACGTAAAACCTTTTCATTTGACTAATCCGGGGAAAGTCTAAAACGATTTTCGGAGACTTTTCTATGTTGTTTTTCAAAGGAAAAGTGTGCGGAAATCCATCTAGAATTGCATAAAAATCTGCCGGCTGGCCGCCCGACTTATATAAATACTTTTCACAGCTAAATATTACACTTTTTCGAAAGAAAATTGTTATTTGTTCACTTTTCAAAATATGTTGAATTTAAAACAAATTTTAAATTTGCCGCTACTGTTAAGATTGTATTTAAATTTTCGCCGCCAGAGGTAAAATTAACCACCTGTGCAAAATAATACCCTTAGCGATCTTTCCAGATCGTTATTTATCGATTTTTGCCAAGAATCCTACTGCTGGTTGGTAGTTTTCACCACAGACGAGACGGAATGTTGGCAACCAAGTTGTCAACATCATTTTTAACAAGATCCCGTCGACTTTAGGTGATTTCTCTATTTTTTTATTGTTTATAGTTTACTATATGGTTATAGGACAACTATAGGGTATATGTTGACTAGTGAAAAAGGAGTAAGGATTTGTTATTGGTATTGGTTTTAAACGAGTTGTGCGAAGATGAGGTGCCCCCTTTGAAAAAGAAAAAAATTGGGCAAAGGAGTGGTATCAGAACCGTGCTCAGTTTTCTCATTCAAATTTAATGCGTGAACTACGTGTGACTGCACCTGACGATTTCAAAAACTTTTTAAGAATGGACAGCAACACCTACGATGAATTATTGGATGCAGTAAGACCATTCATTGAAAAGAAGGACACGATAATGAGAATAGCTATTCCTGCAAATGAAAGGCTGTCTGCAACCCTACGGTTTTTGGCAAGTGGTCAGAGCTTCGAGGACTTAAAATTTCTCACTGGAATATCGCCACAAAGTCTTGGAGTCAGGTCGTACGATCAAAACCCTAGTAAAATTAACCAAACTCAACCGAACTTAATCAAATTAACTATTTTTGACACTTCACTGTTCTCATTGCAGTACTCAATGCAACTGAGATTGGCAACCAGGTTGTAAACTTGCCTACAGACACCCCAACATGAACGCCAACATGCTAAGTTTTCAAAAATTTTTGATTTTACACCAACCTCGTCGACAACATGAAAAATCAACCGCCAACTTGGCCACAGACGTACAACATCGACTCCAACATTGCATGTTGGCGACCAGGTTGGCAACAAAGTTGACCGTCTATGGGCCCTTTTATACAACTAAGGCAAACTATGCCAGCGTTTAAACCATAAAACATTCGGAAAAAAGAAAGAAAAAAAAAACACTTTAAAAAACAAGTTTTATAACCTTATACACTTTCAAAATGCACTAAAAAGTAAAAAACAAGTTTTAAGTTTCACAAAAAATGTTTTTATAAATTGCGTGTTGTTGTGACTTTTTAGTCTACCTTTTAGTTTTTCCCCGGAAAATGTGAGCAAAACCGATACTCACGTTATCCTTACAGGACATTCCATTATCCTTACAGAATTTTAAATGTCAGAATCGGATTCAGCGACCCCAAAAACCCCCTGATGCCAGTTTTTTCCGGGAAAAATGGGAAAAAGGATATTTGCGTTATCCTTACAGGACCTTCCGTTTTGAATTTTGAAAATCTAACACCGCATTCGTGATCAGCGACCCCGAAAACCATTTTTTCCCGGAAAAAATGGGAAAAAGGATATTTGCGTTATTCTTACAAGACATTATTCTTACAAGGATGGAGTAGTAAAAATATTGAACTATCACCGGAACTACGCAAGGTGACAAAATTTCATCTTCCTAGGTTGCATAGTTTCGGAGATATAAGGTTCCAAAGATTCCAGAGATAGACACATAGCCAGGTAGCCAGCCAGGTCGCGACAAATCAACTTAATAGAAAGTGTATAATAAACAATTTTTGAATTCCAACTGCAATGTATTGGTTATTATACCATGATGTTTTGTATTGAGTTGGTTGCTTAATACTAACGCCATGTCTCCACTTGGGATTTCTTTTTGCCTGCATTTCTTTGTTTCTAATATTTTGCAATAACTGTGACGAGTTGTTTTAACTTCAAAGGCATGCGAAGAAACGAAATTCAATGAAATATCTCTGCCCAGCTGTCAAAAAAATTTCATTGTGGTGAGATATTTTTCGGGATAAAAAATTGTTAATCAAGACGAGGTGTAAGACCGTGTCTCCACTTGGGATTTTTCATCTCAGAGATTTTTGATTGACCAATCAGAGCTCGAGTTGACGGCGATAAAAAATCTCTGAGATAAATTTCATGAAATCTTGCAATTGCAAAATTTCATGGAATTTCCCGATTCAAGATGGCGGAATCTAAATTCTCTCGACAAGTAGTTGCGAAAATAACTAATTTTTACAAACAATACGATACAAAAGGTTTTGGAAGAGAATATTTAACATTAAGAGGTTTTTCTTTTCGTCTGCTTCTCTTTGTTTCTAATATTTTGCAATAACTGTGACGAGTTGTTTTAACTTCAAAGGCATGCGAAGAAATGAAACTCCATGAAATATCTCTGCCCAGCTGTCAAAAAAATCTCATTGCGGTGAGATATTTCTTGGTATAAAAAATTGTTAATCAAGACGCGGTATTAACCTAACAAGAACATAAGAAAAAAAAGATAAATAGGTACGTAGAGAGAAGTACAAACACAAAAATGAGAATGGCATTGCCAGTCTTGCAGTGAATAGGAGAGAAAGAACCGCGAAAGATTTAAAATTACGTTATTCTCTGTGGTAATTATGATCTCTGACTTCATAAAAAGGTATACTTCCATTGTCGTTCAAGTTCGGTGTTGTCTGGTTTTATAGTAAGTTAAGTGAAGATAAGTAGAAGACATCATTGCGGTTTATGTTGCTCTGGAGGCTGGACATCTCCTTGGGTAATGGGTTCTCGTGAGATTTTAATTTTGAAGCGTGTTTTTCCCAGAGGGAAAACCAGTAAAACAGAAGAGGTAGCATGTTGGCTTTTTCATAAAGTTCGCTGTTGAAGTAATATCACAGAACAATTACTATTATAGAATGGAAAGCTCTAACAAAATTTTTTGTGTTGGGAGCGTACATCCGAGGATTTCTATAGCTGTTACATGACAGTGTACATGAACACTGAGCTTTTAAATTAAATTTAGTTTTAGTTTTTAATTGTTTTAAGGCCCGTTCATGTGCAATTCTGTCGATATTTCGTTATACTTTACCTTTCTCTTGTTGATGGGACTCGCAAAAACTTTCTGTTTGGGTTTTTAATGGAATTAGCGGAATATTCCTTCACTAAATAGTGGTGAATTTGTGATTTATTCATTTTCATGTGAAATTATGCAATGTTAACACGCTAAAATGTGATTATCCATCAAAATCAATCGTTGCAATGAAATGAATCAATGTTGCAATGAAATGTCATGCAAAATGTAAACAAAAGAGCCAGCACTTTTCTGTATGTATTGTAAAAGGGTGTTTTATTTGATTTTTTTTTGGTCGAGTGTATGACAGCAGAAAGGGGAAGTGAGATAAAAAAACCGATTTCAATAGTGTAGTGCTTACTCTAGTGGAAGTTAATGGGGAAAGGCCTTACTTTCCATTCTATATAATAGTTGTTCTGTGGTAATGGGCCGTATTCTGTAATTTTCCATAAAATTACATTTTATGTTATGTTATGATGATAAAATTTTCTCTTCATAAAATGAAAAAAAAATTTTACAAAAATTCGTATTCTGTAAGGGTTGAATAAAATAATTTTATCGTTCATTTTACGAACCCTTAACATAAAAGATTTAGTACATTTCGGTGTGAATTCTATTACTTTTTGAACAGCTGGTCGAGTGACAGTCAAAAAAATTCAAAGTTTTGTTTCCTTTAAAGATTTTTTTTTGCGGAGAAATCTAAATAATTCGACTAAATGTCGGACAAAAATGATATCAACATCCATTTTTTACTTTGTTTT
The DNA here is from genome assembly GCA_964034945.1 of Chrysopilus asiliformis. NCBI lineage: Eukaryota > Metazoa > Arthropoda > Insecta > Diptera > Rhagionidae > Chrysopilus > Chrysopilus asiliformis. Next base: position 58,968,403 of record OZ035960.1, read on the forward strand.
TGTTGTTGACCGTTATTTTATAATTATTTTTGTGATTGTATAACCAGGCTTTTCTGTCGAAATTTATATTAAAATAAAAACGCTGGTTTTTAACTTTTTTGCTGCTCTAGGTTTCGGTAAATTTATTTCACCATCTTCAGGAGCTATATACATAGTTAATTGATACAGTTTAAAATATTTAACATTTTATGAACAGAAATAAACAGTTTAGCGAAACATTTTCTTGTCAGTTAAATGATCAAGGTTTGAATTGAACACTACCTAATACGAAATATTTCGTAGAGCAGCAAAAAAGTTAAAAACCAGCGTTTTTATTTTAGTATAAATTTCGACTGAAAAGCCTAGGTATATAATCAAAAAAAAACCATTTTTTACATATCAACGTAATCCTTACAGGACCTTTCATTAGAGTTTTTGAAACGTAAACGCCGGATTCGTAATCAGAGACCCCAAAAAGCCCTTAATGCAATTTTTTTCGAGAAAAATTAGAAAAAATAAATTTTTGTTATCCTTACAGGACCTCCCATTTAGAATTTTGAAATTCCAACATCCAACTCGTGATCAGCGACCACGAAAACCCCCTAAAGCCAGTTTTTCGGAGACAAAATGAGAAAAAGGACATTTGCGTTATTCTTACAGGACCTTCCGTTTCAAAATTTTAAGATCTTAGTTCATTTTGCAAAAAACCGCTTAAAAATCGGTCCAGTAGTTTTTGAGTTTTGTAATCTCAAACAGACAGACATAAAACAGACAAACATCCATTTTTATATATATAGATTTGAAATTTCACTCGTGAAACGTCACACTTCAATTGTCAAATGGCATAAAAGATGATAAAATGATTATAAAAGGTACTATCTCGGAGCTTTTATGTTATGAGTCATAACAGGAAAAATTTTATGTTATAGCGCGTAACATAAAATGAAATTGTCCTTACAGAATACCAATCGAGGTAATTATGTGATTTTAAGACATAACATAACATAAAATGATAAAATTTTGATATAGAATACGGCCCAATATCTGTTTAGGGATTTAAATTTAAATCCCGTATAATTGCTTTCTCAGATTCCGATAAACGACCGATTAAAGCATGTTTTAACGTGCTGCGTTTATTAGAATGTCGGAGGGTTCAGTCCAGTTGAATAAACTAAAGGTGTGGTTTATTCTATCAAAACCTTTGATTCCGAACACTAACCGCGCCGATATTTGAATTAATTTTGTTAGATGGGGAAGAAGCATTTGCAGTTAACAAATTACCGTTATCGCTTTCTCTCATTTTCTATATACACCCACATTCCCATTGGCGCTGAATATCTGTCTCACTGAATACTGAGCAGTGAAAATTTCCAAATATGTATTTAACTTTCTTTTTCTCACCATCCATTGTTCTTAATTGGGCGCACAAGTGCCGTTACTATCAATTTGACAGTAACAGAAATTTTCGACAAATTCGGCGGTTGTCGCTTCGCTTGAAAATAAGAATATCAAAACCGCAATGAAGTGACAATTGTCGTGTAGTTCGCCATTCGGAATGAGGGTAAAAAAGACTTAAGGTAAGTTCAAACGATATGATCAGTGCTCAGTTTTATGCACATATAAATATGATACTTTTTAGCCTCATATGCTCATATGGTCATACGACATATGAAAGGTGTTCACACGATATGAACATTTTGTCCCAAAGCTTCAAATTTTTAGGTGTGTTCAAATGCATTGTGTTCATATTTTTTCTGCGTGTATGAACACTGTTCAGACGATATGAACGTTTTGTTCAAATTACAGATATGAACAATTTTTAAGAACATTTGAGCACACACAACAAATTAAAACAAAACTGTCGAAAACTTTTTTTTTTATATTATATGCCAGGAGCTTAGGCAAATTGCCTCTAAAGCCGAAGCACAGCTTAAGACATTCATTTATACAACCATTTATACAATCCATTCACACACTGAATACCCCCTCATCCCACTGCAAGGAAGACTTGGCCGACAGTACATAGCCTTATCGACCATTGTGTCAAGTTACAGTGCTTGAAGGAGCATTTAGGCGCCGGGAGGCGAAGACCAAACTGTTCCGTGTTTTAAAGTCCATGAACAGAAAAGTTCGAAATTCGAATCGAATTATTTTACCCTGAGTGGGATTTGAACTACTGCTCATTGGATTACGAGGTAAGCACTAAGCTGACTGAGCCATCCACGCCACAAATCTAAAACCTACTAGACCCAAATAAAAACCAGAAAACATCAATTTACGTACAAATTTGACTCAAAATCTTACATTTGAACATGTTGAAAACTTAGCCCATGTTCAAATGTTACAGTGTGTTCATATCTGTGATCATACGTCCAAATTTTACAAACTGGGCTCATACGGTCCCAAAATAGTGTTCACACGGTATGAACAGGTTGTGTTCATACGTTTGCTCACGGTATGTTCAAATGTGTTCATACGTATGAACACAAAAATATGGTGTTCAGACGATATGAACACGTTTGGGACACCTTTTTGCTCAAAAATATGAACAGTGATCATATCGTGTGCACTTAACTTTAGTTTAGCAAAAATTAATATCCCACATGTCGATTATAATCTGTTACTACTTTAATCGACATATGATCCAGAAAAAGAAAAAAAAACCTTTAGTTCTGGTGGTACCATATGGAATCACGTAAACAAAACTGCCAAAAAGACTTAATTTGATATTTTTTAACTAAATATTTAAACAACAGTACAGCTAATGTCATATAGCTGTAATAAAAGGTATTACTTATACGGTATTTTGGATACATTATCCCTTTTACCGACAATTGTAGCAAGCATGTTTACCTGTCAAACGTAACCACGAAATGATCGGGTTTCACACACACAAACTGCAACACGCACAAAATACACGTACTGGTTAAAATGTTACTATCGATGGTGATTCCAACTCACGCTTACTAGGCCGATCGGAAAAATTCTTTATGTTCAGATTCTGAAATGCTTCTTTGAAAAATCTCAGGAAGAGGATGCTGAGATATTTTACCTTTTGTCATTGTAATAGATTGAAACAAGTTCGTAACCGAAAGAACAATATTTATTACGTGTTACTAAAATGAGGGTAACCAACGAACTGAGAGTCAGGTTCAAACTACAATTCAAGTTCAATTCAATACAAATACAACAATATCCCCCCTTAGTTCGTTGGTGCACTTACAATTTAATATTACAATATTAATTCGAATTCAATCTTAACCTACTTCTTAACGGGTATCTATTTAAATTACCATCTTTAGTTACAAAATTTTCAATTAAATGTTCATCTTCTACACTTTCATAAAATTGATCTTCATCATCAGAATTAACAACTGTTACAGGTTCAGTGTTACCTACTTCTGGCTTTTCACGCACTAAATTAATTGGTATTGACCACGTAGGATCTGACAGAGTTACAGGAATGTAAGAATCGGTTTCATTGTCTAATTCTGCTGTCCTGGTTATAATTTGATTTACATGTCTTTTCCAAATTTTCTCCGAATTGCTCAACTTAACTAAATAATATCTTGAACCTTGACGTTTAATAACTTTACCTGCCGACCAACTAATTTTATTTGGTACTGAATAATTTTTAACCATTACCAATTCATTAATGTCAAATTGTTTTTTGTTATTTCCCTTATAATTTTTAATTTGTTTGTTCTGACTAGCCGTTACATGCGATTTTACATTTTGTATATCTTTTCTGATTTCTCGCTTTTGTTTAAATATATTTGGATTTATTAAGTCTAGCCTAGTTCGCGTACGTCTATTAAACATAAGTTCAGAGGGAGATCTTCCGGTAGTACAATGAACAGTGTTTCGATAGTTTAACAGAAATGTTGGCAAATAATATTTTAGATTTGTCATATTCTTCGAATCACCAATCATTTTCTTTAATGAATATTTCACTGTTTTAACCGCGTTTTCGGCCTGGCCGTTTGTCGCTGGATGACCTACCGGAGTTGTAACGTGTTTAATGCCATTATGCATCATAAACAATTTAAACTCTGACGACGTGAAGGTTCTGCCATTATCAGATACAATAACGCGCGGTAACCCGAAACAAGCGAATATGGAACGAAGTTTATTAATAGTGGCTTTAGTTGTGATATCATTACCCATATCTATACACTCCAACCACTTAGAATGGCTATCTACAATTATAAGGAAATTATGCTTATGAAATGGTCCCAAAAAGTCTAAATGTATACGATCCCAGGGTTCATCTGGCCAGTTCCACGGAACCAGAGGTGCCTTTGGAGGGTTAGACCTTACCGATAGACACTGTTGGCACGATTTTACCAAGGTTTCTATTTCAGTATCCATCTTCGGCCACCATACATACTCTCGCGCTTTCGACTTCATCTTACAGATACCTGGATGTGATTCATGTAATTGTTCGAGTACTTGGCCTCTCAAACTCGCAGGAATTACGATTCGAGGTCCCCAAAACAAACACAAATTGCTTATGCTTAACTCATTTTGTCTAATCTTATAAGGACGTATGTCTTCGTCGACATCACCTTCAGGCCATCCATTTTTAAGGAACGAACTAATTTTAAGTAATACGTCATCTCTCGACGTTGCCTCCTCGATTAATTTAATCGAGATGGGAGGATTAATCAACCCGTGGACATAATTTAATTGCAATTCGTCACAATTCTCTAAATACTTATCAGAGGATTCGTTATATGGAATAGGCGAGCGCGAAAAATAATCGGCAATGTTGTCCTTTGATGCTATATGTTGCACAGTGAACTGATATCCTGTTAAAGCTAAAGCGATTCTTTGCAACCGGTTCGCTGCCATAACTGGAATTCCCTTTTTTTCTCCAAAAATATGCATTAGGGGTTTGTTGTCAGTGACTAATACAAATTGTCGACCAAACAAATAATGATGAAATTTTTTAATTCCAAAATAAATAGCGGTTGCTTCACGATCAAGTTGAGAATAATTTTGCTCACTAGGCTTTAATTTCCTAGAAGCAAATTCAATTGGTTGTTCAGTGCCATTCTCCTGTACTTGTAGGAGAATAGCGCCTAATCCTACAGGGCTGGCATCCACTACTAATTTAGTCGGACGAATAGGGTCATAGTGTGCTAGAGATCTATTGGAAATCAAAAACTCTTTTATTTTATCTACCGTATCACTATGCTCCTTAGCCCAGTGAAAAGGATTTTCTTTTTTTAGTAAGTTATACAGAGGATTACAGATTTCGGTAATTTTTGGCAGAAATTTCCTGTAAAAATTAACTACTCCCAGAAACGATTGTAGTTCCGTTAAATTTTTTGGATAATCCATATTAACTATCGCTCTTATTTTATCTTCACTGGAGTGTAACCCGGTATTGTCGATAACATGACCTAAATACTTGACTGACTTTTGAAAAAAAGCACATTTTTCTTTATTTAAACGGAGACCTGCATCTTCCAACGTTTTCATGACCCGTTCTAAGGTTTTTAAATGTTGTTTCCTATTGGGAGCTGTGATAAGCACATCGTCAATAAAAACGACTACTCCTTCGATTTTGGACAACAACATTTCCATAGTTTTTTGGAATTTAGCTGGTGCTGGCGCCAAGCCATAAACTAATCGCGTGTACTGGAATAAGCCTTTACTTGTCGAAATTGTGGTTAACTTTCGAGATCCTTCATCCAACTCGATCTGCTGATAAGCCATTGACAAATCAATCTTGGAAAACTCTTCTCCTCCCGACAATTTCGCGAACAACTCTTCGATACGGGGTAATGGGTGCTTATCAATTATTAACTGAGGGTTCAATGTAACCTTGTAGTCTCCACAGATTCGAATTTCTCCTGAATTTTTAATAATAGGAACTATAGGTGTTCCCCACTCGCTATGATCTACTGGTTCTAATACTCCTAACCCAACAAGTTTTTCGATCTCAGTCTCGACTTTTTCTTTCATGGCTAATGGAATTGGTCTAGGTTTAAAAAATTTAGGGATTGCGTTTGGCTTTAAGTTAAGAGAAACGCGACCTTTGTTGTAAGCGCCTAATTCATTATTGAAAAGATTTTTATATTTGATCAATAAGTGATTTAGATCTTTATCTAAATTACTCGCATTGAAAAAGTTTAATTTCGTCAAGCCTAAGTTAAATAATTTGAAAAAATCACGACCCAATAATGGCGGACCTCCATGTTCAATTACCATAATATCTATAAATTTGAGTACATCATCATATTTAATAGACATGTTACAAACTCCTAGTGGTTTAATTTTAGATCCGTTATAGTTTGTCAAAATTATACCCGTTCTATTCATTTTGATATTTTCAAAGTACTCACGATACACGTCAAAAGATATTGCGGATATAGAGGCTCCTGAGTCTAATTCCATATTGATCGGAACACTGTTCAATTCTACCTTTAGCATGAGCGGCTTAATATTTTGCATCTTATTAGACCTACAATGATATAAACTTAATTCAAAATTATCGCTAATGTAATTTAAATTTTTATTGTCGGTATAAGAATTATTCTGCTTATCTGCTTTTTTAACAATACACATTTTTTTTAAATGACCTTTTTGGTTGCATTTAGAGCATCGATAATTCTTATAACGGCAATTATCTTTTGTGTGATTTGAAAGTCCACAAACTAAACATCGTTGCTGCGTTGACTTCTGCGTTGCTGCTCTCGACGAATTGTTCCTAGCTGCTGTTCTTTTGTTGCTATTGTTGGACGAAATACGGTATATTCCATCGGTACTTGATGGTTCTTTTTTAATTTCGTACTGCTGTTTAATGCATTCGACAGCTTGTCCTTTTTTGATGGCATCGGCAAAAGTCAGCTCCGAAGCGTTTTCTAGGAAAAGCTTGTCTTTCGTTGGTCCTTTCTCTAACCCCATTATGAATTTGTCCCTCATGACGGTGTCCAATTCCGATCCAAAATTACAGTTTGCAGCCAATGCTCTTACTCTTGCAGCCCTTTGTTGCAAACTGTAATTTGCTCCAATTGGCTTTTAAATATTTCCCAATCATCATGGTGAAAATTAAAACTCGGCACATTTCCGATTAAAGCCATAATTTCCAATTTTAACAAATAAATTTATTTGATGCGCGATTAACAATATCTTACTGCAGCCGCACGAGAGTTCAATTGTCCTCGTCGCCAATTGTAATAGATTGAAACAAGTTCGTAACCGAAAGAACAATATTTATTACGTGTTACTAAAATGAGGGTAACCAACGAACTGAGAGTCAGGTTCAAACTACAATTCAAGTTCAATTCAATACAAATACAACAGTCATCAAATTGAATTTTGCATTATGAAGGAGAGAGTGATGAAAGTAAGCCATATTTTTATTGAAAATTACATCTAATAAATAACCTCAAGCATAAACAAATTATAAGAAAACTGTTTTTTTTCTAACAAGTCGAAACTTGAAAAATAATCCCCCAAAGCAGCAGATATGCACCCGGTCGGCATAAGAATTCAACGAGAATAAAACTTAGTTTTAACAAAGGGCGAATCTAAGCAGCGACATGTATAGGCGATCACCACGGCATACAGACAAACAAGGTATGCTGTAAACTTTTGATAGTCAGGTGTGACGTCATTTGTGCCGATTTTTTTAAATTAATTTTTATGTTTATTGATCACTATTTAATGCAATTAGTCCACTAATTTACAAATATCTTATTTAGATCGCACAAATTTAAAAAAAAACCACCCAGAATACAAAATTCCTTCTGCACTTGACGAACTAATCGGCACAAGTGACGTAGCAACGAAATGTCAGATTTGAGTTTACAGCATACCTTGTTTGTCTCTATGCCGTGGGCGATCACCACGGCTGGTCGTGGCTGCTCGTGTGTACTGCCGACTAGCCGGCAGCCTTACGTCACGATGGGGGATTATTTTGAACTTCGGTTTTGCACTAATTTGAGTTGTTAGAAAAAAATGATCTCCATAATACATAATTTTTGCCTCAAGTGATTTATATTACAATGCTTATATTTCAGTTTTGATCTCCTTCCCTCCGCCTATCGGGCATTATTTACCCAAACCAAAAAATGCAGATAAATTTCTTAGATACTTAACCACAACTAATTAAAAAAATAAAAAATCGGACATGGAATCATCTCGCTGAAAAAACTCTCCAAAAAACCTTTTGTAAAATTTGTAAGATTATTAGAAGCCATTATCGTTCCTATTTTTTTATCTTCACACAAAAAAATTGGTTAATTACAATCTCCTAAAAACATCATTGAAAATAGTGACTAGAAAAAGGGTTTTTCTTAGAATTTTTTGAAAGTTTCTTTCGCCGTGAAAACTTTGTATGAAATTTCCATCCCATAATATATTCTGTGAAAAGTTCGGATAATTTCCTTTCATTTTGATATAATGCATATACGATAAGCAGGTCGGAAGCTATGAATTTTTGAAAAAACAGGTTTCATGCAAACTGAATTTCCTTACAAATCGAAAAATCTTTAAACGACTAGCAAAAATCGCATTTGAACGTACTCACTGCTTGAGTCATAGGCAAAACCACGACGACAAGGCATTTTCTCCGATTCGGCTTTACCACATAGTTCGTCGATTCAATGCCCGTTCCATGCACCACTGGCTTCATCCATCGCCAGTGAGTCCCACACACAAATGCTGTGGATGATGTTAGACTTCGGTGCCCATCGCTATGCTTGAAGGTGCACTGAGGCAGCGAGATTTTGAACTTCTTTATGTATATATGATCTTTGTTCTGAGTATGAAGTATTATGTGTCCTAAATTTTAGGATGGAGCTGATACGGAAAGTAGCCCCCAGAGGGAAGAAGCGACAGCCACAACAGCAGAAGCCGCCATCACGCCGACTCCTCTAGCTGATAACAGTTTGGTTGTAGATATTTCCGACGCCCTGAGTGAAAAAGATAAGGTAAAATTCACAGTTCACACACGAACCACACTGCCAGGATACATGAAGCCGGATTTGTACGTTGTACGCCAACACGAAGAATTCGTATGGTTGCACGACCGCTTCGAGGAAAATGAAGAATATGCCGGATATATCGTAAAACATAATATAGTTTTAACTGCTTGCATGATATCATTTACATGAATCAAATTGCAGATTCCTCCATGTCCTCCTCGGCCAGATTTTGATGCTTCTCGTGAAAAATTGCAACGTCTAGGAGAGGGCGAAGGCAATATGACCAAAGAGGAATTTAAGAAAATGAAGCTCGAACTAGAAGCGTAAGTAGTAATAACCATTATTTTGCCCTGTATATATGTAATTGACAAAGAAATTTATAGCGAATATTTAGCCACATTTAAAAAGACTGTAGCTATGCATGAAGTCTTTTTATCACGATTAGCAGCGCATCCAGTCTTTCGAAGCGATCAGCACTTAAAAGTCTTTTTAGAATATGATCAAGATCTTTGTGCTAAACCGCGTAAAAAAATGGACATATTTGGTGGTCTTGTGCGTAGTATCGGAAAGACAACAGATGAACTTTATTTGGGTGCTACAGTACGCGACGTAAATGATTTCTTTGAAAACGAATTACAATTTCTTACCGAATATCATGCTCATTTAAAAGAAGCGGCTTTAAGAACCGAGAAAATGACCAACAAGCACAAAGAAGTCGCTGATTCCCAAATTAAAATCTCAACTAATTTAATGCAATTGTCCACAGCAGAAAAGGGCAATATGGAAACATTCCTAGCTAAAACGGCAGAGGTTTTTGAGAAAATTCGGGTAAATATTTTTTGTGGATTTTTTGCACAAGATTTTAAGAACTATTTTCTTTTCCGTTGAACAGAATATGGAGGGCCGAGTGTCTAGTGATCAAGATTTAAAGTTAGGTGATACATTACGATACTATCAACGTGACAGTGATGCTGCCAAAGCCTTACTTATTAGACGCCTTAGATGTTTAACTGCTTATGAAGCTGCTAATCGCAATTTGGAAAAGGCTAGAGCAAAAAATAAAGATGTACACGCAGTAAGTAAATTAAATTCGAATTATTGTGTAAATTTCTTAATTTCTATATAAATGTCATGGTCACAAATTAGGCATAAAATACATTTAGAAAATTAATTTTTGTTCCATGAAATTACATTTTTCATCGATCAATCGTGAATTGAGTTCGTGAACTGACATTTGTTTTGTCGCTCTGTATTGATTTGTGTTTTTTTTTTTAAATAATTGAACATTATTCGTATGCATATGTGGCATTAAAGTGATGTATAATTAAGTTGTTGAGTCATCAAATTAAAGTTTTATTTCAGTGTTATTTAATAAACATAACAAAAGCTATAATTGCCAATCTGGCAATCATTGGAGACCCGTATGGTGATATTCGTATCAAAATTCGAACAGTTATACCAAAATTCCACTTTGAAGTCAAATTTTCCAATAAGATTTTTTAAAACTTGTTCCAATCGGATTTCGATGTATGGGAGTTTTATGTAGAATCATATCCTAAATAACTTTTGTTCTTGGATTTTTTTGATTAGATGCACCGTTTTTGAGATATTCGCAAAAAAAGTTTTCGTTCGTATGGGGGGTACCCCCCCTAATGGTCCATTTTTGCCCATTAACGAACTTAGCCTCGCATTTTACGAAAAACGGATCAGTGCAAAATTTCAAGTCTCTAGCTCAATCCGTGCGCCCGCAATCCGCGCCACAGACAGACGGACAGACGGACAGACAGACGGACAGACAGACGGACAGACGGACAGACGGACGGACATGCAAAATTCAATTTTTTTTATCATTCTAAACACACTGGTGTAATTCATTTTTTTGTGCCATGACGGGATCTTGGCGTTACAAACGGTAAGGCAAAGTTAATATACCCTTTGGTTTCACCATACGGGTATAAACACTACGAATCAAAAATATATTTACTATTTCAGACAGTCAATTCGAATCAATTACAATAGTGCAATTGTTTTTAAATTCACTAATAATAAACTGTCAATAATTGTGAACAACAATCTTGTTATTACACTCTTATTGATCTGTTCTATAATGAAAATACTAGGGGCTGCGCCCCGAACCGCTTCGCGGTTCATCCCCCTTCCGCAGGTCGGCCTTCGGCCTCCCTGCCCCCGTCGGCCTACGGCCTCCACAACTACTCGGCCTTCGGCCTCGCCCCTCGCGCTTGAATTGTTGGAATTTGATGTATGCAGATGTTATGTAAAATTATTTAAATATATTTCAGCTCTCGCCTTCCTCTTTACTCGGCCTTCGGCCTCGAGTCAAATGCATATAGTTAACCCAAAATAAGGAATTTTTTTTAGAGACATTTTTCTTTTTGACCCAACGGTGTATTACAAAATCGTACTGTTTACTTACAATATATTCAATAACGGTAAAAGGTGGTTATCCACACGGGGAAAGACAATATTGTGGGAAATGTCATTCTTTTTAATTCATGTCATACATTGAAGCACCAAATCCCTTTAGAATTGCAGAAGATAGCAGGTGAGGGCTATACATAACGATGGTGTCTATACTGTTTTTCGCAGTATTATATTGTTTTTCAGACTCCAATACTGCATAATAGCTTTTTTCCCCAAAATACTGTATTTAAATACTCAGAAAACTTTAATTCTTTAACGTTTCGAAATTCAAATTTATTAATAGCAATGCAAAACGTCAGTGGCAACACAAAACAGTGGCAACACATGGCAAGTGTAAATACATTCAAACGACGAACAGCGAAGTATTGATGGCAACATGTCATATAGATTCGCTTCTTCCTTTCCCCATCGATTACTGTCTTGTCATTATTCATCCTTCTTCAGAACGCGTTACTTTGATTTTGCTTTCCATTGTTAATTTAAAAGAATAAAAATGCCGAAATTAAGAGCAAAGACACAAATTTTCATTGAATAAAATTTATACTGCGAAAAATACTGTTTTTTCAAATCGATTTACTGCTTTTTTAAATTTTTAGGTGAAATATACTGTTTTTTGTCCGAAAAAAGATACTATACATAAAAAAGAAGGGTAGATATTAGTGAGCAAAAATTTTTCCTGCGGGCTGACCTCTCTCATGGTCAAAACCGGATCCGAAACCCTTAAGCGCATAAAGAGGTTTCAAGAGAGGGAAAGGGGTTGCTATTAAACTGGATCCGACACCCTTGAGTAAGAGATATCAGAAGAAACGGGGATTGACATCAAAAAGAATCATATCCTTTATTCTTGTCAATAACTGTACCTGTGTGCAAAGTTTGATCAAAATCGGCCGCGCCGTTTTTGCGTGATGCCGGAACAAACATTCAGTCAAACAGACAGAAATACCGACCGACATACAGACAGATGTACAAACATAAATTTTAAGCATAACAAAACCTATAATATTCCTTGTGATATTCCTATTGTGATATTCCTATTGTGATATTCCTATCAAAATTCGAACAGTTGTATCAAAATTCCAGTTTGAAGTCAAACTTTCTAATAAGATTTTTTAAAATTTGTTCCAATAGGACTTTGATGTATGGGAGTTTTATTTAGAATCATATCCTAAATAACTTTTGTTCTTGGACTTTTTAGATAAGATGTTTTTGAGATATTCGCAAAAAACGTTTTCGTTCGTATGGGGGGTACCCCCTAATGGTTCATTTTTGCCCATGAACGAACTTAGCCTCGCATTTTACGAAAAACGCATCTGCTTAAAAATTAAAGTCTGTAGCTCAATCCGTGCGCCCGCAATCCGCGCCACAGAGTGACGGACGGACAGACGGACGGACAGACGGACGGACGGACATGCTAAATTCAATTTTTTTTTATCATTCTAAACACTCTAATACCCAATTAGTTTTTCAGCCTCCTCACGGGCAAGCTAAAACCGTGTCTTGACTTGGGATTTTTCATCGCAGAGATTTTATAATTGACCAATCAGAGCTTGAGTTGATGACGATATACAAACGAAAATGTTTTTTGTGAATATCTCAAAAACTGTGTATCTTATCAAAAAAGTGCAAGAACAAAAGTTACTTAGGATATGATTCTACATAAAACTCCCATACATCAAAATCCGATTGGAATAAATTTTAAAAAATCTTGTTTTAACAACTGTTCGAATTTAGATACGAATATCACCATACGGGTTTTCAATAATTGTTAGATTGGCAATTATAGCTTTTGTTATGTTTTAAAATAAGGATCATCAAAATCGGAGCCGCTGGAGCACTGCGGAAAGAAATCCAAACAAAATCGCTTTGCCTTTTAAATATATAGATTCGTGATCAGCGACCCCGAAAACCCCCTAATGACATTTTTTCCCGGAAAAATGGGAAAACGGATATTTGCATTATCCTTACAGGACCTTCCGTTATGAATTTTGAAAATCTAACACCGGATTCGTGATCAGCGACCCCAAAAATCCCCGAGTGATACTTTTCAGCCTCCTATTGAGCAGGATTCATGGCGAAAATCACGGTTTAAAAACACTCAAACCCCCTTTACCTCCCGTTCACCCCCTTAGCTATAAAATTTCGAAAAATCTCGATGGTTGAGACATATTCTGAAAGTTTCAAGTCTCTATCTTGAGGGGTTTGGGCTGGGCGTCAGGTTAAACGATTTTATATATAGAGCAGATGGTTTTCACTTTTTCCAATAAAGACTCAATTTCAACAAAAAAAAATATTTTGCCACCGCTTAGAATTGAACCCGTACCTGGCGCGATGTAGTTTACACTTATTCAGTAGTAAGAATATAAATTTTAAAGATAAATTAAGTAATAAAAAAACAGGCAGTCATTGGGGACTGCCAACAGAAGTGAAAACAATAATATATGTAAGGTAATTTTGTCGTGTACCTATATATATTTTTCAACCTGAAATTTCGAAAATATATGCTAATAAGCAGTAAATGTCAAATAAAAGTCAATATGCATATTAAGGTTTGAATTCCTGAGCAGCACATGATTTTCTTATACAACAAATAGCTACAGATATTTAATTCTTTCTGTATAAGAATGCCACGTGCTGTTCAGAAATTTTCTGTGTAATTTTATTTTGCTGTATATATTTTCCCAAAAAAAAATTTCTGTCTCATTTTATTTTGCTGTATGATATTTTCCAAAAAAAAAATCGTTTTTTTTTTGTGTAAGAAAGTCATGTGCTATTCTGAAATTTCCTCTCTAATTTTATTTTGCTCTATACAGTCTTCAAAAAAAATCGATTTTTTCTGTATAAAAAAATCAAATGAAAGCAAATCAGCATTCTTAACCCATTTATTCACCACCCGGTAAGAATTCTTACCACAACTTTGAATGTTCATCAAAGCTCATCAAATTACTTTTTCGTTGATTGGGTAATTGGATTTTCCCACTTTTGGCCACAAAACAGACAAAAACCCTCCCAGAAACGTAAAAATACTCGTTTCTCGCCATTGGTAAGAATTCGTACTACAAAACCTTTTTCACATTTTTGTTTATTTTTTCGAAGAATGTACCGCAAAGCGGTAAGGGGTTGAGCCCTTAGATCATTTTTATTCCAAAATCAATAAAAATTTTCACGTTTTTCTGGAAAAAATACCACATATTGAGCATATCAGAGTATTGGCTATTTGTCGTGGTTAAGAATTTTTACCACAATTTTCCGGAAAACTGTGGGTCGGAAAATTCTGAAACTTTTTGAAAGTCATATTCGACCCAAAAGTAGCTTCCACACGAATTTTGATGGAAAAATTCCCACGCGTCTAAGAGCGGCGAAAAATGGGTTAAGCTGTTAAATTAGCATGTCGGTGACGCGAACTCAAGGTTTTACCCATCCAAAAATCGCACAACGCGCCTAACGAAGTATAATATAAATAAAATAGTAATTTAAGGTCAAAAAAAAATTAAAAAAAAAACATTTTGCCACCACTCGGAATCGAACCCGCACATCTGGCGCATTGTAGTCTAACACTTATTTAGGAGTAAAAATGTAAACTTAAAGATAAATTAAGTAATAATATATTAATAAAAGTAAAAAAATCAAAAAAAAAATTTGAAAAGAAAAAAAAAGAATTTGTCATCGATAAGAATTGAACCCGGGCCTGGCGCATGGTAGTCCAACTTCTAACTCACTGCACTAATCGAACAGTACGGAATGTCGTTTTAACATTGAAGACTTAGTTAGTGGCATATTCATAATTTTGAAAGGGAAATAACTAATAAAGTATTATTAAAATATCTACAGCTATAGAGCTTTCATTTAAAAAGGATCATCGAAATCGGAGCCGCTGGAGCTCTGCGGAAAGAAATCCAAACAAAATCGCTTTGCCTTTTAAATATATAGATTCGTGATCAGCGACCCCGATAACCCCCTAATGACATTTTTCCCGGAAAAAATGGGAAAACGGATATTTGCATTATCCTTACAGGACCTTCCGTTTTGAATTTTGAAAATCTAACACCGGATTCGTGATCAGCGACCCCAAAAATCCCCGAGTGATACTTTTCAGCCTCCTATTGAGCAGGATTCATGGCGAAAATCACGGTTTAAAAACACCCAAACCCCCTTTACTCCCCGTTCACCCCCTTAGGGGTAAAATTTCGGAAAATCTCACCTTAGTGAGCGCCTACGCGATGGTTGGGACATATTCTGAAAGTTTCAAGTCTATCTTCATGGATTTGGGCTAGCGTCAGGTTAAACGATTTTATATATAGAGAAGATGGTTTTCACTTTTTCCAATAAAAGACGATGCGTAACAGATATTTTTAATTTTACGTTTAAAAAACTCAATTTCAACAAAAAAAAAATATTTTGCCACCGCTCAGAATGGCGCGATGTAGTTTACACTTATTCAGTAGTAAGAATATAAATTTTAAAGATAAATTAAGTAATAAAAAACAGGCAGTCATGGGGGACCAACAGAAGTGAAAACAATAATATGTAAGGTAATTTTGTCGTGTATTTATACCTATATATTTTTCAACCTGAAATTTTGAAAATATATGCTAATGAGCAGAAATAAAAGTCAATATGCATATTAAGGTTTGAATTCCTGAGCAGCACATGATTTTCTTTTAAAACAAATAGCTAGAGATATTTAATTCTTTCTGTATAAGAATGTCACGTGCTGTTCAGAAATTTTCTGTTTAATTTTATTGTGCTGTATATTTTCCAAAAAAATCGATTTTTTGTCATATAAGTCAACTGGTGTTCAGAAATTTTCTGTTTAATTTTATTTTGCTGTATGATATTTTCCAAAAAAAAATCGTTTTTTTTTGTTATTTTGCTGTATGATATTTTCCAAAAAAAAAATCGTTTTTTTATTGTGTAAGAAAGTTATGTGCTATTCAGAAATTTCCTCGCTAATTTTATTTTGCTCTGTACTGTCTTCCAAAAAAAAATCGATTTTTTCTTTATAAAAAAATCAAATGAAAGCAAATCAGCATTCTTAAGCTGTTAAATTAGCATGTCGGTGACGCGAACTCATAAGATTTTACCCATCCAAAAATCGCCCAACGCGCCTAAAGAAGTATAATATAAATAATTTAAGGTAAAAAAAAAACATTTTGTCACCACTCGGAATCGAACCCGCACATCTGGCGCATTGTAGTCTAACACTTATTCAGGAGTAAAAATGTAAACTTAAAGATAAATTAAGTAATAATATATTAATAAAAGTAAAAAAATCAAAAAAAAAAAAATTTGAAAAGAAAAAAAAAAGAATTTGTCATCGATAAGAATTGAACCCGGGCCTGGCGCATGGTAGTCCAACTTCTAACTCACTGCACTAATCGAACAGTACGAAATGTCGTTTTAACATTGAAGACTTAGTTAGCGGCATATTTATAATTTTGAAAGGCAAATTACTAATAAAGTATTATTAAAAATGGGGAAAAAAGTAAAACGGACATATCTACAGCTATAGAGCTTTCATTTAAAAAAAAAATCATCAAAATCGGTTCAATAGGAACTCCAGGAGCTCTGTCGAAAGAAATCCATACAAAATCGCTTTGCCTTTTAAATATATAGATAAGACTACATTGAATGCGTGTTAATTTGAAGTTTTATCCAACGACCAGAATTTACCAGTGATTATACATATACTACATATTTGTCTTTTTTTAAACTTTTATTGATTTTGTTCTCTAACAATAGTATTTCCTTTTAATTTCGCCTGACTGTATGCAATCCTGTTGAACCTTATGTGTTGTGCTAAATCACAATGGTGTTTCTCAAACTGTTACATCGATAAACAAAAATGGGTCCAGTTCATGGCCGAATTATACAAGGTCTGCTGGTTATTTTTTGAGAGCCACAATTTTGCTACGTCATCGGCAAGAAATTCTTTGTAATGTTGATTGTGCGTACGGAGTTGTTTAGCTAGATGTTAGCTAGATTTGAGAATTAGGGAAAATTCCCATTGAGTCTTATAAGAATTTCTTGCCGATGACGTCAGAGCCAGAAGCAACTGAGCTGTCAATCAGACCTTGTGTAATTCGGCCATGGGTTCAGTTGAAAATTCGTTTTGTAAAACCAAATGCGGGGACATCGAAACTCGTACAAGCAAATTTATTGGCTGTGCTATCACTATTTTCATCGCTATTTTCATCTAAAATGTCTTAAACTTCCATCGCATGCGCTTGATTTGACGACTAAGTTCCCCAATATCTCTTTTCGTTGTGATAAATGTTCAAAAATTACATTAAGTGATGTCGTTGTGGCTATAAATAAGCAATATGCGGAGCTATAAATGCTGAAAAACAGATTTTTCATCTAATCTTTAAGTTCTGACCTCCACAATCTGTGACACTGGTGAAATTATGAAGAAAATACAAAATGACTTTAAACTTTGCGCGACAAATAACAAAAATGATAAACATGATATCAATTCAAACTCAATTGACAAAATCTTTTTTGATATCAACGATAACAATAATATTAATCCTAACCCGACACCCAGTTTACCTAATCTACATAATCCAATTAGCGATCCCAGTAAATGCACTCAAACAGACGTTATACAAGATATTTATACTGACGTCATTAATGCTGCTTCTAATCCTGTTGGACTTTTGGCGGTTAATAATTTATCCAAACTAAAACTTAAAAGTATATTCGTCTCAAGACTTGCTCCTACAACAAGTGTTGACCAAATTCTCCGACACGTTAATTACAACATCACTTCTACGTCGGAAGGTAACACTCTGATTAGATGTCATCGTATATTTTCAAATCGACGACCACCATCTGAAGCTCTAGTTGCTTCCTTCAAGATACTTGTCCCCTCTGAACTTTTCAATACAATATGCAGTTCTGTGTTCTGGATAAGTGGACTACTTGTGAAAGAATTTCAGACTTCAACCAGGCAAAACATCACTAAACCAGTGGCGGCTCGTGTATATTTGAAATGAGGAGGCAAAGTTTTTTTTAGTTCTATAAATTTTTTTTATGATACGACCACAGAACTATATAACATAGAACAACTGTCACCATACAAAGCTCTGCTGAAAAATGGTCCCAAAAATATTTCCCTCTTTATCGTACTTGAACGCATTCACTGAACTGTATAAGGTCGCGAAATTCAAATTTCGTTTGCCGCGAAATTCACATTTCACAAGTTTGAGACTAACTTTAGGCGTCAAAAACTAACTTTAGTTTTAACTAACTTTAGGCGCCGTAAAAAAATCTCTTCATAGAGGCTAGCCTCCGATGCTTGTGCTTAGCAAAAGCTGTATGAAAGTATTTGTACGAATCGGAGGCTAGCCTCTATGAAGAGAATTTTTTACGGAGATTGGTGTTCGTATTCTATATGTGGCTATGCTTGTTCTTAGCAAAAGCTGTATGAAAGTATTTGTATGAATCGGAGGCTAGCCTCTATGAAGAGAATTTGTAGTTTATGTTTTAGAGAATTCGACATTAGAGAATAGGATTTTCTTTTAAATTATGATTTTCTGAACATACAGATTTTTATTCAGTCCATTATGGTATAAAAAATTAAAGGCATACGTTAGAAAAACATTTTTATAAAATGTTATGAGGTGGCAATGCCTCCGTTGCCTCCCCTATAAAGCCGCCACTGCACTAAACATTTTTTAATGCCTTGGGACCAGCCTAATCCATCACGGAAACAGCATCGACGATGTTTCTAAGAACTCCACAATAATCTTAGAATAACGATTGACTTGACGTATTTAAGTGTACGCGGCTTAAGTTCCAAATTGGAAAATTCTAACTTCTCAGAAACAATTACTTATATATATGTTTTATTTATGTTCCTTGTAACTGTAATATTAATGTCCTGGACTCATTCTTTGATAAACTGTCATTTTTAATAAACATCCATGATTGCTCTGCGCAATTCATAATTTGTGGAGATTTCAATTTACCATCGACTGAATGGAGTTCGAGCCAACCTAATATTTATTTACCTGTCTCTACTTGTTCTACGTCCCGTTCTTTGTCTTCATTCATGAATTTGTGCTCATTGTTTTAACATAACTTAATCCGTAATCACAAAGATAAGTTACTGGATCTTATTTTGACAAATTGTCATGCTACAGACACGATAATAGTAAAAGATTTTGATGGTTTAGTTCCTCCAGATCGATATCTTCCGCCGTTGCATATAAATGCTGAATTCAGCACATTGTACAAAAAAGCATCAATAAATATACAGAAAACTACGGTTCAGGAGGAGAGGGCTTGAAAGGCAAAGAGAGGGATGGATTGTAGTGGGCGGAAACTTTCTCTATGCACAATTTACTCAATGGCACAAACTGCCTTAAAATTGCTTCGGCGCACAGTGGTTCAGGATTAAAATCCATTGGCCAAAATTTAATTTTTTTGTGATAACCAATTTGACTTCTTTTGATCAAATTTGATAGTAAATAGTTCAAAAATCGGGAATAAAAAATATTAGGTCAATATCTTTAAAAATGTGTCTTTGCGGAAGCATTGAAATAGAAACTTTTTTTTAAATTTTGCCAAAAAGTAAATTTCTCGATTTTTTACCAACTTTAAGTGAACACAACTTTCACATTTACTAAGATTTTACATTGAGGGAATTCACAGTCCTCTTTTAAAATGCGGGTAAATTTACCGCTCGGTAATTCAGTCAAATTTAACAGATTTTTACCGAGACGGTAACTTGGTTCATGTAAAAATGAATTACCGGATTCGGTAATTGTATACATGCCTCGAGTCGTGTTTTTCAGCCTCGGTATTCGGTATCAAGAATCAACCGCGAGTGGCGCTAGTAATGTTTTTAGTTGTCAAATTTTCTCGCTGGCTTTTTGTTAATCTCATCGGAGTGATGCAAATTTTTTCAATTTTGATAGCCGTTGCCACAATAGAAATTCAAAAGAATACATCAAACATGGATTTAAAGGTATGTGATATATTTTACAATCAAATTCGCAGTTCATGATTTGGTCACGTATCAAATAAAAGCGCTGTTCTCAAATCTGTGCTGTGGGATGTTCACAGCAGAATATTTTCAGTCTTTTAATATTACCGAAAATACCGAATACCGAAGAGGATTGTGAATACCCTCATTAGTTTTTTTTTATTTGAATGAGTGGATCTTTCCCTATAATTCTGAGTTAATTTGGAACCTGAACTATTTTTAAGTTAATTATAATTAAATATTTATTAGGAACACTTTTTTCACATAAATTTGAAGTTTGAAAGATCATAACTTTTGCCCGTCAACAGACGTCAAGTCGAAATTATTTCCAAGTTATAGCCACAACAATTACCTTTAATTCCATATAGGGTTTTGTTGCCGTAAGTACCCGTATTGAGGCGCTAGCGGCGTTTTAATTAATCTATATATATAAAAATGGAAGTTTGTTGGTTGGTTGGTCTGTTGATTTGAGATTACAAAACTCAAAAACTACTGGATCGATTTTTACGCGGTTTTTGCAAAATGATCTGTGTTGCCAGGAGCAGGTTTTTAGCTATGTTAGATTTTTAAAATTCGAAACGGTAGATCCTGTAAGGTAGATCCTGTAAGTAAATATACTTTTTCCCATTTTTCCTCATAAAAACTGGCTTTGGACGGTTTTCAGGGTCTCTGACCACTAATCCGGTATTAGATTTTCAAAATTCGAAACGGAAGGTCCTGTTAGGATAAAGCAAATATCCTTTTCCCATTTTTCCCGGAAAAATCTGCATAAGGGGGTTTCCGGGGTCACTGATTGCGAATCCGGTGTTAGATTTTTCAAATTCTAAACGGAAGGTCCTGTAAGGATAACGTTTTTTCCGAAAAGTTTTTATGTTATTTATGGTTTTTTGGCATTCTAAAATTTATACAAAAAACGTTAAGCTATTAATGTAGGATATGCTAGTTTTATGTAACAAACAGGAAAGCAAAGTAGTGATATATTTTATTTAATACAATTTCGAAGTGTTATAAAATGCTGGCTGGTTAAAACCTGCTCTTAGACGTCAATCTTTGTATTTTTATAATTTTATGACCTGCATTGAAAGTGTTATGACACACATATAGAGTTGCGGATTTCCCGAGAAAATCACAATCGAGAAATTCCCGAACCGCAACTCTACACACATAAGTCATAGCCGAGAGTTTTATCGCATGCAGGTTTCTCATAGCTGACAGTTTTATGACATCTAGGTGTGCTACACAGGTGCACATAATATGTTGATTTGATAATTATTGTGCTGGAAATTTGATTCTTAATTACCCGTAACAAGGATAACTTATGTACTATAAAGTCCACCTATCTCTGCAAATAAATCGAGGGTTTTCCCCAAACATATATACGTGGGCAGTCCGATAAGTACTTAGCCTACAAGAAAAAAACGAAAATTTTGGAAAAGTGACCATTTATTTCTCAACATAGTCTCCTTTTAGCTCGATACACTTGACCCAGCGATGCTCCAACTTCTTTAACCCGTCTGAAAAATACGTTTTCTCGAGGTCTGCAAAGTAGGCCTCCGTAGCGGCAATGACCTCCTCATTTGACTCAAATTCCTGCCCGGCGAGTGACTTTTTCAAGTTTGGAAACAAAAAGAAGTCGCACGGGGCCAAATCTGGAGAATACGGTGGATGGGGAACAGTTCGTAGCCCAATTCGACCAATTTAGCCGTGGCGACGGCGGAGATGTGAGCCGGTGCGTTGTCATGGTGGAAGAGCACTTTTTTCTTCGCCAAATGGGGCCGTTTTTCTGCAATTCGGCGTCGAATCGGCCCAATAATTCGGTATAGTGGAGCCCTGTGATCGTTTTGTCCTTCTCCAGGTAGTCGATGTAGATCACACCTTGTGAATCCCAGAAAACGGTGGCCATCACCTTTCCGGTAGATAGGACAGTCTTCGCCTTCGGAGCACGTTCGCCGGGTAAAGTCCACTGTTTCGACTGTTCCTTAGTCTCTGGTGTGTACCAGTGGATCCATGTTTCGTCGACGGTCACGAAACGTCGCAGAAACTCCTTCGGATTGTGCTTAAACAGCGTCAAACACTGCTGTGAAGTGGTTTTACGGTTGCGCTTGTTGTCCGGAGTGAGCAAACGCGGCACCCATCGCGCCGACAGCTTTCTCATGCCCAAAATTTCATGTAGGATATGACTCACGCGGTCTTTTGAGATGCCTACTGTCTCAACTATCTCGCGCACCTTCAATCGGCGGTCTGCCAATACGAGATCGTGAATTTTTGTTATGTTATCCTCCGTGGTAGCCGTTTTCATAGCACCTGGGCGTGGCTCATCAAAAACCGACGTGCGACCACGTTGAAACTCGTTACACCAATTTTTGACGGTCGCCATCGAAGGAGAAGAGTCACCGTACACAGCATCCAAGCGCTCTTTGATTTCGCTGCGCGATTTCCCTTCCAGAAACAAGAATCGAATCACCGACCGATCTCTTTTTCCATTTTTCTGAAATCCGCAGACACGCCCGCTTCCATACGCGGTCAAAACAAAACTACGAGTTCGATTCGGCTGAAATTTTGACTGTAGCCATCTATGAGAATGTACCACACGATAGTAAATTTCTCCTGCGATAGTGGCGGCATCGGGCGGTGAGGCTAAGTACTTATCGGACTGCCCTCGTATATATATATATATATATATATATATATATATATATATATATATATATATATATATACAGGGTGCGCCATCTATTCCTCCGGTATGTAAACATTCAATAACTTCGCCATTTGTCAACCGATTTGCTTTCCTAGACACGTTTTGGAAACGTCAAACCAGTACAATTTTAACCATGAACCGCTTCACACCGAAAGAACGCGCCGAAATAGTGACGATGTACATTGAAAATAGTCGTTCAATTGTGCTAACTCAACGTGCATATCGTGCAAAATATCGTGGCAAAAAAGCGCCTACCGACAAAACAATTCGGGCGCTGGGTAAAAATTTCTTTGAGCACGGAACAGTAGGCAATCTAACCTATAATCATCCACGCCCAAGACGTTCCAATGAAATTATTGAAGCCGTGAGAGAGAGTGTTGCCGAGGACCCAAATGTCTCGTATCGCCACCGAACTCAGCGGTTGAAAATGAGTGGAACCACGTTGCGGCGCATTTTAAAGGACGACCTCCATTTGTTTCCTTACAAAATACAACTAACTCAAAGAATATTGGCAACAGACAAGTCGCGTCGTATAGAATACGGCAAATTAGTCGGCCGAATGTTGGAAACCATGCCGGACTTTTGGATGCAAGTTTTAATGACCGACGAGGCACATTTCACTCTCTCTGGCGGTGTTAATAAACAAAATTGCCGCATTTGGGCGACAGAAAATCCTCACGAGATTCATGAAATACCATTGCATGATCGAAAAGTGACTGTTTGGGCCGGCGTGTGCTCAAAAACCATCATTGGGCCATTTTTCTTCAATGAAGGTGAAACAGTTAATGGTAATCGATATCGGTGGATGTTGGCACATTTTGTGTGTCCGAAAATGCGTGAAAAAGGTCTGACTGACTTCTGGTTTCAGCAAGACGGGGCGCCATGCCACACAGCGGACCAAACAATACGGTTTTTGCAACAAAAATTCCCTAGACGTGTGATATCGAAAAGAGGCGATATTGACTGGCCACCAAGATCCCCTGATTTAACCCCCCCAGACTTCTTTTTGTGGGGTTATTTGAAGAGTAAAGTTTACGCCAGCAACCCGAAGACCATTGACGAGCTCAAGACCAATATTCGTGCCGAAATAGCTGCCATACCGACGGAGATGCTCGAAGAAGTGATGGAAAATGCCCGAAAAAGAGCACAGTTTGCGGTGGCCAATAAAGGTGGTCATTTGATCGACGTTGTTTTCAAAAAGTAGTCCACATAAATTGTAAAGGATTGAACTAAATAAAAAAACACCATTTTTTGCAATCTATTGTTTCTTTCAAAAGTTATTCAACATTCTCATACCGGAGGAATAGATGGCGCACCCTGTATATATATATATATTCTTTGAGTTAGTTGTATTTTGTAAGGAAACAAATGGAGATCGTCCTTTAAAATGCGCCGCAACGTGGTTCCACTCATTTTCAACCGCTGAGTTCGGTGGCGATACGAGACATTTGGGTCCTCGGCAACACTCTCTCTCACGGCTTCAATAATTTCATTGGAACGTCTTGGGCGTGGATGATTATAGGTTAGATTGCCTACTGTTCCGTGCTCAAAGAAATTTTTACCCAGCGCCCGAATTGTTTTGTCGGTAGGCGCTTTTTTGCCACGATATTTTGCACGATATGCACGTTGAGTTAGCACAATTGAACGACTATTTTCAATGTACATCGTCACTATTTCGGCGCGTTCTTTCGGTGTGAAGCGGTTCATGGTTAAAATTGTACTGGTTTGACGTTTCCAAAACGTGTCTAGGAAAGCAAATCGGTTGACAAATGGCGAAGTTATTGAATTTTTACATACCGGAGGAATAGATGGCGCACCCTATATATATATATATATATATATATATATATATATATATATATATATATATATATATATATATATATAACAAGAATTACCCATGGAGAAATATGCCACAAACAGTCCACGATATATTATATCATCAGAAATAATCTACTACCACTTGGAGATCTATCAGAAGAAGCTCAAGAAAAAAGAAATAAAGACTACAGGTATTTCAGAGAACATAACACCAGGAAAATGTCAAGGAATAGCGCGAATGAAGACTTATTTAACATATTGCTCGTAACATCAGACCCATTGGTTTAGAGCATTAGACACCAATGGAAATCGCCACATTTGGAATTAGATGAAGAAGCTAAAAAGTTACTACATGATACAAACAACCCCTCTCAAATTATAGATGAAATACAAGAATTACCCCTAGACAAAATTTAATTAACGATCGATGTTAATGAAATCTGCATGATAGTTTAATTGTTATTTAATTTGGTGTTCCTAATAAAATCTACTTTAACAATAAATATACTATGTTTGACTACTTATAGAATTTCACAAAAATTTAATAATAGTAACAAAAAATCATATTTTATGATATTTCAAAATTATTCAAATCAAAATAACTACTTTCCTACTAAAGAATGAACAGAACATAAAAAGTTGAGTTTTATTTGACGCAGAAACTAGTTATCCGATTTTGATGAAACTTTATGATAAATAAAGCTTGAAAACTCTTCTATTTAATAAAAAAATCGCATTTAAAAACTTTCAATGGATCAAAAGATATGGAATTTTGACCAATAGAAAACGATCTCGAACCACTGTGCGGCGGTTCAGGAGATAGCGCGAAAGGGGTTTACAGGCAAGAGAATGAGTAGATTGTATACACACATATTGCAATGTCATCGGAGTTATGTATGTGTGCAAAATTTTAAGTCAGTGGGATGCTTGGAAGTGGTTCAAAATTAGATTACAAGATTTGACCCTGACTAACAGACAAACAAACAAAAAATTATAAAATAAAAAAAAATCTTTTATCAAAAAATGTACTAACAAAGAAAAAATAAGTTTTGCGGCGCCGTATATCAGAAAAAAAAGCGAAACCAATATTTAATTTCTTATGTTTTTATCTCGCTTTTATCTCTGATACACACATTTAGTATTTCCATTTTAGTACATTTTTTTTAATAAAAGATTTTCTAAAATTTTTTTTAATTTTTTTATTTTATTTTTTTTTTTTAGATATTTTGTGTTTGATTCCAAAATGACGTCTGCCTTTCGCCACGCTTTTATATACTTTTAGGTCTTCGAATATATATCCTTGCCTTTCAGATATCTTTACGAACTTCTTGACTCCAAAATCAGATTGAGCGACCTCAAAAATTTTCAGATGAGATTTTGTCCGTAAAATTTTAGGAAAAGGATGATCACGTTATCCTAATAGGACCTTTCGTTATCCTTACAGACTTCTTAATGTAAGGATCTGATTCATCGACCTCAAAAACGCCCAAAATTTTTTTTCCAAAAATTCGAGGAAAAGAATAATTACGTTATCCTAACAGGACCTTCCGATATCCTTGTGGACCAAGGACGAAGTAATGAAAATGTTTTATTGTCACACGTACATATGTGTGCAACATTTCAAGTCAATCGTATCGTTTCAAGTCAATTGTGCTTTAAAATTACATTATGAGATTTGTCAGGGTCAAACAAACAGGCAAACACACACGAAAGCAAGCTAAATAAAAGCTTTTAAAAAGTAAGCTATATAGAGGCTTTTAAAATATATGAATGTTTGTCACAAAAGTTTCTCGAAAATTTATTTTCCTTTCTCGCTTCCTGTCAAGTTTTTAAATTTGCGTATCCTCTCGTCCAGTATCTAATAAACAGACAATTTAAATTTTTATCTATGTGGAATGACTATTTACCGTACAATTCCATTGTATTGAAAACACATCAATCGCACATTATTTTCGTTCTTGTTAAATGTCTTCTTTACTTTCTATTTTATAAATGCAGCCTTTGGAAGTACAAGAGGTATAACCTGTCTATCGGTTTATTACATATTTTTTTACGAAATTCTGTTTATTTGCTTATTTAAATCTAGATACTTTTATTTAATAGCTTTGATTTAAATTTTAGGCAGAGAACGCTCAAGCCCAGGCATGTGAAAAATTTGAATCGATGTCAGCTCGCGGAAAAGAGGAATTAGTGGGATTCCGCACCAGACGAGTGGCTGCATTTAAGAAAGGGTAACACTATTTCACTATTAAAAATATGAATTTATGTAAAATATATTTAAGGTTGGTCGAGTTGGCTGAATTAGAAGTAAAACATGCGAAATCTCAGTACGAATTTCTTCGTCAATCGCTGCTTGCTTTGAAAGAAATTGCCTGAAATAATGTTAACATCTATAGGGAAAGTAAATGCATTCAAGAAAATTAAAAGAAAATTAAAATCACCGAAAACTCGTCATTTAATTGACTAATGTACTACATGCTAATTTTGTTTATACAAATTTTTGACTAAAGTAAAATGTGGATATATAAAATTTCATATCTCTTAGTTCTGGTAATAATGGGTATTTTAATGAGAACAGTTTCTTACATCAACAGATAGTTATCAAACTATTTTTTTTAGTTATTGGTGAGCTTTTCGATATATTGCATTTATCTTCCTAATTTCAGATATAAATATTGATTTATACATCAAGCTTGATTTTTCATCTTTTTATCGAAACTCTTATGTAATATGTAAATAATTAAATAATTAAATCTTTCCAATTTTTCAAAAATAGTTTTTGTTATATTTTTCAAAAATTCCTAAAGCAAGTTATATTAAATTAATCTACCAATGCTATATAAAAAGAAAATTAGAAGGGAACATTCATTTTTATTAATTATAATCGATTATTAAATATAAATATGTCTTTAATAAAAAATCTTATACATATATATTTATCTTCATAGTTTTATTACTTATTGATTCAGCCGCGACTGTGCTCAAAACCGAAAGAGAAAATTAAAAGTTATGTAATACAGGAAATTTTAAAATCTGGGCGAATGAAATTAATTTACATTAAGGTTTTCTTATTTTTTGTTTTATAAAGTGTCATTTATGTGCATAATTCCCATAATTTCTCTTCGATTTCAATCATTTACTAGTGGTATTTTCGGTTTTTACGATTCAATTCTTTCCTAGGACATAAATAAACGATAAAATTTAATTTGCAATCTTAGGAATTGTATTCAGCATAAATATTTTTCGATTTAGTCAGACTGTGATTCCATGTGCGTTTATGATTGTGGTACTCTTTTCATGTTGTCTCGGATTTATTTAGCTATTTCTGGTCCGAATTTTAAACTCTGGTAGTGCAAAATAATTTAATTATATTGAAGCCCAGTTATTTTTCTCCCTTTTGTCTCTTTTGAGATCGGTTTTTTTTCTTCAATGGGCTATTAAGAAGTTGGTTCAAGTGGTCATTTGTTGAAAGGGACATCAAATAATATTTCCTTGAATGTCTTATCATTCCGTGTGATATAATTGAAGCACAGTTCAAGAATTTTCTCCTGAATTTTTGTGTTTGCATTTTTGTGTTTTTCTTCCTCTTGAACTATTAAAAGCTCTTCAACAAAGCCAAAAGCACGAGAATGCAACAAGACTGGGATTTTCACAAGGTGAAACTGAGAATCTTTAAGAAAGAGGTAAAAAAAGCCCAGCGTAAGGCATGGGAACTCTTCTGTGGCAAGATAGAAAATATTCAAAAGCTTCTAAGCTTTGAAAAATTCTCTCAACTATCCCCAATGTACTCAACTATCTGAGACAAATTGACGAAACGTGGACATATTCTAGCCTGGAAAATGTAGAACTTCTAATGGACACTTACTTTCCGGGATGCCCTAACGACGCTTCTGAAACGGAGACTCCGATAAGCAGAGAAATGACAGGCTGCACAGTAAGCTTCTGAGCAAAATAAAAATTACTTGGGCAATTAAAAGCTTGAAACTGTTGAAGTTATCTGAACTAGACAATATTACTCCAACTGAGCTTAGTCTTTCCCTGGCTTGACGCAATTTTCCAAACTTGTATGAACCTAGTCTACATCCCCTTAAAATGGTCGGAGGCCAATGTCGTTTTTATGCCCAAGGCGGGAAAAACTCACATAGTTTGCCTAGAGATCTCAAACCAATCAGCCTCTCATTTTGCTCTTGAAAATACTACTAAACACTTATATATGTCAACAAATTGAAAATAGGTCACTACGTCACAACACTCATATTGCAAAATTAAGTCCGTGGAGACAACCATGTACACTCTGGTCCACAAAAAAATCACTGGATATAATATGGTGACCTTCCTAGACATTCAGAGAGCCTTTAACAACGTCGTACCTGATGCTAATAGGAGCATTACAGTATCTTGGAGTAGAGGCGCCTCAAAGCGAGCTGATAAATCAAATGCTAACAACCAGGGTTATCAACTCAAAGCGGGGAAATTGATGGAGATACGTAAATTCTTTCACCACTTCTTAGCTTTTTAGGCTTGGCCATTTTTACACATCCCATTGTTCTCTCTCTAAATTATAGGTTTTCTAGTCAGTACAGGGCTTGGGTGCGTTTCAGTTGATTGTTGATTCAGTTGTAGCACCCAAACACGAGAGTTTAATCAACAAGTCCCCTCGCCTGTGGCCTTTAAAATTGAAATAACTGAATTCGATATTTGGCGAGGGGTTCTGTTCGGGGAGTTAAATATAGCAGATAACAAGTGCTACTTCAAAAACAGTATAACTATTTCCTTATATTTTTACTTTCTTATACAAAGTATAATAAAGTTATTCATGAAAAAGTTCGACCTCTTATTTTTGCCTAAAACTGATTTCCCGATCACCCCCAGGTCGATTGGAGCCCTATTTCAAAAGTGTCCGTGCATCTGTCTATCGGTCTGTCGTTCTGTCCACATTTTGTATTCATTATAACTCAAAAACGCGCTGAGGTAGTGACTTGATATTTTTTTTATATCAGTTTTACCAAAATCGTAGTTTTCTATCAACTTTTGGGAAAGTTCCGTTAGCTATAACGGATACTTCCCATACAAAATTTTCAACGTATCCACTCTAACTCAAAAATGCGTTGAGCTATCGATTTGAAAATTTTTGTGCCTGAGTTTTACTAAAATCGTAATTTACTATAAACTTTTGGAAAAGTATCGTTAGCTATAACGGATAACTCCCATACAAAATTTTTGACGTATCCACTCTAACTCAAGAATGCGTTGAGCTATCGACTTGAAATTTTTTGTGGCTGAGTTTTACCGTAATCGTAGTTTACTATCAAATTTTGGAAAAGTACCGTTAGTTATAACGGGTACCTCCCATACCACTTTTTTTATGTATTTAATATAACTCATTCTTAATTTTGCGGCTTCAAATATTTTGTGGATACGTTTTACCAAAATAATAGTTTTATACCAACTTTTAGAAAAGTAACGTGAGCTTTATTACGGTTCTCAGAAAATTAAAAAAAACACAAAACTTTCCTCTCAAATATTTAGTTTAAAATGTCTTTCTCATATAAAATTTATCGTTTTAAAACTATACAATTAACCTATTTATTATTTAAAAAAGTTATGTAAATTTTAATAAATTTAGCTCTAAAATTATTTAAATATTTTTTTTTTAAATATCACATTTTTAAAATACAATGGAAGTATAAAATATTTTCTTCTTAACCTTTTTTATATATCGCTAATTAGTAGTCTCTTTGAAACAAATTTGTCAGAGGATCGTACTTTTTGTTTTTTCTTAAATTACCAATGAGCCCGCTTCGATTAAGAAATAGTTTAACAGAAATATGAAAGAAATGTTTTTTGACGCTTTTCAGAGCGTTGACATTTTTGAAACTGTTTAATTATTTTTTTTCATATTTCAAACTGTTTAGGAGTGGGTTAGTCTTTCAGGTTTAGCAATTGCCGTCTTATCGTGGGGCAGTTTCAACAC
The DNA here is from genome assembly GCA_964034945.1 of Chrysopilus asiliformis. Taxonomy (NCBI): domain Eukaryota; kingdom Metazoa; phylum Arthropoda; class Insecta; order Diptera; family Rhagionidae; genus Chrysopilus; species Chrysopilus asiliformis. The sequence goes on from OZ035960.1 coordinate 58,999,248, forward strand.
ATTACAGTTGTCCTACTCTTAAATGGTTGAGAAGATCAATAAAATCCTGGTCGTATTGTTGTGGCATGTATGTAGTAAGCTCACACAAACCGAAAAACCGCCATAAATGAGGTTCATCACTGAACTGGAGCGGTTGCTTAAAACACCAGTTTCCTAAAACCGGAGGCAGTTGCATAATCTATATATATAAAAATGAATCGTGGTCAGTTAGACTATCCATAACTCGTCTGAATATAATCCGATTTGCATGGGGATTTGTTTGTTGGATTCTTATTGAACCAGGTAAAAACACTACGGAGCCGAAAATTGGAAATTTCCACCGGAAAAGTCGGAAAATCTTGAAAAACCGAAATTGCATACTTTCAGGAGTTGCTGGTGGCAGCGGTTTTCTGGCTTGCACTTTCATTAATTCCAAATCAAAAATCCCGATTCTTTTTTCGTTTTGTTGGAAAAGTCGAGAAAAATTTTGTGGAAAAGCGGGAATATAAGAAAAATTGAAATTTGCATTTTGTATGGGATTATGGTGTGGAAGAAGAAAATACTGTATTTGGAACTGAAAAACGGATAATTTTGTCCCTCACGATAATATTATCGCCAACAGATGGCGTTACGCTCTCAGACTCACGTTTGACAGCTGAGAAATATATTCGTTTTTTCCTCATTGATGATCAATGCAAAGCGGTTGTTTATCAATATAGTGCGCAAATTATCGCTGATTTTCCTACTTTTAAATCGTCGAAAATATGTTATTTGTTATTTTGTGATCAATACTTTGATTCAAGTATTTACTCAGTGACCAAGTGAAATTAGATGGATTGGTGTTGAATTTTGTGCTTTTTTCCAGAACATTGTGATTTCAAAAAGTGAGGTTAGCGGCACATCGAATCTGGACTTGCATTGTATGGGAGAGAGAGGTAGGAGTGGTCCAACTGGATAGATAAGTTGTATAAAACCATATTCTAAACACATTTCGTCTTTATAACTGTTATGTATCAGATCTATCTCCCATAAGGAAATATTTAACAGAATTTCCAGGTAGTGGTGGCTGTTATCGCTACCTAAAGCTAGCATCAGACGAGCACACAAAACCCTCACACGTGTGATAACTGACGTAATTTTGACGTCACAAAATTGTCACACCACTTCACACCGTCTGATAACTTAAATTCTGACAGAATAACTTAAATTCTGACAGAATAACTTAAATTCTGACAGACAGAATTTTTGTTTACACACCGTGTGATAACCTGTGTTACGACAATTTTTTTGACGTGTGTGAAACGAATTTTGCCTCCGTCTGATAACCCTGTGTAAAACGTGGTATGTGTGATGACATTTTTCGGTTTGTGTGAAGACTGTGTGTAAATGTCCCAATGTGTGAAGTGGCATGAATTCGTGCCATTTCACACATACTGGTTTATAGCGAATATCTTAAAAACGGTGCATCTTATCAAAAAAGTGCAAGAACAAAAGTTGTTTAGGATATGATTCTACATAAAACTCCCATACATCAAAATCCGATTCGGAGAATTTTTAAAAAATCTTATTGAAAAGTTTGACTCAAAGTGGAATTTTGATACAACTGTTCGCTGTTCAATTAAACTTCAAATAATGCCATATCACCAAACGGGTTTTCAATTATAGCTTTTGTTATGTTTCTATCTACGACTTCACCAATTGTAGTAAATTATCGAATTGACCGGCCGACATCCGTAAGAAATTCCGATACAATTCGGGTTCTTCAGAGCGCAATTCCACCATCAATTTGGAAAAGAAACCCTCCTTCTCGCGACGCGACACCCAATCCTTTGTCCAACAACTGCGCTTTCGACCCATTGACTCGTCGTCGTCGTCACTGCTTTCCAAAATATAGGCTGCCAAAATCGCCATATCCATCATCTCCTCATATTTCCTTTTTGACATTTTAATTTAATTTTATTTTTCTTCACAAATTTAAAATAGCACACAATTGGTTGTCAAAATGACCGAGGAAAGTACACAAAATGTCAGAGAGCTATCACACCGTCTGATAGCAAATCAGTGTGTCAGACGATTTTGATTGCTGTCACACGTCTTCCATCATCACACCTTTTGAGACGTTTCACTCCGTGTGATGACTACTCAATCTGCGTCACACAGTGTGTAACCAAAGAATAAGTATCTGAAGAAGCGAAAGAAACCGAAATTCTCATAACCCACGTTTGAGTGAGCATATGCGATATAGAAAAAAAACGTTTTAAATGTGAGGGCAAAAGGTAAGTCTCTTTCTGTCATGCACACTTAAATGGTCTCTGCAAAAAAAAAAAACAAAAAATCGTGGAGTTTATGCAATGTAAGAGGGTGATCCAAATGACCGAATATTTTGAGATAAAAATTCGAAAATCACATTTTTTTTTACATAAAAACTCTATTTAGTAACCGAACTATAAGCAAAGAAGGTCTACGAGTCATTTTTAAATGAAATTTTTGTTAAAAAACTGCGTTCAGCTGTTTTTTTTTCTTAAATTGCTGTTACATAAACAGTAGCTTATTGACTCACCCTAAACACGAAATTTTCTCTCATCACAAACACAAACATAGTGCGGCTGGCCCCATTTGTTTACGTTTTGTTGAGGCATTGAAGAAATCATTTTTCGTATGTTTTTCACTGAGCCAAAAAAGGTTTCCGCACTGAATAATAATGGCACGAATAAAATTTTTGAAATGCATTGTCACCGAATGTTTATCTAATAACAAGAAAAACCCAGAAAGAAAATTTTTCAGGCTTCCGATACCGATGGAAAGGTAAATTTTTTGGTTTTCTTCTAAAATTGCCAATAAAAAAACAACACTAGGCGAAAAAAACAACACTTACATCAAATTGAAAGACGTCGCAACGTGAAATCACAATTTTATGTTTTGGAATCGACATATTTACCGACAAAATTTACTAAGTTTCCGCGACACTGGAGTTTGTTTTGAACTGTCAAAGCGGTATTTGAGTAGTATTGCCAGGTGTTTTCTTTTGTAGTTGAAATTAAGCGCGACAATTTAAAAGGCAATTCCTTACTATTGTGCTTTATTTTAAATACATGAAATTTGAAGATTTCGGTTTCTAAAATATAATGTTCCTTTAAAATAAATCCTTAAATTTATCTTAGGAAAAAAATTTGGCTAACTTCGATAAATCGGCAAGATTTGATAAACATAAAAGGCACTAGCATTGATAGTGTTTGCGAACTTCATTTCCACGAAAGAATGTTTTGTTCCGCAAATCGTCTTCGGAAAAATGCTTGTCCTGTGGTTTCATTGTCTACTACTGGCATTTAAGATATCCAAATAACACATTTTGTTTTAAATTATTGAATTCTGAAATGTGCGATTTTTCTAAAAATTGAGTAAGAGCTTCATAGAACTATAAACTAATGCATTTAATAAAGATATTGTTGAAAGTTGTTATAAAACTAAAAGCCAAGCAATAGATTTTTATTAAATTAGTTATGGTTGCTTCATGAAGAAGTGAGAATTTAGCTAAAGGTGGTGTCGAAAATCACATATTAATTTATGCCTTGGTTAGATTATTTAAATTTTTTTAGCATGAATTTAGATTCAATATTTTTTAAATTTATAATTTGCCAAATGTTCATCTGGCAACCCCCCATATGATGTTTCTCTCAATTCCGACATCTTGTCTCACATACACATTGAATTTCGTGTTCTTATGCAGGCAAGACGACAGCTATACGTTTATCGGACGGACTCTCCACTCATCAAAAAATTTTGTCCTTTCTTTCTCTTCTTCAGATACTTATTCTTTGGTGTAACTGTGTGAAAAAATTTCGTGTGAAGAAGCGTCGTTAACACGTTTTGGGACAATAATCCGATTGTGTGGAAAAAAATTTCACACCGTCTGATAGCATTACATTTCAAGTGTGAAAACGTGTCGTGTCAGATGTGTGTTGAGTTTTTTTTCGTGACGTCAGTCATCACACGTGTAGGGTTTTGTGTGCTCGTCTGATGCTAACCTGACTAGGCACTAACTTTCTTGCCGGCTCCGCTCGTCGGATCGGGGGGATTCTTGTCAGGGGAACACAGATGATAACATGAAAAAAACTTGTGCCTATTCTCTACCTCGCGATGAAACATATTTTTAAAGAAAAAACATAACAAAAGCTATAATTGCCAGCAATTATTGGAAACCCGTATGGTGATTTCAGTGAACAGTTGTATCAAAATTCCACTTTGAAGTCATTTTTTTTAAAAAAATTACTCTGTGTAATAATTATTACTCTATTCTTCATACTAATTTTGGTTTTCCAACTTACTATACATCATAAGTAATTATTTACAATATATTTTTTTAACTACTGCGAATTAAACTTTCTCAGTCAACAAAAACAAGCATTGTTTTTGTAGTTCAGCAAGGGCACGGGAAGCCGAAAGTTATCATGCCAGAATGGGAATTGGGAAAGGTTATGTTAGTTGGTAAAGGGAATTAATGTGAAAGACAAAAGATTTTAGAAAAGGTGTAGAAAAAATACATGAATTTGTTAAAATTGTTAATATAAGGACTGGACACGAAATAAAGTGCACACTTAAAATTTGGTTTAAATTTAAACTCGCAGGTTAATATTTGATGTAAGTAGGTTTGTTGTGTTCTGTCAAGTTTATATTTTTATTAGTGATTGGTTTTTAAGCTTAATCTATAAACAAAAAAGACATGGCGCGAATAACCGAAGAAAACAGAAAATTAATTTTGCAAACTTGGTGCCGTACAAGTGGAATATCACTAAGACAGTTAGCAAAACTGCACAAAGTTTCAGTAAATGGTGCCAAAAAAGTTATAACTAAGTTTGGGGAGCATAATACCCGAATGGATCTGCCAGGTCGTGGTCGGAAAAAAGGTACAGCTGACCCAAAATTAGAGACAAAGGTGGTGAAATTGTTGACAAGAAAGAAAACTTTGTCAATTCGAGATGTGGCCAAAAAACGGGAGTGGCGAAAAGTACGGTGCAAAAAATTTAAAAAAAAGAACAATTTAAAAACGTATAAAAAACAAAAAATGCCCAAAAGAAGTTTAGACCAATTGAATCGCGCCAAAATTCGTTGTGGGAAATTATACAAATTTTTGTTAAACAATCCGGGTCGCTGAATTTTAATAGACGACGAAACGTCCTACGACGAAACGTACCTTAACCCCCAAAACTGTCCTGAACTCCGTCCCATCGAGCATTACTGGGCAATCGTAAAGCGGGAATTGCGAAAACAAGGTCGAGCTGCAACGACAATGGAAGAATTCAGGAAGAATTGGAACACAGCAGCTCGTAAAGTCACTAATATTACAGTGCAAACTCTTATGAACAAGATAAAATCAAAAGTCCGCAATTTTAGTCGTAGGAAATAATTTTTTGTTTTTTTTTTTGTACTTTTAGTTTGATAAGAGTTAAAATACTTAATATAAAAATGTGATTTTTTTTAAATATATAAAAAAGTGTTTATTTTGTAAAAATCGTGTGTGCACTTTATTTCGTGTCCAGTCCTTAGTTATATTATGAAAATAGATCTGTTGCATTTCTGCATATACATGTTATGTGAATTAACTTATGTACTACTAATACTATTTTATTATTATTTTTTTATTTTGTGTTTTTTTATGTTACTACTACAATACTTGTTTCCCTACTTACAGTAAACTACATTCAATAAACTACTAGCATACCAATACATTTTTTTTTGTAAAGTGTATTTGTCTGTTTGTTACCAATATATAAACTTGACTTCTATGTTAGTTTTAAAAGCAACAAAAACAAATAAAGAAATAAACTTTTATGCCTAAAACATTAAAGGAACAGGAGCAACAACAAAGTTAAATTACACAAAGAATTTTGTAGGATTCTATTATATTAAGTGCTGGTTGAATTTATAACAATCTGTATAGCGTCGTGAAAACTATAAACCTCTTCAAAAGTATCTGCGAAAATTGAAGATGTATCTAAATTGGAGAAACACCAGTCGATTTGGGAACCGCAGTTAGTGGTCGAAACTCTTTGGTCTAACAAACTTCGTAGAGTCAAATCGCGAAGTTTTTTGCTCATCACATCATTATTATTGATACTACGATCTTGATTAAAATCTCCCAATATAATCATTTTTCGATTGCAAGAAAAAGGTATCCGCAATACATTTTCTAGCTCTTGAATAACGCGTGTTTTTGAAAAACGTGGACTTTTATATAAAGCTAGGAATAATATGTCATGAAATTCAAACAAAATATATTGGAATACATTATTATTTTCACAGATTTGTTGTACTTTTACAACATTGATAAGTGAGGCAATTGAATTCTTAGCAAAACAGAGTATCCCATTGTGTTTTCTTATATTTTGTCCTCCGCTGTTATCTAACCTAGCGACAATGGAATATTGATCTAAGTCATACTCCTCATTGGGCAATGTCCAAGTTTCTACAAAACATAGGATATCGAGTGACAAAACTAAATTGTTGCATTTAATATCTTCGATGTGTTTGTGTAAACTTTGGACGTTATGGAATAAGACGCTAAATTTATTAAGGAATTTATCTTTCAAATTTTCAAAATGAGGCGTTAGAAGTTTTTCTGTATTCAAAGATACTAACTCTGTAGAAACGGGATCAGAAGCTGTAGGAGATTTTGGTGATTTGAATTTCCCGATTAAAAAGAGACCAGAAGCTTTTGTTGCTCGGCTACATGCCACATACAAATGGGCCCGTGTCATACCAGGGGTTAAATGAACAGCAACGTTAACATAAGTGGATCCCTGACTTTTGTGGATAGTAATAGCTTCGGCTGGGACGACCGGAAACTGGGACCTCTCAATTACGACTCGATCATTGGATTTATATTGAAAACTTTTAACTGATTTTTCTATAGGAGTCCAATTTAAGTTTTCAGAATGTGTTCGTTTAGAGCGCCCGTCTTGACCGATAGATAATTCTTCGAATTGAATCCATAAGCGAATTGGCACGCGAGCACCATTTCCGTGAACCTCGAAATCTATATCCATTAGCTGCCCTGTTGCGCCATTAACTAACCCGTCAGCAGTATTGATATTTACTGTTATCATATACTTGGCGGTTTTCTTTAACAGAAGATTCGATGGCAATCCAAGAGTCTCAGAAGTTTTTAATTCTTTAGCCCTATCTGCAATATGGTTTCGCGAATTTTCCGGAATTGGGCCTTTGACTTTGTCCTCGGCCTGTGAGATTACGGGATCAGATTGGATTAAGTTTAATCTACATGTATTGAATTCATTTACATCGTCGTTTGATTTGAATAAATGTATGGCCTCCTGAAGAACTGCTTCGGAGGTGCATTCTCTTGACTTGAACAGCGCTATATCAGTACTTGTCATTTTCCCAAGCGTCATGTTATTGAGGGCGGTAGCGAAATTTAAGTCATCCCTTTGTCGCATTATTTTAATGAGTGAGAAAAATTTAAAAAGATTCCACAATGTTGATCCAGCTACAATGCCATACACATCATTCCTACTAGATTGAAACACCCATCTATCCCCAACAGGAGCAAGTTGTCTTAGATCTCCAAAAACTATAACAGATTTTCCACCAAATAGAGATGTACTTCTAAAAATCTGCTTTAATCTGGAATCGATGTGGGATAGCATTTTAGCACCCACCATTGATATCTCGTCGATTATAATTAATTGAAGATTTTGGAGCTTTGAATAAATTGTATTAGCAATGTCGCTGCTAAGGGGCCTAATTTCCGAATGTGATTGGTTGATGGGTAAAGAAAAGATATAATGAAGGGTAGCTCCATTTATATTAAAAGCAGCTTTTCCGGTAGGGGCGCATAAAACGACCTTGACATCATCAGGGTTGGCTCCAGGTCGCGAATTAAGTCGTTTGGTCAACGCATTATAGAGTGCAGTAATTAGTCTACTTTTTCCTGTCCCAGCACCCCCACTAACAAATTTATAAAAGTTTGTTCCGTATTTTATGTTATGTAAAACGTGGTTAAAATACAGCCTCTGCTCGGTATTTAATGATCGAATAATTTGGGAAAAGTCTAGATCGGAAATGAGTGGTGGCAATTTTATTAAACGGGTTTCGTTATCCTGGGGAACATTATCATCTATTTTTCGGACATTCGGTTCCACATTTGGGATTTGAAAGGGGCGAAGATCCGGATCGTCGTCATTCTGAATATCTTCGGTATTTTCAAGAAATCTTTCATTTTGTGCAACGATTAAGGCTCATCGTCATTCTCAAAACAATTGAACTTGCGACGAACAGTATTAATCGCAATGAGATATTGTTGACAGAGAGTTTCGCAATTTCGCTGCAAAATATCACGTTCTTCATTGCGCCAAGGCAAGAAAAGCATGACCTGTTCTCGAAAATAATTATCGCGTTCCTGAATCATTTTATATCTGCGATACCGAATGACACAGGGTTTGGTTCTTTTTCGTAAGAATCCGCTGGAATTCTTAAGCCGTAGTGGCTCGCCGGTAACTTCCTCATTTCCTTCTCCATCATCATTATTGGGATTTGATGAACGGACAGATGAAAATTTATAGTATGCGGTGAATTCAGCAAGAGATATATTTTCGAGGGAGTCAGGACGCTGTACATAGTGGTCCAGTAAATTTGAGACGAAAATATCAGTTGAATCTTGCGGTAGTTCTCTCAACTGTTTTTGAGATTTAACAATACGGACACGTTCATTCGGGGGACTGGTATTACTACTTTCTGACATCCGAATGCCGAGAATATTATACACTGCTTCCTGAGCTGAGATTTCTAGCCCATGAATAAATTTATTCCCTAGATGTTGGAGTTTTTGTTTAACAGTATAATTGCCGCTTGAGATCTCGTCCATGACTCCCCGCATAAGTTTGGAAACTCCTTTGTTAGATTTGTTAATATAATTAACAATATAACCGCAACAAGCATAAGCATCCATTACAAACTGAATGTCCATGTTTGTTCGGTGCAAACTGAGAATACAAGGAATGTATGCGTTCAGCATAATTGCATCTAAAGATCTTTTGAGAAAAATTGTGGGTTTTTTTAACTTTGCCCGAAGCACCGAAATATAAGAATCTCTAGACATCTCAATATTTCCTAGAAACGTATCGAATGAGCAATTGGGAATGGACGTGGTTTTTGCTGTTTCATTCAAATATTCTCTAATTTTATCATAATTTTCGTTATGAGTATTAGAAGTTTCAGAATTGTCGAGTGGAGTAAGAATAATGGTTTTATCCATTGGAGGATATGGCATGCCGAATCGACAAAACTTCTGTCCTCTAATTTCCCTTAAACAGGATCTCGCGTGAGAGTGATTCTGGTAGACTAAGTATTCTGCCAAATCACTATTCTGGGTGGACGTAGAAATATGAGTATCAATGAAATTCTCTACAGATGGGTAAGTGGAAATGTCAGATAGATCAAGACTTGGGGCATTATGAAGCCAGTACAATCCATGGACATGGGGAGAACCACGGTGTTGGAATTCAACACGAAAATAATAATTGATTACATGGGAATCACCAAAAATTACTCCCGGTTGCTTGAAAAGTTTGAACAGGGCGCGAAAGCGATGATAAAAAAATATCTGGAACACGTGACTGGATCTGATCTAATGAGTCTAGCTTTCGTGCTGAAATCTAAGTTTTCTGCGTCACTAGGTGAGATCTCCCTCTTATCAATGACTTTAGACAATATACAAAGGAGTTCGGTCCACTTTGTTTCGGCAGCCGAGAGGGTGATGAAAAAAGTGGGAATTCCAAATTGCCGAATCATAGCAACAACTTTTTTCTTTTCAGATTTCCAATGGGATGGGGATGATCTTAAATTTTTGAAAATTTTATACCCTTCGTCGAGCTGTATTAAATTTTCAACGTGACTATCATTAACCAAATCTCCAGCTGTGTGGGAACTATTACCGCGACGCTTTTTCCTTAGGCAAATTGAAATAGAATTTTTGATAGAGATAGGCTCACTTTTTTTGTACGTATAAAAGATCTTTTCATTTGTAGTGCATCGACGATCATACCGTCGAATTTCGGAACGCGCGATTTTGCTGTAAGTTAAATTTGTTATCCGAGGTTGTCCACAATATATGGAGGGGAAAGATAATTCTTCTGCGTGTCTATCGAAAACTAAATCGACCGGTCTTTGGCCTTCACCAGGAGCTAGTGCAATATTTTCCAGTGGAATATTTTCGAGAAGGGTCTCTTGACCTCCCGGGTTGAGGTCTTCAGGATATAATTGGTCAATATTGTCGATATTTTTAACCGACTTCCAAAAAAGGAGGAGGTTATCAATTCGTTTTGGTCCAACTTTATTTATTTATTTATTTATTTTATATCTGTATGTTCACGCAGTACTTGGGTGCCGTTGCATGGATTTTGTTGAAACGTTGGTGGATGACAGAGTTCACTCCCTAGTTGGTCCCATTTTAATTTCCCCTCTCTCCGACGTTTCCCGGCCTTCCCCTCCCCTGTCAACTCCCAATCGGATGGTCCGATCGATCTGAAAATTTGTATGCGTACATTTTGGGGGACGGCTAGTGTTTTCCCCTTATCTATTTTCCCCTACCCCTTTCGCTTCTTAACCCCTACCCTGTCAACTCCCAATCGGATGGTCCGATCGGTCTGAAAATTTTTATGCGTATATTTTGGGGGGCAGCGAATCCTTCAACCCTCAAATTTTCCAGATAAAAAACAAACACATATGGGGGTTTTTAGGGTCGCCTAATCCAATTCTAATGTTTAGAAGTCTGTAAGGTTAACGAAAGGTTTCTGTCGATCTAAAAAATGTTGGTGACCAAAATTTTTGCTGTCGACCTCTAAAATTTAGTTTACAACTTACTGTTGCCATCCCTAAAAATTCGCTGTTTGGAACGATTAAAGTTTTGCTCTACCCATTTCCTAACATTAAATAGGTATATCCTATAATATAATACTAGGACTGTCGTCCTTCTGTCTGTCAGTCTGTCTGTCTGCACAATGGATCTCGAAAACAGGCCTAACGATTTTCATGAAACTTGGGTGTTAGGGATTTTCGGGGACAAAAATACGATCTAGATAGGTATCCCCTCTGAGAAAATTCCCCTTCGACACTCCTCGCCTGGTATCTTCGAATTCGGTGGTCCGATCTTAATGAAGCTTTACAGTATTACTAAGAAGGCTAAGGGGTTTGATTTTCCACTACAAAACCTGACTTTTCCCTCCCCTCGATACCCCTCGCCTGGTATCTTCGAATTGGCTGGTCCGATCTTAATGAAACTTTCCAGTGTCACTAAGGGGGTTGAAGGCTATCGATTCGTAACGCCGTTTTCGCACGTGGGGCGCAGCTCTACCCATTTCCTAACATTAAATATATCTATATAATATGTATATACCAAAAGTCACTAAAAATTATAAAATAAAAAACTTTTTAAAAAAAAGTAAAAAAAACCGACTTAAAAATGCACTAAAAAGGAAAAAATAATTTTTTTGGAAGTTGGGGCCAAAATAGAAACTTAAAGAGGACTTCTATTCATATTTCTTGAGTGTTACTTTTACAGCTATCACCAATTCTATTACTGCTATCCAAATGAAAATATTTTATCTTTCGTGACGACATCTGACAAAAGAATATTTTTTTAATTTTAACGGAGCTTACCCAAAAACAAAAGAATATTTGTTAATGTTGACGTGCGTTAAGGGCAACGTGCCAAGTAAGGAACAATACCGCTGAAATTTTTATACCCGTATGGTATGGAATACCAAAGGGGATACTAACTTTGCCTTAGCGTTTGTAACGCCAAGATCCCGTCATCACACACAAAAATGAATTACACCAGTGTGTTAGGAATGACAAAAGATTTTGATTTCCGCATGTCCGTCCGTCCGTCTGTCCGTCTGTCTGTGAACTCGATTGCGGACGCACGGATTGAGCTAGAGTCTTGAAATTTTGCGCAGATCCGTTTTTCGTAAAATGCGAGGCTAAGTTCGTTAATGGGCGAAAACGGTCCATTAGGGGGGGTACCCCCCATACGAACGAAATCGTTTTTTGCGAATATCTCAAAAACGGTGCATCTTATCAAAAAAGTGCAAGAACAAAAGTTATTTAGGATATGATTCTACATAAAACTTCCATAAATCAAAATCCGATTGGAACAAATTTTAAAAAATCTCATTGGAAACTTTGACTTCAAAGTGTAATTTTGGTACAACTGTTCACTTAAATCACCATACGGGTTTTCAATAATTGCCAGATTGGCAAATATAGCTTTTGTTATGTTTATATTATGTAGGTAGGCTGTAAAAAAATAATGGTTTGAATCTCATCTCTGTGACTTATTAGAAAACAAAAACTTTTGGTACAATTCAATAAATAATAATTTTATTTATTAGAAATTTTTTAATTTTATATATTGTACAATAAAAGAGAGCAAATTGTTTGTTTCTATTTTGGCACCAACTTCCAAAAAAATTATTTTTTCCTTTTTAGTGCATTTTTAAGTCGGTTTTTTTTACTTTTTTTTAAAAAGTTTTTCTTCAATAGTTCTATCCAATAGAGTATTGACAATTTCTCTGTCTTGTTGTGTGACTGTAAACGTTGCTCTATCATCAGGATTAGGATATTGCTGTAACCAATTGTCCGACAAGGTCACACCATCTTCAATATATAAGGGCTGCCTTATTAAATATTGGATTGCGGCAAAAACTTTGGATGGACGAATGCTTTCGACCAATAAACTATGGGCGTATTGTAATCTACGCTTTAAGTGAACCTGAATAACGTGAGTGTTATCAAAAGTTCTAGGAAGTGCACTAACTGTTGTGTTAAGGGAAATAGGAACATTGACACAAGCTCCTTTTAAACCGCACTGTCGGTCACAACCTAAGGCTCTGATTTGCATTAAAGGAATTCGGGGGGCTATTAACCGTTGTTCTAGGAACTCCAGTCCTTGCAGACATTCGGGTATCACAGGAAAATCAAGACCATTTGCTAGGCAAATATTGGGAATTTGTCCACTATTAATTCCCCTATGGCAGTTTTGGCAAAAAGTATATGTGTCGGTTTGACTAGGGAATTTCTCGGATAGATAAAATGTTTTGACAACGAATTCTGGATTATTTACGTGTTTTTTTGGAATTTTTTTAATGTCAGACGGAAACCATAACACCCCGCAACATATACAAATTTCGGTTGGACCCTGCTTTATTATATCAGAATAATTTGTAAAAAAGCGTTCGCGATTCCGGTTTCTTTCACCTTGCAAATATTCTTCACGTTGCTCAGGTTCCATTATGGCCCGCGATGCGATGTTACGACGGGACTGCCTCACGGTTTCTTCCTGACGATTGTTTGGTATATTCCTATGACGTCTCGTTTGACAAAGTTACACGGCGAGATGTGATTCCGCGTATAGTTTCACGACGCGTTATTTGGGAAATAGTATTGCTACGTTGTTCTTGTCGCTTTCGGACCCGGTCGGAGCGTCTGAGTACTCTAGCCGCAGTGTTACGTTCTTGTTCCCGATCACGATATTCAGGGTCTTGGCGCCTACGGGAATGTTGCGCGGTATCACGTCCCTGTTCCCGATCACGATATTCGAGATCCTGGCGCCTGAGAGAATGTTCCTCGGTATTACGTCCCTGTTCCCGATCACGATATTCAGGGTCTTAACGCCTACGGGAATGTTGCGCGGTATCACGTCCCTGTTCCCGATCACGATATTCAAGGTCTTGCCGCCTACGGGAATGTTGCGCGGTATCACGACCCTGTTCCCGATCACGATATTCGAGATCCTGGCGCCTGAGGGAATGTTCCTCGGTATTACGTTCTTGTTCCCGATCACGATATTCAGGGTCTTGGCGCCTACGGGAATGTTGCGCGGTATCACGTCCCTGTTCCCGATCACGATATTCAGGGTCTTGCCGCATACGGGAATGTTGCGCGGTATCACGTCCCTGTTCCCGATCACGATATTCAGGGTCTTGCCGCATACGGGAATGTTGCGCGGTATCACGACCCTGTTCCCGATCACGATATTCAGGGTCTTGGCGCCTGAGGGAATGTTCCTCGGTATTACATTATTGTTCCCGATCACGATATTCGGGATCCTGGCGAGTGAGGGAATGTTGCGCGGTATTCCGCTCCTGTTCTAAAGCACGATAAGACTCGTTAGACCGTGCCAAATTTTGCGCAATGCCATCCCGAATGCGTTCAGTATTTCGAAGTTGGCTATTTCGACGGTTTATACGCATTGATTGGGTTCTAATAGTTTTTCTTTGGCTAACAGATTGTTTTCGTAATTTAGGCATTATAACAAAAATCGAAGCAAATTTATAATTCCAGAAAGAAAAAAAGATATATTAGCTTACCTAGAGCAATTAAGAAAATCGCACTAAATTTAAAAATATATCCTCAGTTTCACGAAATTTTTAAGTTCACTTCACCAAAAGTTATGTTCACTCCACCAAACAGATTTTAAATTGTTGATTAAAAATTTTATTTTAAAGCCACTTTAAAAGTTAAGATCTTGACTTGCTGGTGTATCTAAAACAACTGACGATAACAATCAATTTTTGCCCTTTAATGTTAGCTATAATGATGTTCTTAATTACAATAACCTCGTTAAGAACCTAATCAGGTTTTTAATGAGAATATTGTTATGACACTTATAACCGGGATTTTCCAAAAATCCATTTTTTCCAAAAGGTGTGTTAGTCATAATGATGTCCTTAATTACTATAATTTTGAATTTACCTGACATAAGTATTTTCTGGGGAAATGGGTTTTTATTGGCGTTTTCTAGCTAAGGTGATAGTAGTCCAATATTTAACGGATGTTTTAATTATTTAAGTTTTTTTTTTTTAATTATTTAAGTAATTTTTGTAAATCCTCAAAACTATACCGGTAACTATGACAAAACTTTCGAAGAGTAAAAATTTTTTTTGATAAAGACAATATTAGCCTGAGGCTTCAAGTATCGCTCGGTTGGCATGTTTAACTTTTATAAGAAGGAATATTGGAATTGAATTATAGACAATATTAATGTTAGATATTGTTTTACACCTTTTCGATGTATTATCCAACGCACCGTTCTCGAAAAACTGTGAAAAAACGGATGTACCAAAGGTCAGTTGCTTGTCTGATCCATCGATGAAATGTCGGGGTAATGTAATACATGAGACCCAAAAGATCGACTAATGACACCCAATGTCTGTGGTTCAATCCGTTAAGTGAAAACCGTAATCACACATGTACGGATGGATATGCACACATCAACTTTTTCATATCTTCTAAACACACTGGTGGAATTCATTGTTGTGTATAACGACAGGCTGTTGGCGTATAGCCTTTTAGTTTCACCATATAGGGTATAAAAGTGCTACAATTGTTAAAATTCGTTCGTAAAATACTTTATATGTTGCAATATTCCACGTTTAATTGAATGGCGAACAGTATGAAAATTCCTTTATGAAGTCAAACTTTCCAATAAGATTTTTTAAAATTCATTCCAATCGGATTTTGATGTGGGGGAGTTTTATGTAGAATCATATCCTAAACAACTTTTGTTCTTGGACTTTTTAGATAAGATGCACCTATTTTGAGATATTCACAAAAAACGTTTTCGTTTGTATGGGGGGTACCCGCCCCAATGGTCCATTCTTGCCCGTTAACGAACTTAGCCTCGCATTTTACGAAAAACAGATCTGCGCAAAATTTCAAGTCTCTAGCTCAATCCGTGCGCCCGCAATCCGCGCCACAGACGGAGGGACAGACAGACGGACGGACATGAAAATTCAATTTTTTTTATCATTCTAAACACACTGGTGTAATTCATTTTTGTGTGTGAGAACGGGATCTTGGCGTTACAAACGGTAAAGCAAAGTTAATATACCCTTTGGTTACACCATACGGGTATAAAAAATAAATCAAGCAAATCTTCAACTGTGCTTTTGAATTAAAACAATTTTTAGTTTAATTAGATGTTTATTCGTTGGGTTTTCGACACAACTGCATACAAAATGTTTCTTAAGTTCTACAGCAGGGGTCATCAAAGTAACTGTCGCTCTCTTTACAATCAAAATTTGTAACCACTACACATTAAAATACAGCACCGAGTCCAAATCCAAAGCACGGTTGAAACCGCAACACACAAGCATTACAGCACACAATAAAAGGTCGATTATAGGGCTACGCTGTTAAAGCCAATCTGTGTGATGAGCCAGCCGAGCCACTAGCTGATGATGCTTGTTCTACAGGTACAATTCGTGGGAACAATTTACTTAGTGTCAGCAATTTTGAATATGATACATGATTATTTGGTGAGAAAGATGGTTACATGTTTAATTTGAGTACAAGGAATTTGGTAAACAATTATTCATGGGAACGATTCTTAGAATATTTATTAGGTGAATGTCTGGATCGTAACTCGCGCGGTCTTCTTACCCTAACCTAACTCAAAGAAACTTATATTTATTAATAGAATATAAACTGTTTAAGGTTGAATAAACCGACAATTCGGAAGTAATGAAAGGTTCAGTACATTTGATCTTAATAATGGTAAAATAATCATGTAAACTTCCACCTTGATTCGTCATGGACCCGATAACTCGAAGTTTTATCTCCGTTAACTTCGATTTAACAAGGTTCCAATGTAAAAATTATTTCTGCGGTCCAAAGCGTTTTTCCATTGGCCACACTATAGTTTTATATAGTCTCTCTACTTTTAACCACTCTACTCTAGTGGTAGGAGGACTTAACTTTATTTACAGAATGTGAATAACAATGTGGAACACATTGTAAAAATTGTGTGGAACATGTAAATCTAAAGTTACGGGTTTATTAAACTTTGTGAATGGCAATATTAAAAATGGAATTATTATATAATTCTATCGTTACGGGCACACGCCCGTAAAAGACAGTTGTTGTTATCCAGAATTCCGGGGCAAAAGGCACACATGTTGTAGAGCCTATCCGTCGCATAACGAAGTTTATATCTGTCACAATGAAGTTTCTTAGTTAAGTTTACAACGATGTTGCACGGAAAGTGATTTTTAAACTAGTTATATAGAAGTGTTTGAAAAAAGTGAGGGATATGGAGAGAAATAAAAAAGATAATACAGGTGGTAAGTATTTAGAAATGACAGTAGAAATATTTATTTTCAATGAGAATTTGCAGTCATTCATACTCGCATAGCGAATTTCCTTTTTATACTTTTGCAGGTGTCAATCAATATGTACTAACAAATGTTTTCTATTCTTGTTTACTTTTTTGTTTCAAGACAATTTAAACTTTTTCACTTCCAATTGAATATATTTGCTAAATTATGGGACGACTTTTTCATTATTTTGTGGAGAGTTGTATGCTATTGCAATTTCTGAAATCTATTCGGGCGTTAATGTCCGTGTTCAATGTTAATTTAACTCTAAAGAGCCTGTTCGCATTGGTTCAAATAGTCCGCCCCACTTCCTCACCTTAACTTAATGTTGCCAGTTTCTGCCAGAATTAGGCGGACTATTTTAACCAATCTGACCCCCGTCGCACACTTCAGCTAAGCGAGCTCAACTACGTGAGCTAAGTTTCTCGCTGAAAGTAAAATCCTTAGCATTTGCATTGGCGACCGCACACTTCAGCGAAACTATAAAACTGCATCGCGTAGTCATGGGCGACGCGGACTAACACCGTGTCTTCACTTGGGATTTTTCATCGCAGAGATTTTATAATTGACCAATCAGAGCTCGAGTTGACGACAATATCGCCGTCGAGTTTTAACCTCGATGTTGAACAGGCCGATATATCGAGGTATCGATGTTGTTATCCACGATGTTAGAACATTAAGCCTAGTACGCAGTTCGAGTAAAATGAAATTTCCTATACAAATTTAACACTGAGCTTAAATTTAACCTCAGAAATTTTACCAAGCGGTACGCAGTTCGCTGGTAAAATGATGTGAAAAACTCTTGTTGCAATGTTGCCTACACTAGATGGCGTAGAAAGTCTCCACTTGATTTTACCAGCATTTTAACTGTTCGGTACATTAAATTCGAGGTAAAAATTTGACAGATAGAGGTTCTGTTTCCAGTTTTCTTAACGAGTGTGGTTTTTTAATTTAAAAAAATGTAAGAATATTTGATTTCTCCACAAACAGTTTTTACTTCGGTTTTAATGTGCCAATTTGGAGACCGCGTTAAAATTTCATTTTACTCGAACTGCGTACTAGGCTTTACTCTTCATAAAAATAGTAGAAAAACTAATTTTAGGACTAGAGGGACTAGTTTTTAGATAGATTTAATATAGCCACTCTACTTAAAGATTTGTTTAAATTTCCTTTGGTATCAATTTTCGGTTTCATCTTTCTACGAGATTTCGCAAGAACTACCAGAGCTAGCCATGGAATTTTACAGAGAAGTTTGGTCCTGATGTGGAAATCCGTTAACCGAAAGTAACCAAAACGGCTGCTTTTTAAAAACCACGATTTCGTTTTTTGCGATTTATTCCGAAACTAACCATTTTCCAGTAGTCTTATGTATTACAAAACTTGGAGACAATAAAATTTGCTACATTTATGTCTTTTACGAGAACTCCGTTATGAAGATATGCCGGTATTTCAAAAAAAATAGTTTTTTGCGAATATCTCGAAAACTAACGGGTTTTT
Source organism: Chrysopilus asiliformis (assembly GCA_964034945.1). NCBI lineage: Eukaryota > Metazoa > Arthropoda > Insecta > Diptera > Rhagionidae > Chrysopilus > Chrysopilus asiliformis. Next base: position 59,017,892 of record OZ035960.1, read on the forward strand.
GGTCGTTCAACGTATAAGAAGAATTAAAACCGTGTTAATTCCACTCCACCCACAGTAGAGCATCCGCTAGGTGGCTAAATTATTTATTAAATTTAACTTTTTCAAAACATCGGGAAAACATCGATTTTCGATATATCGAGGTTTTATGAACGATGTTGCATCCCTAATTACATCACACAAATCTTCGAGCGGAGTTTTCTTTTTCCCTCGAACCCTTACAAAGTTAGGCGACCGAACAGAAATGAACAAATAAAAACGTAAACAAATAGCGAACAAGAAAAATCTAATAGCGATAAATTAATGGAAACTCTTTGTGGAGTATTATTTTATAATGGACTTTTCCTCCGATTGCATGTCGTGATTTTAGTTGCAACTAAAATTTTTCGATAATATTGAATCTAAAATTTAAACAGATTTTAATGGGCCATCAAATTATTTTATTTTTAAAAATATCTTTAATTTTATTTTGCCGGTCAAATTTTTTTTTGCAATGAAATTTTGATACCAATAAAATTGTGTTGTCTCAAAATCGTCTGCTATCCATTTCTTATACAATTTCCTACAATTATTAGCCTAAAATAAGAAATTTAATTCTTTTGTTTGTAAAGCGGGGGCTTGACTGGAAACCGTGTAGACCCTGTTCCCATTATACGCTTCTTAAATGTCAAACTGACATTCAGGTTCTACAGCTAATCACTGTATCGAGCCGACAACCGTCAAATGCCGTTCTATCGCTGGAGGATTTTCATGAAGCAAATATTGACCCAAAGACAAACCGTCGATCACAAATTTCTCTATTAAAGCAATTGTGGCTTTGCAGACACATTATTAATCAGAATGCGAATTATAGGTCCAAATCTTTAGACCCGATTGTGTAAATTGCTGCATTTTTAAGCCTCTAAGAACAAACCTCACCTACCCGTACAGATGCTATTTGGGTTATAATTTTCGTTCCAAAAAAATACGATCAACTGGACTTAACTGCAGTCACTGCAATCTGTCGATTTGTGCAGAGCACACACGTACGTTTAAATATTTTATTGTCGCTAACAAATTAGAGATTTATTCCTTCACCTCGTTGGACGAACAAGTGGACTTTATGAATCAACGCCTTACTATTCTACTTAATAAATATGTACCCTTGGTTACTGCTAAAGCGAGAAATAAAAATGCAAATGGCTGGTTTACGAAAGGAATTAGAGAGGCCTGTAATTTCAGAGACTTTGCTTTTCTTGTATTCAAAAGGGATAAGTCTGAGGCCAATTGGAGAGCTTTTCGAAGAGCTAGAAACAAAGTGAACCGTTTAATTCGAGATGCTAAAATGCGCCATTCCAAATCTCTTTTTACTGATGCTGATAATCCTAATTCTATCTGGAAAAAATTAAGAAATGTTGGTGCTCTCAAGTCGAATAGTTTAGCCCCAACGTTCTCTCCTGACGAATTTAACAATTACTTCGTTTCTTCCAGTCCTCCCCTCACGTACAAGGGTATTCCTGTTGCGGATCCCAATGATGACGCAGCTAACTCTTTGTTTTTCCACAATATTGACTTGCTTTCGCTAGGATAAAATCTAACGCTGCGGGTATTGATGGCTTCTCCCTAAAATTTTTGAAACTCATTCTACCGTCCTTTGACTCATCATTACTTTATGTTATTAATTCTGCCTTAATGAGATCTGAATTTCCTAGTACCTGGAAAACAGGAATTGTGATACCTATTCCTAAAAATTCTTGCCCATCGGATATTGGTGACTTCCGCCCAATTAGCATACTTCCTTGTCTATCTAAGATATTGGAAATCATTTTGAACGATCAAATTAACGCTCATCTAGCCTGCCATAGGTACATTGTTGATTGTCAATCTGGTTTCCGTAGTGGGCATAACACCACTGCCACGATTGTTGATCTTACGGAAAAAATAAGATTATCCATTGATGTTGAACGTTTTGTAATCTTGGTTTTGGTCGATTTTCGCAAGGTCTTTGATAGTGTTAATCACTCACTTTTAGTTTCCAAACTCTTTACTCAGTTTAAATTTTCAAAGTCTGCTTGTCGCCTTATTATGTCCTTTCTTAGTAACAGATCTCAGTTAGTGCGTTTATCGGATACTTTTTCTTATACTAAAAATGTCTCGTCTGGAGTGCCTCAAGGTTCTATCTTAGGGCCACTTCTCTTTCTTTTATTTATTAATGATGTGACCTCGGCACCTATTCGCACCTATTCGCGGATGATCTCCAATTTTTTCTGTCTGGGGATTTATCCTTTCCCGATACTTGCGTCAACCTGATCAATGCTGATCTTGTTAATTTACTCGATTGGTCTAACAGTAAACTTTTGCCTTTAAATTTTTCTAAAACACAAACTATAACCTTATATCATAGACCGATAGCTCACCTACTCAGTCCTATTTCATTCGGAGGTAATGTGGTGCCTTATGCAAATAAAGTGAAAGACTTAGGTTTTTTTTAGATGAAACCTTATCATGGAGTGATCATACTAGTTTTGTGATGAAAAGGATATTTGGCGTTCTAAGCAGACTAAACTCTGTGAATGTTTACATGGTTGTGAAGTTTTTTCGGGCTGCAATGTTGCGAATTTCAATCGACTAAAGAAGTGCTGGAATTGTGTTGCTAGATTTGTGTACTCTGTCCGCTATAGGGACCATATATCTCCTTTTGTTTGTCAACTTTTGGGTAGTGACCTCATGACTTATTTCAAAATGAGAGCTTTGGTTTTTCTCTTTAAAATTGTCAAACTCAAAAGTCCAGGTTTTCTGTGTAGCCATATTGTCTTTTTAAAGTCTTCTCGTAGACAGTTGCTGGCTTTTCCTAAATTTCGTCGTAAAATTATGGATGGTGCGTTCTTTGTAAGGTCGATTCGCGTGTGGAATTCCTTGCCGTTTGAGATGCGAAATTTACAAAATGTGAATTTATTCAAGAAACGTGTCTTCTTTGAACCATCTAGACCACCTGAGTAAATGTTTTTCAAATTTTTCGTTAACTTCAATATAAAGTAAATTAACTTGGTAAATTTCGTATCATATTTCGTATTTTGGTTCGGTTAATTTTGTATTTTTGGGATGTTTCTTGATATACCCTATATCGCTAAATCACTTATGTAATTACTTCTTTTTCTCTACTTGGTAGTGTGTTGGTATCAGGGGCGTGGCGTCATTGGATGCAAGGGATGCATTGCATCCCTTACAAATCTCACAAAAATATTGGTAACTGAGTTTTTAAACATTTTTTTTTAATTCGATCATAATTAAGTTTGAAAAATATTGGTAACTGAGTTTTTAAACATTTTTTTTTAATTCGATCATAATTAAGTTTGAGTTTATTGTTAGAGTTACTGTTTTGTGCCCTTTGTAGCTTCAATACAACTTAGAGTTACTGTTTTGTGTCGTTTGTAGCTTCAGTACGGCATAACATGCATTTTATCATACAGTCGTGATATATTCAACCGCGAATGCCTTTAAAAAAAGAGATAATTTCTTAACTTGCCTTTGAAACTGTGTGGAAGCAGAAATTATTGTTGCATCTATGAGTTTTGTACGAAGAGAGATCAAACTAAACTTTAAGAGATGAGAACCTATGTTAACGACTGGAGAAAAGAGAAAATGTGCATGCAAAATAAAAATTGTTTCCACCTTAGCAGAAGTCAAATAATTTGCGCTTTTATTTAAATAACTAAAAAACTAAGATTCGTATTTAAAAAGTTTTTTTGGAGGACATTTAGATGATTTTTTTTTGAGTAATTCTATATCTAATATTCATACCTTTTTGAACAAAAAATACGCGGTTTTCGCGGTTTAAAAAATCATTTCAAAAATAAAAATTTCTTTCGGGCGATCATTTCTCTTTTGCCTCGTAATGTCATATGCAACATGAAGATGTGAAATAAGCAATTCGAATCGTTGCTTCCGAGTGAAAATAAGTAAAAAAAAATGCATTAAGGCAAATTGGTAGTAGCGTTTCTGAATGCGTAGTGAGTAGCGTCTTGAATTGTTTATTTATTAGTGTGTTTTTTTATTGTGTGATTTTTGTGATTTCAATAGTTTGGTAAAAATGGCAGATTGTTGTGTAATCGATGGCTTATTAAAACAATCATTTAGTTCGCACTCTTTTTCTGAAAAACAAAATATTCTTGATCGCGGGAGACCAAAACTAAAGTTAAACATAACAAAAGCTATAATTGCCAATCTGGCAATTATTGAAAACCCGTATGGTGATTTAATTGAACGGCGGCGTATCAAAATTTCATTTGAATTCAAATTTTCCAATAAGATTTTTTTAAAACTTGTTCCAATCGGATTTTGATGTATGGAAGTTTTATGTAGAATCATATTCTAAATAACTTTTGTTCTTGCACTTTTTTGATAGGATACACAGTTTTTGAGATATTCGCGAAAAACATTTTCGTTCCTATGGGGGGTACCCCCCCTAATGGTCCATTTTTGCCCATTAACGAACTTAGCCTCGCATTTTACAAAAAACGGACTTTATGTTATTAATTCTGCCTTAATGAGATCTGAATTTCCTAGTACCTGGAAAACAGGAATTGTGATACCTATTCCTAAAAATTCTTGCCCATCGGATATTGGTGACTTCCGCCCAATTAGCATACTTCCTTGTCTATCTAAGATATTGGAAATCATTTTGAACGATCAAATTAACGCTCATCTAGCCTGCCATAGGTACATTGTTGATTGTCAATCTGGTTTCCGTAGTGGGCATAACACCACTGCCACGATTGTTGATCTTACGGAAAAAATAAGATTATCCATTGATGTTGAACGTTTTGTAATCTTGGTTTTGGTCGATTTTCGCAAGGTCTTTGATAGTGTTAATCACTCACTTTTAGTTTCCAAACTCTTTACTCAGTTTAAATTTTCAAAGTCTGCTTGTCGCCTTATTATGTCCTTTCTTAGTAACAAATCTCAGTTAGTGCGTTTATCGGATACTTTTTCTTCTACTAAAAATGTCTCGTCTGGAGTGCCTCAAGGTTCTATCTTAGGGCCACTTCTCTTTCTTTTATTTATTAATGATGTGACCTCGGCACCTATTCGCACCTATTCGCGGATGATCTCCAATTTTTTCTGTCTGGGGATTTATCCTCTCCCGATACTTGCGTCAACCTGATCAATGCTGATCTTGTTAATTTACTCGATTGGTCTAACAGTAAACTTTTGCCTTTAAATTTTTCTAAAACACAAGCTATAACCTTATATCATAGACCGATAGCTCACCTACTCAGTCCTATTTCATTCGGAGGTAATGTGGTGCCTTATGCAAATAAAGTGAAAGAATTAGGTTTTTTTTAGATGAAACCTTATCATGGAGTGATCATACTAGTTTTGTGATGAAAAGGATATTTGGCGTTCTAAGCAGACTAAACTCTGTGAATGTTTACATGGTTGTGAAGTTTTTTCGGGCTGCAATGTTGCGAATTTCAATCGACTAAAGAAGTGCTGGAATTGTGTTGCTAGATTTGTGTACTCTGTCCGCTATAGGGACCATATATCTCCTTTTGTTTGTCAACTTTTGGGTAGTGACCTCATGACTTATTTCAAAATGAGAGCTTTGGTTTTTCTCTTTAAAATTGTCAAACTCAAAAGTCCAGGTTTTCTGTGTAGCCATATTGTCTTTTTAAAGTCTTCTCGTAGACAGTTGCTGGCTTTTCCTAAATTTCGTCGTAAAATTATGGATGGTGCGTTCTTTGTAAGGTCGATTCGCGTGTGGAATTCCTTGCCGTTTGAGATTTACAAAATGTGAATTTATTCAAGAAACGTGTCTTCTTTGAACCATCTAGACCACCTGAGTAAATGTTTTTCAAATTTTTCGTTAACTTCAATATAAAGTAAATTAACTTGGTAAATTTCGTATCATATTTCGTATTTTGGTTCGGTTAATTTTGTATTTTTGGGATGTTTCTTGATATACCCTATATCGCTAAATCACTTATGTAATTACTTCTTTTTCTCTACTTGGTAGTGTGTTGGTATCAGGGGCGTGGCGTCATTGGATGCAAGGGATGCATTGCATCCCTTACAAATCTCACAAAAATATTGGTAACTGAGTTTTTAAACATTTTTTTTTTAATTCGATCATAATTAAGTTTGAAAAATATTGGTAACTGAGTTTTTAAACATTTTTTTTTAATTCGATCATAATTAAGTTTGAGTTTATTGTTAGAGTTACTGTTTTGTGCCCTTTGTAGCTTCAATACAACTTAGAGTTACTGTTTTGTTTCGTTTGTAGCTTCAGTACGGCATAACATGCATTTTATCATACAATCGTGATATATTCAACCGCGAATGCCTTTAAAAAAAGAGATAATTTCTTAACTTGCCTTTGAAACTGTGTGGAAGCAGAAATTATTGTTGCATCTATGAGTTTTGTACGAAGAGAGATCAAACTAAACTTTAAGAGATGAGAACCTATGTTAACGACTGGAGAAAAGAGAAAATGTGGATGCAAAATAAAAATTGTTTCCACCTTAGCAGAAGTCAAATAATTTGCGCTTTTATTTAAATAACTAAAAAACTAAGATTCGTATTTAAAAAGTTTTTTTGGAGGACATTTAGATGATTTTTTTTTTGAGTAATTCTATATCTAATATTCATACCTTTTTGAACAAAAAATACGCGGTTTTCGCGGTTTAAAAAATCATTTCAAAAATAAAAATTTCTTTCGGGCGATCATTTCTCTTTTGCCTCGTAATGTCATATGCAACATGAAGATGTGAAATAAGCAATTCGAATCGTTGCTTCCGAGTGAAAATAAGTAAAAAAACATAACAAAAGCTATAATTGCCAATCTGGCAATTATTCAAGACCCGTATGGTGATATTCGTATCAAAATTCGAACAGTTGTATCAAAATTCCACTTTGAAGGCAAACTTTCCAATAAGATTTTTTAAAACTTATTCCAATCGGATTTTGATGTATGGAAGTTTTATGTAGAATCATATTCTAAATAACTTTTGTTCTTGCACTTTTTTGATAGGATACACAGTTTTTGAGATATTCGCGAAAAACATTTTCGTTCCTATGGGGGGTACCCCCCCTAATGGTCCATTTTTGCCCATTAACGAACTTAGCCTCGCATTTTACAAAAAACGGATCTGTGCAAAATTTCAAATCTCTAGCTCAATCCGTGCGCCCGCAATCCGCGCCACAGACAGACAGACAGACGGACGGACAGACAGACGGACGGACAGACAGACGGACGGACATGCAAAATTCAATTTTTTTTATCATTCTAAACACACTGGTGTAATTCATTTTTTTGTGTGATGACGGGATCTTGGCGTTACAAACGGTAAGGCAAAGTTAATATACCCTTTGGTTTAACCATACGGGTATAAATATAACAACAGTAAATAACAGTTGTACGAGACGATTTTCGGTCAAAGTTTACGAAGATTTTAATTGGCTTTGCGGTTGTGCAAATAAGCAAAAGTTATTTTGTTGGCCTTGTTTACTTTTTTCGAAGGATAATAACGTTTGGCAATCTGTAAGTTACAGCGATTTAAATAATTTTCATAAAGCTGTTTAATTCTCTTCAGAATTAGCAATTCTGAGTTAAGAACGATCTTGGTGTATCCGGGTTTATGCGGACAATCGTAAATATTTTATTTTATAACAGTATTTTTTATACAAAAAGATCATTAATTTACTTTTTCTCTCGATTCGGATATAAGTGTCTCGAATTAAAAACAAACACATTATAATTTCGTAGTCTGGGAATCAAAGATCGGATGAAATTTTCATAATCATAAAGTACAAGTTATTTTAATGTTTTGAACTTTTTATTATTTTATTGTCATTCATTTAAGTAGCTAACGAGAAATGCATTTTTGCACAACACAAAAAATACCTTTATTAATAACATAAAAACCTTAAGTTGGCAATTAAATTCCAAAAAATTAAAATTTGCATCCCTAGCTTCAAAACTCACGCCACGTCCCTGGTTGGTATAGTGTGGAACTTGACGCTAAGGAAAAAAAAGTATAGTCTGTATTACTATTGTAATCACTTGCATTTGGATCTGTGAATCCATTTTGTTCTCTCTTTTGTATTAATGATTTACTAGGGGCTGCGCCCCGAACCGCTTCGCGGTTCATCCCCCTTCCGCAGGTCGGCCTTCGGCCTCCCTGCCCCCGTCGGCCTACGGCCTCCACAACTACTCGGCCTTCGGCCTCGCCCCTCGGGCGTGAATTGTTGGAATTTGATGTATGGAGATGTTACGTAAAATTATTTAAATATATTTCAGCTCTCGCCTTTCTCTTTACTCGGCCTTCGGCCTCGACTCAAATGCATATAGTTAACCCAAAAAAGGGAAATTTTTTTAGAGACATTTTTCTTTGTGACCCAACGGTGTATTACAAAATCGTACTGTTTACTTACAATATATTCAATAACGGTAAAAGGTGGTTATCCACACGGGGAAAGACAATATTGTGGGAAATGTCATTCTTTTTAATTCATGTCATACATTGAAGCACCAAATCCCTTTAGAATTGCAGAAGATAGCAGGTGAGGGCTATACATAACGATGGTATCTATACTGTTTTTCGCAGTATTATATTGTTTTTCAGACTCCAATACTGCATAATTGCTTTTTTCCCCAAAATACTGTATTTAAATACTCAGAAAACTTTAATTCTTTAACGTTTCGAAATTCAAATTTATTAATAGCAATGCAAAACGTCAGTGGCAACACAAAACAGTGGCATCACTTGGCAAGTGTAAATACATTCAAACGACGAACAGCGAAGTATTGATGGCAACATGTCATATAGATTCGCTTCTTCCTTTCCCCATCGATTGCTGTCTTGTCATTATTCATCCTTCTTCAGAACGCGTTACTTTGATTTTGCTTTCCATTGTTAATTTAAAAGAATAAAAATGTCGAAATTAAAAGCAGACACAAATTTTCATTGAATAAAATTTATACTGCGAAAAATACTGTTTTTTCAAATCGATTTACTGCTTTTTTTAATTTTTAGGTGAAATATACTGTTTTTTGTCCGAAAAAAGATACCAGGGGTAGATATTAGTGAGCAAAAATTTTCCCTGCGGGCTGACCTCTCTCATGGTGAAAACCGGATCCGAAACCCTTAAGCGCATAAAGAGGTTTCAAGAGAGGGAAAGGAGTTGCTATTAAACTGGATCCGACACCCTTGAGTAAGAGATATCAGAAGAAACGGGGATTGACATCAAAAAGAATCAGATCCCTTATTCTGTCAATAACTGTCCCTGTGTGCAAAGTTTGATCAAAATCGGCCGCGCCGTTTTTGCGTGATGCCGGAACAAACATTCAGTCAAACAGACAGAAATACCGACCAACATACAGACAGACGGACAAACATAAATTTTAAGCATAACAAAACCTATAATTGCCAGTCTGGCAATTATTAGAAACTTGTATAGTGATATTCCTATCAAAATTGGAACAGTTGTATAAAAATTCCAGTTTGAAGTCAAACTTTCCAATAAGATTTTTTAAAATTTGTTCCAATAGGATTTTCATGTATGGGAGTTTTATTTAGAATCATATCCTAAATAACTTTTGTTCTTGGACTTATTTGATAATATGAACAGTTTTTGAGATATTCGCAAAAAACATTTTCGTTCGTATGGGGGGTACCCCCCTAATAGTCCATTTTTGCCCTTTAAAGAACTAAACCTTGCATTTTACGAAAAACGGATCTGCTCAAAATTTCAAGTCTCTAGCTCAATCCGTGCGCCCGCAATCCGCGCCACAGACGGACATGCAAAAATCAATTTTGTTTATCATTCTAAACACACTGGTGTAATACATTTTTATGTGTGGTGACGGGGTCTTGGCGTTACAAACGGTAAGGCAAAGTTAATATACCCTTTGGTTTCACCATACGGGTATAAAAATGTCATTTTTGGCATCAGTATTATACGACCAAATACATCAATTTATGTCAATATTTTTGAGAAAATCCAAAATTACAAAAATTGTCTCCTTTACAGTTTTAGAAGGGTAAAAAGTAAAATGGACACATCTAAAGATAATTTTCTAAAAGTTATTTCTTGCATTTGCATTATTCTTACAGGACCTTCCGTTTTGAATTTTGAAAATCTGAAAAAACCGGATTCGGGATCAGCGACCCCAAAAACCCCCGAGTGATACTTTTCAGCCTCCTATTGAGCAGGATTCATGGCGAAAATCACGGTTTAAAAATACCAAACCCCCTTTACCCCCCGTTCACCCCCTTAGCGCTAAAATTTCGAAAAATCTCGATGGTGGGACATATTCTGAAAGTTTCAAGTCTCTATGTTCAGGGGTTTGGGCTGGGCGTCAGGTTAAACGATTTTATATATAGAGCAGATGGTTTTCACTTTTTCCAATAAAGACTCAATTTCAACAAAAAAAAATATTTTGCCACCGCTTAGAATTGAACCCGTACCTGGCGCGATGTAGTTTACACTTATTCAGTAGTAAGAATATAAATTTTAAAGATAAATTAAGTAATAAAAAAACAGGCAGTCATTGGGGACTGCCAACAGAAATGAAAACAATAATATATGTAAGGTAATAATTATATTGTCGTGTATTTATACCTATATATTTTTCAACCTGAAATTTCGAAAATATATGCTAATAAACAGTAAATTTCAAATAAAAGTCAATATGCATATTAAGGTTTGAATTCCTGAGCAGCACATGATTTTCTTATACAACAAATAGCTAGAGATATTTAATTCTTTCTGTATAAGAATGCCACGTGCTGTTCAGAAATTTTCTGTCTCATTTTATTTTACCGTATGATATTTTCCAAAAAAAAAATCGATTTTTTGTTGTATAACAAAGTCACGTGCTATTCAGAAATTTTCTCGCTAATTTTATTTTGCTCGGTACTGTCTTCCAAAAAAAATCGATTTTTTCTGTATAAAAAAATCAAATGAAAGCAAATCAGCATTCTTAATCTGTTAAATTAGCATGTCGGTGACGCGAACTCATGAGATTTTACCCATCCAAAAATCGCCCAACGCGCCTAAAGAAGTATAATATAAATAAAATAAGTAATTTAAGGTCAAAAAAAAATAAAAAAAACATTTTGTCACCACTCGGAATCGAACCCGCACATCTGGCGCATTGTAGTCTAACACTTATTCAGGAGTAAAAATGTAAACTTAAAGATAAATTAAGTAATAAAATATTAAAAAAAGTAAATAAATCAACAAAAAAGAATTTGAAAAGAAAAAAAAGAATTTTGTCACCGATAGGAATCGAACCCGGTGCCGGCGCATGGCAGTCCAACTTCTAACTCACTGCACTGATCAGACAGTATGGGATGTCGTGTTAACATTGAAGACTTAGTTAGCGGCATATTGATAATTTTGAAAGGCAAATCACTAATAAAGTATTATTAAAAATTGAAAAAAAAAGTAAAACGGACATATCTACAGCTATAGAGCTTTCATTTAAAAAAAGAATCATCAAAATCGGTTCAATAGGAACTGCAGGAGCTCTGTCGAAAGAAATCCATACAAAATGGCTTTGCCTTTTAAATATATAGATAATTATACTTGTAAACCTTTATACAGTAATCCCCCGCTTTACGGACGGGATGCGTTCTACGGAAACTGTCCGTATATCGAAAATCCGTAAAACGAAACCTATTTTAGTATGAGATAGTACTGGGAATAAATAGATGTGTTCCAATCAATAGAAATGTCCGTAAAAAGAAACCTATTTTAGTATAAGATCGTATTAAAAATAGATAGATGAGTACCAAAAAAATCCGTAATACGAAACAGATTAGTATAATATATTAAAATAATTATTTAACCACTAGAATAATGAGAAAACTATATAATTATAGAAAAAAAAATATTTATACTACTTGAAATGGAGCATAAATCAATTGAATATGTTAAAACCAACAAAATATTATGGGACAAATCATGCCGCGGACAAAAAAACGTAGCTGTTTCTAAGTAGGTTTCTGCTAGTTTCGTCAGAATTTAAATTTCATTGTGGGACAGAAAGCAGATTCTGCTTCTGCTTCTGCCTCTGCTGCTGCCTCTGCTGCTGCCTCTGCCCAATTGGAGTTCTCGCTTAAGAATAGCAAATAGATTTTTTAAAAATACACCGCACTGCAGTTTTTTATTGCCTTTTTTTAATTCTCTTTTGTGTATACACAAAATGTGTCAGAAATTTCGGAGAAATTAAGTATGTACATTTACAATAAATACAACATAATTATGGAGGACTTTTTCTTGATTTTTTTCTGGGATTCAAAAAAAAAATTTTTTTTGTCCGTAATAGCGAATTTTTTTATCCGTATAGCGAATTTGTTCCTATATTATGCCCGAGGTCTTCATATTTAGTTTTTCTGTCAGATAGCTATACCGCAGATAAAGATATATCGAAGATATCTTTAACTTGGGCATCTTCATGAAAATTCCGACTCGGTATAGCAACTCTCGAAATAAGGTTCCACAACTCCTGCACACTGGATACAATAAAACACCACCTTGATACAAACTATCGTGACGTCACATAAAGAGGTATTTTCTATAATTGTGTGTTCTTATTAAAGGATTTTCGAAGTGAAAGGTACGATGCAAATTATCCGTTATAGCTTTCGAGTAATTCACCACCTTTATATCTTGTTTCGCGAAGCAAAGAACCGAAGAAATCAATGAAATCGTGGTCGAAATAGTGACCTTAAATTTATAATCAAAAGCAGCATCACGGCTTGTTTCTAATCACGAAGGCTATTGTTTTGAATGTTTTATTGTCCGATCGTGGCGCTGAAAGCACTTCTGTCAAATGGAAACGATTTTCGGATTTCTTGTATGGTGTTTGGGATTTTTATCATATCATGATCCAGTGCCGCAATAACTTTTGAAACCTTAGCTACCACACGACCAGTGAGACTAGCCGAAACTTTTGAGAAATCAGCTCACGCCCTTAAAAAACAACCTGTCGCATAAAACCGTAAAGCCAAAAATGGTTGATCTCTGGGTGGCATTGCTCTGCTTCTGAAAATATTTAATAACAATAAATAACAAATTTCGTTTTTGCCTATTATGATTAATACAGATTTCAGCTTCAATTCTAGGCAAAAGTGCTTGAAATGTTGCTTTTGTTAAGCGAAATCTCATAACAAATTCACTTTCACTCCAAGTATCAAAATGATTCACCCTTATTTGCAGTACGTAGGGTCTTGAAATGATTGCTGGTTCATCACTGTCAGAGTCAGAAAAAATATTCACTTCCATTAACGAATCCATAGGCTTTTTCATACATTTTAACTTTCCGATTTCAATATTTTAATTTTATGCTATAATTGTCAACAACTGCTTTAAAAAAGGAGTGGTGGCGCTGGGGTAAAAATATACAGATATCTCGACCTCAGACAAAGAGATAACTTTACCCGAGAGATATCTTTATCTCGATGTTTTTTGCTACGAAGACTTCCATTTTTTTAGATATACTTAGTATATCTCCCAATTGGTGTTATCCGCAGTATATCTGGGACTGAAGATTTCGGGCATTAGTCATGTCCGTAACTTCGAATTTCCGTAAAACGAGCGTCCGTATAGCGGGGGATTACTGTATAAGGCATCTTGCCTTTTGATTGTCAATAAACATATATATATAAATCTAAATTAAAAAAACCCACATGTAATACCCGGGTATGCATGTCCGCCGGTTAACGTATATTTTTGTTTATTTGATCAAAAATTATACTGTAAATACAATTCTGTAACGAAGTAAAGTTTAGAAGGTGTAAAAGTGTTTCCTTTAAGGTGTCAGTAAGCCTCCGCCTTGAATTTAAAACAGCCAAACAGTAATAACTCTTTAAAAACAACATGCATACCCCGGTATGCATACAATCTATTTAGGGTTAAAAACACCTATTTTGTCAGTTTAATTTTACAGTCACAGTTTAATTTTTACAAGTTTAATTTTGTCAGTTTAATTTTTAGTTTTGAGGTTATGAAATGGTTTTGTTTTGTTGTGCCGCACACAAACTAAATGCAATTATTGTAAACCAAAAATAGGTTTTCATTTGAGTGCTGTAAAATTGGTCTGACCGAACCGGTTTGCTGCCGCGCATGATATGTTTGCCAGAGTGTCGACGTACATGTGTCTTCTCCTCACGGCGACTTTCATTCCTCAAAATGCCTTCGCACGTTCACGTTTCTTCACTTTTTAGTAGAAAACATAACAAAATCTATAATTGCCAATCTGGCAATTATTGAAAACCCGTATGGTGATTTAAGTGAACGGCGAATAATTGTATCAAAATTCCACTTTTGAAGTCAAATTTTCCAATCAAATTTTTTAAAATTTATTCCAATCAGATTTTGATGTATGGGAGTTTTATGTAGAATCATATCCTAAATAACTTTTGTTCTTGCACTTTTTTGATAAGATGTTCCGTTTTTGAGATATTCGCAAAAATCGTTTGGTCCTAATGGTCCATTTTTGCCCATTAACGAACTTAGCCTCGCATCTTGCTAAAAACGAATCTGCGTAAAATTTCAAGTCTCTAGCTTAATCTGTGCGCCCGCAATCCGCGCCACAGACGGACGGACGTACGGACATGCTAAATTCACCTTTTTTATTATCATTCTAAACATACTGGTGTAATTCATTTTTTTGTGTGATGACGGGATCTTGGCGTTACAAACGGTAAGGCAAATCTAATATACCCTTTGGTCTCACCATACGGGTATAAAAAAATCTATGTGTTACAACAAGTTAAGTAAGAGAAGAAATGAAGAACACTTTTCGAGTGGCGACTTTTTTCCTCGGAGATAAATGTTTGCCAAACATATTAGGCCCTATTCCAGGATCCGATACGAATGATTCGGATCGTAAACTCAATGTTGTTGTTGGTATAAAACACTAACAACAACATTGAGTTTACGATCCGAATCATTCGTATCGGATCCTGGAATAGGGCCTATTGTACTTAGGAATTGCAAAAATACTGGTGTTGCAGTTGAACAAAAGTAAAAGAAAAACCAATGTTTTAATTCGTTTTAACGATTTATTTTACACGAAAACGTGGTATTGTATTTAACAATTTTTAGTTTGGGTTGCAGCGAAATTCCGATCACAAGAAAAACAACCGATCGGTCTCGAGGATTAACAATAAGTCCTCAAAACAATAAGAATTCAGTTTTTTGATACATTAAATTATTACAATGGAATAGAAAATGCAGTGGCGGCGTCAACATTCCGCCCACCTTGAAGGAAATTGAAAAATTTAGTTCAAAAAATTTAAAGAAAATTTAAACTTTGATTGAAATTAATTTAACTACTTGGAAAATTAATAGAATTAAATGAAATGTTAACGTTATTGATCATCATTAGATTCAACTAATTTAGAAATTAGTGGACAAATTTTGACAAGTGGACGTTTCATGATCCCGTCTTCAGTCTTTAAGGTAACCACTCGAACTTTCCCATCGTCACCTGGATGCGTCAAAATCACTCGACCCATTTTCCAATTTGCAGTAGGCGTCCTTTTGTCTCGGATAGTGATAAGTGTGACGAAGACGACGGCTTGCGCTGTCATCTTGCAGATGATCCCTTGGCGGCACGTCATGAGTGGCTAGCCTGAGCATGTTAGGGGTAGAGGTTCTTGCCAAGGTCACCCGCGCACAGAAAGGGACGTGCCTGAATCAAAACTTGTTTTGTTCCCGTTCTTTCACTCAGGGCTTACTCTGTGGATCTTTCAAAATAAATTCAGCAACTCATTGTGAGCTAACAATTAAACACGGTCAGTTCTTGAACATAGAACATTTAATTTAAGAATTGATTACTCCAATACTGGCAAATTATCAATAAGGAAATCATTATACATGTACATGAATAATATAAATTACTAAAATCACTTCTTAAGTGTTATGAAAATAAGGTATAGCAATTTGTTCATCACCTCGGCACTGAGTATATATATATTTATCCTCTTCTTTCTTGTTGCGAATAAATCAAAATAAAAGTGTTACTCACCAATTCCAACACTCGAAGATACCGTGCACAGCCTCTTGACGTTGAAAATTCTGGACATAATGCTTCTGTCAAAATTGAAACGTTAAAACTTATTTAATTCGTCCGCTACTTTGCTCCATTTATTTTCCTTTATGTCTCTCCTTTTGTATTGAGGATGGGCCAAATCGTTGATCATTGGATTTCCTTTTACGACCTCTTTTAATTTCTCCCCCGTTGTCGGCATCTTGTGAAATCAAACCGTCAAAAATCTGCATATAATGTGGCGCCGAATGTGGTGGTTGTCACAAAACAACGAAGAAAAATCGTCATAGAATGTGGCGTTTTCATAAAACATTTTGGGCGGCGGCGGCAAGTTTGACTTTGTTTCAAACTCGGCGGCGACGGAAAAAGTGCCGCTGTATTGTAGCAGCTCTCGTTGCAAAAAAAAAATGCCGCCCGCCGCTGCCGTTTGCCGCCTTTACTGTGGTTGAACCATAAGACTCACTACACAGGTGATGAAACCAAATTTGTTATCATTTACTAGAATACGGACGTTTTACAGTAAATAAAATTAGACAAATGAAAATGTACGTAATGCTCAAATAAACGACACTAGTAAACTAAAAGTTTAGGTTGATCAGCACTCCTCAGATCGGCTAAACTATGTGTATGAATGTTGGAGAACACATATGAATCCTTAGCTTGATTCTATCTCCAATTTCTTGCTTTTCCTTAATGTGGTTTTCCACTACAAAATTTAAACGTTGCTGTTCCGTGTGAAGCTGGAAAATATGAGCACCGCGTAAATGTTGGAGTTCCACAACCCTGGTGGGACTCTTGTGAATATGGACACGTGTTTCTGGCAGCTCAAATCTTACAGCGCCTTCAATCCCACTAAACTGAGCGAGGTTTCAAACACCATGTAACACCTCAAAAATCGTCCTCATCGGTGTCAGGGAATTACACGGGAGAATAAAATTCTAACTAAGTGGCCCCGAGACAAGTCGCCTTCAAGATTTTGGGACCTGAAATTTTTAGAAACGCCCTGAGTTAGCTAAGTTCAGTGAAACCCTTTTTTTCTTTATTTTTCTTTCATTACTCACCACTTAGCTTGTGTTTAAAATGTGTGGTATTCGAATTTTTCCTTCGAATTTGGAGAGGAATCGTGATGATCCTTCCAGGTCAAACTTCAAACGGAAAAGAAAGTTCACTTTCCAAAGAGAAATGGTAGCAGAACCACTTTTTTTCAATTTTGCTAATGGGGTTTCTGGTCAGAATCTGGTTTGAAATAATAAATCTTCAAAACCAGATTCAGCGGACCAACATTTGTTTGGCAGTGGTGGGTATTTTGTTAGTTTGAATTTTGAAATTCTAGGTTTCTATTTCAGCGAACGTAACACAAGATCTCCCACTTAGACATTATTGGTGGCTTGGTTCCACTTAGTTAGATTCTGCAACTGTGACAGGTACTCCGAGCGACCTGTGACTGGTACTCATCTGCGCCAGAAGTGTTGACGTAGCTGTGACAAAAGTTGATAGCGCGGCAGCAAGTTTCCCCTATATTCTCTCAAATTTGGTTCGGGGAGCGAAATTAACGGTTCTCCGACAATAAAATGACCCGGAGTTAGAATACTCAGATCCTCGGCGTTAGTTGATATCGGACAGAGAGGCCGAGAATTGACGCATGCCTCCACTTCCGTCAGTAATTACGACATTTCTTCGAAAGTGA
This sequence comes from Chrysopilus asiliformis, assembly GCA_964034945.1. Taxonomy (NCBI): domain Eukaryota; kingdom Metazoa; phylum Arthropoda; class Insecta; order Diptera; family Rhagionidae; genus Chrysopilus; species Chrysopilus asiliformis. Next base: position 59,035,618 of record OZ035960.1, read on the forward strand.
AAAGAACGTTGAGCAGCATTCGTTTGAAATGAAACTTAACTCATTCACTCCCGCCTTCCAATAACCTCCCATATGCGGGACGGATGACGGTATAAAATGCCAATTAACACCTTAATTGGCAAAGTAAGATCGCCAGGTTTCGTCGTCAGCGGCTTGACGTAACAGGATCTGCAGCTCCTTCTCTGCCCCGACAAAATTCGTCCCGTTGTCACTAAATATTTTTCGACACAATACACGTCGTGAAATAAATCTCTCGTACAGAGCTAGAAACTTTTGAGTTGATAAATCGCTTGCGGATTCCAAATACATGGCTCCAGTGGACATACATAAAAATACGGCTACGTATTCTTTCGACATCTTGCACCACGTTCCTGCGAGATACGTATCGAGAACGGATCAGCGTAATCCACTCCATCCCTTAAAAAGCAAGGTGTCTGTCTCGTAGAGACGGCCAGAAGACGTGGATCCGCCTACAACGATCGCCAATAGATATTTAAGTAAGAAATTTTAGTGAAAAGGAAATTAAGGAAACAAATTTTTATTTAAAACATAACAAAAGCTATAATTGCCAATATGGCTTATTTATAAGTAATTGGTATGAAGTAAATATCATACATACAGTGTTCAAAACACTTCCAAAGTCTTTCGTTCAAATTAGTTATATATATAATGACGAAAGTTTTACATAAATTTACTACTATTTCATCGATTCTACTACTATTTTTCGGCCGATTTACTACGATTTCGAAGATCAAAAATCTCACAACCCTGAACACAACTATAATGCTGGGAGCGAAATATCGTTCTCTCACTAGTAAAATGCATACTTACATGTGTGTGTGCATCATACCAAAAAGACCACGATTACACAGGCTTACACCGCGTCTTGACCTGGGATTTTTCATCGCAGAGATTTTTGATTGACCAATCAGAGCTCGAGTTGACGGAGGGGAAAAATCCCAGAGAAAAATTTCTTGAAATCTTGCAATAGCAAAATTTCTTGGAATTTCACAATTCAAGATGGCGGAATCCAATTTCTCCCGACAAGTAATTGCAAAAATAACTAATTTTTACAAAATACGATACAAAAAGCTTTGGAAGAGAATATAACATTAAGGGGTTTTTCTTTTCGTCTGTTCTTCTGTTTCAGCCTTTTCAATTTCACGTATTGCATTAATTACGAGAGCGGCGACTGGGTGTTTTTTTCATTGCCAATTTGAGAAATAAAATTTCAAGAGATTTTCGGCCCAGCTGTCAAAAAAATCTCATTGCGGTGAGATATTTCTTGGGATGAAAAATTGTTAATCAAGACGCGGTGTTAGTGTGGCGCCACAAATCGACTCTTTACGGGCGAGGGACGAAGTGGGAACGATGACACGAAAAGTCGAACCCAAACTAAAAATTTCAGTTGCTCAAGAAGCGGAACGAATGCTGATTGGTTGATTCATTTCCACTTGTTACAAAAAAATCATTTACTCCGTGATCGTCCTAGAGTGCGTACATGTTGTTTAGCTAAAATTTGTTTATTTAATGGCAAACTGGAATAAAAGTCAGACAACGGTTTTGATTGAAGCATACGAGCAGCACCCCGGTTTATCTGATATTCACAAACACGAAATTAAATACCAAAAAAAACTTTTCACAAACACGAAATTAAAAACAAAATGGCCCAATTTCCATTCGGTTCCCTGCCAAATTTTTGTCACTAACTTTCCTACACAACCATGGCAACAAACCCACACAACCACTTTTTTGCGGTTTGGTAAGTAAAAAAAGAACGAAAATCATACTCTAGATGACATGCCACTGACGAGTCATCGGGGGTGTCATTATGTACGATTTATATATAATGACCAAATCTACCACCTCCGAACAAATGTCATAAGAGAATTCCCATGACGGTCACCAGATATGTCATAATGACGTCCTCGATGACGCCCTGATGACAAATTTGGCAGGGTTCAGCTCAACCTGTGTAATCACGAGAGGTTCAGTGTGGAAGTTCAGTGTGTCTGCGTCTAATCGTGGTCAAAGGCATCACTCGAGGCTTTCATTCATTTTTATGCGAGACCCACAAACCGCTTTGAACAAGAAGCGAAAACTTAAATAGAAATCATTTTCGTTCCCAAGAACGAGAGTCGGAAAACACAGCAAACGATTTTGCCGTTAAGAGCGACACTTTTCAGAGCGAAAAGAACGAAATAACATGACATTCAATCAGGGTTGGGACTTGAGGATGTGTAAAAGGTACTATTTTTGCCCAAAAATGGTACTAGATTGAGATAATGTGGTACTAGATTTTTTTTAACTATCGTGCAAACAAAATCGTTTTTTTATGCTTATTACATAGGAGTCAAGAAAAATTTAAATCTCGTAATTTTAGAAAAAAAAATCCTTAACCCATATGGATTGACTTTTGCGCTGTAAATATAACCGTTCTCGGTCAAAAAATACTCTAGAAAAACTCCAACAAATCAATAAAAGTTGTCTAGATGTATTTGTTTTAAATTTCCGCTTTTATTTCAATGTTAAATTTTTGTATAAACTCCTTCTAAAAACTTAAATTTCGAGAAGTATTTTGAGCTATTGCTAATATAAATCATATTTCCATGGCCTACGATTGATTTTCATATCTCACTTAATAAGACGAATTCAGTATTTCTTTAATTAAAGAGTTGTGGCGGGATCATTTAAAAAAGTACTTTTTTTTCTAATACATAAAAAAGTGATGGTTTTTTAAAGAGAGCTATAAATTCAGATAAAATCATTTTTTTATTTGAACCATGAGAAGGTACCAGATTCATGGGCTGTGGTACTAGGGTACTAAATGAGTCAAAAAGGTACTAGATCTAGTACATATGTACTAAAGTCCCAACCCTGCATTCAATACATCAGATTCAATACACACAAAGGAGAAGCATAAAAAGAGTATAAATGTGAAATCTGTACTACAAGCAGCAAACACAGTATAACAGCGGCAGTGAAAATTTAGATTTTGATTCTTAAAAAGATAATTGAACATAGTTTAACATAACAAAATACCCTAAACAATGCTTTAATGTAGGCCGGATCTCATAACACAGTTTCTGTTTGGATGTCACCACAAACTATCGAGTACCATCGATTGCAAATTTGTTATCATGGCAGCAAGCCGATTTTCTAATTTGTACCCCCATAACCAAAATCCAAGACGTATCCACGTCAAAGAAATAACTTTTCGCTTTAAAATAGAAGAAAAACCAAAAAAAACCCTTACCCCACGGTTAGAAGTGCGACTAGTAGTCGCATGCGATTATCCCTCCTACAACGTTTTTCAATTTGACAGGTGTTGCGATTTGCTCTGCTGTCTTGCGACATTGCATGTGACTTCAGTTGAAAAAGGTCAAACGCAAGAAAACAAAGAAAGTTATTAGCCGCAGTAAGCTATAAAAATGATAGAAATCGCAGAAAAGTCTGCCAAAAACTATGAAGGCTCATAAATATCTTCTGTCGATGCTCCAGACTTCCGACTCGGATATATTTTCTTTTTTTCGTGAACATACGTCGTTCGTAAATTTCTCAACTTTTTCTTCACTTCCTCGCTTGTGAGTTTCAATTCCGCGCCGATTTGTTCATACGCCTGCCTCTTGAGAACGTTTCTACGATACAATTTCGAGGCAGTCGTCCAGAGGCACTCTCTTCCCCGGCACAAATTTATTAATTTCAAAATTTCACTTCTAATCAACTTATTTTCTGCTATTGAGAAATCAGACATAACCTTAAATGTCAAATCATTTGCAGTTCCAGTCGCAGCTCAGATTGTATGAGGTTTTTACATACGACTTGAGTTGCGATTTTCCCCGCTTGCATGCAACTGGCGTTTACACGAGCGATTTCCCTGAGATGAGATTCGGCATGCGACTTCTAGTCGCACTTCTAACCGTGGGGTTAGGAAAAATAAATATCAAAAATAGATTTCTCATACCAAAAAACCATCTATGGCAAGTTTTTATAAAAAAATTAATAACTTTTTTATCTCATTTGTATGTGAATGTACAATTTTTTAGCATTTTCCGACTTCCAAACTTCAATGAAAAAACCGGCAGCTCGATATTGATTTTAGACCCATGGTTCCTTGGGCAAAAGGTCTTAGAAATGCCCGTAGATTCTTTTCTTGCTATACCCTTTCCCCCCAAAAAAATTGACCCGGCCTATATATATATATATATATATATATATATATATATATATATATATATATATATATATATATATATATATATATATATATATATATATATATATATAAACTAAGTTATTGCATTCATGCTCCTAGACTGTTTTTTTTATGCCAATACTATTTAAAAACGAAAAAAAAAATTTGAAATTTTTTACTAATAATAATTATTTGCTTTTATTCGATTCATACCTAACAGTCACCGTAACATTTTTACCATCAAAGAAAGGCTATTTTGGTATCACTTTACTTCTGTTTCGCAAAATTTCGGAGCGTAATAGGGGATAATAACTGTAACACTTCCCAAAAGAGAAAACGTTGCCCCATTGCTAAGGTCGCGCTTCGAAGCAAATATGAGCAAATGCAGAAAAAATATTTGTAACGAACATTCTTAAAAATCAATTTTATGCTACAATTGTAAATAGTACGAATGATGTATATATATATATATATTAGGGTGGGTCAATTTTTTTTGGGGGAAAGGGTATAGCAAGAAAAGAATCTACGGGCATTTCTAAGACTTTTTGCCCAAAGAACCATGGGTCTAAAATCAATATCGAGCTGCCGGAAATTTCGTTGAAGTTTGGAAGTCGGAAAATGCTAAAAAATGGTACATTCACATACAAATGAGATAAAAAAGTTATTAATTTTTTTATAAAAACTTGCCATAGGGGGTTTTTTGGTATGAGAAATCTAATTTTGATATTTATTTTTTCCTAAGGGGTCCGCTAGATGGCGCTACAATGGAGTTTTTTGGTTTTTCTTATATTTTAAAGCGAAAGGTTATTTTTTTTAAACGTATTTTGATGCGATTAATATAAAATAGATAAAAAGGAAAATTTAATTATTTTTAATAATTTTATTATATTTAACAAACATAAATATTGATTTTTTTTTCATTTTTTTCTCATTTAATTTTAAGTATTAATTTCACAATTTATCAAGTTATAAATTTTGTAAATCTTTCTTACTTTCCATTTTGGGTACTTTACATCGGCTTTCCAATGTCGTTGCCATAACCATTTCGCGATTTTTATCGGTAACACGTCGTGAAGTGCCACTTAAGGGGTTATAGTACCCAGGCGCGCTGAACAATGAACTTTTTTTTGATATTTTTTTTCTCGATAACTAACGAATGGATTAAAATGAAATTTTGAGGCCTAATTACACATGTATTTAGATATACAAAAAAAAATGGTATGGGATTAGAACGTAGTGCGTTTGGATCAAGTGGGTCCATTGAACCCCACCTCATCATTTACGCATAAGATTTTCACCTCATAAATTGCGGGTTAAAAACCCTGTGAACTTCCATAGACAATCTATCTGAGAAGTTACAATTAAAATTTTAAGTAAATCCGATGAAAATTGATTTAGTTTCTGATACCGCAAGTTTGAAAAACATACTTTCAAGTAATATAGTGCCACAGCGCCATTTTGTATCAAAAGTTGAAAAAAAAATTTTTTTTGTATATCTAAATACATGTGTAATTAAGCCTCAAAATTTCATTTTAATCCATTCGTTAGTTATCGAGAAAAAAAATATCAAAAAAAAGTTCATTGTTCAGCGCGCCTGGGTACTATAACCCCTTAAGTGGTACTTCACGACGTGTTACCGATAAAAATCGCGAAATGGTTATGGCAACGACATTGGAAAGCCGATGTAAAGTACCCAAAATGGAAAGTAAGAAAGATTTACAAAATTTATAACTTGATAAATTGTGAAATTAATACTTAAAATTAAATGAGAAAAAAATGAAAAAAAAATCAATATTTATGTTTGTTAAATATAATAAAATTATTAAAAATAATTAAATTTTCCTTTTTTCTATTTTATATTAATCGCATCAAAATACGTTTAAAAAAAATAACCTTTCGCTTTAAAATATAAGAAAAACCAAAAAACTCCATTGTAGCGCCATCTGGCGGACCCCTTAGGAAAAAATAAATATCAAAAATAGATTTCTCATACCAAAAAACCCCCTATGGCAAGTTTTTATAAAAAAATTAATAACTTTTTTATCTCATTTGTATGTGAATGTACCATTTTTTAGCATTTTCCGACTTCCAAACTTCAACGAAATTTCCGGCAGCTCGATATTGATTTTAGACCCATGGTTCTTTGGGCAAAAAGTCTTAGAAATGCCCGTAGATTCTTTCCTTGCTATACCCTTTGTCACTTTTTTTCGTCCCGAACAAATTGACCCACCCTAATATATATATATATTATTAACTGATTTAAAAACTGCAAACTTACAAAACTTTTTTTTATTAAATTATTCTATTTCTCCGGCATGGTGACTGTGAGTCACCGCCTGCGTGGATTAAGCGGCGTCCAAACGCGCAGTTTTTTTGCTACGACTTATTTTGCACAGTTATCTATGTAAAAAAAACTGAGTAATCTTCGCGTCCACACGGTTCTGTTTTTTAAAAGCTTTTATTTAGCTCGCTATCTTGTCTGTTTGTCTGTTTGTCTGTTTGTCTGTTTGTCTGTCGGGGTCAAATCTTGCAATCAAATTTTGACCCACTTCCACTCATCCGATTCACTTGAAATTTTGTACACTTATATAAGTCCGATGACAATACAATATTTTCTCTACTTCGTCCTTGTAAGGATAAAGGAAGGTCCTGTGAGGATAACGTGATTATCCTTTTCTCCAAATTTTCCGGAAAAAAATCTATTCTGGGGGTTTTTGAGGTCGCTGAATCCGAATCTGCCATTAAAAAGTCTGTAAGGATAACGGAAGGTCCTGTAAGGATAACGTGATTATCCTTTTTTCAAAATTTTCTGGAAAAAAATCTATTCTGGGTGTTTTTGGGGTCGCTGAATCCGAATCTGTCATTAAAAAGTATGTAAGGATAACGGAAGGTCCTGTAAGGATAACGTGATTATCCTTTTCTCCAAATTTTCCGGAAAAAATCTATTCTGGGGGTTTTTGGGGTCGCTGAATCCGAATCTGTCATTAAAAAGTCTGTAAGGATAACGGAAGTTAATGTAAGGATAACGTGATTATCCTTTTCTCCAAATTTTCCGGAAAAAAATCTATTCTGGGGGTTTTTGGGGTCGCTGAATCCGAATCTGTCATTAAAAAGTCTGTAAGGATAACGGAAGGTCCTGTAAGGATAACGTGATTATCCCTTTCCTCAATTGTTCCGGGAAAAAATATATTCTGCGGGTTTTGGGGTTCGCTGAATACGATTCTCAAGTTAAAAAGCCTGTAAGGACATCTCAAATGTAAGGATATATATTCGAAGACTAAAAAGAACAAAATAAAAAAAATAAAAAATAAAAATTTTTAAAAAAAGCTTTTATTAAAAAAAATGCACTAAAAAGAAAAAAATAATTTTCTGGACGCTGTGTATCACAAATATAAAAGCTTTTAAAAAGCGAGATAAAGCATAAAACAATAAAATAAACATTTAAAATAAACAGATAAAGCATAAAACAATAAAATAAACATTTATCTCGCTTTTTAAAAGCTTTTATATTTGTGATACACAGCGTCCAGAAAATTATTTTTTTCTTTTTAGTGCATTTTTTTTAATAAAAGCTTTTTTTAATTTATATTTTATCGCAGTTTTGTTTGAAAGTTCGTGCATAAACACATTGTGTTTATTCATTTTCTATAATGAATAGATTAAGCGAGTAAGACTTAATGAATAGATTAAGAGCAAATAGTTTTTTTACCTGACTTTCCTCGGATGTATCCATATTTGACTTTGCTGGATGCGGTGTCTCTTGATCTTTTAGGAAATCGAGCAAGGAGAAATACCAGAGATGTATATACTTCATCTTCCCCAACACCGGAAGGAATGGAAGCGTTAATTTTTTTCAATTCTTTCCTGTAGCAGCTTCGAAGGTTATTAATTTTTTTTACAACCGTTTCGCGATTGGCACTTTTATCAATTTCTTTTAATTATTAATAAGCACTTCATATGCATTGTTTTTCAAATTGCGATCACTATAGTCCTTACATTTTATTTTCCACAAGCACGGAAACTCTTTATATAAATTTAGGAATTCTTCCAAAAACTCTTTTGAATAAAGCCGCAAATCACTCATGTTGATTTAATGTTCAAAGTGACACAAAAACTGACTGAATTTTCGTCCACATGCTACGATTTGCCTTCGCGTGCCACAGTTATTTTCAGACACAACCTGAACTCGCAAAGGCCGAACTTTTGATCCGCGCGAACTAACTGTGTATCGTCCAGACGCTATGACATGCCTGCGCAGACTCGGTTTGCGCGGGTAAAACGGAGCAAAAAACTACGCGTTTGGACGCCGCTTTAAGGACAAAATTAGCCTGAGCTGATTATAGTTAACTGAACACCTTTGTATAAGGGAATTTTGTGTGTGTGTATAAATATAAATAAATAAATAAATGCATGCTGACCCCAACTATTAGTTTTTAAGTAATTGTGAACAGTAACATAACTCACTGTTTCCCCTTCTCTAAATTTCGTTTTGCAGAATTTATCGTTCTTGTTGTTTTTCGTGTCGAACTTCCAGATTTGCTATACATTTTGCACTTGATTTGTGTTTTATCAATGGACCTAAGCTTCGTGGGTCGTCCCGAATGTTTTTTGTCTACAACATGTCACCTACTTTTCCACCTTCGAACTGTGCTTCGATCAACTTTGAAAATTTCACAAATCTCAGAAATGTTTTTTTTCATCCAAAAGAGTTTATATTTTTACTCTAACGTGCTCACGAGACATCTTATCTTATACAACTTTAACAAGGTACCAACTTACATTCAATCAGGTTCTAAGTCTTTGCTGGATTACTTTGTTGCGACAAGGGACTCAAACTTGGTTGTTCTGCCTAACACAGAAATTTCAGGTGTTTCACGGCACTCTCTAATATCGGCCAGAACTGCAATTGTAAAACAAGCAGCTGTTTCTAGCTATACATTTAGGAACTATTCCAAGGTTAACATTGAAGCTCTATATACCCAGGCTATGTCAAGTCAAAATCTGGCGTTGATCTATACCTTGCTTAATGTTAATGATCAAATTAAGATCTTAAATAATGAATTGATTTAGCTTTTTAATGAGTTTGTCCCTAACGAAACATTTTCACGCAAAGTAACTAAGCCGTCTTGGTTTTCATTGGAGATATCCATGGCGCGTAAAGCCTCTCGGCTGTATACGCTTAATTGTTCAAATGATAACTGGAAAAACGTTTGCATAGCAAGGAGTAGAGTCAATAGACTTGTGAGAGATGGGAAAATAAAATTTAGTGAATCCTATTTGTCTACTAATCAACCTACGTCCCAGCTCTGGAGAAAATTAAAATCAATGGGTGCGGTTAAATCTTCCTCGAGTACGACTTCGCTATCCCCTGATGAGTTTATTAATTTTTTTACTCCTAGCGGTCCGGACATATTGACCCCTCTTGAATTGAATTCTGGCAATATATCTGAAAGTAGTTTATCTTTATATAACACTGACTTGGCAGAGGTTGAGTGTGCACTTTACAGCATCAAATCTAATGCTATTGGTATTGATAAAATTCCTATTAAATTCATCAAACTTCTGTTTCCAGTAATTGGTAATTTATTAGTTTTCATAATTAACACGGCGATAACAAAGTCGGAATTTCCTAACCCATGGAAAATAGGAAAAATTTTACCAATTCCTAAAACTAATTGTCCTGCGGATGTTTGCGATTATAGACCTATCAGCATATTACCCTGCTTGTCGAAAATTATTGAAATCATTGTTAAAAATCAAATTTTGAAGCACATCTCTGCGAACAGTTTAGTATACTCTTGTCAATCCGGCTTTAGGGAAGGTTATAGTACAACTGGTACAATATTGGATCTTACCGAATATGTGAGGAGAGAGATGGATCAGAATCGCTTTACTGCGTTAACCCTAATAGATTTCAGGAAAGCGTTTGACAGTGTTGATCACAACCTATTAGTTCAGAAATTATATTCCCAATTCCACTTCTCAGCCCTAACCTGTAAATTTGTAAAGTCATACTTAAATGATAGGCATCAGGTTGTACAAATTGGTCAAGACTACTCAAAGGCAGCTAAAGTCTTTAAAGGAGTATCCCAAGGTTCAATTCTTGGACCTATTTTGTTTACCATGTTCATTAACGATGTTTCTCTAGTACCAGTTAAATGCAAATTACATTTATTTGCTGATGACTTGCAGATTTTTAGATCTGGTGACCCGAGTTCTCCTTTGGAATGTGTATCGGATGTTAATGAGGATATCAAAAGATTAATAGAATGGTCCAATTGTAATAAATTACCAGTGAATCCGATAAAAACTCAGGCCATTGCCATATTCAGTAAACCGATCAGTAATCATTTACCTCCGATTTTCGTGATGAACTCAGAAATTCCATATAGTAAAAAAGTACTGAATTTAGGTGTGATTTTGGACGAGCTCCTGTCTTTTGATGATCACATAAGTCTTATTATTAAAAAGACTTTTGCTGTTCTATCCAGGCTTAACTCGCTTAGTTTACCTATGACTGCGTCATTGAAAAAGAAACTTATGTTTGCACTAGTTATTCCATATTTCACCTATTGTTGCGAAATATATTCAGGTTGCTCATCTTCTAATTTAGACAGGTCAAGGAAATGCTTAAATGCGGTGGTAAGGTTTATCTACAATCTTAGAAGATTCGATCGTGTCTCTAGTTATGTCCGAGATTTCCTTAATAGTGATTTATCCCAGTTCCTAGACTATAGGGTGATCCAATATTTACATAAGCTAATAATTGCAGGTAAACCCGCTTTCTTGAAAAGCCAGATTCAGTTCCTAAGCTCTACTCGATCCCGTCACATTAAAATTTGCAGACATACACGCTTGATAATGGCAAGGTCATTTTTGTTCAGATCGGCAAAAATTTGGAATAGTCTATCCTCAGATTTACTCCGAGTCTATAAGCCTAACAAATTCAAGTCTAAGGTTCGCATTTTCTTTGATTCTAACAGACCACCAGAAACTTGATGAAATTGGCCGGGTTAGTTTTCTAATATTGGGATGGCCGTTTTCTCTGTCTTCTCTTCTCTGTCACAATTAGTCTGACCTAAGTAGCGCGCGATACAACTCATTCCCCATCTACCTGAGTTCAATTTCATTTTTTATTTTCCTTTCTCTTTTCTTTTTAGTTCATAGTTATGTATTGCATATCAAAAATTCCAATTCATGTAAGATGAATCTGCATATAAATACCTGCTAAATTCTTAGTATTGTTACACAGGATAATTTCTCATGAATTGTGATATATTGTTAAATTAACTTTAAGCAAAATGAATATAAATTGTATTTCCTTATTTGAATTACTCATGAATTGTTACATATTGTTAAATTAATTTTAAGTAACTTGAATATAATTGTATAACCTTATAAGGCATCTTGCCTTCTTCCGGGTTTTAAATAAATAAATAAACTTTATTGAATTCAGAATACCTCAATTATGTTGTAACAATTGTTAAATTTATGGCAATGAAAATTATATCTACCGTTGAAAATATTATTAAATAATTTTTGATTTAATTTTCAGGTATTCATTCCGATGACGGGCCATACAACTATCCTTATAGAGTCAGTGCTTACGATCCGAATATGTGCTCCACAGCACGATTCAGTCCTCCGTCATACACTAACCACTCACAAGACAATTGTACTGTGACATATGAAAATGTAATCCTAGTACCGAATTCACAAGATCCCGCAAATATGGATCCCAATTCTTTAATAACTGAACCGGACGCATCACAAGCCTATAACATCTCCAGTAGAATATTACCGACTGAATATAGAACAAATATAATCGGATCGAATTCAGTCGAATTTGGTGAGCATCACCAATCCATACATCAACAACATTTAATGGAAACTACTGGCTCGCCTGTTACTGACTATCAAACTCAAAATACTGAGATAGTCCATTCGAATTACATGCAAGAGATGGGTTCAGGTACAGGTCATCATGTCATGCGAACATCTCAGCCAGCTGGACAAATAATCTTACATCGCTCACCGAATGGTCATTTGTATCAAAACTTTTATATTGATGACAATATAGACAATTCAACTGTTTCGGTGAATACCAGCAGCATATTGGAACTTGTTCAAATTGGCCACGAAGTTTATAGGCAGGAGTATCTAACCGATAAGGCTCAAGTCGACTCAGATATTGTTGCTCAAGTTGAATTCGATTCTCAATCAAAAGTACAAGAAGATTCAGAATTATTGGATCCTCTTCCAGATTCAAATTTTGTTCATTTACCACCGGCTATGATAGCGAATACTACACCAGAAGAATTTTTAACCAATCCAAGTCATGCCATTCACGACCATCAGCCTACCTCAAGCATGAACTTTCACGAAAAAGAGCAGCAAAGAATTTTATTAGAGAGCACCATGTCACCGCTTTGTAAGTTTAAAATATGTAGATTAATTTTTTAATCGATGTTAAAATATTGTATCGTTGTACAAAATTGGTGTAAACACATTTACGCATTCAAAATAATCGAACGTGGAGCCAAGGGATTTCGTAGATGTGTGTAACCGAAATAGCCTCATTTAAAATTTTTGATCTGTTATTACAAAAGATCTGTTATAATAAGTGTGTTTTCAACACACTTTTTTAAGGAAATATATTGCCTTTATAAAAGAGTTCGCCAGATGACTCAAGTCGTTATTCAGGGGCGCGTCAAGATAATCTGTAGAACATAACAAAAGCTATAATTGCCAATCTGGCAATCATTGGAGACCCGTATGGTGATATTCGTATCAAAATTCGAACAGTTATACCAAAATTCCACTTTGAAGTCAAATTTTCCAATAAGATTTTTTAAAATTTATTCCAATCGGATTTTGATGTATGGGAGTTTTATGTAGAATCATAAATAACTTTTGTTCTTGGACTTTTTTGATAAGATGCACCGTTTTTGAGATATTCACAAAAAACGATTTCATTCGTATGGGGGGTACCCCCCCTAATGGTCCATTTTTGCCCATTAACGAACTTAGTCTTGCATTTTACGAAAAACGGATCTGTGAAAACTTTCAAGTCTCTAGCTCAATCCGTGCGCCCGCAATCCGCGCCACAGACGGACAGACGGACGGACATGCAAAATTCAATTTTTTTTATCATTCTAAACACACTGGTGTAATTCATTTTTTTGTGCGATGACGGGATCTTGGCGTTACAAACGGTAAGGCAAAGTTAATATACCCTTTGGTTTCACCATACGGGTATAAACAGTGGAATAATTTTAGTGTGTTTGGGTAAAATAAATGTTGAATGGTTTTATTTGCTTTGGGTTGCTATCAATCTTTCCATCAGAGTTTATCTCAGGTACATATATTACAAAAATGATTATTATTTTTTGGGCAATCTTGACAAGTATTGTGTACTTCTCTTAGAATATCATAGACTAGATGGAAATAGATTCAGTCTAATGAATCTAATATAAAAAGCAACAAAATAATGTTATACTTAAATTCCAAGTTACCACAGATCAATGAGGGAATTCACAGTCCTCTTTTAAAATGCGGGTAAATTTACCGCTCGGTAATTCAGTCAAATTTAACAGATTTTTACCGAGACGGTAACTTGGTTTATGTAAAAATGAATTACCGGATTCGGTAATTGTATACATGCCTCGAGTCGTGTTTTTCAGCCTCGGTATTCGGTATCAAGAATCAACCGCGAGTGGCGCTAGTAATGTTTTCAGTTGTCAAATTTTTTCGCTGGTTTTTTGTTAATCTCATCGGACTGATACAAATTTTTTCAATTTTGATAGCCGATCAAACATGGATTTAAAGGTATGTGACATATTTTACAATCAAATTCGCAGTTCATGATTTGGTCACGTATCAAATAAAAGCGCTGTTCTCAAATCTGTGCTGTGGGATGTTCACAGCAGAATATTTTCAGTCTTTTAATATTACTGAAAATACCGAATACCGAATACCGAAGAGGATTGTGAATACCCTCAATGTTTAATTTTATAAAACGCTTATTGGCCAAAACAAAATTCGTTGAGTGATAATAAAATTTCCTTTTTATTATCTCGAAGTTTCGCCTGTTTTCACATGACGCCATCAGGAGCTGTATCAGTCCTTATTATCTTTATTTTAAATCTCCAATAATACATGCAATAGGCGACGCTGAATCGATGATACAATAGAAAGCGGAGGAAGAGCAAAAATACATTGCCAAAGCAAAGTTTTGCAATATCATCTCGAATTACAGGCGAATAAATAAGTTGAATGCTTATAAATTTTTTTTGTCGCAGTTCAAAAACACACAAAAACATTTTTGGATCAAAACACAGACATTATGGTAATACAAGTGGATAAAGGAAATGTGACTGTAAAAATGAGGATTATAGAAAAAAACAAGAGTATGCAACAAACAGATTACAACGTATGAATAACGAAAAAACTTCAAGGTACAATATTATTCACTCAAACGAATTGATTGAAAAGCTGGCTGATCTAACGGTAGACGAAAATAAGAAGTTAATATCCTTTGATGTCGTGTCGCTGTTTTCAAATGTGTCAAGGAATGTGTGTCTGCAGATCATAGACAGAAAATATGAAACTATCCGAGAATGTTGCAATATACCGAAAAAACTGTTTATGGACGCTCTGAATTTTTGTATAAGCGATTGCAACTATTTCGCATACGATCATAACATATATTGACAAACTTTTGGTTCACCAATGTGAAGTCCGCTATTACCAATTTTAGCGGATATCATGATAGAGGATCTTTCTACCCAAAAAAAGTAATGACCAAGTAAAATTTCTAGTCAAGTACGTTGACTTATTGGCTGTAGTGAAAAAATTGAAAATATTTTATTTGAACTTAACAACTATCACGAGAGGATCAAATTTACGGTTGAAATTGAGAAAAATAAATTATTTGGACGTCACAATCATACGCGAACACCAAACTATAAAAACAAGATGGTGTCAAAAAGAAATAGCTTCCGGTAGACTGGTCAAATACTCAATACAGCCAAGAATTTTGCGAAAAGAGCGTTTAAGACGCCAAGTAGGGAATATACGAAAAATGCACAAAAGACAGTATTTGATATATTAAGAATGAATAATTTCCCACAACGAGTAGTACTACGACCACAAATAAAGAAAGCAAACGGTATTTCAGCATGACCTACTTTTCTGATATGTCCGTAAAGACGAGCAAAGTTTTAAAGCAGTTTTGCAAGAACACGAAAATTGCACACAAAAATCGGAAAACTGTAGGCAATCTTTTTACCAATCGGAAGGACAGAATCTCGAAGTGGAATCAGCCCGACGTGGTTTACACAATTCCATGTAAGGGCAACAGTAGTGATAATTACAACATGGAATATGTTAACAAAACAATATTTAAAAAACAGGATCTCGGTACATGAATCGGATCTAAAAACAAAAACATGTATAAAACATCCCTTACTAATCATTGCTTAAGTAATAATAATACACTGGACTTCAAAAACACGAGAATTATAGATAGAGAGACGAAACGATACATTTTGCAGGCGGGTACTATCTAGAGCCAGTATTTTTTCGTCATAGGGGTATCGCAATTTATATCCGCAACGATGTGCCTTACTCACTTCTTTCTAATTAAGGAAAATGTGCTAATCCAGAATTTAATTTTATCTGGTTAAAGCTCCATATGCACAAGCACATCTACCTCTGTTTCATTTACCGAAGCCCTAATTGTTCCATCGAGAACACCTTGGTTGAGTTGGACAAATTGTCTGTCTCCATTTATCCAATTACGGCATCAAATCCTGACGCTGAAATTGTTGTTGCGGGTGATTTCAACGTCCATAATGATAAGTGGCTTTCTTTCTCATGCCATCCTGATCCTGTTGGTTTGCACGCGGAACTCTTCGCAGAATCAAACTTGTTGACGCAAATCGTGGACAAACCTACGAGGATTCCAGATGTTACAGGACACACCATATCTGTTGGATTTGTTTTTAACTACAAATCCGTCTAAATATAGCGTTTCTGTCCTGCCTCCCCTGGGTAAGCTGTTCATTTTCCACCGAAAGGCCTCCTAAAAATACAATTAAAGCCCCACGTAGGACTGTTTGGCATTTTAAAAAAGCCAACTTTTGACGTTGCTATTGCAAAGGTCACGAGCGTAATCACACTTGGTATGAAGTCAGTTGCAGTTCGATTATTGCAAAGTGTGAATCAAATACCTGGTTCACGAAAGCCATAAAAACAAAAAAGACGGCGTTTTCTGAATTTAGGGGAAACCCAAATGAAGAAGCTAGCTTGTCGTTTATAAACGCTCGAAACACCTCTAAGTCTGTACTACGGCGTGCTAAACATGAGTTTGACCAAAAGATGAAGCGGAAAATTTTAACCTGCCCGAAAGCACAAAAATTTTTTTGGTCAATGGTGAAAGCGGTAAAAAACAATTTCACAAAATCTTCAATGCCTCCAATTATTTGTGATAATGAAGTGGTTGTCGATTTCGTTGGCAAGGCGAACGTTTTAGCCGCGAAATTCGCAGCGAACTCGAGTCTCCCAGAATCCAACCAATTACCACCCCAACCCACCATCTCGGAGATTGTCTCCCCAAAACTTTCCATCCGCAAAAGACAAATAGTTAATATTCTACAGGAGATTGACGTGCACAAATTCACAGGACCCGATGGGTCCCCCCCATGTTTTAAAAAAATGTGCCGTCACCTTAGCTGGACCTCTTCGCTCCCTATTTTACCTCAGCTTCTCCAAGGGGATCTATCCCTCTTCTTGGAAAGCAACTAATGTCCAGCCCATTCCCAAAAAAACGTGACAAATGCGACCCCTCAAATTACAGGCCTATAGCTCTGACTTCCGTACTAGCCAAGGTTATGGAAACTTTGATTAACAGAAAAATTACAAACTTCTTAGAGCGCAATAATATAATCAACGATCGTCAATATAGCTTTCGTGTGCGCCGCTTCACAGGCGATCTTTAGGTTTGCTTAACCGAGCGTTGGAATAAAAATGTCCATAATTTTGGCGAATCAAAAACAATAGCTTTGGACATCTCCAAAGCCTTGCTCATAAAGATACGAGCTATCGGTCTAAATTCTGCTATCTCCAAATGGATTGAGGGCTACCTTTCAAATCATTCAATACGGGTTGTATTGGATGGATTCAAGTCTGATTTCTTCAAAATTAACTCTGGTGTCCCTCAAGGCTCAGTTCTAGCTCCTACACTCTTCTTAATATTTATCAATGATCTACTGTCTCTCACTCTCAATCCGCTTTACTGTTTCGCAGATGACAGCTCCCTTGACGCCTCCTACAATTTCAGCTCACCTGCAGAATCGAACGCCATTGCAGTTCGATCGAAACGCAGTGAGCAAATTAGATCTTTGAATTCTGATTTAAACACAATTCTGGCTTGGGGCAGAATCAACCGTGTGGAATTCAACGCTTCTAAAACCCAATGAATGCTGTTGTCGATGAAATGCGAAAAATCTCCCGAAACAGTTGAATTTATGAATGAGTCTTTTAATGACTCTAAAAACATCAGAATGCTGGGCATCGAAATAAATGAGAAGCTCCAATGGAGCGACCATATTTTCAAAATAGCAAAGGAAGCGTCGCAGTGCCTAGGCTTTCTAGGACGCTGCAAAAAATATTTCGCGCCAATCGACCTGCTCAGCATCTACAAGACCTACATTCGACCGAGACTTGAGTACAATTCGCACATTTGGGCGGGAGCTCCAAAAACTGTCCTGCAACTCCTGCAACTTTTTTTTACATTGTTTAGTAATTATATGTTGTTTAATTTTTATTTATTTTGAATGTTAAATTTAATTATTATTAATTTGTGTTTAACCATTGACCCATTTCTGATTCATGGTTTTCTTGACCTTCTAGCAATGAATAATCCTATTGGAATTTCTTGGCTTATAGGTCTGCAAAAACAAAAAATAATATAACAAAAATATTATATTATTTTTGTGGATGTTTTCACATCCAATTTCCCCCCAATAGGTCAGGCATGTTTGCCCTATTAATATTGACATATGGACATATATTAATATTGACGTGCAAGTAAAGTAGATGTTGATTTAAAATAAATATATAAAGGACTTATGATGTTCGTACTGCTCTTGATGACGTCATGTGAAAGCAGACGAAACGTCGAGATAATAAAAAAGAAATTTTATTAACACTCAACCAGTTCTTTTTTGACCGTAAAGCCATTTATTTAAAAAAAAAGCAACAAAAATTTTAAGTCGCTTCTTTCGCCGCAATAAATTTATCTCACCCAGAAAAAAAGCTCGTCTAGTTAGCATTCAAAGAAAAACGTAAGAGTGAAAAGCTAATTTCATTTTACTCACTGCTTTTTGCTCTGAAGAGAAAAATTTTAAAAAAATGCTTTTATTGGAAAAAAACTTTAAGAGGAGTAATTTTTTTTGGTGCTGCATATAGGTCGCTGAATTCGAATTTGGCATTAATTAGTCTGTAAGGATAACGAAAGTTCCTTTTAGGATAACGTTATTATCATTTTTGGCAAATTTTTCGGGAAAAATCTCATCTAGGGGTTTTTGGAATCCAATTCTAACGTCAAGAGGTCGATAAGGATAACAGAAAATCCTGTAAAGATAACATGATTATCTTTTTCCTCAATATTTCCAGGAAAAATCTCATCTGAGGGTTTTGGGGTCAATGAATCCGGTTCTGACGTTAAGAAGTCTGCAAGGATAACGAAAGGGTCTGTAAGGATAATGTGATTATCTTTTTCCTCAAATTTTCCGGGAAAGATCTCATGGGATTTTTGGGGTCGCTGAGTCCGATTCTGGAGCTAAAAAATCCGTAAGAATATCTCAAAAGCAAGGATATAGATTCGAGAAACAAGCGTAGCGAAGACAGGCGTCATTTTGGATATCTAGTGTATCAGAAATAAAAGCGAGATAAAAGCATAAAAAATAAAATAAATATTTTGGTTTTATTTCTGATAACGGCGCACTATGGCTCCAAAGTGCCATTCGGCGCCCAAAAATACAAATTTTGAGTTCTGCCTTTGAAGGATTCCGGTTATGTCATTGCGTTGGGAATACTTGGGAACCTAGAAATCCAAAAGGACACTCTCCTGTGACAAGTAGTTTCCGAACGCCATGGTCCACTTTAGTACTCTGTGAAGAAATTGGCCGTAAGAGTTTAAGTGTTTTATTACAATGACTCAGAAAAATTCCATGGCAAGCTGATAATTTTACCACTTGGGGAGCTTTCAGAAGAAGCTCAGGAATCGAAAAATAAAGACTACAGACATTTTAGACTAATCAACACTAGAAAAAACGATAGATCAATTTTTGGCTTCTCTGCGTTCTAAATGGACAAATGCAAAAGATGAATTGGATGACGAGGAAGATCAAGAAATCTTACAATTGTTAAAATTCGACGTAGATCAAGACATTATTAGAACATAATTTTTCATCAACTTAATGCAATTTTAGGTATGTGTATTTGTATCAAATTGTATTAAAATAATCGTATTAAAAAAAAGTTGTGTTAAAAAATGCTATAGTTTTTATAACATTTGAAAAACAACTTTAAAACAAAACCAAAAACCAAAAAAATATTACAATAACAAATATTTTAGTTTTGATTATTTCATCATATAGGGTATGAAAGTTGCTCCTATTCGATTTTCATGTACTGACGATATATGTAAAATGGCATTCTAAATATGTTCTCGAGATTTTGGTAATTTTTGATTTCAAATGCAGATGGGGAGGGGAGGTGATGATCCGATTGTGAGGAAATAAAGCTTGGAGTTTTATCTAGCCAACAAAAAAACCCTATTCAAAAATATTGATCCGTTCAAAAGTTATGGATTTTTGGCCGGCGAATGTCACTTTGGCACCATAGTTCGGCGCTCAAAAAATTATTTTTTTTCCTTTTTCGTGCCTTTTTTTTAAAGAGAAGCTTTAATTACTTTCTTCTACGGAGTATAATAAAGTATTGTATTCATGAAAAATTTCGACCTCTTAATTTTGCTTAAAAAACATTTCCCGATCACTCCTGAGTCGATTGGAGTCATATTAAAAAAATGTCTTTCTGTCTGTCAGTCTGTCTGTCTGTCAGTCTGTGTACAAGATTTCTCAAAAACTAATAGAGCTAGCGCCATGAAATTTTATAGGCATGTTGGGTCCTGAAATGGGACGATCCTATCAACTTTTGGTGGAAATCCGTTAACCGGAAGTATTCAAAATGGCGGTTTTTCAAAAATCGCAATTTCGTTTTTCTCGATTTACTCCCAAACTACGCGTTTTTTAGTGGCCTTAAGTATGACAAAACTTGGAGAAAATAAAATTTCCCACACTTTTGTCTTTAGCTATAACTCGATATCTCAACCTGTTATCGAGATAAACCGTTATTTCCAAAAAAACAGTTTTTTGCAATTATCTCGAAAACTAACGGGATTTTGCTGACTGAATATATGAAGTGAATTAATGAGAATGGCATTCTGCACAATTTTGTCTTCTACCGTTATCCGTTATCTTTTACCGTTATTGAGATATTTTCATTAATATGTAAAAAATCATATTTTTGCGAATAATTTGCAAACTAACGGTTTTTCGACAAATCAGTTAAAAGAATAATTAAAGATGTTAACATTTTCTACATTTTTGCCATTTACCGTAAATTGATATCTTTTACAGTTCTCAAGATATCTCAAATTTTGTACGTTTTTGATATTTTTGAATAAACCAAGAATTTATTGGGAGGTCGTCTTAGGTTGACAACGCGACAGGGCTCTAGCGTAAATTGCGCAGGGTCGTAGATTTTGTAGAAGAAAGTTTTGTGTTGACCACAACTGATATTTTTTCAATATTCTTGGAAAGTTTTTAAAGTATTTTTTGACACTTTCTTCGACATGTCAAACAATTTGTTTTTTTTTTTTTTTTTCAAAAACAAATGCTTTAACAAAAAATTGTGCTTTCGAAGTGAAATGTTTGAGCATATCAATGACCTAAATTTGGCTTTACAAGGAATGGAAAAACTTACTTGTGACATGTGAGTAAAGACATGTGAGTAAACATTCCAAAGAAAGTTGAAACTGTTTTAAACCGATTTGAATTCCCACGATTTGATTCATTTTCCTTTATTAAAAGCACATATTGCAAATAATTCTGAACAAATTACACAGTTCCAGGAGTATGAGCTTTTTTTGAAAGACTTACAAATTGCAGTTGCTTCCTTATTTAGTGATTTTGATCTAATTGGTGTCCTTTTGAGAGTATTGCAAATTCCATTAAGTCTTGAATTCAGTGGTAATTGGGTAGACACAGCAGTGCTACTATTCACTATGGAAAAGAATAAATTGCAATTTGAAATAGTTAATTTTCAAGAGTGTAATGCAGTCCGAGAAAAATTTGCAAAACAGATTTTGGAAAAATTTTGGCTGACACAGTCCCTGAACAATCTTTTCCAAATATTAAAAGAAACCCTGCTGTGCGCAATGTTCGGGTCCACATATAAAGGGTCTTTCAATAAGGACGGTCGGTTTTTAAATGTAAATAAAACAATTTGTTAGTTTTTTTTAAAGAATATTTTATGGTATTAAGTATGGAATATAACGTCGTTCAAATGTCCGCCGCGGCTTTGCTTGGTGGCACGTATTCGGGAGGTTCAATTTCGGATAACTTTGTCGCATAAATCTGGCTGAATTTGCTAGATGTCCTTCGTTATGTCATCAATTGTTTGCGGTTTATTCGCATAGACCTGCGATTTAAGATAGTCCCAAAGAAAGAAGTCGAAAGGTGTTAAATCGCACGATCCCGGTGGCTAGTTCACGTGAGATAGCCGAGCGAGATAACTATGCCCTCAAATCACTCATGCAATATGTCCATCGTGTGGCATGTAGCGCTGTCCTGTTGGAACCACATGTTGTCGGCATCCATATCATCCAGCTTAGGCCACAAGAAGTTACTTATCATCGATCTGTGGCCCTAGCTGTTATGGCAATGCCAGTTTCGTACGGATCGATGATTCCGCCAGACCAAAATCCGCACCAAACGGTGACTTTATCGGGATGAATTTGGTGCTAGTGTATCTCGTTTGGATTGGTATCGCCCCAAATCCCACAATTTTGCTTGTTCACATATCCATTCATGCAAAAAAAGCCTCGTCGCTATAGATGTTTTTTTTAGCGAAATTTGGATCAACTTCCAACTGCTCCAGAGCTTAATGAACGAACACATGGCGTTGCCTATGATCGTATACCTTAAGTTCCAGGGTCAGTTGGATTTTTTACGGGTGCAGATCCAAGTCCCGACGCAAAATTCACCTAGTTGAAGTCGCAGAAAGGCCAAGTTCTTGGCGCACAGCAGTGATGTTTTCAATAGACCTTGTGTCTCGGTGAGGTACGGGTGTTGGCTGATTATTTATCGAACCGGTTGGCTCGAATTTGGACATTAAACGGCGAATAGTCGACTCGGCGGGACTGTTGTTAGGATCAAAATCACGTAATGCGCGGAGCGTTTCACTGAACGGAGCACAAATATTGAAAATAAAATTTGATGATTTGCACACGTTCAACGCTATAACCTTCCATTGTGATTCGCCATACACTAATAAACAAATCACAACAAATTTGACAGATGTTGCTTTAATAACATGCCGGCTATAACCTAACAAATTTCGAACATCTTTATTGAAAGACCCTTTATCTGTGAAGCTTCATTTTCTAAAATTAACTCAATTAAAAATAAAGTTCGAAATCGAATAAGTAACGACCATCTGCACGATTGCATGTTAGTGGTCACTACCCCTTTGGAGCCGGATATTACAAAAATTGTTGAAGATGGAAAACCGGAGTTTTCCCATTCAAAGGAGTTTTTTTTTTAAATTAAAGGAATCGGTCATACTACATGTATTTAAAAAAAAGTGCACAAAATAGGAAAAAATAATAATATGTATCAGGAATTAAAGCGAGATAAATATTTATTTTGTTTTATTATTTTACATACAATATATATTATTTTGTATCAAAAATTAAAGCGAAAAAAATTATTTTTTTCCTTTTTAGTTTATTTTATTAAATAAAAGCTTTTTCCAAAATGAAAAAGATAATCACATAATCAAAAAACCAAAATGAAAAGGATAATCACATTATCCTAACATGACCTTCCATTATCGTTACAGACTTCTTAATGTCGGATTTGCCGATCCCAAAAACCCCCAGATGAGATTGTTCCGGAAAAAATTGAGGAAAAGGATAATTACGTTATCCTGATACGTTATCGACTTCTTAATTGCAGAATCGAAATCAGCGACCCAAAAAACCCCCAGATGAGGTTTTTTGCCGAAAAATTTGATGAAAAGATAATCCCGGTATGCTTCTAGGACCTTCCGTTATCCTTATAGGTTTCTTAATGCCAAAATCGGATTCAGCCACCCCAAAAATCCCAAGATGAGATTTTTTTCCGGAAAATTTTAGGAAAAGGGTATCCACGTTATCCTTACAGGACCTTCCCTTATCCTTACAAGTACGAGGTAGAGAAAATATTGTATTGTCATTAGACTTACGCATTTGTGCAAAATTTCAAGTCAATAGGATGAGTAGAAGTGGGTCAAAATTGAATTGCAAGATTTGAATCTGACAGACAAACAGACAGACACGTAGGCAAGCTAAAAAAATCTTTTAAAAAGAATCCATGTGTATAGGAGACGAGAAAAGAAGTGGTCCTATTGGATTTTGATGTATGGAACGGTTATGTAAAATCACATTCTAAACAGATTTTGCCATTATATATTTTTCAATACGACTTACCGTTTTCGAGAAAATAGAAAAAAAGTACTTAATTTGTATGGGGATTGGGGGAAGCAGTGTTTCAACTGGATCTTGGTGTATGGAAGAGTTATGTTAAAAACTTTTTCTAAACACATTTCAACTTTATCAATTTTTTAATATGACTCATCGTTTTCGAGAAAATGGCAAAAAACTGTTTCGTTTGTATGGGGGAGGGAAGAAGGAATTGTTTATTTTTTCCCGTTCAAGAACTTATCCTACAAAATTTTATGTCTAGCTCAATCCTTTCGTAAGTCACGGTGCTCACGGACGGACACACATACAAACGGACGGACATGCGGAAATCAAAATCACTAATTCACGTAATATCCTCGAGTAGTTCATTTTCGCGTCCGATAATTAATTCGATGCATTACAATGCATTACAAACTTAATCTAATATCATCCTATATAAAAAAAAAAAAACCAAAACAAACGCGAGAAAAAGGCAATAGCATTGGGAATACAAATGGAAAATCGCCTTGTAGAAAAAGGCGTACATATTTATTCTTCAAAATATTGTCCATCAGGGCAACATACGGATTCCGCGTCGAAAAAACTGCTCGTCTTTTGAGGTGATCCACAAATTTTTGTATCTCCGTAAGGACGTGCTGCTCAGCCAGGCCATACGTCATCGATCGGAACAGGTGGCAGTCGGAAGGGGCGATATCTGGAAAATACGGCGCGTGGGTAGCACGTCCCAATTCAGTGTTTCCAGATAGGTTTTAACGACGTTAGCAACGTGTGGCCGAGCGTTGTCGTGCTGCAAAATCACTTTATCATGTTTTCGAGTTGTGGTCGTTTTTCCTTCAATGCTCGCAGGCCCGGCTCCAATAAGTGCGGGGCCCGATTGGATTTTTTTTGCGGGGCCCTCTAAACATTAAATATTTAAATAAAATGCAATATATATATATATATATAAATCAAATGTCATGGCTCATAATATTTATAAGTAAACTTCTACATACATTAAAAAATAAAAATGCACAAAATACAAAAACAATTACATTTTATTGAATATAAATTTACATCATTGAATATGAATATATGAATTTACGTATTTCTAAGTTTTTGCTCTGTAAATTCTTCTAAAATAGTTTGAAAATCCAATTTCCTTGCTTCTTCACTTTCAATCGACATAATTGCTAAACTATTTAATCTATCCTGAGTCATCGTCGATCTCAGATAGTTTTTTTTTCCCCGTTTTAGGGTTCATGCGATGGAAATAGTACTCAAATATCCATACACCTATGAAACCGCTGAGACACGCACCAAGGGAAATTTTTAATTTCCCATTAACTCAAAAAGCAAATCAGATCATGATCCCGATAAGACTTGGGTTACGAATTTGTATGAGAGTTAATCCGGATCTCTGATCGGATCATTAAAAAAAAAAAGCTATAATGTATATATATATATTATAATAAACACAATAATAAATCTCATCCATCAATGCGAACTTAAAATAAATATATTTTTAATTATTTGAATAATTTATAATTTATCCTTTATCGTCAAAAGCAATTTGCTTTAAATTTCGAAAAAAAAAACTTTAATTTTGGTGGTGACGCGGGGCCCCTCCAAGTGCGGGGCCCGATTGGGCCCAATCGCTCCAATCGCCTTATATCCGGGCCTGAATGCTCGGCTCAAACGCATTAGTTGTGTTCGGTAGCGAGCTCCTGTGATGGTTTCACCCGGTTGCAAAAGCTCATAATTTTTCACCGGTCCGAGATGCTTCTTATCTTTCATGTCGAAATTACAACTTTTGTAGCATTGAAACTATTCGCGACACATTCTTTCATTAATTCTCACCAGAAATTTCTACAATCATTCGACGCATCTAAGCCACAGATTTTTTCGAATTGAAGGCAAAAAGCAAAACTTCCCGCAAATGACGCTTATTTGGTTAAAATTTCGACATTTTCACGCACAATAAAATATATGTCGCCGATAAAAATTCACAAATTTAATGATAAGAAGTTACCAAAGGCTTAGCTTATCTTTTGACGTTACTGATCTGACATTTTTGACCAGCATTTTACTGCTAGCGTCATCTATTGGAAAACGGCGGCTTTCCATTTGTACTCCCAATACTACCCAGGAATTACGACGAAGAAGGTAGGGCAAAGTCGAATCGCATATATATGATTATAAGGGATTCGACTTTGCCTACCTTCCACGGGACTGATTCCTGGGGAGTACTAACAATGAATAGGAAAAAGTGTATGGTATAATTTTTATATGAGACCCGCTGCATAATTTGACATTGGAAATTTAGCCCGCTACAAAATGAACTTGGACACCGCTGGTTTAGGTTCTTACACATGACTGGTAAATGTTATGTGGATTTTTTTTTTGATACTAGATTACCATAAAAAAATGTGCTGGATTCTAAATCTGGTCGAAAATAGAAAATAATAAGAGTTTTTCGATCCTAAAACTCTAAATTTAAACGGGACCACTAAAATATTTTCTAGTGATTGGTTCGGCAACAGCATTTTTTTTTAAAACTGGTTTAGTTTTGGTTCGGTTAGGCCAACTTTTTTTTTAAATCTGCCTTATTTTTGTTTCAGTTGGGCCATCTTTTTAAAAAACAGGTTTGGTTTTGGTTCTGTTCAGACGTCTTTTTATTAAAAGCTTTTATTTAGCTCGCTATCTTGTCTGTTTGTTTGTCTGTCTGTTTGTTTGTTTGTTTGTCGGGGTCAAATCTTGCAATCAAATTTTGACCCACTTCCACTTGTCCGATTGACTTGAAATTTTGCACACTTATATAAGTCCGATGACAATACAATATTTTCACTACTTCGTCCTTGTAAGGATAACGGAAGGTCCTGTAAGGATAACGTGATTATCCTTTTCTCCAAATTTTCCGGAAAAAAATCTATTCTGGGTGTTTTTGGGGTCGCTGAATCCGAATCTGTCATTAAAAAGTCAGTAAGGATAACGGAAGGTCCTGTAAGGATAACGTGATTATCCTTTTCTCCAAATTTTCCGGAAAAAAATCTATTCTGGGGGTTTTTGAGGTCGCTGAATCCGAATCTGTCATTAAAAAGTCTGTAAGGATAACGGAAGGTCCTGTAAGGATAACGTGATTATCCTTTTCTCCAAATTTTCCGGAAAAAAATCTATTCTGGGGGTTTTTGGGGTCGCTGAATCCGAATCTGTCATTAAAAAATCTGTAAGGATAACGGAAGGTCCTGTAAGGATAACGTGATTATCCTTTTCTCCAAATTTTCCGGAAAAAAATCTATTCTGGGGGTTTTTGGGGTCGCTGAATCCGAATCTGTCATTAAAAAGTCTGTAAGGATAACGGAATGTCCTGTAAGGATAACGTGATTATCCTTTTTCTCAATTGTTCCGGGAAAAAATATATTCTGCGGGTTTTGGGGTTCGCTGAATACGATTCTCAAGTTAAAAAGCCTGTAAGGGCATCTCAAATGAAAAGCTATATATTCGAAGACTAAAAAGAACAAAATAAAAAAAATAAAAAATTTTTTTTAAAAAAAAGCTTTTATTAAAAAAATGCACTAAAAAGAAAAAAATAATTTTCTGGACGCTGTGTATCACAAATATAAAAGCTTTTAAAAAGCGAGATAAAGCATAAAACAATAAAATAAACATTTATCTAGCTTTTTAAAAGCTTTTATATTTGTGATACACAGCGTCCAGAAAATTATTTTTTTCTTTTTAGTGCATTTTTTTAATAAAAGTTTTTTTTTTAAAAAAAATTTTTATTTTTTTTTTTCAAAGTGGTTCAAATTTCAATGGTTCAGTGGTTTTTGGTTCGGTTCAAAAAACCGGTTTGCATCTCTGCTTTTTGTAGACCTTTTAAAATGTATGGAAAATATTGTAGAGTTATGAATCTCAATCAAGCAACATATGCAATTCAAATATTTTTATTGATTTTCTGACAGTTAACCCTTTCGGTATTTTGATGCCATATGGCATCATGCTAAAAAAATTGAATTGTCTTATTATTTATTTATTTTCAACACTCTATTATCATTCAGTGCACCATTAAGTGCATTTTTGACCCAATTTTGATTTTTTGAGTAAAAAGCTGGACCACAGTGAACGTATTTGAAAAAAATTAAAATTTTTAATTTTTTTTTTGTTTTAAATGAATACTAATAGCTTAAACATCATTAATTTTTATAGAGAGTATTTTTAAAACCCATAGAAAAAAACATGTACCGAAAGGGTTAAACGTCAAAATATAAGATAAAATCATCGTTTTGCAAGGCATACTAAAGATTCCATTTCCGCTAGCGAATTTTTTGTCTCCAAAAATTGTTCTAACTTTTTTATCTTTATTTGCATAATCTTTGGTACTACTGTGAAATGAAAACCAAAAGCAAAATTAGATATCATATTCAATTATTTTATATTTAAAATATCTAATCAAACCGTATAAATTAAAAATTTTAAAATTTTTGATTAATATCCAGTGGCAGCAGTTAACGATATAACTCAACGTGAAGCTGAACTTGACTCGTATTTAAACAGAAAAGTCAAGGGAAACCATTTAAAACTATGCACGACAGTCGCAACAAATTGTAGGTCAAATGTAGGCACGAATCAAACGACCTTGGAAGATGAAGGTGCAGAATATATGGATATATTAGATGTGAAGCAAATGAGACAGCAGCAAACACAAAATATTATAGGGGACAATATGGACGATGAAGATGACGATTGCTGTAATGTTGATTTTATTTTAATTTATTTTATTTTATTATATTATATAAAATATATTCATAATAACTTCGATATGTTTTAGTGCTGGTGTCTGATAGACCAATAGAAAGTCGAGCACGAGCTACTTTGCCAACAAACTACCTTTCCTTTGGCAAAAATAGTGACGTATCAGAAGGTAATAAATCATTTGGCTAAAAGTGTTAATAACTGTTCCTCGAGTGTTTGCCGACTACACATATTGTTCGGTTCGTTTCCCAGAACCGTATATTGAAGCTTACTAAATTAGTTGGTGGCATACTGTTAGCTTGCATTTCTAATGTATTCGTCTCAAAGCAAATGAGGTCTTTTTTTAATTATAAACTGCTCCATAATTTCGCTAAAAATCCACAATTAGGTAGAATTCGGATGTTTGGAGGCACATACGTGACCTTTGGACATTAAGATTTATATGATTGATTAGAATTGTTTTCCCAATAGCCAGAGATGTTTGTTGGATGTGTTATTTGATAAAAAGTTTTCTTTATGTTATTATCAGCTAACCAATTCCATGTTGTAATACAATTATTACCCAATATTGTGTTGTAGTTGCCAATAGGATGCCGGACATATGTCAGCATGTTGGTTGTTGCCATCAAATCCGAGTGTTTCGAGTCTCCTACACTGGATGGATTAATCTCCAAATCTGATTTTGAAATTGAACTTTTCTTGCACTTAAAGGCAGAAGACGAACACTCACAATTCTGGGCTTTTATATTATAGTCTTCTTGATATATTGTGGTTAGAGTACTCAACGGCCTTGGTGGATTCTTAATGTGATATTGATAAGCGCTTTTTGTAAATGTTAAACGGGGTTGATGCACCGGCAACGCTGCTGATCTACTACGTGGTTCTGGAAACTATCATGTTTAATACAGATTTAGGTTTTTATTTTAAAAATACAACACTATCAAAATATTTTACTTTCCAATTATATTCTGTTTGCATTTCAGACTTATATTCGTTTCGTGGCTTCATATTCGAAAGACTAGTACAGGTGCAACAACACTTCACAGGTATCTTAACGTTACCATTATAAATACTGCGATATCCCAAATATGTTGATGTTCTTAGATCAGTCTGGATACCAATCGTTTTCTTGTTATCCACATACTTGAAAGCCGCAAAGTCATCAAACGCATTTGATGTCATTTTTTTAACGTTTACTAAAAATTTAGCAAAGAGCCAATTTCAAACTCACTGGAGGTGACACTGTCAATTTATTGATCAAACATCAAGTTAAATTACGAATACACAAAAATTCTTTATTTGGGTTTGATCGATTTTATTTCAAAGTCAAGGGCTTTTTTTTGAATATACTGAAACCTCGATACTGTATGCTCACAGTACTGTATATCTCGCGATAGTGTATGCCTCAAGTTTTGTTTAACGTCACACTCCAAAGCAAACTTACGCAAGTGTCACTATCCAATTTACTGAAACTTTGCACCTTTTGTAAAACTATGAAAAATATTTGACAATTATAGTTTGGATTTAGGGGTTTCTCCCTTAGGAAGGTTTCATGTAAAAAACGTTTTTTGGCAATTAGTCGAAATCTAACGGTCCGATTTGAATGAAACATAAATGTATAAATGAAAAAAAAATAGAAATAAAACGTATTCTATGTTATTTATAATTGAAACCACAACAATATTTTCTTCCCTCAGTATTCTTCGATACTATATACTGCCTGGTTTGATATCGGTATACGGTATCGCGGTTTCAATGTACTCAATATTTGGTCACAAATATATTAGGCCAGTGTAAACTTAACACACTTTAAGCGGACACTGACGTGTGCGAGGCGAAATTGCGCACCGCGTGCAAAAAATACTCTCATGTAAGAATTGCTACAACTTTAAAACTACCAAATATTTTTAAACGAAATTTTAAATAATTCTTATTACACTTTCATCGTGACATGTGGTACTACGTTTCCCGCATTACAGTACTAATCGCGAAAAAACGTAGTACTATGTTATCCGCTTAAAGTGTGTTAAGGCGAAAATCCCAAAATTAATTTTAATTTGTTTTATGCTTCTTCTTGTTACTTGAGAAATGCTCGATTCCCAAGTGAACATTCTAAATTTGCAAGAAATGTATGTAATTTTGAACTTAGTTCAGAAATAAAAAAGGATTACGACGCAGGATGACATCGAAGAACTTTGAGATTTTCAGCAAAAAAAGAGTAACGGCAACTTTTTCACGTGTTTATGATAGCTCAAAAACCTAAAAAAAATGACTTAGTGTGTTTTGCCTGCACACCGACAATATGTTAAATATTATAAAGCCAAAAAATTAGCTCAATATCTTAATAAATGTGGCTTTGCGAGGGTATTAAAATATATATTTTTTTCTTATTTAGACAAAAACTTTTTTTTTGTTTTTTTCTCAACTTTAATTTGGCTTATCTTTCGTCTTTATTGGTATTGGATTCGTTTTTTTTGTTTGGTCACATAATGATTAATTTAAAGCATTTTTCATATAAAGGCCATGGGGGTTAAGGGCACAAAAAGTTCGCCAGAGATAGAAGTTTGAAATTTTTTTTCTGAACTTCCACCATTACAACAAAAAATTTCCCAAAATTTCAGTCCAAAAAAATCTCTAATTCGATCGATTCTGACGCAGTCCCTTCGAGTCTTTCCCATGATCTTTCTAAGGCAACCCATCTCTACTGCAGCAGTTTTGCTAACTTCCTTTCCTCTCACAGGCCAGCTCTCGCTACCATACAAGAGCATGTCAGCAGTTTGCAGTATCAGCAGTTACAAGTATCAGTAGTTACCAATATCAACATTTACCAGTACCTTGGATGAACTATGGTTCCAAGATACTGGTAACTGTTGATTTGCTCTAGTCTCGTGCGATGGCAAGATGGGGTGCAACAATTTTTTTTGTCAATTTGAATAGATTTGCCAATATATTATTTTTTATCTTACCAGGAAAAACGACTTTAATTGATTTTTCAAAAGTTTTTTTTTTGTTTAACTATTGTCGTAGAGCCATCGGTAATTGCTAAAAAGGAAATACCCCTCAAGACTAAGTTTGGCCCCTTTGAAGGAGATATTAAATCTACAAGTGAAGATGTTTTGGATGTGCTACGAATTCAAAATCAAAGGATGTATCCTCTATTGGTTTTGGAAGAAACGAAAATTTTAGAAGTCACTAACGAAAGTATAATTTTATCATTCATTAAAAAGCAGTTTCTAAAATGTTTGTTTCCATTTTCTAGACACGTCAAATTGGATGCGATTTGTGCGAATGGCCCATAAGTTTAGCGAGCAAAATCTTCTGTTATATGAAGAGGATAGAAAACTTTTCTTTAAATGTTGTAAATTAATTTCTCCAAAAGAAGAATTAAAAGTAGGTTACAGTCAGGTATATGCAAGTCGCCATGGCCTTAAGTATCTATCACCAACAGAAATTGATAAGCAGGATTTATATGAAAAGGACAATCCTTGGTTATGTTTTGAATGTGATATGCGTTTCGCGACATTGGCAGATATGCAAAGCCATTTATACGCTCATGACGCTGATGATACAACCGTCAAATTGACTAAAAAGAAGAAAAAAAATAAATACACGAATGCGACTAAAAGTATTGAATTACGAAAAAATTCCAGTAGATGTTTGTATTGTATGAAAGTTTTTATGACTAGTGTCAGTGCGAAACGTCATATGGCGACCCATATCGTTAGCAAACGACTAAGTAAGACGGCCAGCAAGGAAAACTCAAGTATAACGGAATTTGATTTGAAATGTTCAACATGCAACAAAAAGTTTAATTCAGAAGATAGATTAAAAGTATTAAATATTTAATTTCTACTTATCGAACTCATGAATTATGCAGTTTTCTCAATTTAGACGCATCGATTACTCCATATTAAGAATGAATTAAAGTCTCATCAGTGTTGGATTTGTCCACAGAAATGTTCGACGATGGCAGCACTTACTGCGCATGTGAAAAGTCACACAAATCGATTCTTTACCTGTATATATTGCCCGGAAAAATTCAAGCGTATACCAGATTTTAGAAGTCATGTTACTCGTCATTCACAAAACGGTCTTTATCCCTGCAAATGTTGCAAAAAGGTAAGAATAGACAGCCTTTTTTTTTTATTATCAGACAAAATGGGCCGATGGGTCTCAGATTTGCCAGAAATTTCCCATACAGGTGGTTTGGAATTTTATCAACAAAAATAAAATCACAAAAATTCTAGACTGTAGATAGGTAAAAGCGGACCAGAGGTCGTATTTATTTTTGCTTAGTACCCTACTCTCAGAGTAATACATGAGGACTGGCAGGATCAGGATCCTGTGCAGTTGCAGTTTGGTTATTATAGTTAGGTTTTTAGATTTGAAGAGTTTTTATAAGCTGTAGTAGTTTTTGTCGGCTTTAAGATTGTTGTCGGCTACTATATTTGACCCTAGGTAGTTGAAGCTTCCCTACCTGTTTACGTTGACCAATATCCGATGACGCTGACGATGCTACCATACACGAATTTTTGCTTTCGTTTATGTGCAGCCCAGGATTGTGTGCCGCCTTTTCAATCTGATTGAAATCTTCCTCTACAGCTACAGTTGATCTGCCCATGATGTCAATGTCGTCTGCGTATGCCAGGAGTTGTATCGACTTGTGGAGAATAATTCCTTTTGTCGCAATTTCCGAGTCGCGGATCACTTTCTCCAATACAGGTCAATCCATCCCCTTGTCGGAACCCGTTTTGGATGGTGATTGGGCGGGACAGTGATCTGGCCTAGCTTGATATATTGGTCATGGTCATCCTACACAGTTTTATCAATTTATTTGGGATGCCGAATTCTCTCATGGCTTTATAAAGTTCTACCCTGACCACAGTATACAGTAAACAAACTTCATACATTAAATGTGAAAATAACCTGTGTAACCGAAAACGAATAACCCAGAAATACCCAAATCTAGGCATTCTAATTGGTTAGAAAAATCTTAAATTTTTGGGGTACAAAGAATGAACAAGCAATATGACCACAAAGGAATCTAATAAAAGTGAAACAGAGAAAGAAATATACTGTTAAAGATGAGAGCCGCAACGACGTTACCAGATTAGTCAGTTGCGAAATGTATTTTTTGCCTTAGAAATTAAATACAATTCTAAAATAAGTTGCAAATTATGTTCGTTTGAATATAGAAAATTAGAAATTCAGTCCAAACTGGTACTGCATTTTTTCTCAAACGTCATTATTGCTTTGAAATTAGCATCACGTCGTTTGTAAAATGATTTTGATGGACCGAAGATTTGATATTAATTGCTTTTCTACTATATCCTGACAATTTAAATTTTCTATCCAAATTTTCAACCTAAAATGAAGAATATTTGTACTTTTATAAGAAATGGTGGTCAAAACAGATTTCAATTTTTAAATTTCCCTCCTCTGAAATATAAAATCAACAGCAGAAAAATCAGATACGGCAATGCCCTTTTGCAATTGTTTCTTTCAGTTGCTCTGATTTGATTGGAAACGAGTCGGGTGGATTTCGGTTTCATTATTTTTCTCAATTTCCTGTGAAATGAAGTGAGTGATTTAAACAGAAAGTTATGTTTCCATACTATTTCGTGCATTCCGCTGATATTTTATTTAGCTTTTAATCTTTATGCCGACTAAATTTCACGCAAAACACATTGCGAAATGCAAAAGATACCGATCAGCTGTGTCGCTTTTGTTTACAAATTTTCGGTTACACGCATATATGACTGTGCTGTTTGCTCTAGTGTTTTCTGCCTATGAATATGGTATGTTCTTTTTTACTCTTACATAGTAAATTGGGTTATTTTCGAGTTTGCTTACTGTATACTGTGCCCTGACTATGCTATCATATGCGGCTTTAAAGTCTATTAAGATGTGGTGTAGCACTATACCGTGCTCTAGACATTTTTCCATGGGATAATAATCTGGTCTGTTGTTGATTTTCCTGGTATGATCCAACGGTTTTATTCACGAATGGGGAAATCCTCCATTGCTGAATAGAGGAAAGTATCTTATAGGCGGTTCTCAACAACGTAATACTCCTATAATTGCTGCACTCCATGATACTCCCCTTTTTATGTATGGGGCATATGATACCTCTCTTCCACTCGTCTGGCATCATATCCTCATACCACACACGCACTATAACCTTATGAATTCCTCGGTATAATTCCGGGCCGCCATCCTTGATCAGCTCCGCTGTAATCCCGTCGACTCCAGCCGCTTTATTGTTTTTATGTTGACGGGTCGCATTAACTGTTTCATCCAAGCTCGATGTCTACAGCTCGAACTCGATTTGACTGAATGCTCCACTGGGGTCTCCATGTTCATCCAGCTGACCATTCAACAATTCATTGAAGTGCGTTTCCCATCGTTCCAGAATACTTTCCAGGTCGGTAACCAGATTTCCCTGTTTGTCCTTGCAAGTAGTGCAACGAGGTTGCTGCCATGCTCGGTATGCAGCATTCTTTTGTTCAGTTATTAGTTTGGTATGTGACTGCAGCCTAAGAGGGACTCGGCTCACTCAATGAGAATATCTCGGGTGCGTGTCCAGGTGTTTTCGGTTTCGGGCTCTCCTTCGAGGTTTTGAACAAGAGGGGACTCGACGGATCTGCCATAATTCCGTCTGGCAGTTTCGTCTTTTATAGCAACCGTGTAAATAACCACAGCAGACAATCAAGAACTGAAAGTGTGTGGTACTGGTTCAGCTTGTGTGGTGTTGAACAATAAAATAGTGAAAGTGAACGAAGTGGTTTTTGTCCCAAATTTATCAGCAAATTAGCTATCAATTGCGCAAATGGTAGAATCTGGCAACCGTGTTTCCTTCAATCAAAATGGCTGCTTTGTGTATAACAGTCGAAACGAATTACTTCTACAAATAAAAGCACAAAATGGTGTCTATAAAGCCAAAGGAAGTAGTGTCGAGTGTAAGCTAGCAAAATCTGCAAATGGAGACATAATTACTTGGCATCGGCGTTTAGGCCACATGAGTTACGCAGATATGTGCAAACTGAAAGGAATAGTTGATGGTGTTTCGTTTAGCGGAGATAAAAACGAAATTAGAAACTGTGTTCCTTGTTTGCTGGGCAAGCAATCTCGGGAGCCATTTAAACATATAGACGCTGAGATTAAAAGTAAATTTCTGCTTGAATTGGTTCACACAGATTTGTGTGGCCCGATGGAAAACGTTTCCATCGGCGGTGCCAGATATTTTTTGACATTTGTGGACGATTTTTCTCGCAAAGCGTTCGTGTATTTTTTGAAGGCAAAGTCGGAAGTGTTCGAAACTTTTAAGACATTCAAAAATCTCGTGGAAAATCAAACGGACAGAAAAATAAAGAAAATTCGGTCATACAACGGATCTGAGTATTGCTGTGATCGGGTGAAATCACTATATGGGCAGGCTGGCATTGTTCATGAAACATCTTGTATTTATACGATTTTACCGTTATCCATTATCTTTTACCCTTATTGAGATATTTTTATTAAAATGTAAAAAATATATTTTTGCGAATTACTTGCAAACTAAGTTTTTCGAAAAAAAAAACAATTTTCCACATTTTTACCTTTTACCGTAAATCGATATCTTTTATCGTTCTTAAGTTATCTCAAATTTTATACGTTTTGAGGTCGTCTTTGGTTGACAAAACGATAGGGCTATAGCGTAAATTGCGCAGGGTCGTAGATTTTGTGGAAGGAAGTTTTGTGTTGGCCACAACTGATATTTTTCTACAAGTTTTAACCCCGATTATACCATAGACCAGTGATTCTTAACCTTTTTGAAGTCAGGGAGCACTTTTGATCAGAAGAAAAATTCGCGGAGCACAAAAATCAAAGAATCAAAAAACCAACAGACATAACTTTTATTAAAAATTTAACAGATTACTACATAACAGTTAAAAAAAATATCAATTAAAAAAATGGATAAAAAAATATTATATATTCGAATGAAATTTATTTGAGGCGAAAATCATTTAATGTGATACCTGAGCTTGTCGGTTTTTGCAGATTTTAGCGATATTAGGTCTAATATTTGATATAGCTACTCTGAATTCTTCGACTAAATTAGTAAATCTTGCGCGTTTCTTGGTTTTTATACCCGTATGGTGAAACCAAAGGGTATATTAACTTTGCCTTACCGTTTGTAACGCCAAGATCCCGTCATCGCACAAAAAAATGAATTACACCAGTGTGTTTAGAATGATAAAAAAAATTGAATTTTGCATGTCCGTCTGTCTGTCTGTCCGTCTGTTTGTCTGTCTGTCTGTGGCGCGGATTGCGGGCACACGGATTGAGCCAGAGACTTGAAATTTGGCGTGGATCCGTTTTTCGTAAAATGCGAGGCTAAGTTCGTTAATGGGTAAAAATGGACCATTAGGGGGGGGGGGGGGGGTACCCCCCATACGAACGAAAAAGTTTTTTGCGAATATCTCAAAAACGGTGCATCTTATCAAAAAAGTCCAAGAACCAAACTTATTTAGGATATGATTTTACATAAAACTCCCATACATCAAAATCCGATTGGAATAAATTTTAAAAAATCTTATTGGAAAGTTTGACTTCAAAGTGGAATTTTGGTATAACTGTTCGAATTTTGATACGAATATCACCATACGGGTTTTCAATAAATGCCAGATTGGCAATTATAGCTTTTGTTATGTTTATATTGGTTAATGTCGAAAAACCGAGCTCACACAAATAATTCGCGGAGCACTTGCAACAAGCTCGCGGAGCACCGGTTAAGAATCAGACAATATGAAGTATTGGACATATTTTCGAAATATCTTAAAATTTAACAGTTGCAATTTAGAAACAAGTTTTCCTGTAAATTTTTTTTTGTCAGTCAAAGTGTCAATCTTTTTTACAGACTATTATTTTTTCAATTTTTCTAATATTCAATGGTATTTTCATTTTTTTTTATTTTCCACAAAATAACGAATTAACCACATTTTGCATATTTTGCCATTTTTAGTGCATATTATATGCGCATATTTCGCCTTTTTTAGTGCATATTTTTCAAATTCCCATTATTGACCACGATTACACAGGCTTAGTGTGGCGCCACAAATCGACTCTTTACGGGCGAGGGACGAAGTGGGAACGATGACACGAAAAGTCGAACCCAAACTAAAAATTTCAGTTGCTCAAGAAGCGGAACGAATGCTGATTGGTTGATTCATTTCCACTTGTTACAAAAAAATCATTTACTCTGTGATCGTCATAGAGTGCGTACATGTTGTGTAGCTAAAATTTGTTTATTCAATGGCAAACTGGAATAAAAGTCAGACAACGGCTTTGATTGAAGCATACGAGCAACACCGTGGTTTATACGACATTCAAAACCCTGACTTTAGGAATAGAAGTGAGCGTATGTACTACACGAAATTAAAAACAAAATGGCCCAATTTCTATTCGTTTCATTTTCGTTTGGGTTCAGCTCAACCTGTGTAATCACGAGAGGTTCAGTGTGGAAGTTCAGTGTGTCTGTGTCTAATCATCGTCATTGGCTGCGTTCAGACGAGGTTGAAACTGGTTGAAGTCAACCAAGCGCGATATTACACACGGCAACTTTCGGGCTTACTTAAGCCGATTTTCGGGAGAAACGACTGAGGAGGGAATAGTTGCTACTCGAAATCATGGCTTATCGACAATCTGCATACATGCAAAGCGTGTGAACCGGTTTGGGAAAAGTAGTAGGCAGAAATCATTTTCGTTCTGACCGTCAGCAGGTAAAGATCTTGGGAAGTATAGAGCAGCAGCAATTTCAATGGTTTCAGTCCACACACACACATATGTAAACTTGTGTAGCATATGCAAACAGGATTGGCTTATTTAAGCCACAAATGTAAGCACATTGGCTTATTAAGCCCAAAAGTTGCCGGCTTCAATAAGCCAAATGTAATACCGGACCAAGTTACTTTGGGTGAAAAAACCTGCTTGCGTTCTCAACTAGTGTTTTTCAACTTTTGCACTGCAGTATATTTACACATGCTATGTCAATGTGTGCATGTAGCAAGACAAATTTTGTGAACCCCCACCATTGAACTCTATGTGTGTATGTGTTTTCAACCAAGTTCACCCGGCCTAGCCAGCAGGTGAATTCCCCGCATACTAATGAAGGGTCTGACTAATAGAATTTGCTCATTTTTCTTCTGCTGCTCGGTACTCCGCATAAGCTTTGGGGAGGTACAACTTAAAATGTGACAACATTGATAATAATTGCGTAAAATGCTCTTGCACAACACTGCTTTAGATTATTAGGTTTTCAAAGCTGCTTGGCTGTCTGAGAAAATGAAATTTTTTCTGCCTTCTATGTTATTGTTTGAAAAGTCCTTATAAAAACAGAATTTAGTTTTTATTTATATTTTTTTCTGTAAAGCTCATGAAAATTTGTGTTTTCCTATTTTTGATACCTCTAGTGAAACCAAAAACATTACTTGGTTGGAATGAATTCCAAAACGCCATTATCTTCCAACAAAAATTAATTTATAAAATTTGAAGTTTATATGTAACACTGTATTACGCGAATTTTTTTCCACGACATTAAAAACTACAACCGTTTACATTTGGATAAAAAAAACTCTTAAATTTATTCTTGAAAGATGTCGGAACTGGAATTTTTCTAAACGAAATCGTCAAAAAAGAATTCAAATGTTGAAAACTTTCTGCGATAGGTGTAGGCCAGGTTCTACCATATAGGCAACCGCCTAGGCACTTTAAATGGTTTTTTAACGAGAAACTGCTAGGCTTCACAATTGTGCTTTCAGCTCATAATTTTTTTTGTTTCTCTCATAAAATGACTTCTGGTTTTTCTCTCCACAACCCAAGGCAATAATTAAAAAATTTAAGTTCCAAAATTATTCATTACTTAATAATAGTATCCACGCTATTCATGGTAACATATTTACTGTTAACTTGTTTACTGGCGCTAAGAATTGGCAGATTTAATAGAATTTTCATAGAATTGGTATTGTCTAAAATATCCTTGTGGTATTTTTGAGGTGTCTGGCAATGCCGTAAGCATCAAATTCAAATTTGGTTTTACTTTCTTCTACAAAGTATATAAAAAAAGTATTGTATTCATGAAAAATTTCGACCTCTTCATTTTGCCTAAAAACATTTCCCGATCACTCCTTAGTCGATTGGAGTCACATTACAAAAATGTCTTTCTGTCTGTAACCAATGTGGTAACCAATATGGCGGCTTTTTAAAAATCGCGAATTGGTTTTTCTCGATTTACTCCGAAATGCGGCGGTCACACGACGCTGTGTTACCAGCGCTAGTGGCTGTTAGCTGTTAGAAGCCGTTTCAGCAGCGCCGTGTGAACCCTAGTGCGTTGCTACTACCAGCAGCAGCGTGATGATTTTAGTAGCGCTAGTGAAGAAGAGACCGTTCTACTTTGCCAGCGCTACTAGGGATCACGTGACCCTGTCACATGGTTTCTGAGCTGTCAAAAGTCTGATAAGTGGTAAAGTTTGTTTATTGTAAGTTGTTATTTTACGTTTATTTATTTAAATTTGTGTGTTTTATTATATAAAAGAAAATAATATCACGTTATCATGATATCATGAAAGCAAAGTGGAACACAGACCAAATATCAAAAGTTTTCGAAATGTATCAAAAATACAAATGGTTATGGGTCGCTTCTTCAGCGTGTTACTTAAAAAGAGATGTAAAAAATGCGGCACTGGACAGAATGCTTCATGAAAATCTCCCAGATGTCAAACCACTGTTTTGCTACTAGCCAGCGCTACTAATGTATAAATCGTGTGAACCCTCTCAGTACGCTGGCTGCTGTTGCTACTAGCCAGCGCTACTAACCAACAGCAGCCAGCGGCTGGCAAAACAGCATCGTGTGACCGCGGCAAAACTACGCAGTTTTTAGTAGTGTTAAGTATGACAAAACCTGGAGAAAATAAAAATTCCTACACTTTTGTCTTTTGCTAGAACTCGATATTTCAAACTGTTATCGAGATACACCGTTATTTCAAAAAAATTAGTTTTTTGCCATTATCTCGAAAAAATGGTTTTTTGCTTACTGTATATGTGAGATGAATTAATGAGAATGTCATTCTGCACAATTTTGTCTTTTACCGTTATCCATTATCTTTTACCGTTATTGAGATATTTTTATTAAAATGTAAAAAATATATTTTTGCGAATTATTTGCAAACTAACAGTTTTTCGAAAAAAAATTTTGAAAAAAGAATTAAAAGCAATAACATTTTCCACATTTTTACCTTTTACCGTAAATTGATATCTTTTACCGTTCTCAAGTTATCTGACATTTTGTACGTTTTGAGATCGTCTTTGGTTGACAAAACTATAGCCCTATAGCGTAAATTTCGCAGGGTCGTAGGTTTTGTGGAAGGAAGTTTTGTGTTGGCCACAACTGATATTTTTCTACAAGTTTTAACCTCGCTTATACTATAGACAATATGAAGTATTGAACATATTTTCGAAATATCTTAAAATTTAACAGTTGCAATTTAGAAACAAGTTTTCCTGTAAATTTTTTTTTGTCAGTCAAAGTGTTAATCTTTTTTACAGACTATTATTTTTTCAACTTTTCTAATATTCAATGGTATTTTAATGTTTTTTTTTTATTTTCCATAAAAGTCGAATTAATCAAATTTTAACAAGTTCCGTTCACTAATTTCTTCGTACTTATACAAAAAACTTAACCCGCCAACGACGGGTATGCAAGCTAGTAGTTTATAGACGGAAACTGAAAACATTAAAATTTGTTATACTTTTTAGAAATTTTCAGAAAAAATGTTCGTTATGAAAAAGTAATATGGATTATTTAAACATTTCACTATAATAAAATCATCCCTTTAAAAATTATGGACGGTTTTAAAGTTTTTTTTTTCACTTATACAGTAACGTATACATATATCCTTCAAAATGCCATATATGTCATCTTTGAACGCATATGGCCCAAGCTCCATAGTAAAATGGACATTCTCCTTTAATTTTCATACGACTAAAAATAAAATATATCGTAAAAATTTTTATAAAAAATATAAAAATTGTTATAATCAGTTAGCTAAGGACGAACAATTTGTGCTCTAACGGTTTCCCCACAATGCGCTTTTAGGAATTTTTGAAAAGCATTTTCCAAGACATTTCTAATTTATTGGACAAAATTATTGGAAAAAAATTTGTCTGTAGTATCGAGACGAAATTTACCGTGAAAAATTTTAATCGAGACGAAATTTACCGTGAAAAATTTTCTCACCAATATATTAAATTCACGAATCAATTTCACTGGCAAATAAATTGTTTCCTATGAACTGCCGTTTACTACATACAAATTTATAAGAAACTTGAATTTAAAAAAAAATACGCCAAATTTTTGTTTTCATTTCATTGATATTGGACAGTTCACTTGCACCTTCGACTTCAGCCAAACCTTCGGCTTAATTTTGGCCGAAGCTGATAAATCGGTCGGACTCACTAAAAATATATTATTTAACCCTAATTATGTTTATTATGGTTGGAATTTTGTG
Organism: Chrysopilus asiliformis; assembly: GCA_964034945.1. NCBI lineage: Eukaryota > Metazoa > Arthropoda > Insecta > Diptera > Rhagionidae > Chrysopilus > Chrysopilus asiliformis. The sequence goes on from OZ035960.1 coordinate 59,077,898, forward strand.
TATTTTCTTTTAAAATATATTAGAGATATTCGCATTTGCTATTAAAATAGCTTTTCATTTTCATTTTCATTTATTTAAAAAATACAAGAAGGCATAATGCCTTTTGGTGAGGTAATTTAATACAAAGTTAACTTAAATGTAATAATACCAAGGAAATATAATACAAAGTTAGCTTAAAAGTAATATATTACAGAGGTAATCTAATACAAAGTTCGCTTAGAAATAAGAAAACATAGTAGATCATAAAAAGAAAGTATACAATTTGGGATATGGCCTATAAAAAAGGTCATGATAATACATAGTTGACTTAAAAAAGGAATGCAAAATCCAGTAAAAAATAGACGAGTATAATAAGTATTACTCTAAGCTGGATACAAACAAAAGGAAGGAAAAAAAAAATCCTCGAGACATATAGATACTTGTGATAGTAAGATGAACAAGATGGAAAGTAAACAGTAGTCTTCCAAAAAATAGAGAACGATAAGAATATAAATACACCGACATACATATATATATTAATATATACATATATAAAAATATACATACATATGCGCGTAGGCATATATTTCGGGAAGAATGCAAAGTATCTACAGTGACACCAATGCCATCAAACCAACATCATCAAACCAAAAACATCAAACCAGAGCCCAAACACCCGTATGACCATCCAATCGCGACCAAGAAAAGTGTAAAGAGGAGAAGGCCCGCATGGACAGTGAAATAAAAGAGACAACAACTCCATGGTAGAATCAAAAGGGGAAGAAAAAAGAAAAATCAGCATCCGTAACCACCTATTCCATATGAATTATTCCGGGGGACGAGTTAGCTCGAAGAAACACTGTTTTTTAAAGAGATTAACATTACGGAGACACCTAACTTCTAGTGGAAGTGAATTCCATAGCCTAGCCGATCTGACGTAAAATGACCAATCCATAATTTTACGGAAGTGCCTAGGAAATAGCATGTAGTTAGTCCGACGAGAGAAAGGGCCTTATTATGGTTGTCAATTCACAATTGATAGTTGATACCTATCAACAAAATTGATAAATCGGTATTACGAATGTCAATCGGTGTCAACTTTATTGATAGCTGCTTTTCTGGCAAAAAATCTTAAATTTATTAAGGGCCTTATTATGGACTGTCAATTCACAATTGATAGTTGATAAATATCAAACTCAACTGAGTTTGATATTTATCAACTATCAATTGTGAATTGACAGTCCATAATAAGGCCCTTAATAAATTTAAGATTTTTTGCCAGAAAAGATGGAGTGCCCCCGAAAAGAATCTTATGAAGAAAGACGGCAGTCCGAAAACCAAAAAAAGTACTCAAATCACAACCCAAAAGATCCAAAACGAATGATGAGATGTGCTCAAATTTTTTTAACCCATACACGAAACGAACCACAGCATTAAAACACTTTTTCAATCGTAGGAGATTAAGACAAGAGCAACCCGAAAAGACTTCGCAACCATAAGTAAAGAAGGGAAAAATAAGCACACGAGCCAGACTTTTTCTCACTGAAAGAGGTAAACGCAGATTAATGGAGGATAGACTACGTAAGGTGCCAATGGTCTTCGAAATGATCAGGCTCACATGATCGTACCAGGAAAGGGTCTCATCAACGACAAAACCCAAGGTCTTAACTTTAGAGCTATAGGTAAGTGAAGAACCATTAAGGAAAAGAGAAGGCAGTAGATTAGAAATTGGTTTATTGGAAATTGCCACAACCTGGGTTTTGGAGGCATTAATTTGCAATTTGTTATTATTAGCCCATAGCAGTAGAGCACTGAGGTCACTATTAGTATCCGAGATACACTTCGACAGATTGGATCGGTCACCAGAACAAATGAATTGAAGGTCGTCAGCAAAAAGATGAGGCTTTCCAAAGGAAAAGGATTTGGAAACGTCATCAAGAAACATAAGGAAAAGGATAGGCCCCAAGATAGAGCCCTGAGGCACTCCTTTGCTAAGGCCGTTAGGAAGAGAGTTAGAATCACCTATCCTTACTATTTGGGATCGATTAGATAAAAAACTCCAAACAAATTTACACGCCATACCAGAAAAATTGAACAGATTCCGTAGTTTAAAAATTAAAATACTATGGTCCACACTATCAAACGCCTTGCTAAAGTCAATCGTAACTAGAACCGAGAAATTGTTTGAGTCCAAGTTAAGTCTGCATTGCTCAACCAGGTCAAGAATAGTTGCCGTAGTATTATGCCCTTTTCTGAAACCAGATTGACAATCATATAAGAGGCGAGAGGAGTTAAGATATTCAACCATTTGATCTTTCATAACATATTCCAGGATTTTAGACAAGATAGGAAGAATACTAATCGGTCGAAAATCCGCCGCACTCGCGGGTGAGCTTACTTTGGCAATAGGAATAACAATACCAACTTTCCACTTATCAGGGAAGATCGATTGAGTGATTGCGGAATTGATAATGTGAAGTAAAATTCGATCAATAGCACTGAAGATTAACTTGATAAACTTAAGCGGAATTTGGTCAGTACCAACGGCATTAGATTTGATTTTAAATAATGCGGAGTATAGTTCAAGCAAGGTAATGTTGCTGAAAGAAAAACCATCAAAAGAGGAGTAAAGAATATTAGGTTCTGTCGAAGTGGATGAGGTAAGCTGAGGAGCAAAGAAATCATTAAGCTCGTTAGGGGAGAAAGATGTAGCGTCAGACCGATTCTTAACAGCACCCAGAGCCTTGACCTTTTTCCAAAACCTAGAGCTAGGCAAGCCAGGGGGAAAGATAGATTCAGCATAAGCTAGTTTAGCATCACGAATTAATCGAGTAACAAGATTTCTGGATTTAGTATAACGTAGCCAATTTACCTGCGATTTATGACACTTGTAACTGAGGAAAGCGGAATCCCTAGCAAGACGAGCCTTCTGGACTTCAGCAGAAAAACGGAAGCTTTTTGACTTCTTGTTTATAGTTTTAATAGGAATAAATTTATTGAAAAGGTAAGACAATCCATAGGACAAAATGTCAACTTGAAGATTGACATCAGGAGTGAAGTAAACCTCATCAAAAACAGAATCTGCAGCCTGCAGTAAAGCAGGGAGGTCAACCACAGAGAAGTCCCTAAAAGAAAAACAACTAGAGGAATTAGGTAAGACCAACGCAACATGCACTGAAATCAAAGCATGACGAGAGATCCCCGGAATCCAGACATTGTTATTACACTGGGCTCTGAGCGCACTACTAATAACAAAGAAATCTAATAACGACTCGGAGCCAAACTGTGCATCAATGTACGTAGGCTTGGAGCAATTTGTTAACAGGTTCAGGTTAAATTGATTAAAAAACGATGAACAGTCAAGCAGCTTTGAAGGGCTAAGAAGATTGCAGTTAAAGTCACCAACTAATATGATATTAGGAAACCTAGGAGAGACATCCATAAGTAAATCAAAAAGATCTTTAAAATGACCACTAGGACAGTAGACAACTCCTAGAAGTAGCGGAGTGAGCGATTTAATCTTCAGAAGGATAAACTCGGCATTAGGTAAGCATCTCGCGGAAATAACTGTGGCCTCAAACTTAGATGCAACAAACAAAGCAACACCGCCACCTCTAGATAATGTACGATCCATGCGAAAAACCTTATAACCATCAATGCTAATAACAGCATCAGCAACCTCAGGTTTGAGCCAGGTCTCAGAAATGCCAACCACATCAAAAGAGTTGTCTTTAAAAATACGAGAGACTTCATCCCATTTGGCCGTGCGATATGACGGTTTGATACTTTGTGCATTAAAGTGGGCAATGGACAGAGAAGAGCTGACGTTTCCTTCACCATCCCACTGGCCACTCCCCCCACCCCTATAAGACGCCATTGGAGAAACCTAGAAAATGTTTAGACGGACGGACCGGTGCTGGGCTAAGACTTGACGTTAAAGAGAAAGACGCAGTTGGAAAGACAAAACATAAAAACGCGATAGCGTCTAGAACTACAAACGAGCAATCCATCATTGATCACAAACGCAAAGTGCAGATAAAAAAGAGTCTCAAAGCAGACTATACCGCATGACAATGGTTCTTGAAAAAGTTGATCATAAAAAGTTAAAAAAAAAAAAAAAAAAGAAACAACAAACCGATAAAAAATAAAAATAAAAAGGAAAAAAAAATAATAAGAAATATCGTCCCTAAACCATAGTAAAGAACCTTAGTAAAGAGCAAGTATGAATATGCCGCGAAACAAACAATTAATAATCACATCTTGAACAAGTATGAATAGAACAAGTATGAATATGTCGCGTAACAAACCATTAATATTCACATCAAGCATCCGAATTCAAATGTTTAACTAACACAAAGAATACAGAGTAATCAAGTTCCAAAAAATTTCAATTTAGTGAATTCAAGCAACAGAATTCGGAATTTAGTTAGCACTTAAAGTTAAGTAATAATTCAAATATAAAAAAAAGTATATAGCAAGCTAATTTAAACAAAGCTAAGTAGATATTTATGAATAGTTCGAAATATAACAAGCTAATTTTTGACAAAGCTAAGTAGATATTTATGAATAGTTCAAAGTATAAAAAGCAAGAAAAATTTCTACAATCATATAACACAGTAAGAAATAATTGTAAATGAAAAAAAATAAAATAACCCATCAATGCTGGGACGAGTCGACCGCAAAAACGTTTAGTCTCTGGAACAGCTTTTCCATATCAGCAAGAGAGGCAATACGTACTGTCTCACTGGTCGGAAGAATGACCGTCATTTTGCCATTGATGAATGAGAATTCCTTTATTAATGATGATTTCTTTAAAAATTTAGCCTTCAGCTTGAGCTTGTGTAGATCTGGAGGAAGGTTGACATTTATGTAGATGCGATGATCGTCAAGACCCGTATCAGAGCCAGTATGGGAGAGCATTAGATTCCCAAATTTGAAATACGCCGCCAGGACCTTATTTCTCAGCGAAATTTTATCAAAGCGTACAAAAACCAGACCTTTGTTGGTTTACCTGATGGATATAATTTCACTCTCATCAAGACTTGCCCCCAAGCAGGAAAGCAAATTTCGGAAACTGCTTTTAGGATTCGGCCCAACGAGGCCAGAGACGACTAGATCATGTTGTCGCAACCAATTCTCGATGTAAGAGTTATTAGAGTTCACAGTTGATTTGTTAGTTTGGTGTTCCAAACTCCCGACTCTGACTTCTAAACTTTTGAGGTTGTTGTTGACTGTTGAAATTTTGGCCTCTAGAGATGACTTTACATCCGTCATGAAGATTTGCATAGATTGATACTGTGTCCGGATCAGATCTTCCAGAGACTTCATACTTGACTGTAGAGTTAGAGTGTTGTCTATACTAATTATATAAAGAGGTAAAGTTTGTTTGTTTGTTTGTTTGTTTGTTTGTTTGTGCAGGGTAATCTCTGGAACCACTGATCCGATTCTGAAAATTCTTTCACTGATAGAAAGCTACACTATTCCCGAGTGTTATAGGCTACTTTTTATTGACCTCCCCCCTCTCCTTTGGTACCCCTTCCCTGATAACTTTCGAACCGTTCAACCGATTGGGGTGCGGCTTTCATTAATATAGAAGTCATTCCTCAAGGAAATTTTTCGCCCACTAATATCTACCCTCCCTCCTCTCAGTAAACCCCCTCGCCTGCTATCTTCTACAACAATGAGAGATTCGGATTCGGTTTTCTCCTTTAGGAAGGTCAGCCCTTAGGGAGATTTTTCGCCCACTAATATCTACCCTCCCTTCTCTCAGTAAATCCCCTCGCCTGCTATCTTCTACAACTATGAGAGATTCGGATTCGGTTTTCTCCTTTAGGAAGGTCAGCCCTTAGGGAGATTTTTCGCCCACTAATATCTACCCTCCCTCCTCTCAGTAAACCCCCTCGCCTGCTATCTTCTACAACAATGAGAGATTCGGATTCGGTTTTCTCCTTTAGGAAGGTCAGCCCTTAGGGAGATTTTTCGCCCACTAATATCTACCCTCCCTCCTCTCAGTAAACCCCCTCGCCTGCTACCTTCTACAACAATGAGAGATTCGGATTCGGTTTTCTCCTTTAGGAAGGTCAGCCCTTAGGGAGATTTTTCGCCCACTAATATCTACCCCCCCCCCCCCCCCCCCAGGGTAAGGGGTAGGCGAAGGAGAAGGCGAAGGAGAAGGAGAAGGAGAAGGAGAAGGAGAAGGAGAAGGGGAAGGGGAAGGGAAGGGGAAGGGGAAGGGGAAGGGGAAGGGGAAGGGGAAGGGGAAGGGGAAGGGGAAGGGGAAGGGGAAGGGGAAGGGAAGGGGAAGGGAAGGGGAAGGGGAAGGGAAAGGGAAAGGGAAAGGGAAAGGGAAAGGGAAAGGGAAAGGGAAAGGGAAAGGGAAAGGGAAAGGGAAAGGGAAAGGGAAAGGGAAAGGGAAAGGGAAAGGGAAAGGGAAAGGGAAAGGGAAAGGGAAAGGGAAAGGGAAAGGGAAAGGGAAAGGGAAAGGGAAAGGGAAAGGGAAAGGGAAAGGGAAAGGGAAAGGGAAAGGGAAAGGGAAAGGGAAAGGGAAAGGGAAAGGGAAAGGGAAAGGGAAAGGGAAAGGGAAAGGGAAAGGGAAAGGGAAAGGGAAAGGGAAAGGGAAAGGGAAAGGGAAAGGGAAAGGGAAAGGGAAAGGGAAAGGGAAAGGGAAAGGGAAAGGGAAAGGGAAAGGGAAAGGGAAAGGGAAAGGGAAAGGGAAAGGGAAAGGGAAAGGGAAAGGGAAAGGGAAAGGGAAAGGGAAAGGGAAAGGGAAAGGGAAAGGGAAAGGGAAAGGGAAAGGGAAAGGGAAAGGGAAAGGGAAAGGGAAAGGGAAAGGGAAAGGGAAAGGGAAAGGGAAAGGGAAAGGGAAAGGGAAAGGGAAAGGGAAAGGGAAAGGGAAAGGGAAAGGGAAAGGGAAAGGGAAAGGGAAAGGGAAAGGGAAAGGGAAAGGGAAAGGGAAAGGGAAAGGGAAAGGGAAAGGGAAAGGGAAAGGGAAAGGGAAAGGGAAAGGGAAAGGGAAAGGGAAAGGGAAAGGGAAAGGGAAAGGGAAAGGGAAAGGGAAAGGGAAAGGGAAAGGGAAAGGGAAAGGGAAAGGGAAAGGGAAAGGGAAAGGGAAAGGGAAAGGGAAAGGGAAAGGGAAAGGGAAAGGGAAAGGGAAAGGGAAAGGGAAAGGGAAAGGGAAAGGGAAAGGGAAAGGGAAAGGGAAAGGGAAAGGGAAAGGGAAAGGGAAAGGGAAAGGGAAAGGGAAAGGGAAAGGGAAAGGGAAAGGGAAAGGGAAAGGGAAAGGGAAAGGGAAAGGGAAAGGGAAAGGGAAAGGGAAAGGGAAAGGGAAAGGGAAAGGGAAAGGGAAAGGGAAAGGGAAAGGGAAAGGGAAAGGGAAAGGGAAAGGGAAAGGGAAAGGGAAAGGGAAGGGGAAGGGGAAGGGGAAGGGGAAGGGGAAGGGGAAGGGGAAGGGGAAGGGGAAGGGGAAGGGGAAGGGGAAGGGGAAGGGGAAGGGGAAGGGGAAGGGGAAGGGGAAGGGGAAGGGGAAGGGGAAGGGGAAGGGGAAGGGGAAGGGGAAGGGGAAGGGGAAGGGGAAGGGGAAGGGGAAGGGGAAGGGGAAGGGGAAGGGGAAGGGGAAGGGGAAGGGGAAGGGGAAGGGGAAGGGGAAGGGGAAGGGGAAGGGGAAGGGGAAGGGGAAGGGGAAGGGGAAGGGGAAGGGGAAGGGGAAGGGGAAGGGAAGGGGAAAGGGAAAGGGAAAGGGAAAGGGAAAGGGAAAGGGAAAGGGAAAGGGAAAGGGAAAGGGAAAGGGAAAGGGAAAGGGAAAGGGAAAGAAAAAGGGAAAGAAAAAGGGAAAGAAAAAGGGAAAGGGAAAGGGAAACGGAAAGGGGGGAAGGAAGAAGTGGTAGGAGGGTGGTAGGTAGAGGGAGGAAGTGGAGAGAGGAGGGGATAAATTACTGATGTTTCGTCATACATTGCAATATATACATATCTATATATATAAAAATGGATGTTTGTCTATTTGTCTGTCTGTCTGAGATTACAAAACTCAAAAACTACTGGACCGATTTTTACGCGGTTTTTTGCAAAATGATCTGTGTTGCCAGAAGCAGGTTTTTAGCTATGTTAGATTTTTAAAATTCGAGAGAGAAGGTCCTGTAATGATAACGCAAATGTCCTTTTTCCAATTTTTCTTGAAACAATTGACACTAGGGGGTTTTCGAGGTCGCTGATCGCGAATCCAGTGTTCGATTTTTCAAATGCTAAACGGAAGGTCCTGTAAAGATAACGGAAATGTCCTTTTTCCAATTTTTCTCGCAAAAATCGGCTTTGGGAGGTTTTCAGGGTTGCTTATCACGAATCTGAAGTTGGAATTTCAAAATTCGAAACGGAAGGTCCTGTAAGGATAACATTTTTTCCCAAAACTTTTTAAGTTATCTATGGTTTTTTGGCATTCTAAAAGTTATACAAAAAACTTTTAGCTGCCAACGAAGGGTCTGCTAGTCTATGTATAAACCATTATCCCGGCAGGCCTTGCACGTCCACCCAGACTTTTTGTTGGAGGAAGCGATTGCTAAGAGAGCATCCGATAGGTTGGAGCATTTGTAGTGGATCCAAGCATTACAACAGTCACAGCAGATAACGTTGTCGATGGCAGGCAAATTGCACATAGGGCACACAGCGTTTTTCTTACTCGATGAAGGCATGATGCAGTCCAAAGTGCAAACAGTGGAACCAAAACTGAAACTAAAATAATAAAATATTTATGAAGGAGAAAAGAAACTTAGCCTGCGGATCATAGAAGGCCTGCAGACCACAGAAGACCCGTTGTAAATCAAGAAGCCTGCACGATGAGCAAGAGTGAATGATCACAATGAAACGCCAAACGCCAACTCTTGGTGTAACCAGAGGATGCCCCGCAAAAGAACGGGCGCTTCAGGAACAATCTTACGAGGTGAACGGTCCAAACACCAGCGAGCGCTTCGTGAAACAACTCAAACGGCAGCAACGGTTAGGATGAAGTAACAAACGGCAAACCAGAGCGCCAGGCAGCAAACGGACGTGGAAAAAGAAATGGTGTCAAACTTTCGGAGGGGCTCAGACAAATCTTAGCAGAAGCCCTATCCATAAGATGGTAAAAACCATGAGGAGGCCCCGGCACAAAAATGATCGAGCGAAAGATAAAGTCTGAGCACACAAAATAGCACTTGACGATGCGTGAAAAAAAATGTGTATTAGATAAACACTCTTAAATTGCGAATAAATAAATTGGTCCACAGCTAGTTATAAGTTCACTGATTGATTAAAATACTAAATTGAAAGACACTACACGACACAAAAGCAGGATGACGACGGATAACTAAATCAAGTCAAGATACAGCGGTTTAAGCCCACCAACGTGGCCCCGGAACTGAGACTGATCCAAATAACTTTAGCCAGGTATTGAAAATAGCAGGAAAACTTTAGAGTCTTGGCGAAAAAACTATGATTGATTAAAAAAATGCAAATTGGTGATGCTTTATGATGGTAGCAAATGCAAAACTTTACTGGAAATAAGTCACACACGCGATGAATTGAGATGCGCTTTAAATGATGATAAATGAAATATAATTTGACAATAATTAAGTTCACTGTTTAATTTAATCAATAAATTGTACGGAAAAACGCGACTAAGAAGCAGGATGGCAGCGGATAAAAAAAAAGTTCGAATAAAAATCTGCAACGATGCGCTAAGCGTCCATTCAGTACGACATTGCCAGAGCAAAAAAAAAGCTTTTATCGTCGTAAAATAGTATTATTTGTTAAACTTTTGCTCCAAATCGTGAACGCACTTTTTCGCGACTGTAGTAAAATCGAAAAGATACTCATATCACATTTTTTCACTTTATCGGTTTTTTTTCTTTTCGGAAACCCTCTTTACTTCTTTTCACTAATCAAAAATCACTTAAAACACTAAGCACTTAGACAACATTTTTCAACATTTTTTATATTAATCAACAATTAACTAAAACTGTCAAATATGAGCGAATTGCTAAGCTCACTAGATATATTTTTGCTTATTTAAAATATTTATCTAAATTTAAGTTTTTACACCAAGCGGTTAATACCATAATGAATTGTGGTAAAGTAGCAAAAGATGTTACCGTGCATTTTCTTGTTGTTTACAAAACTTTAACAAATAATCCTATTTTACGATAACAGCTCTTTTATTAGCAAATATAAATATCGCTATTGTGTATCTTGAAACCGCCGTATACAGTATTTTTTATACCCGTATGCTGAAACCAAAGGGTATATTAAATGCCATAGTCGAACAAGGTACTGAAAATTGCCCTGGGACCGATTGATCTGAAATTTTTAGCAGACGTTGGTATTGATGCAAGTACCGTTTGACAAACTTTTTAACCCCTTATAACGGCCGGAACTGGCGGGGAAAGCAAAATCTTAAAAGTTAATTTTCTTGAGAACCGCTTGTCCGATTTTTAAAAAAATTATATGTGGTTGTGAAAAAAGTATAAAAAATTTGTGACAACTATCACAATCCGTCTGTGGCGTGGATTGCGGGCGCACGGATTGAACTAGAGACTTGAAATTTTACGCAGATTCGTACCCCTCATGGCAACATCTCAAAAAGGGTGCATCTTATCAAAAAAGTGCAAGAACAAAAGTTATTTAGGATATGATGAGTAGGGCTTGCTAGATAAAAACATCGTGATGAGTATCTTAACTTTCTAACTCCTCGAGTTATTCTATTAAAATCCTGGAGTTAACAGTTTAGAGTCCTCTCAGCTTCTTTAATATATAAGAGAGGAAAACAACATCTCTTAAAATATTCACCACGAAATTTAAAGGTTGGCGTATCTTAATATGTTTTCTAGAAAATGAAATCTGTCCTAAAATTATCTTAACTCAATCTAATTATTAGAGGTAAATTTTGCTGAAAATTGCCTCTAATAATCAAAATTAGAAGTAAATTTAAGCAAAATAAAAATTAATTCACAATTGCAGTTTTAGAGTACATAATACCTCAAGTTTAAAAATACACTTTCAATTTTAGCTCTGTATTTTTTATGAATTTCAGAAATATAATGATTACACTTTGGTACGAAAGCACATGAAGATTTTTCATCCAGCAATTAAATACTCGTGCAATGAATGTGATAAGGTATTTATAAACATTGCATTTTTAAAACGACACAAATCTAGCCATTTGGAAAAAGGCGAATTTTTGTGTTCGGATTGCGGTAAACAGTTCAAAAGGAAGGATAAATTACGTGAACATATACAACGTCTGCATTATGATAACGGAATCAGAAGGAAGTGCGCCAAAAATACTTCTTCAGTTAAACAAAATTCAACGGATGTAGCAATGAAAATATCATCCAATTATCCTACAGAGGAAATTGGAATGGAAATTCGTGAAAGAGAAACAGGTTCAATCCAAATGAATGATTATAATAAGTGTGTTTACAAATGCCATGATTGTATGATTGGCTTTAAAAGGCGCGGGATGCTGGTTAATCATATTGCTAAACGACATCCAAACGTTCAAATTGAATTAGTACCAGAACTCAAACTTCCTATAATGAAAACCCAATCATTATTTTATTGCCAATATTGTCCAAAAGTATATAAAAGCAATTCCAAAAGAAAGGCTCACATATTAAAAAATCATCCCGGCCTAGAGCCGCCTCCTCCAATAAAAAGTCTACCAGCACCATCGCAAATATTTGCTCAGAACATTGGAAAAATCCAAACAGATCCTCATAGATGCCAATGGTGCCACAAACAGTACGCGTCTCGACATAAACTTATGCTACATTATAGAAAGTCGCATTCTAATATGATTCAAAGCGATTGTCAGTTGGAGGATCTGCATCAGCACCAGACGCAATTACAATATCAACAATTTCAAGATATGTGTTTTCGACGACCAATTTCACCAGAAAATAAATTACTCAAGCTTTCATCGGCCGCATTAGAGCTGTCAGCCATTGAAGATAGGAAATTTTTCGAATTCCTCAACGAGAGAACTCAAAATTCCTCAACTGAATCTACATCGAACTCACAAAACGATTTAATGAACTCTAATGAACTCAATGGAGATCGGTTGTCCAAAGTGGATCTTAATTTTAAAGTTGGAGAGAGTGAATTTTCTGAATCTTCATCGAATGAAGAGCTTACTCGGTTACCGCAACTTTTTGAGGAATCCATCGCTTGTATGTGAAAATGTATCAAACTCTTTCTTCAATAAATACTGAAAAAATGTTATTTGATGATTTTTAAATATTTAACATCTTGACAAAACTTGGAAATAGAATCTTTGCAAAATCCAGATCAAGACCGACACCAACGGACCTCGGTTTTTACCTATCCAAATTTAGCAAATAGTATATTTTGTATAATTAAATGGCCTGGAAATTGTTATAGATTTTTATATGAATTCAACTAGAGTGATTTCTTTATGTTCCGATATATTCACACAATTCACACAAGGTACCGCGGTTCGAGATTTACAGATTTTCACCCGTGTATCCGCCACGCAAGTTTTATCTCGATCGAATGAAATTTTCTTATTCTAGTAGACGTAGAAACGCAGTTTTATTCAGCCCCGCGCTGACTATTTTGACAGTTTTGTTGATTTGATACGCATGAAGTTTTATTTGTTCAATTAAATGATTGTACTGCGTCTAGTTAGTTTTTCCTGACCTTCAAAACTTATATTTAGTTAAAATTCATTGAATGTATAAATAAAATTCACATTTTTATTCAAACTTTCTATTTAATTGATTGGTCCCGCAACGATTTACTCGCGGGAAATAAATGTATGGAAAAGTCAAAACATTCGCGGGTGCGTTTAGTGTAATACCGAAAGTAAAACGTTTTCAGCACCACGGCACACGCCGCACTGTGTGTCATCTGACCAATCTAGATGGACAAAAGTCATTACCAGATTCCCAGCAATGAGCTAAAAACTGATGTAAACAACACCTTCAAACTTCCAAAACAGACTTTTGTTTATGTCTAACATCTAACGGTAATTAAAGATAAGGATTTAAAGTTGAGTCAATTGTTAAGTGCAATTGTAATTATACGCCAGTCACATTTTCGCGATACTTTGTGCACCAGCTTACTGTGTTAGTTTGCAATTGTGGAATATTTTTAATAATGGATCTTATTTCTGAGGGCAAGTAATATATTTTTTACAATTAATATTAATTTGTATGTTATTCAAATAATATGAAAGAATGTGTTGAAAGTATCGGTAAAATACATGTTATTTTTTCCTTGTTTCACAACTTTCAAAGTCTGGAAATAATATGTACCCACATGTACCCGGGTTAAATTTTGCATATATCCTAGCTGCATCATTTTTGTTTATAATAGTATAAATTTTAGCCAGCACACTCAAGTACAACTATATTTTTTTGTTTTTTTTTAAGAAAACCTTTACTGATAACTGATACCTCGGATTCCGATGAGGAACGTTACTTATAAAATTATTTTATTAATATGAATATTGTATTCAATGTAAAAAAATGTATTTTAAGATACTACGATTCTTACATTTCTTGTATTATGGATTTTTAGGTTATTTTAGTATTTTTTTTTGAATTTTTATAACTTCATAATCCTGTAACTAATATGTTTTCTTTATTAATCCTTAAGAAATAATAAAGAAAACATTAGAAAAATGATTTATATTATTTTAATACTAACAAACTAATTGATACGAATGCAACACTGCCGAAAAATAATTTTGTCCAGCTAGGTTGTTCTACGCAACACACTGTGCGCCGGGACAATTGCGTTTAGCAGAATGCAAATTTTCTGCGGGAAACGCCAAATCCCGCGGCGTACACGTCCCGCCGGTTACGGGAATAGGGCTGTTTAAATCAGAATTGTGGTTCCTATAAATTATCTATTCCTTTGTATATTAATTTGGGAGAATTGCATAAGTTTGAATAGATCAGATTAAGAAATCTGTTAGAATTTAGAGTATTCGGTAACACCAAATACTCTAACTTTTAGAAAATTTTAAGTTAGAGGAAAACGCGCCATCTCTGAGTCATGATTGATACAATTTTTGTACTAGAATATTGTCATTTCAGTATCAGATTGTCTCCAAATTTTAGAAATTTTGGTATTCTGTACGCCATTTTGACTCTAAATTAGAGCTACATTTTACCACAGAGAAGTATAATAGACAGAGAAACAATTTGCACTACGGTTTCTGTGGCATTTATGCTTCATACAAAACTCTAAATTTCCGTGGCTCCCCTGTTGGATGTGTTAGTGAGTGGATCGTAAAAACGAATTCCTCTCATTTGTCTGTGACGTCAGCCATCATTCGCTCGCATCCTAGGAAAACCGGTTTTGTGTTATGCGAGTAAATCGTTGGCAGAAGCAAAAAGGAAGACAAAAACCAAAAAACAATCTTATAGAGCCAAAAGTTTTTCTTTCACCGCTTATTTAAAAGTTTAAATTAACCTTTAAATTGAATTTCTAATTAACGAACAAAGTAAAAATTTTATCATATAATTTTTTTTTTGAAATTTTTAAATTTCTTTATTGAAAATTTAAAAAAAATGAACTTTTGGTAAATTTCTACTGAATTGGTGCAGTTATTTTAGCCAACTACTTGAGGTTTCTGGTATTAGGACAGAAAGAAATTCACTATTAATTAAATTTACAAATTCAACGTAACAAGCAACAATTCATTGCCATAAAATAATGATATACTTAAAACAAAATACATTTCACTGTTTTTAAATAAAAAAAAAATTTTTCTCTTATAATGCTACATTTACACGAATGACAAATTTGTCATTTTCTTCTTGTCATTATGTTAATTCCCGTGTAAATGGCATAATTTTTGTAATTTTTTCTGTCAGAAAATGTCAATCTCTCATAAAAGAATGAACTTGTCCATTCTTTTATGCCAGATTGTCATTCGTGCAAACGCAATATTAGTTATGACAAAAGTTGAATACTAAAGTTGTCATAACTAATATTGCGTTTGCACGAATGACAATCTGGCATAAAAGAATGGACAAGTTCATTCTTTTATGAGAGATTGACATTTTTTGACAGAAAAAATTACAAAAATTATGCCATTTACACGGGAATTAACATAATGACAAGAAAAAAATGACAAATTTGTTATTCGTGTAAATGTAGCATAATTATTTTATAACAAAATGACAAAAAAAATCAAGAAAATAAAATATATTTTGGATTTTTGAATTCAAATCAAAACTTTTTTGTCGTAATTTTTATTTTTTTGTAATTTTTATTTTTTTGGTATTTAAAAGCATATTTTATTTAATATGTTTCGTTGCTACTCCTTTATAAATATCAAAAATTAAGATTCCATTATTTTTAATTTCCTTTTATTCTTTTTTTCAATGAAGTCTTTATTGATGATTTTTTCTGAGAGCCAAGCTGCATGCTTTCTAAGCAAAATTAAAATTAAAAAATCCAAAAGCTGATTTCGATGATCTGAGCAGCTTTCATCTAAGAACCAATGTTTGAATTTTTCGATTTTATTTGTTTCTTCTATGCAAGTAGTAAAAATTTTTTCTTTGATTTTCGGTAAGTATGGATAAGCTGAAAAAATTTTGTCAAAAATACTGACATGGAAATCACATATTTCGAAAAAAAAATCGGATGGTACTCGAAGTGCAAAGTTGGTATTGGAATAATTTTTATTAAATAAAAACCATTCTGATTCTAGGTTGTAAGATTCGTTTTCCTTCATTATGACTTTTTTGCAATTTTCACAATCTATTTTATTTATAATTTTGAAAATTACATAACCACAAACGTATTTAATAGAGTTAATTTCTATTATATCGTTTTCTGATCTAATCACGGGCAAATGTTCGATCGCTCGGTCTATTTGACCTTGATCAAAAATATTCATTTCGTCTTCTGTTGCACCTAGATTTCCTGTTTGTGCATCACTCGGAATCAAGTCTCTTATCAAAATAATGTCATCTGTATCTGGTTCGCAGTTGGAAAATTCAGAACTACAATTTAATAACTTTAATGAAATTATTTTAGCAATAATAGCATCAAATTCAAAAAGTGATGGATTATTGTTATTTAGAATCCTAGATCTAACTAATGAAAATAAATTTTCAAGTGAATCTTGGTTCAGTCTAGCAATAAGAATAAAGAAAACAATGTTATTCTTTCCAAGAATGTCGTTTGCTAAATCTAGAATACCTCTTAAAGTTTGGATCATGCCTTTAAAACAATAAACAGTGTGACTTAAAGTTTTTTGGATATCTATAAAATATTCAATCATCTCTTTGAAGTAGTTATATATGGAATTTCCCAATTGTAAAGCAGATTGTTGGGATTCTTGTCATATAGACGTTTACTATTCAAACCGTCAAACAATTGATTCATTTTACGGACAAAGGTAGCAGTGGCCATTGCATCAGTTTCCATGCCCTTAAATTTACCCGCTTGAAGCATAGTATTAATTGCAGCACAAGTGGTGTGACTGAAAACCTGTGTTGCATAACTCACCTTCATTTTTTCAAAATTGTTAGGGTAAATGTGTTTTGTTGTTATTTTTGGCACCATACGAGTTATATTAGAAGAATCTTCAACATACATTTTTTTAATAATGTTCCAAGAAACATTGCCATCCGGAGTTTTAACATCTCCTTTTAGTATTGTATTCCTGATAGATTTTGTCAAGTGAGGGTAATCGTAAATTGCATAAATTTTTTCCTCTTCAACATAAAAAAATGGAGAATTTTCTGTCACACCAAGTTTTTTATAAGCGCCTCTATTGTTTGAGCCTTGGTCACATGTCGTTATCTTGATATTTAAATTTTCTATAACATTCGCATTAATCCCTGGCCTCAAATGTTTAATTATTGCTCAATTATTTAAAGATGTTTTGCATGGCAGTTTAAATTTCAAGACATGAGTAAAATAGTTATATATTTGAGGTGATTTTAAATTAATACTTTGCGCCAAAGTTCTTTCGTTTGAAGTATACATTCGTGACTTCCTTCTTAAAAGCATATTGCAAAATGTTTTTGCGCTTGCTGAAACATATGATAGACGATTGACACCGCTTTCCAAAGAAACTGTTTTGTTTCTTTTCACAGCAGTCTTTCTTTTTTTCAACCGAAATTGTTGCATCATTGTTTTTATTTTCTTTTTCGCTTCCTTTAATTTCTTATTAAGGTTTTTTATATTTTCATTTTTTTCTTTTAAGAGCTTTCGATAAATTTCCGCCGTTTTTGTTTTTTGAAAACAGTTTTCACATGAACTAATAATCTTTTTTTGTGGAGAAAATGAATCCATGCTACGAGCAACGGAAGGATCATAATTAGAAAAATCCCCCAAATTCATTACATCAGCATCATTAGAAACATTTTCTATTTCAAAAACATCTTCTTCGACAACTCTATCACTATTTTCAGTGTTCAGAAGTAATGTTGGAATGGCATGTTTTTTCAAATATTTCTTACCAAACCATTTATTTTCAAAATGATTGCTGCATACTCTAACTTTTTTGCATCAATTGCAAGGGTTTTTGTAGCAGCCAACCAAAAAGGTAAAATTTCTGCGTTCTGAGGGAACCTGAAAAATCTAAGATTTTCATTTTGCCTGGATGAAGATCCACATACCGCACATTTATTGCCCATTTTTTTACGTGCAACTAAAGACATCATTTTTAATTATTCAACGTCGCACACGCTTACCAAACAACGATTGAATAGTAAATGATTTGTGAAAGAAAAAGGGCAAACTCAAATGCAAAGTGCGACTGAATAGGAGAGCTGGAGCGCGTTCGTCGACGCATTGATAGTCGTAGTCGTAGCTAGCAATAGCTAATGACGTCAATCTGTCATAGCTCGCCGTAGTCAACTATAGTCATGTGCACCACGAATTTTTGTAACGCAAAAATGAGATGAGAGTGAACCGAATATTTCTTCATCTCTTTACCAACACGAGCATGGGGAGCTACGGCTAGTATAATTTTATTCGATTGAGCTGTGGAAAATCGAATACGAAAATGTTTATCTGTTAAGCTACATTTATCTGTGATTTTACTCACAAAGAAAAGTTCATGTGAGAAAGCGTGACGTGTTGAAAAGTGAACCAAAATGTAACTATAAATGTATACTCGGAACAGTTCCTTAAATCTGTAAGAAGATAATAATTTGTCAATGATGGAAATTATTTAATACCAATCAATTTATACCTCTGATTTGGCATATCGAGCGGATCACTTGCATCTCTTAAAGTTTTTCTCAAGATATAATAATTCCTTCTTTGATGTGTTCTGTTAAGAATTAATAACACAACTTGTGACGACGACATTTTAAAATAAATATTAATTATAAACACGCGCTTTAATGTTACGTGTATAAGGCAAGAATTTTTATCTGTCAATTGACATTTCACTGTAAAATGTACTAAATTCTTCAATAAATCTAGTACATCACTCTAAATTGCTTACAGAATACCAATCAGTCTAACTTTAGAGAACTTGTTAGACTTAGTGCCGTTTGCACCAACAAAACTTAGCAACTTATGTACAACTTAAAAAATTTAAGTCGAAGAATTTCTACGGTTTAAGTAGGCTAACCACAACTTAATTTTTTAAGAATAATACGCGCAAACGGGCCTTAGAGTCACACTCTAAACTCAAAAAAGTTTTTGGAGATTAAAATTAATTAGAAATTTATTTAAAAGAAAAACTTTCAAATATATCAGCATTAGAAAAAAATTTTACTTTGAGAAAATTTCCGTCTTGAATAAATTCGTGAAAACTTTGAATTCCGCCACACTATAACAACAACTCAAGATTTGTACAATTGGACAAAAAAGCTTCAATATACAAACAGCTTTTGAATTTATAACACAGAGAGAATATGAGGTAAAACAGCAACAACTTCAAAGAAGGTTTAAAAGTGTCAAAACACTTCCAGGAACTCAAAATGTTCACGAATTTATTCAAGACGGAAATTTTCTCAAAGTAAAACATTTTTCTAATGCTGATATATTTGAAAGTTTTTCTTTTAAATGAATTTCTAATTAATTTTAATCTCCAAAAACTTTTGCGTTAATACAGGTATCCCCCGAGTTACGCGAAAAAAAATTGTGGAACTCGAGAAGAGTTGAGAAGAGTTACGCGGTACGATTTTGGAGCAATTTTTATTATTTAATTATTTAAAAATTAATTATTTAATTAATTATTTAAAAAGAAAATATTGTAATTATAGATGAATGTTTTTATATAAAAAAGATAATAGGTATGCATGTTTTGCACTAATCCTGAGTCTCCAGTTACGTGGTTTCAAGTTACGCTAGTTCAATTAACCGCGTAACTCGAGGGATACCTGTATTATGTACATAAAACATAAAAACCAATCGAAAATCAGTAAAATATACACATTTTTCTTGTATTCGATTTTTTTGAATTTTTTTTAAAAATCAACAACGCATTTACCCCCAAAATTTATTTAGCGAATTTGTGTGGTATAATGGTAAGGTATTTACAGAAAAAAATTCAAAAGAAAAAAATGTTCTCGAGATATTTTAAATTTTGTCACTAAATTGAATTTTACAATATGACGGTGAGGGGTAGGGAGTCAGCAAATATTTTTTTGTGAAAAGGAAATTTAATTACCTTGCCAAAATGTTCAATATCATCTCAATCGGTGAAGCCATTCAAAAGTTACAATTTTTTAAAGTTTTTGTGATGTTGAATTTTCGCTAAATTTTACCCCTTCCCCTTCGCCTACGGGATGTTATTCCGCCAAACAAAAAAATACGGGTCGATTTTTTTAGGTACCTAACTACATCCGAATGAAAAAAGTTAAACAGAAGTGATTTCCAAGCTCCATACAGGTCGAGTTTGAGTTGGTGTGGAAATCAGCATATAAAAATTTTTTTTTTCTAATAAAACCCTCATTTCTCCAAAACTATAATTCCGATCAAATTAATATATACGCCATTTTAAAGATTATGTCCTTAGCTTTTATTTGTAGTACTCACCACATCGATTGGTTAAATAGTTCTCGAAAAATTCGAGCTAATACAAACAAACTTTCTGATAATTTAAAAAAATATCAGTTGTGGTCAACACAAAACTTTCTTCTACAAAATCTACGACCCTGCGCAATTTACGCTAGAGCCCTGTCGCGTTGTCAACCTAAGACGACCTCCCAATAAATTCTTGGTTTATTCAAAAATATCAAAAACGTACAAAATTTGAGATAACTTGAGAACTGTAAAAGATATCAATTTACGGTAAATGGCAAAAATGTAGAAAATGTTAACATCTTTAATTATTCTTTTAACTGATTTGTCGAAAAACCGTTAGTTTGCAAATTATTCGCAAACATATGATTTTTTACATATTAATGAAAATATCTCAATAACGGTAAAAGATAACGGATAACGGTAAGAAACAAAATTGTGCAGAATGCCATTCTCATTAATTCACTTCATACATTCAGTCAGCAAAAACCCGTTAGTTTTCGAGATAATCGCAAAAAACTGTTTTTTTTTTTTGGAAATAACGGTTTATCTCGATAACAGGTGGAGATATCGAGTTATAGCTAAAGACAAAAGTGTGGGAAATTTTATTTTCTCCAAGTTTTGTCATACTTAAGGGCACTAAAAAACGCGTAGTTTGGGAGTAAATCGAGAAAAACGAAATTGCGATTTTTGAAAAACCGCCATTTTTGATACTTCCGGTTAACGGATTTCCACCAAAAGTTGATAGGATCGTCCCATTTCAGGACCCAACATGTCTATAAAATTTCATGGCTCTAGCTCTATTAGTTTTTGAGAAATCTTGTACACAGACTGACAGACAGACTGACAGACAGAAAGACATTTTTTAAATATGACTCCAATCGACTCAGGAGTGATCGGGAAATGTTTTTTAGGCAAAATTAAGAGGTCGAAATTTTTCATGAATACAATACTTTATTATACTCCGTAGAAGAAAGTAAAAATGTCAATGTAATTTCGGGGACATCAATAGCTATTGTACCTGCTTAGGTTTTAAGCACCATTCACTGGCAAACATTCTTTTGCACGCATACAATGCATTTTCTTTCTTTTTTCTCTCCTCGATGTTTAACTTCCAGTTAAGCTTCAAATCGAGAATTACGCCCAGGAACTTGGCTTTTGAACACAGGCTGAGCTCTGTCCCGAAGGTTGGAAGGAAAAGATTTTCTTTCTGTTGGTTAAAAGCAAGGTGTCTGTCTCGTAGAGACGGCCAGAAGACGTGGATCCGCCTACAACGATCGCCAATAGATATTTAAGTAAGAAATTTTAGTGAAAAGGAAACTAAAGAAACAACTTGATTGACCGTAATGTTACGTTTAGACCTGCCTTACACGTTCAATATTTTTGCTTCAATATATTGAAGGGTATTCAAAATCGTATGGATCGCTTCAATATTTTTGCTTCAATATAGTCCGTACACGTTCAATATATTGAACACAACCAAAATATTGTTCAATATATTGAACGTATAAGGTGTCCATTACGGGATGTGCCTTTCCGTTTGGTGAATTTCGGCATCTTGTATCTAAAAATCAAATTTCACTTGCAACACAACGAACAAATGTTTAATTCTAAAATGTTATAGGGAATTTTCATAAATATAAACTCGGAAGTCGCGCAAAATGCACAAAACATTTTCTTCCATCTCCCCGTAATACTTAGTTGTCCATTAATTTGCAAAAAGTAAACTAACTAATAAACGAATAATATATAACTGGGTTTTTTATTATCAAAATCTTTTGTGTTATTTGCAGAACTTGCATTCATGAAAACGCCCATAGATGAAAAACAAATAAAAATCAAAATAAAATAAAATTACACGATAAAAACAACAAAGCAATTTCAATTTACAGCAACTGAAATCTTATACAGAAATTAAAGGAAACACTGGGCAATCAAGAGAAACAATCAAGTAAAATGAATTTCCAGAACCACAACAACCCATATAAAAAAAAAGAAACAATCAAGTAAAATGAATTTCCAGAACCAGAACTACCCATATAGAGAAGAGAAACAATCAAGAGTAAAAGCTTTCACTCAACCTCAACATACTTCGTCGTGTTCTCTTTTTTGTGCCTCTTCCAAATATTCAATACCACAAAGAAAACATAAAAAGAGTATAAATGTGAAATCTGTACTACAAGCAGCAAACACAGCATAACAGCGGCAGTGAAAATTTAGATTTTGATTCTTAAAAAGATAATTGAACATAGTTTAACATAACAAAATACCCTAAACAATGCTTTAATGTAGGCCGGATCTTATAACACAGTTTCTGTTCGGATGTCACCACAAACTATCGAGTATCATCGATTGCAAATTTGTTATCATGGCAGCAAGCCGATTTTCTAATTTGTACCCCCATAACCAAAATCCAAGACGTATCGACGTCAAAAGCACGAATTCTGTTTTTGCCGGGTTGACACTCAACCCGCACGAGTTCGCCCATCTGTTTATCTCTATTAAAGACTCTTCAATGAGATCGGTAATGTCTGCGGGCATATCCCACGACACATTAGACAGACGTCATCTGCATATGCAACTGGTTTGCATCCCTTGATAGTAAATGCCATGAGGATCTCTTGCATCACCAAAAAACCAAAGGAGAGATGATAAGACGCTTCCTTGAGGAGGAGTGCCCCAAATGGCAATTGCCCGGATTTTAATCATTTCTTGTTCTGCGTTTATATTTCTGGTGCTTAATATCGCACCAATCCACTCAACTAGAAAGGGTTCTATGCCCAGGTGACTTTAACTCTCCAGTTATTACCTTTGTTTTGATATTATTGAATGTCCCTTCGATGTCGAGAAACAGGGCCAAAGTATATTCCCTACATTCAAGTGCAGACTCTATAAAGCCTAACCGTTCTTCCCTTAGGATATGCGTGCTAGTGCCCCAGTGGATTACTATGTGGGAGACGGCTCCTGGATATATGGGTATGCAGGAGTCTTTCCAGAGTTTTTAGCATAAAGGTGTTATGTAGTCGAAGAAGGGATTTTCTGCAAAGCATTCAAATGTCTAATTAATTCTAGCGCCTGGAGATAGTCAATTTTATAGCAAGGTATTTTAGTTCAGTGGTTCTCAAGTTCAAACTTCTTATTACAGATTTTTAGCAAATTTAAGAAAAATAGGAACGAACTTAGAAATAAATAAAAAAATTTAGAAAAGATGGAAATTGTGTCAGTTTGTTTTATAATAATTGTTGTTAAATTTTTGGAAACAAAAATTTGGTTGGCTCAGTGGGCGAAGAAGAAACAGTGGCTCAGTAATTATGGAGAATCTTAAAATTCGTCATATTTAAAAATTTTGGTGAGAAAATTCGACAGCTGGATTTGTAAGGTTCTTTTTGAACCTCCGTAAAAAATTTCGATCAAAGTTTCGAATTTTCTGGAGATTGACCGACAATTCGCTAATTAAAATTTTTTTTTGAAAGCGGAATTTATTAAATATTGGCGGACGCCAAAAAATGACTTTTGGTGAAATCCAGAGAATAAAATAGCTGCGTTCCCGATCCATGAAAAACCTACTGCGAAGTACTGTGGAACGTTCTCATCTACACATCCTCTTAGTCCATAGTAAATTTTCTTGTGCAATTTTGACAAAAAATTACGTCAGATGGCCGAACTTCCTAAATTTTCTAATAGGTGAAAATCCGGGTTTTAAGGTTAGAACGAATTGTCACTTTTGTTTGTTTCCGTATATTAAAACACTTCCGCTATGAAAAATCAAGGAAAACATTTGATTTGAAGTACAAATGTTCTCCAGAATGAAATTAGATTGCAATTACTGTGTTGGAATAACCACCCGAATGTCTAATATCTCTAAATTGAAATATGTGTTGAACCGAAATAGAGTTTTGTTTCTGATCTCGAAATTATGGCGATAACGCATAAAATATGGTCTTTTCCCTCATTGCAGGTTCATTTATTCTATTTAATTTCATTTTGTTCTCAGATATTTTGTATCTCTGTTGATTGCGAAATTATTTTCATCTTTACAATTTTCAAATTGTATGCGCTCTATAATTGTGAGGTTATATTTTACTAGAGATTATACAGATTTAAAAAGTTCACGGACGGAAGTGAAAGAAAGAGGAAGAGGTTTTCTTTAGTTTGAGGGACAGACGGACGAAAGGAAGCGAAGGAAGAATTCGTCGATGATTTTGTGGACGGACAGACGAAGAGAAAAAAATCGAACGGAAATTTTGCATAATTTGTATTTTTTTTACCAAAATTTTGAAAATTTGAAAAAGGAAAGCGAGAACCCTGTTTCTGTATTTTTGAACATTCACCATTGTTGCCAACCGAGATTTTTTTGTTAAGAGAATTCGGATCCAAAATTACGTTATTTTAGAACGAGATTTTGCTTTTAAGGATAACATAATTTATGCACGTTTTGAAACCTTTTTAGCGACATTTTAAAATAAATTAAAAGCAAAGGAAACAGCGGGTCGACGTTGTGCACGACTTCTAAACTGCGGCTGTTTGATGAATTGGTATTTGAATTTAGAAAGGAATCAGTTGTAAGTAATACACGTATAAGTTTCTAGTTTTTTTTAAGGAATTACACGCATTTTTTTTATTGAATTTGAAATTTGCGGTAAACAAAAATAACCATTGCGAGTAACGAGTTGGCCTGAATTCTTCGCGGTGCAATAAAATACTTATTTAATTTAAATCGGTTCAGTTAAATTTAATTGTCCAAGTGTTTATTTATTTATTTATTGATTATTTTATTTATTTATTGTACGGCATAATTTAAACTAAAGAATTTTAAAGTGTCTATTGTGAATTTGTCCATTTAGTCAATTAGCACAGGGTCAATCCGATATTGATAGTAAAAAAAAAATTAGTCAAGACTTAAACCTAAATATTAAAAACCCCAAAATGTTAAAATTAATATAAACTAAATGTTAGATTAAGAAAGAAAGGATTTTTTTTATCAGAATAAATAAATTGTAAAATGGGAAATGTTTGTATGTCTAATTTTTGAATTGAGAATTGATTTAAGGATGATTTGCTGGAAGTTTTTAAGATAGGGGAAGAGAAATGAATAACGATGGTAGATAAAATTTTGGCGCTAAATTTAAATTCTCTGATACACCTTCGGCTGCGTCGCGTTACACGATTGATGCCCAGAACGAGCCAGTCGAGAATGGCATTGTTTGAACTTTGGAGCATTTTGGGCACGGTCCCATCCGTGCCTGGTGTTTTAAACGGGTCAAATAGGCTGGTCACATATTTAACTCTCTCCCTATCCACCGGTCATTTCCCAAGATTCACCCTCCACCAAGGCAGCTGCAGCAGTCCCTTGGGCAGTTGCTTGGGTGGGTGACGATCTATTGTCTGTAACATTACCGGAAAAGGGAGTGCTCACTGGTAGAAGAGTCGTCGCTGCGCTTGAATTAATCCAAAATCGCAGGTTTCTTGGCAGAAGGCTTCTGGATATATGGGTATGCAGGAGTCTTCCCAGAGCGCACGGATTGAGCTAGAGACTAGAAATTTTACGCAGATTCGTTTTGCGCAAAATGCAAGGTTAAGTTCGCTAATGGGCAAAAATGGACCATTAGGAGGGTACCTCCCACAAAAGTTATTTAGGATATGATTCTACATAAAACTCCCATACATCAAAATCCGATTGAAATAAATTTTAAAAAATCTTGTTGAAAAGTGACTTCAAAGTGGAATTTTGATACAACTGTTCGCCGTTCACTTAAATCATCATACGCGTTTTCAAAAATTGCCAGATTGGCAATTATAGCTTTTGTTATGTTTAGAATAAAGGAAGATAAACTTACGACCCGAAGTTTTTCACACTAATGTGGCTATATTCCCCTGCTTTTGGGATGCTTGTAGGTGTTACATTCCTACCGTTACTTTTCCAAGAGTTGATAGAAAACTGTAATTTTTGTAAAACTTACTTACAAATAATTTCAAGTCACTAGGTCAACGCGATCTCGAGTTATTTAGGATACGTACAATGGACAGACTGTCGGATAGATACTCATAATTTTGCCTGAAGCGGATTTTGTACTGATCATTTTTACCCGTGCTGCATACGAAAAGAAATAATTTTTAATTTTTTAAAGTTACCATTTGAAAGATTTCATGCAGCAATGGTCGATATAATCAGTGATACAATTTTGGTACTACCGTGCAGCATCTGTTACGAAAAAAACATGTGTGTGCAGTGCACACGCGGTAGAAGTGAAACCTTAGGAAAACTAAACAGCGAGAGAATGAGACGAATGCGGTATCAGGTGTGGGATAGTTATAGCGTTTATTTATTATAATATTGGTACCAAGTTCAAAAGTCATATTATATTTTTATTGAAAATCTAATACCGGATTCGTGATCAGCGACCCCAAAAACCCTAAAATGCAAATTTTTCCGGGGAAAATGGGAAAAAGGATATTTTCATTATCCTTACAGGACCTTCCGTTTCGAATTTTGAAAATCTAATACCGGATTCGTGATCAGTGACCCCAAAAACCCTAAAATGCAAATTTTTCCGGGGAAAAATGGGAAAAAGGATATTTATCCTTACAGGACCTTTCGTTTCGAATTTTGAAAATCTAATACCGGATTTGTGATCAGCGACCCCAAAAACCCTAAAATGCAAATTTTTCTGAGGCAAAATGGGAAAAAGGATATTTTCGTTATCCTTACAGGACCTTCCGTTTCGAATTTTGTAATTCCAACACCGGATTCGTGATCAGCGACCCCAAAAACCCTAAAATGCAAATTTTTCCGGGGAAAAATGGGAAAAAGGATATTTATCCTTACAGGATCTTTCGTTTCGAATTTTGAAAATCTAATACCGGATTTGTGATCAGCGACCCCAAAAACCCTAAAATGCAAATTTTTCTGAGGCAAAATGATAAAAAGGATATTTTCATTATCCTTACAGGACCTTCCGTTTCGAATTTTGAAAATCTAATACCGGATTCGTGATCAGTGACCCCAAAAACCCTAAAATGCAAATTTTTCCGGGGAAAATGGGAAAAAGGATATTTTCATTATCCTTACAGGACCTTCCGTTTCGAATTTTGAAAATCTAATACCGGATTCGTGATCAGCGACCCCAAAAACCCTAAAATGCAAATTTTTCCGGGGAAAAATGGGAAAAAGGATATTTTCATTATCCTTACAGGACCTTCCGTTTCGAATTTTGAAAATCTAATACCGGATTCGTGATCAGCGACCCCAAAAACCCTAAAATGCAAATTTTTCCGGGGAAAAATGGGAAAAAGGATATTTTCATTATCCTTACAGGACCTTCCGTTTCGAATTTTGAAAATCTACATAGCTAAAAACCTGCTCCTGGCAACACAGATTATTTTGCAAAAAACCGCATAAAAATCGGTCCAGTAGTTTTTGAGTTTTGTAATCTCAGGCAGGCAGACAAACATTAAAACATCCATTTTTATTTATATACGAGTAGATATGTATATATTGCAATTTATGACGAAACATAATTTATCGCCTCCTCTCTCCACTTCCTCCCTCCTAACACTTCTCCCCTTTCCCTTCCCGTACCCCGCCCTCTTCCCCTTCCCCCTTCCCAACAATCTTGTTTACGATAAATTGACTGGCACCCATCTGTATTCTATCTCATTTTCTCGTAGGCTAAAATATCCTATCTCTTTTTACTGTCGCTTTTTCGTTTCATCGAGTTTGAAATCACTCACAACGCCGCTAAAGAAGTTTTCACTTCAAAAAAGTGGTACATTGCGTGTACCACCAAGCCTGTAAGGGTTAAACCAAATAAGTGTCAACTAATATTGCGCCGGCTTTCTGTTTACAAATATAAGAATACTCATTACGTTACATTTCACGGTACTTGATATCCCAAATTATAAATTTTACAAATTATTTTTCACTTTTTAGCGCTTCAGTTTCTTCCACTCAACTAGAAACGGTTCTATGCCCAGGCGACTTACTCTCCAGTTATTGGTCGATATAATCAGCGGTACGATTTTAGTACTACCGTGCAGCATTTGTTACGAAAAAAGTGGTACATTGCGTGTACCACCAAGCCTGTAAGGGTTAAACCAAATAAGTTTCGACTAATATTGCGCCGGCTTTCTATTTACAAATATAAGAATACTCATTACGCTAAATTTCATGGTACTTGATATCCCAAATTATAAATTATAAAAATTATTTTTCACTTTTTAGCGTTTCAGTTTTTTTTTTCACTTTATTTTTTTTAATTTTTTTAAAGTCGGTTTTGTTTTTAAAAAAAATAAATGACATGAAGTTAAACGATTGTCTCCAAATATATAGATACTTGAGTCGCTAACAAATAGATGCGGATGCGGAATTGAAAAGACGTAAGTATTCAGTGACTTACGTAATATTAAAAGCCGTCGCCGTAACATACCGCAGATAGACGCTCGTCGTGACTTCCATAATAAGGCCGCAAATTTCTTCCTATGAGTTCCAGTGTTAGAATTATCCGGACACTACCATAAGCGTAATCTCCATAGAGCCGACTTTTTCATCTGTTATAAAATATGGGATGCACTAATGCAAAGATAGCTTGGACAGAAAGGAAGAAAATTTTGTCATCTTCTTCAGTTCTAAAAAGTACTAATTTTCCGGGGCCAACTTCGATATCGGTCTTTTCAGAGTACCCGAAATGGTACTAATATCAGCTGATCGCAGGACTCCGTCTTTCCCATAGTAGAGTTTTACCACCCGACCTCGCTTCCACTGAGATCGAGGAACATCTGGATCAAAAACAAAACGAGAGTACCTGCATGAGTGGTTTCGCCGGCAGGCACTTAGTGCGACGAGTTAGCTTCGGTAAGTATTCTTTCAGCCACTGTCGCAAAAATCCATTGTTTAGGCTTTGCACGACCCGCTATTATTTCCTCAAACATAGAACTTTTGGTTCAAAAAATGCCGGAGGATACACCTCAGTATGAAGTGACCAATCACTCCAAAATGCCGGCCTCACTGGAATTCGAAGGAGTGTTGAAGATCCAGTTGATTCCCAGTGACGATAACTTCGTGGTGACCAACCTCTGATCGAAGAAATCGCTGAAATTTCGTAGCTCCTTATCTATGCCCACAAAATTCGTGCCAATATCGCTCTTCATCTGAACGGGCGCTCCACGTCAATTGATGAAGTTCCGGATAGAAAGGCGTCGGTCGACAGATCGGTCACAATCTCAAGACGAACAGCTCGTACAGGGAGGCGCAACCCATCTCTTCTCCCCACTTCGTCGTATGGAGGCGTTCAGTAGGTTAAACAATGTTTTCGTACTCATTAGTCAGTGCAGACTGCTGCACGTGACGACAAAGTTGAATTTCCGCCAATAACTGCTCTTCATCTTCGCCCGTTTTCTTCGTCCGGCCATTCATTTTCGTCCTTCAGCAGGAAGTTTGGACCATTTTTTTATCAACCTTCTGGATTACATCGTGCGGGAAATTTAGATCGCGTGGACTCATCGGCTGGATTCAATACTCCTGATCACCACATCCATTCTGCTATCGTGGTACCTTCCAGAATTTCAAAACCCTGTTCGCGACGTATTGCTTGTACTTGCGATGATCGGACCGTATCCAACGAATCACTTGCTGCATCAGGACCTTTGCCGATATCATGAAATTCGCTAAGAATCCGCACGGATCGAAGACTGACATATTTAGGCTCTTTGATGACCTCCTCTCGAAGTTCGATAGTGCACGGGGCACTTGATGCATGTTTATTTTTTTTCCACAGTTAATTTCCAGCCTCTAGAAATTTTACACAATGTCCCACAACTAAAACCATCCGGCGGCACGAGACTGACAGACAACAAATAGTTGGACATGGACGCGATCCTCGATGGTTTATATGTTGTTTAAAAAAATAAAACTAATATTTAAAAAATATAAATACTTTTATTTTTAATAAAAATACAAGAGCTATTGTTTAAATTAGTTTTTTTTTCAATTTTGCAAAATAAGGTAAAAATACATTAAAACATAAGAAAAGCTACAATTGCCAGGAGCCAATCGTCAAAATAGAGTGTGACAAACAAAATATTTATTTTAAACAAATCACTTGTTAGGGGAGGCGGAAAGGAATGGTCCGATTGGATTTTGATGTATGAAACGGTTATGTAAACATATTCTTCCACGCGACTTACCGTTTTCGAGAAAATTGCAAAAACAGTTTTGTTTGTTTAAGGGAGCGGGGAAGGAATGGTCCGATTTTGCCCGTTCAAGGACTTATTTTTGCCATTTACGAAAATCGACCCTATACAAATCTCTAGTTTAATCCTATCGCATATTATAATGTTTACGGACAGACAGACATCCGGAAATTAAAATATTTTTTTCATACCAAACACCGTAGAGTAATTCGTCTTTGTAAAAGCTAATAATATTAATAAGTGTAATTTTTGGCCGAAACTGGTCGAAACCGAAATTTTCGTTCGGACACTACCTGTGGGACACCTGCGTGAAAATTAGTCTAGAATAAAAAAAAACGTTTTTTAATATAACCTTAACTTACTCCTGTTCAGTAGTTTGGTTTTTTAGAAAACTCGGTCCTTCAGAAACCGATTGCATCTCTCTGTAAAAAGAAGGTGGCTGTCTCGTAGAGACGGCCAGAAGAGGTGGATCCGCCTACAACGAACGCCAATACATATTTAAGTAAGAAATTTTAGTGAAAAGGAAATTAAGGAAACAAATTTTTATTTAAAAATTTGGTTTATGATAAGTATGAAATAAATATCATAGATACAGCGTTCAAAACGCTCCCATTTCTAGTCTTTCGTTCTGCTCCCAAGGAGGAATTGAAATCAATGGTGTTCCGTCCAGCCGTCACATATGCGACTAAAACAACAAAAAAAGGAGGATCAATGATCAAACCTAAAAAACTAACCTACCCAGGATCAATGATTAAATCTAAAAAACTAACAAGACTGTCCCTTATCTCCTCCATGAACACGAACGATCGGAAGCCTAAAACATGAAATCTATATACAGTAATCCCCCGCTTTAGGGACGGGATGCGTTCTACGGAAACTGTCCGTATATCGAAAATCCGTAAAACGAAACCTATTTTAGTATGAGATTGTACTGGGAATAAATAGATGTGTTCCAATCAATAGAAATGTCCGTAAAAAGAAACCTATTTTAGTATAAGATCGTATTAAAAATAGATAGATGCGTACCAAAAAAATCCGTAATACGAAACAGATTAGTATAATATATTAAAATAATTATTTAACCACTAGAATAATGAGAAAACTATATAATTATAGAAAAAAAATATTTATATTACTTGAAATGGAGCATAAATCAATTGAATATGTTAAAACCAACAAAATATTATGGGACAAATCATGCCGCGGACAAAAAAACGTAGCTGTTTCTACGTAGGTTTCTGCTAGTTTCGTCAGAATTCAAATTTCATTGTGGGACAGAAAGCAGATTCTGCTTCTGCTGCTGCTTCTGCTGCTGCTTCTGCTGCTGCCTCTGCCCAATTGGAGTTCTCGCTTAGAAATAGCAAATAGGTATTAGATTTGCAAAATTCGAAACGGAAGTTCCTGTAAGGATAACGCAAATATCCTTTTTCCAGTTTTTCCTGGGAAAAATCGGTATTAGGGGGTTTTTGGGGTCGCTGATCACGAATCCGGTGTTGGAATTTCAAAATTCTAACCGAAAAGTCCTGTAAGGATCACGCAAATGTCCTTTTTCCAATTTTTCTTGAAACAATTGACACTAAGGGGTTTTCGAGGTCGCTGATCGCGAATCCGGTGTTCGATTTTTCACATGCTAAACGGAAGGTCCTGTAAGGATAACGGAAATGTCCTTTTTCTAATTTTTCTCGCAAAAACAGGCTTGCTTATCCCGAATCTGGAGTTGGAATTTCAAAATTCGAAACGGACCCAAATAGCATTTTAAGCAGCAATTATGGTGTTCATCCCCATATTTCGTCACCATGCAAATCGCGGCGATAAGCAATTTATGTCGCAAACACGTCGTTAGTTGTGCCAACGAGACGCGCAACGGCACCCATAGTGGGGAACACTTTTCAGCGGTTTGCGGCGCAGCAATTATAACGACAGGGACGTAATTAGTTGCCTCATGCGCGAGCGTCATCTGACGGCATTATATCACACAATTACACAAATCATCGAGCGGGTTTTCTTTCTCCCTCGAATGCTTGCTAGTAAACAGAGATGAACAAATAAAAACGTAAGCAGAAGACGAACGAGAAAAATCTAATGGCGACAAATTAATGGAAACTTTTGTGGAGTGTTTTTTTATAATGGACTTTTCTTCCGGTTGCATGTCGTGATTTTAATTGCCATTAAAATTTTTCGACAATATTGGATCTGAAATTTAAACAGATTTTAATGGGCCATCGAATTATTTTGTTTTTAATCAAAAATTTCTTTAATTTTATTTTATCGGTAAAATTTTTTTTTCTTTTGCAATGAAATTTTGATGCCAATAAAATTATGCTGTTTCAAAAATGTATTGTATCCACTTTTTATGCAATATCCTTCAGTCATTCGCCTGAAATAAGAAATTTAATTCTCGAAACGAAATCGTTTCCATCAAATGTCAGTGAGAAATATGGCGGCTGAAGGCATCAATTTTTTTTTTGGTGTTTCTCAGACGGGGAGCTTTAATGAAACTTTAGTGGCAGACTATTTCGACCCGAAAACCATCAAATGCTGCTCTATCGCTGCAGGAATTTTCATGAAGCGAATGTTGCCCCAAAGATGAACCGTGGGTCACCAATTTCCCCACTAAAGCAATTGTGGCTTTGCAGACGCATTATTAATCGGTGCGACGCGCTCGTCACTTCTTTCGCTTCTTTTACGCGGATGTGAATTATAGGCGTAAATTTTTGGCTCCGATTGCGTAAATTGCTGCATTTTAAAGTCGCAAAAAACAAATCTCATGTGCCCGTGCCTTTCGATGCTATTTGGGGAAGGTCCTGTAAGGATAACATTTTTTCCCAAAACTTTTTAAGTGATTTATGGTTTTCTGGCATTCTAAAATTTATACAAAAAACTTTAAGCTGACAACGTAGGGTCTGCTAGTAATTAATAAATATTTAACAAAATAAACAAAACTTCACTAACCTCATCTTTAATTTCGATACTTGTTACTTTTCTCAATTTGGCTTCTACACAGGATTATTGGTATTTTGTGTACAAGTTAAATTGACGACGTTAATTGCATTGTAGGAACAGGGGATGTTTCCCGTTGCTGTTTCTCACTTACTTCAATATTTTCATCGTCTCTTTAAAATTAAATTAATAAAAATTCCAAATCGTCTATTTGGAGTTCCATTGGTGGTGTTGGTGGTGTATGAAAATGTGGCTAGGTTTTACATGTGTTGTGTTTTGTTGGTAATTTACGCATAGGAAAGAAAGAAAAACCGCGTCCACGAGTATATCGGTTATCTTTACTCCAACGTAGGTACACGGAAAAATCCCTAGGTTTCCTAACTATAGTTAAACTATGTTAATACTACTGCGTTCTCCATGCGTTCTGTAATCTATATACACAAAAAATTTGGTCTTCCTATCATTTTTCTAACCAGGAGCTTTGGTCGAAAAACATAATCGCTTATATCCCAATAATAATGTGTTACACATTCAATAAACACTTAACTTTAGTTACATGTAAGACACAAATTGTTTCCATTTTAATATTTTATAAAATAAAAGATCATTTAAGTCTACTGTAGCACGGATTTATTGCCATTATAAAAGCAATTAATTTAATGAAAATCCGGATCCAGTTATCATTCAAACTTTTGTCAGAAAATGATTTGCATCTTTGTACTCCGATTACTCAAAATCGCAATTTTCGACAAAAGCGGTTATTGCTTGTGGCCACAGATTTGTCTTTATCATAATAGCTTGAATTGTTTATCATTTGAATCGCCTGGTATCTTCGAATTGGGTGGTCCGATCTTAATGAAACCTTACAGTATTACTAAGGGGACTAAGGGCTTTCGATTTTTCCACCACAAACCTGACTTTTCCCCCCCTCGATACCCCTCGCCTGGTATCTTCGAATTGGCTTGTCTAATCTTAATGAAACTTTGCAGTATTACTAAAGGGGCTAAGGGCTATCGATTTTTCCACCACAAACCTGACTTTTCCTTCGCCTCGATATCCCTCACCTGGTATCTTCAAATTGGGTGGGCCGATCTTAATGAAACTTTACAGTATTACTAAGGGGGCTAAGGGCTTTCGATTTTTCCACTACAAACCTCGATATCCCTCGCCTGATATCTTCAAATTGGGTGGTCCGATCTTAATGAAATTTTACAGTATTACTAAGGGGGCTAAGGGCTTTCGCTTTTTCCACCACAAACCTGACTTTTCCACTACAAACTTGATGTTTTTATATAAAAAACATAACGAAAGCTATAATTGCCAATCTGGCAATCATTGGAGACCCGTATGGTGATATTCGTATCAAAATTCGAACAGTTGTACCAAAATTCCACTTTGAAGTCAAACTTGCCAATAACAATTTTTAAAATTTATTCCAATCGGATTTTGATGTATGGGAGTTTTATGTAGAATCATATCCTAAATAACTTTTGTTCTTGGGTTTTTTTGATAAGATGCACCGTTTTTGAGATATTCACAAAAACCGTTTTCGTTCGTATGGGGGGTACCCCCCCTAATGTTCCATTTTTGCCCATTAACGAACTTAGCCTCGCATTTTACGAAAAACGGATCTGCGCAAAATTTCAAGTCTCTAGCTCAATCCGTGCGCCCGCAATCCGCGCCACAGACAGACAGACAGACGGACAGACGGACAGACGGACGGACGGACAGACGGACGGACGGACGGACAGACGGACGGACATGGAAAATTCAATTTTTTTTATCATTCTAAACACACTGGTGTAATTCATTTTTGTGTGTGATGACGGGATCTTGGCGTTACAAACGGTAAGGCAAAGTTAATATACCCTTTGGTTTCACCATACGGGTATAAAAATCAACATTTAATTTTATTTTGTACACCCCTTGCTATGTCTATATATACACTGCCGGTCAAAAAAACTTGACCGATGATAAAAAAAACCAATTTTTCGATTTTTCACTCCCATTGTATGTGCAAGTTAAGGTTTTTTATATACATTTAAGGCGAATGATAAGAGAATAGACATTTTCAATTTTGAATTGATCGATATTCGACTATTATCGACTTTTCTCGGCTGCAATCGCCTCGGCTCGAGGAAACGCGGCCAAGTCGGCCGAGCGCACCCGATCACGCATCATTGTTTGTACTGTCAATAATCGCCAACAACAATTTTTCATCATTTGATTCCTTGTTATTATCACGAGTATGACCGTTCATGTGTAATAAGCGTTTAATAACTAAAAATACGGAAATAAAGGTAAATTTGTCACTCTTAAGAATATAATAAACTTACAAAAAAAATGTTGAATAAGCTTCAGTTATGTACATTCTTTCAGAAATTGTCGAATTAAAACATTTACAATACATGAAACATGAGTGACAAGTCGAAAAATTGGTTTTTTTTATCATCGGTCAAGTTTTTTTGACCGGCAGTGTACTTATATACGTATACTTCTATATACCGTATGCGTCAAAAAATCTGGAAAATTCATATTAAATTGTAAACTGTTTAATAAAACACAGAAGCTGAACGAAAAAAAAGTGTGTTTTGCTCTAAACAAAATCTTACATACTAGTAAAAAAATTTATTCAAAATGCCCACCTCCAGCATTTACAAACTTCTCCAAACGGGGCATGTACTTCTTGCAAGTCAATATTAAATAAGACTCCGGCTTGTCGTTCCATGCGATGGTTATGGTGGACTTCAGGGCTTGCACCTAAGCTCCAGTCTTAGCCTGAACATATGCCCATATTAAAAAAATCTAGGGGAGAGCTCGGTGACCACATGTCCTTAGACCAGAAGTTTTTTAAATTATTGGTTTTTTTAAATTATCCAAAGGCCATAGCCGAATAAGGTACTGAAAAGTGCCCTGGGACCGATTGATCTGAAATTTTTACCAGACGTTGGTATTGATGCAAGTACCGTTTTACGAAATTTTTAACCCTGCAAACCCCTTATAACGGCCGGAAGTGGCGGGGGAAGCAAAATCTTAAAAGTTAATTATCTTGAGAACCGCTTGTCCGATTTTTTTGAAAAAAATATATGTTGTAGTGACGCATCCGACAATGTTGTGAAAAAAGTATAAAAATGTTTTCACAATTTTAAATAGACAAAAAAAAATTTCTTGAAAATTAAAATTTTTTTTTCTTAGAATTTGGGCCGAACACGTCCTCCATATTTTCACAAAAGAATCTTTGTTTAGCCTACTAAAATATATATTTTTGTCAGAAAAATCGAAGTAGCAGAACATAGTTAAATATTTGATTTTAATATACAGTGGAATCCGGCTATAACGACCTCCAAGGGACCAACAAATCTGGTCGTTATATCCGGTTGTTCGTTATAACCGATTCATAGTTTTAAAGGTTTTAAAATACATGTGTGAAGTTCTAAAAAACAAAATTTTTAGTGCAAATCGTCCGTACATTAAAAAATTAAATTTTTTTAATTTTTCTGCAGATATTGAGTAATCTGTGTTTGTTTGGATTTTTGTGCAAGAACTCCTTTTCAATTTTCGTTTCAATTCTTAGCACAGCTTCTTTTGAAATCTCATCAAAAATGTTATTGAATAATAGGAATGAACTCAATGACAATACCCCGAAGTGCTTCATTGACTGAAGGTATGACACAACCTGTTTCTGAAATTTTCACCCGATTTTAAAATTATGTATTGTGATGCATAAAACATTATTTACCAGTAGTATCTTCATCTTTTTCCTCGATACTAAATTGTCGCCTTTTAGCATTCATTGTCGAATTCACAGTATAAACTACGAAATAAAATGAATTAACACAACGTAGATGTACAAAACTTTGACAGAACTGATTAGGGGAATTCATGAAAAGTTCCAACTTTCATTTAATGACTTAAGCAAATGACGTTTAGAAGTGCAACAAGTTTGCCCATCCATGCGAGTCGTGGCGCTAGCAACGCGCTGAGCTGCAAATTGGGCAAAAACTAGGGTATCTGACATGGCGGCCAATTTAGAACATTTGTTAAAAACTTAATCTACCAGGTTTTGATTTTTTTCTATGAGATCTTAAGTTTCGGTCGTTATAAACGATATTTTTTTCTGTTTTCGTAGAAAAAGGGGTAGTTAAAGCCGATATGTCGTTATATCCGGTGTCGTTATAACCAATACGAAAACGCACAGAGTCTTATGGGCTCTGGTCGGGACCTAAGAAATGCGTCGTTAAAGCCGGTATGTCGTTATAACCGGAGTCGTTATAAGCGGATTCCACTGTATTAGCACCAGTATCCAACATATATCCATATATTGATATACAGAATATCAACTGTTATTTTTTCCAGATTAATTGCAATATTAGAAAAGTTAATGGACTCTAATTAACAATGA
Source organism: Chrysopilus asiliformis (assembly GCA_964034945.1). Taxonomy (NCBI): domain Eukaryota; kingdom Metazoa; phylum Arthropoda; class Insecta; order Diptera; family Rhagionidae; genus Chrysopilus; species Chrysopilus asiliformis. Next base: position 59,115,402 of record OZ035960.1, read on the forward strand.
TTATCTTATATTCTCGACCGTTTTTAATTCTAATATATTAATTCTTCTCGGGTTGTACGGTCTGGATTAAAACTCCAATTATGTGTTGAACATTACTTTATTCAATGCCTCGACGTTTCGCCTGCTAGCGCTAGGCTTCTTCAGGAGTGCTGGATCTGTGATGCACAGTATTACAATAATTACATCTAATTACACAATCTTTATACTTACAATATTTGTTGTTAAATTCTAAACATTCAAAGCACTATTACAAACGTACATAAAAATAAATTAATACGTTGCACAAAATAAATAACAATTAAAAAATTAAAAAATAAAAAATTGGAAACATCCGTCCTTGTCAAATTTTGAAAATTTATTTTATATTAGTCAATTTAACCGTTTTTTCGTTCTAAGAGAGCGCAATATGTTTCGTTAATATTCTCTGTGTCTGTTCTCTTATTTATTGAGTTTTTAGTGGTATATATGTGTAATGCTTCTAGTGTCATTCTCTTTTTAAAATTTTTTTCCTTACAAAGAATTTTTGTTTTGTCAAAATTAGGAGCATGATTGAAATTAATGCAATGCTCAGACAACGCTGTTTTGTTAGCAGATTTGGATTTTATGTCCGATTTATGTCCCGCAATTCTGCTTTTTAATTGTTGGCAAGTGGTGCCCACATATTTAGCATTACAATGGTTGTTGTTAGTACCCGAGCAAGGAATTTCATACACTATGTTAGATTGGAGGAGTCTCGGAATTTTGTCTTTCAGTCTCGTGTAACATTTGTTGACTGTTTTTATCGGTTTAAAAGCTGTTATTATGTTACCATCATTTTGTTTAATAAGAAGTTTAAAATTTTCCGAGAAACCTGGAACATAGCCTACACTCCTAAAACATGGGTTTGCCATCCTGTCATTTATGGTGATGTTATCTTTGTTAGTATTGTTCTGTAATTTCATAATTTGTGTTTTTATAATTTTATTTGTCAAATTCAAAGGGTAACCATTTTGGTTTAAAATGTTCTTGACGATATTAATATTTTTGTTATGGAATTTTGAGTCGCTTAAAATTAAATTTTTTTTGACAAGATTCGTTGCCGTATTAATCTTGTGATGTTTTGGATGATATGAGGAGAAATGGAGCATTCTACCTGATGAAGTTGGTTTTTGATACCAATCCAAATTCAAATCAATTCCATTTCGAATAACCTTCACATCCAAATATGGTAGGACGCCTTCCGATTCTTCCTCCACAGTAAATTGTAATTTATTATGGAACGAATTTAGTGTCGACAATGTCTCAGGTACTTTATTTTTTGGTAAAATCATGAACAAATCATCCACATATTTAATACAAATTTTTGGCTCCTCCAATAATGGAGGAGTTACTGGATAAGTCTTTAGGTAAACTAACTTTTGAGCCAAAAATTTGTATTAAATATGTGGATGATTTGTTCATGATTTTACCAAAAAATAAAGTACCTGAGACATTGTCGACACTAAATTCGTTCCATAATAAATTACAATTTACTGTGGAGGAAGAATCGGAAGGCGTCCTACCATATTTGGATGTGAAGGTTATTCGAAATGGAATTGATTTGAATTTGGATTGGTATCAAAAACCAACTTCATCAGGTAGAATGCTCCATTTCTCCTCATATCATCCAAAACATCACAAGATTAATACGGCAACGAATCTTGTCAAAAAAAATTTAATTTTAAGCGACTCCCATAACAAAAATATTAATATCGTCAAGAACATTTTAAACCAAAATGGTTACCCTTTGAATTTGACAAATAAAATTATAAAAACACAAATTATGAAATTACAGAACAATACTAACAAAGATAACATCACCATAAATGACAGGATGGCAAACCCATGTTTTAGGAGTGTAGGCTATGTTCCAGGTTTCTCGGAAAATTTTAAACTTCTTATTAAACAAAATGATGGTAACATAATAACAGCTTTTAAACCGATAAAAACAGTCAACAAATGTTACACGAGACTGAAAGACAAAATTCCGAGACTCCTCCAATCTAACATAGTGTATGAAATTCCTTGCTCGGGTACTAACAACAACCATTGTAATGCTAAATATGTGGGCACCACTTGCCAACAATTAAAAAGCAGAATTGCGGGACATAAATCGGACATAAAATCCAAATCTGCTAACAAAACAGCGTTGTCTGAGCATTGCATTAATTTCAATCATGCTCCTAATTTTGACAAAACAAAAATTCTTTGTAAGGAAAAAAATTTTAAAAAGAGAATGACGCTAGAAGCATTACACATATATACCACTAAAAACTCAATAAATAAGAGAACAGACACAGAGAATATTAACGAAACATATTGCGCTCTCTTAGAACGAAAAAACGGTTAAATTGACTAATATAAAATAAATTTTCAAAATTTGACAAGGACGGATGTTTCCGATTTTTTATTTTTTAATTTTTTAATTGTTATTTATTTTGTGCAACGTATTAATTTATTTTTATGTACGTTTGTAATAGTGCTTTGAATGTTTAGAATTTAACAACAAATATTGTAAGTATAAAGATTGTGTAATTAGATGTAATTATTGTAATACTGTGCATCACAGATCCAGCACTCCTGAAGAAGCCTAGCGCTAGCAGGCGAAACGTCGAGGCATTGAATAAAGTAATGTTCAACACATAATTGTAGTTTTAATCCAGACCGTACAACCCGAGAATTAATATATTCTAATTAACAATTCTTTTTTTTTTAAATACTTTTTTCATATCACAAACAGTTGTCTAGGAAATGGAGAAAAGTTAAATACAGTAATCCCCCGCTATACGGACGCTCGTTTTACGGAAATTCGAAGTTACGGACATGACTAATATAGGAACAAATTCGCTATACGGACAAAAAAAAATTTTTTTTTTGAATCAGAAAAAAATCAAGAAAAAGTCCTCCATAATTATGTTGTATTTATTGTAAATGCACATACTTAATTTCTCCGAAATTTCTGACATATTTTGGGTATACACAAAAGAGAATTAAAAAAAGGCAATAAAAAACTGCAGTGCGGTGTATTTTTAAAAAAATCTATTTGCTATTCTTAAGCATAGACAATATATAACAATAGACGTCCAACTCTCGCTTATTGACTGCGACGCTTCAGTGCCTGAAATCGTAACTATTTTGGTTTGAGTATTGGGTAGTTCTCGCCTGTGCTAAACTTGGTTTGTGCCCTTGATACATTTTTCTCGCTAGAAAATCCAATAAAAATTTGAAAAAAATAAAAAAACCAATATCTTTTAAAATTTTTTTAATTTTAAATTTCAATATATCTTTAAAAAAATATCACATTTTGTTTTGTTATTTTTAAATAAATACCACATTACTGCAGTAGCAGTGAAGACGAGGGACAAGCCAAATGTGTCGAGCCAAGCGCTAGAGCACCAGAGCCGTCCTAAAAGCAGTTTACAATCAAACGCAGCTACGATATAGGGAAGGCGATAGTGCCAGCAAAGCCCACCATAAAGCTTAAGTGGGGCTTGATTTTGCGGCAACTTTGCCTCCGTCTTCATGGAATGCTCGAGTGTCTCGAACGACTGGAAGAGGAATTACAATTTATTGCAGCAAAGTAAGACTATCCCGAGATCATTACCTCGGCTTCCTCAGATCCCAAATAATCACGTCTCTGGCTGCAAAAGTATGCAGGTGTGGTCCTCACTGACTAAAGCTAAATATTCGCCCTCGGGCTCCCAAGAAACATCGTTAATGTAGTTTGTGTGACCTAGAAATACACCATGAAATTTTCTCAAAAATTGCAAATAAATGGAGATACCTTTCAGCAGTTAAATTGTGTCACTGTGGAAAATTCTTAAGCAGTGATGCACCCCAACCGCACAGAATGTCACAACTTTGGGCAAAACCGACAGCGAAGTCTCAGGAGCGAAACTGATGGCTCACAACGGGTTTCAAGGTACAACTGCTTCAATTCTACCCACTCAAACGAATCGTTCTCTGATTCTTCCTAAAATACCGGTGTTTTTAAGGATACTTGAAAAATTACCGGAATTAAAATGTGCCCCAAAATGAAAAAAAACTAACGTCAAATCATGGTCAAGTCGGAAAAAACATGCCACACGCGCGCCATCATGCTTGAAAAGCGAAAAACACATGCGACATGCGCGCCGTCGTTTTTTGAAATCGGAACTATACAATGAAATCGACTTTTTGTTCTAAGTTGACACACCGTGTTCTTAAGCGAGAACTCCAATTGGGCAGAGGCAGCAGCAGCGGCAGAAGCAGAAGCAGAATCTGCTTTCTGTCCCACAATGTATTTGAATTCTGACGAAACTAGCAGAAACCTACGTAGAAACAGCTACGTTTTTTTGTCCGCGGCATGATTTGTCCCATAATATTTTGTTGGTTTTAACATATTCAATTGATTTATGCTCCATTTCAAGTAGTATAAATTTTTTTTTCTATAATTATATAGTTTTCTCATTAGTGGTTAAATAATTATTTTAATATATTATACTAATCTGTTTCGTATTACGGATTTTTTTGGTACGCATCTATCTATTTTTAATACGATCTTATACTAAAATAGGTTTCTTTTTACGGACATTTCTATTGATTGGAACACATCTATTTATTCCCAGTACAATCTCATACTAAAATAGGTTTCGTTTTACGAATTTTCGATATACGGACAGTTTCCGTAGAACGCATCCCGTCCGTAAAGCGGGGGATTACTGTATAAACAATTCTCTAACTCGTATATTTTTATTTTTAACAATTATTCTTCTTCGCTGTCCTCCTCAATAATTGGAAAATCAAATATATTAGATAATATTTGCGCTGGTTTTATAATTCTGGACAAATATCTGGCATACGATAAATAATAAATAATTGCTGCAATATGCGAGCAACTCCCAGCAGTTCTACTTCCATTTGGGCAAGAACAGTAATGGCGTTTAATGCCTATGATGTCATTACTGTTTGGTTGGTAATGTATAAATATACTATACATTTTCTTCCCAATGTGCCTAGATTTTATTTTAATTCTTAAAAGATCTGGTGCATCTTTTGCGAACTGTACATCAATTGAGCCATCTGAATTTAGAAGTTCTGCCAAATAACTAACTGCCTGGGATAATTGATATGTACCTATAAGTCGGTTTTCACATTAATTGAAAAAAACGAGTTTAAAATACTAAAACGCACCTCCAAAAAATATTTTCAATTGCTGTTCGTTTAACTCAGGGAAATCTAATAAGTCATTGCTGGACATCTTTGAAAAGTTAACCTTTTTCCGCAGCCATCCATTGCTTTCCACTTCTTCGAATAAAGAATTTATCTGCTCGCTTCCTTTTAATTTCAGTCGGTCGACAATTTCGTCACTAATGCCTACACCGCTAATTAAAGGTTTTCCATACTTATTTTTTAAGAAACAAGCAATCCGGCACAAAGATCCAATTTTTGGTAATAGCTTGTTGTCCAGTTTTTGGTCAAATAGTTTATGTTTTTGTTTTAAAATTCCATGTACCGCTTCAACAGACCACCTTATTTTTGTCACTAGTCGTGATTTGTTTGATTCTACAACAGAAAATTGTGCCCTATTTCCTTTTAGAGCAGGCATTAGAACCTTGTAATGCTGTGCTTCTAAGTCTGCGATGACATCCCGGAATCCACGATCAAAAATAATTATGTCCCCTGGTTTCAATAATTTCACCAAATCATTGGGATTCTGCAAAATCTGTTTCATTATTTGCGCATCATTAGCATTGGCATTAAAAGGACCAAGCATATCGACAACATAGCCATCAGTAGTACAAATTGTAAATGGCTTACAGAGAGAAGTTTTCTCCTGGCCGGAAAATGATTTCTTTTGATATAAATTGTTTTGACTTTTTTGATGCCGAATATATGTTCCATCGCATATTATCATCAATTGATCCTCCTGTACATCGAATAAAGATTTGGCAATTTCACTGGTGTGTGATTTAATTGTGTTTCTACTAGTTCCTTCTATCCCAAAATAATTTGGCAGTACATCTTTTTCAAACGCACGAAGAACTGAAGACACATACATGCTTATTCACAAATTTATTGTTAGCTAACAATATTGTTAAGTAACAATAAATTTAATAGCAATCCATAAAGAAAATGGTATTCATAATTTCTCTTGTTAAAAAGTTTCGTTAAAAATGTTCGTTGTGTTGTTATGGCAACAATTTTGTGAATTATTATAATAGTTGCAGTTGTATTGCATTCGGGGATTGTTGTATTGCATTCCCGGATTGTTGTATTGCATTGGCGGATTGTTGTATTACATTGCGGGGAGACGATAAATATTTTTTAAAACTGTTTTCTTCTATGGAAAACGGATCGCTGGTATCGCGAAGAAGTTGACTTGGTAATCCACGTGGTAATCCAACATATCGTCGGTGATAATGCAATACCGCGTATGAGCAGTTTGTAAATACCGCGTATCTACATTTTGAATGTTTTACGGGGGGAAGAAAAAGTTTGATATTTCTAACCCTTTAAAGAGATTTTCTCATCTAAGATTTTTTGGGACCTCATTATATGACTGTCATAATGAGGTCCCAAAAAATCTTAGACGAGAAAATCTCTTTAAAGGGTTAGAAATATCAAACTTTTTCTTCCCCCCGTAAAACATTCAAAATGTAGATACGCGGTATTTACAAACTGCTCATACGCGGTATTGCACTATCACCGACGATATGTCTTTAAAAAAACAACACAGTAGAACACGCTTATATGCACATCGAACTTCGCAGAATTTCATGTGCATTTATCCGTGTTTTGCATTTATCCGTAGCACGGAGAAATACACATTAATGTGCAATTATGCGAGTCAAAGATAAACATGCAACTTTAATATTCCTGTAATAAACATTTAAATTCAATTAAGCTACACAAAAACAATGAATCTAATTAAGAATTCATTTTATCACATAAAAATAACAAAAATCACATTTTTTTTGTTGTTTTTTTTTTGCACGTTTTATTTTTGCACATGTGCATTTAAACGTGTAAAATTTCATGTAATTTATACTTTTGGGGTATGAAAATGGTTGCATTTAAGCAAGTATTGCAATTAAGCGTGTTTAATTTATCCGTATATATTTATATGAAAAATGCTTTGAAATCCTCCAGGCACAAATATGGCGTCCAATTAGACGAGTTTTACATTTAAGCGTCTTGCATTTAAGTGTGTTTTACTAAAATCAATTTTTTTGCTTGAAAAATAAAATATATTTCTTCCCAAACAACTAAAATTTATTTTTGCTATCGTAACAACACTTTTAACCATTTCTAACAAGCAATAGTGCACTCTGAATACGGTTTTATTTGACAATTTTTAGCTTAACAATATTATCGAAAGTTCATAGCAAGCAAAGTGAAATGTGAATACCGATTTCTGTTCTAACAATTGTTATGGGTATTAACAAGCAATAATAGCTTTTGTGAATAAGCATGATAATCAGATACAACTTGCGAATGTTTTAAACCAAGAATAGAAGCAATTATTTTGTTGCTACTTCCGGTTCTTAATTTGCAAAGGAATACGATTATGGCCTGTACAACACTCCTGCCGGAGGACTTGCGTAAGGATATTAAAAGTGCTTCTAATTCATATATATTTTCCCATGTAAAGCCCGTGAAAATCAATAGTTGAGCATCTGATAAATCGATGGCATCTGTTGAAGTTTTTAGGTTTAAAATAGTTGACAAGTCAGAGTATAGGGTTTTTTCAAGTCAGAGTATAGCCTATTTGCATAGGGTTGTAAGTGCATAATGTCGTTGTCATAAAAACGGTTCTTAATTAAATGTTGTTTGCAACACCTGTTATGGGATTACTATTATCTCCTTATTGTTTTCGCAAATACAACAGTGGCTGTGTGTAGCGGTGAGCCTCTGAACAGGGAGCTCAACAGATTCTTCTACTGACCTTGCGTCCGAAGATGTTGAAAATACAAAGAATGAATCTTCTTCACTTATATCATCCATTTCACGTTCATTTAGTTTAGATTTTTGATATACCATTAAGCGACAACTATTGCATAACATATTATTCGGAATTATTGTTTTCCCTAAGGCATCAGATAGTTTTTTTAGGTCATCATTTTCTGTAAGGATTTTACAATCTTTCAAATTCCGGATCCATTTCTCACATTTCGCGGACATTTTGTACGAATTATCAAAAACCACCAGTTTAAATAGAAAAGCGACTTACTTTGCAATTTTAAAACTAAATCTGTGGTCACAAGGAAAAACCGCTTAAGTCGAGTTATGTACTTTTAAAGGTTAGTGCATATTTGAATTCTCCTTATCCAGTTCTATATTCTGTCAAAGTTTGGTTTTCATGCTGTACCCCTATGAGGAATGGCAAAGCAAAAACCATATAAACTAAGTCAGTTTTGCTTGCAAAAAAAAAATAATCAAAACTTTAAACCCAAATTACTCAAAACACACTTTTTCGACTTAAGCAGTTTTTCCTTGTGACCACAGAAATGTTGGATCAATTGCTCGATTTCCTTAGATTTTGACTTTTCAGATAAAGAAAAATAACGGAAGAAATATAACGGAAAATCTTTAATTACAAAAGCCACAACGAGTGGCGCTACTGTCTAAGCGGAATTGATAACAAAACCCACTGTTAAAAGTTACAGTGGTTTAAGTGAACATTTTAAAAATAATTTATCGACAATATTATTTTTGAATTTTTCGTCCTTAAAATTGAAAGGATTTGTATTTAATAAAGTCAGATAAAGCATTTTAGACGACAAAGACACATCATTTTTTCGTTATTTATTTCAAAAAATAATTATTTCAAAAAATGCAGTGCATGAAGTGGTTAACTGTAGAAATCGTGGAAAAGGAGGCATAATTGAGGAGGATATAAAAAAAGATTAGTTGTGCATGTAAAAATAAATTGTTAAAATTCATTAATACTTGTTTTTATCGCATTTTATCGTCTTTTTAAATAACCCCCTCAAGTATGACACTTTCGATGTTTCCTCTATTTCGTATGTGATATGAAAAAAGTATTTTAACAAAAAAAAAGAAATGTTAATTAGAGTCCATTAACTTTTCTAATATTGCAATTAATCTGGAAAAAATAACAGTTGATATTCTGTATATCAATATATGGATATATGTTGGATACTGGTGCTAATACAGTGGAATCCGCTTATAACGACTCCGGTTATAACGACATACCGGCTTTAACGACGCATTTCTTAGGTCCCGACCAGAGCCCATAAGACTCTGTGCGTTTTCGTATTGGTTATAACGACACCGGATATAACGACATATCGGCTTTAACTACCCCTTTTTCTACGAAAACAGAAAAAAATATCGTTTATAACGACCGAAACTTAAGATCTCATAGAAAAAAATCAAAACCTGGTAGATTAAGTTTTTAACAAATGTTCTAAATTGGCCGCCATGTCAGATACCCTAGTTTTTGCCCAATTTGCAGCTCAGCGCGTTGCTAGCGCCACGACTCGCATGGATGGGCAAACTTGTTGCACTTCTAAACGTCATTTGCTTAAGTCATTAAATGAAAGTTGGAACTTTTCATGAATTCCCCTAATCAGTTCTGTCAAAGTTTTGTACATCTACGTTGTGTTAATTCATTTTATTTCGTAGTTTATACTGTGAATTCGACAATGAATGCTAAAAGGCGACAATTTAGTATCGAGGAAAAAGATGAAGATACTACTGGTAAATAATGTTTTATGCATCACAATACATAATTTTAAAATCGGGTGAAAATTTCAGAAACAGGTTGTGTCATACCTTCAGTCAATGAAGCACTTCGGGGTATTGTCATTGAGTTCATTCCTATTATTCAATAACATTTTTGATGAGATTTCAAAAGAAGCTGTGCTAAGAATTGAAACGAAAATTGAAAAGGAGTTCTTGCACAAAAATCCAAACAAACACAGATTACTCAATATCTGCAGAAAAATTAAAAAAATTTAATTTTTTAATGTACGGACGATTTGCACTAAAAATTTTGTTTTTTAGAACTTCACACATGTATTTTAAAACCTTTAAAACTATGAATCGGTTATAACGAACAACCGGATATAACGACCAGATTTGTTGGTCCCTTGGAGGTCGTTATAGCCGGATTCCACTGTATATTAAAATCAAATATTTAACTATGTTCTGCTACTTCGATTTTTCTGACAAAAATATATATTTTAGTAGGCTAAACAAAGATTCTTTTGTGAAAATATGGAGGACGTGTTCGGCCCAAATTCTAAGAAAAAAAAATTTTAATTTTCAAGAAATTTTTTTTTTGTCTATTTAAAATTGTGAAAACATTTTTATACTTTTTTCACAACATTGTCGGATGCGTCACTACAACATATATTTTTTTCAAAAAAATCGGACAAGCGGTTCTCAAGATAATTAACTTTTAAGATTTTGCTTCCCCCGCCACTTCCGGCCGTTATAAGGGGTTTGCAGGGTTAAAAATTTCGTAAAACGGTACTTGCATCAATACCAACGTCTGGTAAAAATTTCAGATCAATCGGTCCCAGGGCACTTTTCAGTACCTTATTCGGCTATGGCCTTTGGGTACTTCTGGCAGTGTGGCACGGCGCCCCGTCTTGTTGAAACACGTAAAACACATTATTACCGTAGGTTGACTCTATCGATGGTTTTACATGATTCTCCAAGATGTCCTTACCGGATTCTTTCTGATCCTTCCTTTGATTGCCCTAATCAATACTGGAGTCCTTACTGAAATGGGTCTACCGCTTCCAGATTGCGGCCTAACTATTCCCCTGGTCAAACAAGTCGCTCTTGCAGCATAAACCGTTGACAACGCTACGTTTAATTCATTGGAAATCGCCTTATTAGACTTCGGCGCGTGAACCAACTTCATGATTTTGACTTTTCGAGCCTCCCTCATGTTGCTATATTTATAAACATTTAATTTATTGGCTCAATTATGTGCGAAGTTGTATTTACAAATCCTTTCACACGTAGTACAAATTAATAAGCAACCGTTATCTCCTTGAAAATACTTGCAGTACTAGATTCCAGATTTTTATGACGCATACGGTATATAAAATCGTTTAACCTGATTGACTGACTGACTCACTCATCAACGCCCAGCCCAAACCCCTGGAGCTAAAAACTTGAAACTTTCACAGTATGTCTCAACCATCACGTAGACAATCACTAAGGCGGGGTTTTCTGGAATTTTGCCGCTAAGGGGATAAACGGGGGGTAAAGGGGGTTTGGGTGTTTTTAAGCCATGATTTTCGCTATGAATCCTGCTCAATAGGAGGCTGAAAAGTTTCACTCGGGGGTTTTCGGGGTCGCTGGTGTTAGATTTTAATAACTCGAAACGGAAGGTCCTTGAAGGATAACACAAATATCCTTTTTCACAGTTTTCCCGGTGAAAATGGCATTAGGGGGTTTTCGGGGTCGCTGATCACGAATCTGGTGTTAGATTTTCAAAACTCGAAACGGAAAATTCTGTAAGGATAACGCAAATATCCTTTTCCCATTAGGGGGTTTTCGGGGTTGCTGATCACGAATCTGGTGTTAGGCTAATTCGCAACGGAGAGTCCTGCAAGGATAAGATTTTTCTCAACAGTTTTTAAGTTCTTTCCGGTTTACTTCGTTTTCTAAAACTTATACAAAAAACTTAACCCGGCAACGACGGGTATGCAAGGTATTGGTTAATAATTTGCAAAATATTTGCTTTTCTTGAAATGAATTTTTATATGAACAAACGATTGTACCGAATTTCTCATGGCGAATGATTGTATATTTTAAATTAATTCAATTGAAACAACCAGAACGCGTCAGCCAAGTTTCGTGCGCAAACTCTAGCAGGGACAATTTTTAGAACGCATAATTAACATGCATAAGAAATCAAAACAATGATTCACATCAATTTATGAAGTAGCACGTATGTCAATGCACTCTGCTAGTATGAAATACCTGCGTCGACATTTTTGATCGCGAGTACATCGCGAGCGTAAAAAAATTGATGTGAATCAGCAAAAGTAGACCTTAACCAATAATTATAAACTTTAGCTAAATAAGCATTAAAACGATATAAAAGAAAGTGGGTGTAATAAACGACTGTCTCAGTATCACAAAGTTTTTGTCTTATTTAGACCTGGAGTTAAGGCTTTCGTAGTACATCCATTGGAAAGGTAATTTGCTCTAGCTTCATGAGCATAAGCTCTTTTTTGGCGGGGAACTGCAGGGGGATGGTCAGCTGGCATCTTAGGCGCAATGATTTTTGCATGGAAAGTGAAACCCGAACTGGTTCAGAAGTTAGCCCGGGGGCATAAAAATCGTCGAATCCTGCATGGTTCTTTGATTTGATGTAGTGTAATTTTTCCACATTACTTATAGGGTAAGATTCGGATAGACATCTTTCGGAAAAACGCTATGAAAATCTAATTTTTCAAAACTCCCATATAATAATGAACCTATCTTTTGGATAGGTTCATTATTCAGGTATATCTCTGTCAAATTTCTGCGCCCGGACAGTTGTATCAAAATTCCACTTTGAAGTCAAACTTTTCAATAAGATTTTTTAAAATTTAGAATCATATCTTAAGTAACTTTTGTTCTTGCACGTTTTTGATAAGATGCACCGTTTTTGAGATATTCCCAAAAACCGTTTTCGTTCGTATGAAGGGTACCCCCAATGGTCCATTTCTGCCATAAGCGAACTTAGCCTTGCATTTTACGAAAAACGAATCTGCGTAAAATTTTAACAGCCCGCAATCCGCGCCACAGACGGACGGACGGACAGACATGCAAAATTCAATTTTTATACCCGTATGGTGAAACCAAAGGGTATATTAGATTTGCCTTACCGTTAGTAACGCCAAGATCCCGTCATCACACAAAAAAATGAATTACACCAGAGTGTTTAGAATGATAAAAAAAGTTGAATTTAGCATGTCCGTCCGTCCGTCCGTCTGTGGCGCGGATTGCGGGCGCACGGATTGAGCTAGAGACTTGAAATTTTGCGCAGATCCGTTTTTCGTAAAATTCGAGGCTAAGTTCTTTAATGGGCAAAAATGGAACCATACTGTGAAAATAGGTATGGATCGGATAAGAAAGAAAACACAAATCTAATGCTGCGTAAAAGTATATTGAAGTTAATGTTACAGAAAATGAACGACTAGCAAAAGCAAAGTAGACCGCACACGACGACGATCGTAGACAATGTGAACAAACAAAATGAGTGGTGATTAGTCGTGTCGTCATTGTATAGTTTAGGACTATAGGTGGAAGTAGGGTCGGATGGGACGTATTATCTAACACCCTCTCTCGAACCAGATCGAACTAGTTGAACACCTAGAGCATCCAGGCATCTCCAGTGCTTCGCCTTTACCAGTGCCTTGGTTAAGACATCGGCAGCCATGTTATCCGTTGATACATGCTCAACCTTGATTTCCTTGTTCTCCAGAGCTTCCCGTACAAAGTGATGGCGCACATGAATGTGTTTTGTACGCGAATGGAAAACCGGATTTTCGGCAAGCTTCTGCGCACCTTGATTGTCATTGTACAATTTGACTCCTAGCGCTGAAACCATGCCAAGTTCCTCGCCAAATCGGCGTAAATGAATAGCCTCCTTTGTAGCATCGCTGAGGGCCATATACTCAGCCTCGGTTGAAGATAGAGCCACAGTACGCTGTTTTCTGGACTCCCAGTATACTGGAGCTCCAGCCATTACGAACACGAATCCAGTGTAGGACCTCCTATCGTCAATTGAAGCACCCCAGTCCGCATCCACGAATCCAGTCAAGCTGCCCCCTCTTAAGCTGAAACTTAATCCGACGTCAACCGTATTTTTTAAGTACCTTAGTACTCGCTTTGCAGCCTGCCAATGGCTTTTTCCGAAAGTATCGTTGCACTGACTCAATACGCTGGTAGCGTGAGAGATGTCGGGGCGCGTGGCAACTGATAAGTACATTAGTGCACCTACCAACTCCAGATATGGTGGCTTTTCTCCATCGCTGTCGGTCCAAACGTCGGACTTCGACAGTTTTACGCTATAGTCCATCGGTGTGGAGACCGGGTTGCATGATGACATCTCAAACCTCTCTAAGATATCCAGGATGTAACCGCGTTGACTCATGGTGACAGCTTCTCCATTACGCGAAAACTCGACTCCTAGGCAGTATGATAGTTCGCCCAAATCTTTAACGTCAAACGATCTCTTTAGCGATTTGTAGATCTCGTCGATTTTTCGTGAGTTACGTGACAACACAATGATGTCGTCAACGTAGACAACGATAATTACCATATCGTCTCCGCTGTTCATCACGTATACGCTTGCATCCCCTGTTGTTGGTTTGGCGCCTAACTTTTCTAGCTCCTGGCCCAACCGTTGATACCAACAACGCCCAGCCTGCTTTAAACCGTATAACGCCTTTTTCATTCGACATACTTTGTTCCCCGAAGAAATTTCTGATGCCATCTTCGCAGCTTTTCTCGCCAATGCCGGCGATCCTAGTCTTTTGTTAACGATGAATTCTAGAATTTCCTCTGCGTGATTTGGTATCTCCATGAAGACCTCCTCTTCCACCACTCCGTTCAAGAATGCCGTCGTGATGTCAAATTGCCTCATGTGCATCCCACGCTGCGCTGCAAGTGCAATCGCTAGCCGAATCGAGCTGAATCTTGCAACAGGAGCATAGGTCTCATTATAATCGGTTCCATATTGTTGTGAGAAACCTCTTGCTACGACCCTCGCCTTTCTCTTGACAACTTCGCCATTTGCACCATATTTGTTCCTTAGAACGAAACGACTGCCCACACAAGATCGGTCAGATGGTCGATCAACTACGTCCCAAGTGTCATTTTTGAGAATCGCGCAAAATTCATCGGCCATCGCTAGTGTCCACTCGTCCTTCTCGCGACCAGAAAGTGCATGTCGGACAGGAACTTCAGCTATACAAGCAATCTCTTCAGAATCGTCACTGCTGTCCGGAACTGAAGCATGCTGCTTCCTCGGTCTGCCTCGACTTCCTGTACGAATCACACGTGGTCGTCCTGGTAGAGGCCTCAAGGATCTCGTTATATGGTCAACACCTGCATTTGGTTCATCGGCGTCCGAAAGATCCAATTCCTCGTCGCTCTGAGGATCACGTCGTGGCTCGTCTCGCTGCTCATTTAAAATGACATCAAAATATGGCTTACCTGGTGCCTCTGCGTGAATTTGCTGCTCTTCGTCGAACTGCTGCTGCTTCTCAAGGTCTTGATCGGAAAAGAAGTCTTCGTGTTGATACTCTTTATTTCCTGGTGAATTTTCGAGAAATCGAACATCTCGTGAAATAACGACTCGCCGCTCACTTGGAATCCAAATTCTAAGCGCCTTAGAATCTTGGGCAAATCCCAGAAATATTCCCTTGCGAGACCGAGAGTCAAACTTGCCGACGTTTTTGCTGCGTTGTAAGCAATAAACCTCACAGCCAAATTCTCTGAAGCCGCTGACGTCTGGTGATTCTCCTAGCCATGCTTCGTGTGGAGTTCGCCCATTCAATGAAGTCGTCGGACAGCGATTTCGAATATAATTTGCCGTGCACACCGCTTCCGCCCAAAATGAAGGAGGGAGCCCGGCTTGGATCAGAAGACATCTCGCCATTTCGATGAGTGTGCGGTTCTTCCGTTCAGCTACACCGTTCTGTTCTGGATTGTTCGGAACAGTTAGCCGCCGTTGGATGCCGCTACTTCGCAAAAATTCATCGAATTTGCTATTCACGTACTCGGTGCCGTTATCAGATTGAATTGATTTGATCTTCCTATTGTACTGGGTCTCGATCATCTTTTTGAATGTCTGAAATTCGGAAAATACTTGACTTTTGTGACTGATAAATTTTACCTCGCACCAGCGTGTCGCATCGTCGATAAATGTGACGAAGTACTTTGCTCCTCCGTTTGACGTCACCCTCATTGGCCCACAAACGTCCGTATGTATAATTTCACCCGGCTGTGACTTCCTCGTAGACTTTTTAGGAAAAGGTTGACGTACCATTTTACCTTTGAGACAAATTTCGCATTCCAGATTTCCGTTCAGGTTCACTCGTTCAAGCCCTCGTATTGCCTTGGAATTTGACGCATCTCGTACATCTTTGACATTCAAATGTCCCATTTTTCGATGCCATCCCATCAGAGCATTGCCCGCTGAATCCACGGTTTTCGAAAGTTTGCTTTGTTCCGGCGTGCGCGAATCCTCGACATAATACAGACCGCCGATTCGATTCGCGAGTAGTATAACTTTCCCGTTAAAATCCATAACACGAGCTGAGTTGCGCTCGAACACCACGCGGTAACCTTTGTCCACAATCTTCGCGACGGATAAGAGATTTGTGCGTAAGTCCGAAACATACAAAACACCATTTAAGTCGATTTCCATCTCACGTCCACTTACGCGCGTTGACAAATGTGCGATGCCCTTAGCAGTGACATTCGTGGAACTAAAGTTTGCTAACGGCCGATTTCTTCACCGAGTACTAAAGTGGAGTCCAGCTAGTCCAGGTATTAGCTCTGGTACTAGGTACCAACTAAAAGTTAGTATTTGTGCATTTCTTCACATCGCTAGTACCGGAGCTAAATTCATCAGCCGGTACTAGCGGCAAATACGTCTAAAACTAAGCTAATACGTCTAAAACCGATTTTGACATTATTTTGACATTTGAATTTGAAATATTATTGTTCGCCGTGAATTTTCGTGAATTTGTGTACGTTATTTTTTCAATAAATGAAATATTATTTAGTCGCTGTGTTCGGTGAATTTGTGCAAATAAAAAAATAAATAATGAAAAAACGAGAAGCAAATAAATAATGAAAAAACGAGGAGCAGAAAACGATAAGGATACGTTTGGTGGTGATGCGAAAAGGCCTCGCTGGACCAATTGGAGTCAGCAAGATACCGATTTATTGTGCACCCTGAAAATTCAAATGTTTTAAAATAAAAGACATCAAATAAAACGCAGTGTTTTTAATTCTTGCAATTGCAACATAATTTCCTCTCTAGCTGTTCGTTGGCGATTTCAACGGGATGCATCTGGGAATTCATGTGTGTTCGCGTATCCAGAGTCACCGATTAATATGTGATTCCCAAATTCGCAAGCTTCAAATCTGGTGCGCAGATCGGAATGACGAAAAATCGTTTGATTGTGCACGGATTCCGCCCAACGTTCAGAGAAAACCATCCTTTGCGGTTGCGAAAACCTTCGCTCTGCAAATGAAAAGAGTAGATTCGGCGGTCAAATCGATGACCCATCACTTCTGGCGTATTTTTGATCATCCAATGTCAGCAAAAGATATATAAAAATCGACTACTCCAGTATTATATTATAGGTGAAGAAATAAAATTGGCATAAATTCGAGTACTAACATCGCTAGACCCTCAATTTTGAGGGTCCAGGAAATAATGAGTACCAGCTAATACTCCGTACCAAAGTCAGTACTAAGGCGCGCTAGTACTTGGTAAAGAAATGACTTGATACCAATTTGAGTACCAAATTTTGGTCTAATACCGGTAATAGCGTTAGTACTCGGTGAAGAAATCGGCCGTAAGTGCAGCTTCTCAGTAGGAACAGATTCCACTTTTGAAAAGATATCGATGTCACCGCACATGTGGGAAGTGCACCCACTATCAAGACACCAGTTTTTATTTGTCATGCGCTCGGATCGTACCGAAAAACTGTTTTCCTCGGACTCGCGTATGACACACAACGACGCGTTCTCAGTCTGTCGAGCTTCGTGCCGACCACTTTTACCTCGCGATTTACAGTCTGACGCCTTGTGGCCGCGTTTTTTACATTTAAAGCATTTGATCTGTCCGTCATTCTCGCGTTTATCCGATTTGAATTTATTGTTTCGAAATTTTCCCGACCGATCCGCGAACATGGCGTTCTGTACCGCCGCCCTTCTCACACTTCCCCTGGCGTCACTTTCTTCCACTATTTTGATTCGTAACATTTCGGGGTTAGGGAGATCGTCGCGCGACTCAATTGCGATTAGAAAATTCTCAAAATTTTCCGGTAAACTGTATAAAATTAAGATTGACAAAAGATCGTCGCTGATTTGTACATCCATGCTCTTCAACTGGTCCACTGCGTCAAAAAAAACTTCGCAGGTGGTCGTGTATATCGTCGCCCTCTACCATACGTTTTAACACTATTTGTTTTAAGAGGCTGGGTTTACGCGCCGGTCCCTTCGACTGATAAACACTTTCCAATTTCTGCCACAATTCCCGAGATGTGTTGCAGTCCTTAAATTGTTTTAACTCGGATGCGTGTATGGCCAGAAAAATGTCGGACATTGCCTTACAATCGTTATCGCCCCACTTCCTCGCCTCTGTGGCGGATGACGCATTATTTGCATCCACTTCGGGTTTCACAGATGCTCCGCTAACATACTGCCAGGCATCGTTCTTAACCCTAATCAGCTCAGGCTAATTTTGTCCTTAATCCACGCAGGCGGTGTCTGAAAGACACCATGCCGGAAAAATAGAATAATTTAATAAAAAAAAATTTTTTTGAGTTTGCATTTTTTAATTCAGTTAATAATATTTATTTATTTGTATATACATTATTCGTACTTTTTATAATTGTAGCATAAAATTGATTTTTAAGAATTTTCGTTACAAACATTTTTCTTGGATTTGCACTTATCTGCTTCAAAGCGCGACCTTAGAAATGGGGACACAGGAAGCAACGTTTTCTCTTTTGGGAAGTGCTACAGTTATTATCGCCTACTACAGTCCGATATTTTGCGAAATAGAAGCAAAGTGATACCAAAATAACCTTTCTTTGCTGGTAAAACCGTTACGGTGTCTTTGAGACACCGCCTGCGTGGATTAAGGGTAAATTTCATAAAAGCGAAATATTATTGTTGTAGTAAAAAAAAATAATTTTTTTTTTCGTTTTTAAATAGTATTGGCTTAAAAAAACAAAGTCAAGGAGCATGAATGCAACAACTTTTTTAACATTCGTAACAATCACTCTCAAAACTGCATCGGTGTCTCAAAGACACCGCGAATGCGGATTAGGGTTAATTAGAAGCGCCTTCATGTGGATCTTCCACGTGTCGAAGTTATCTTTACTTAGCATCTCAAAACGCATCATGTTCGAAGCCATTTTTCTAAAGCGATCCCGTCGCCGATTGTTCTCGAAACGAATAGAATAACTGCGAACCGAAACACTGTTATGTTTTATTCTATTTTAGACTTAAATATACTTGATCGATTCTTTTAACTTTCTACCGCGGGTTCTGGGCCCATAACCTGTGAAAATAGGTATGGATCGGATAAGAAAGAAAACACAAATCTAATGCTGCGTAAAAGTATATTGAAGTTAATGTTACAGAAAATGAACGACTAGCAAAAGCAAAGTAGACCGCACACGACGACGATCGTAGACAATGTGAACAAACAAAATGAGTGGTGATTAGTCGTGTCGTCATTGTATAGTTTAGGACTATAGGTGGAAGTAGGGTCGGATGGGACGTATTATCTAACACATACGAACGAAAACGTTTTTTGCGAATATCTCAAAACCGGTGCATCTTATCAAAAAAGTGCAAGAACAAAAGTTATTTAGGATATAATTTTACATAAAACTCCCATACATCAAAATCCGATTGTTCGCCGTTCACTTAAATCACCGTTCACTTAAATCACCATACGGGTTTTCAATAATTCCCAGATTGGCAATTATAGCTTTTGTTATGTTTTTTATCATTCTAAACACACTGGTGTAATTCATTTTTGTGTGTGATGACGGTTTTGACTTAATGTGTGCGTGAGTAGGCTGTATATACAGAGCACAAGCACACGTATTTGAAAGTATATTCTTCATACATGGATTTGAGAGGGAAATTTTAGATTCACGTAATTTTCGACATAAATCTATAATAATTTATAACAAAGTTATGCTCAATTGCTTATTTTCAATGAATGATCATGATCACTACAAATGACATTTGGGCCTCGGTAGATAATTTTAATGATTTTCACTATTCGGTACTAGGAGATTTTAATGTAATCTCTTTCAATGTGCGTAGTATTGCGTCTATGAACAAATTTATGAGGTTTAGAGAATTATTGTCATCATTTAAGATCAGAATCCATGTCTGCGTTATTCAAGAAACGTGGTTCTCGATGAATATACTACAATTATTCAACATCCCGGGATATAATGCAGTTCACTCCTGCAGAAGTGACAGTTATGGTGGTCTCTCAATTTATGTATATAACGAACTCGACTTTAAACTTATTATGAATAGCAGCGCAGATTATTGTAATTTGATCAGCATTTCTCTAAATAATATTAAGTCTTTTAATAGAGCCTTTAACATCTGTGGTTACTACCGTTCACAAAAATGTCCAGTATCTAAGTTTTTAGAATTACTAAATAAGTTTTTGGAACTAAATAAAAATTCACCATGTATTTTAATAGGAGACTCAAATATTAATACTCTCGTGAACAATCATAGCTCGTCCCAATTCACAGAATTATTAAATGTATTCAATTTTGCTATATGCAACAGTAGTCCCACAAGAAGTTTAACAGAGAGCTGCATAGATCACATTAGTTCCAATATTGATAATGAAATACATCTAGCAGTTGAAACTATAAGTAATTCCCTTAGTGATCATAACATCTTGTTAGTAAAACTTAAGAGCCCCGACTTTAATGCGTACAGGCAGGAATCAAAAAAATTCTCGAGGGTAGTTCTTCCAGCTTTCAAGAATGCAATAGATGTTTCATTTGACAACTTCAATCTCAATCAATTCACGGATCCGAATGATATGTATAACTGTATCAGTGATAAAATTTCCGAGTCCTTAACTAGATCCACTATTACCATCAGTAAAAAAATTTTTTTTAAAAAAAGCTTTTATTAAAAAAGAATGCACTAAAAAGAAAAAAATAATTTTCTGGACGCTGTGTATCACAAATATAAAAGCTTTTTGAAAGCGAGATAAATTTTTATTTTATTGTTTTATGCTTTATCTCGCTTTTTAAAAGCTTTTATATTTGTGATACACAGCGTCCAGAAAATTATTTTTTTCTTTTTAGTGCATTCTTTTTTAATAAAAGCTTTTTTTAAAAAATTTTTTTTTAATTTTTATTTTGTTCTTTTTAGTCTTCGAATATATATCCTTACATTTGAGATGTCCTTACAGGCTTTTTAACTTGAGAATCGTATTCAGCGACCCCAAAAACCCCCAGAATAGATTTTTTTCCGGAAAATTTGGAGAAAGGGATAATCACGTTATCCTTACAGGACATTCCGTTATCCTTACTGATTTTTTAATGACAGATTCGGATTCAGCGACCCCAAAAACCCCCAGAATAGATTTTTTTCCGGAAAATTTAGAGAAAAGGATAATCACGTTATCCTTACAGGACCTTCCGTTATCCTTACAGACTTTTTAATGACAGATTCGGATTCAGCGACCCCAAAAACCCCCAGAATAGATTTTTTTCCGGAAAATTTGGAGAAAAGGATAATCACGTTATCCTTACAGGACCTTCCGTTATCCTTACTGACTTTTTAATAACAGATTCGGATTCAGCGACCCCAAAAAAACCCCAGAATAGATTTTTTTCCGGAAAATTTGGAGAAAAGGATAATCACGTTATCCTTACAGGACCTTCCGTTATCCTTACTGACTTTTTAATAACAGATTCGGATTCAGCGACCCCAAAAACCCCCAGAATAGATTTTTTTCCCGAAAATTTGGAGAAAAGGATAATCACGTTATCCTTACAGGACCTTCCGTTATCCTTACTGACTTTTTAATAACAGATTCGGATTCAGCGACCCCAAAAACCCCCAGAATAGATTTTTTTCCGGAAAATTTGGAGAAAAGGATAATCACGTTATCCTTACAGGACCTTCCGTTATCCTTACAAGGACGAAGTAGTGAAAACATTGTATTGTCATCGGACTTATATAAGTGTGCAAAATTTCAAGTCAATCGGACAAGTGGAAGTGGGTCAAAATTTGATTGCAAGATTTGACCCCGACAAACAAACAAACAGACAAACAGACAAGATAGCGAGCTAAATAAAAGCTTTTAAAAAAACAACTATCGCAACTTAATATCGCCGTAGATCAACTCCGACCTCTCTAAATTAATTAGGCAAAAGAACATACTTAGGAAGAAAATGCTTAAAAACACAACTAAGCACGATATTAGCTTGCGATACATGAGGCTCAATAAACTGGTGCATGGATTGATTGCCAGTAGCAGGGAAAATTATTTCGCCAAAGGTATTGCAAGGTGTGGCTCAGACCAGAAAAAAGTTTGGAGGTTCATTAATGGGGTTATGGGAAAATCTGACAAAATTAAGATTGACGCTTTGGTGAATAATGCTGGGCATTCCGTTACTTCGGATATAGGAATAGCTAACGTTCTTAATATTCACTTCTCTTCGATAGAATCTAATATTACGGATAACATTGATTTGGGAGTAAATCATGATTCCAGGGGACCCAGTCAGGATATCGATTTATATTCTCGGTCACATTCAGAGGGAAACGAAGTGCTATCTTATCTACCTCATTCAGATGAATTTGAAGTGTTAATCTTGATAAATGAATTGGAGTTTAACTTTACTTCAGGCTTTGACAATATAAGCTCGGCACTTGTTAAGACCTGTAAGGAAATATTTTCTCAGTTGATCTCACACTTATTTAATTTAATAGTAGATACTGGCATTTACCCGTACAAACTAAAAGTACAAGAAATCATACCAATTTTCAAATCAGACGATCGCTCGAATCCTTCCAATTATAGACCAATATCACTACTTCCGACAGTGAGCAAATTAATTGAAAAAATGCTTGCGAACAGACTATCGTCATTTCTAAATAAGAAAATTTTTTTTATGAATATCAATTTGGATTCAGGCAAGGTTCGTGCACTGATTCTGCAATAGTCCAATTAATTGATTTAATTTGTGAAAACTTTAATAGAGGTAATACAGTAGGCGGACTGTTCATTGACTTACGCAAGGCCTTTGATAGCATTAACCATATGATTCTGCTAGAGAAGATGAAAATAAATGGAGTTATAGATAAAGCACTTAGGGTCTTCTTTAGTTATCTGTCTGATAGATATCAATATGTAAAAAAAAATAAAAAAAAAAATTTTAAAAAAAAGCTTTTATTAAAAAAGAATGCACTAAAAAGAAAAAAATAATTTTCTGGACGCTGTGTATCACAAATATAAAAGCTTTTTAAAAGCGAGATAAATTTTTATTTTATTGTTTTATGCTTTATCTCGCTTTTTAAAAGCTTTTATATTTGTGATACACAGCGTCCAGAAAATTATTTTTTTCTTTTTAGTGCATTCTTTTTTAATAAAAGCTTTTTTTTAAAAATTTTTTTTAATTTTTTTTTTATTTTGTTCTTTTTAGTCTTCGAATATAACATATATCCTTACATTTGAGATGTCCTTACAGGCTTTTTAACTTGAGAATCGTATTCAGCGACCCCAAAAACCCCCAGAATAGATTTTTTTCCGGAAAATTTGGAGAAAAGGATAATCACGTTATCCTTACAGGACATTCCGTTATCCTTACAGACTTTTTAATGGCAGATTCGGATTTAGCGACCTCAAAAACCCCCAGAATAGATTTTTTTCCGGAAAATTTAGTGAAAAGGATAATCACGTTATCCTTACAGGACCTTCCGTTATCCTTACAGACTTTTTAATGACAGATTCGGATTCAGTGACCTCAAAAAACCGCAGAATAGATTTTTTTCCGGAAAATTTGGAGAAAAGGATAATCACGTTATCCTTACAGGACCTTCCGTTATCCTTACAGACTTTTTAATGGCAGATTCGGATTTAACGACCTCAAAAACCCCCAGAATAGATTTTTTTCCGGAAAATTTGGTGAAAAGGATAATCACGTTATCCTTACAGGACCTTCCGTTATCCTTACAGACTTTTTAGTGACAGATTCGGATTCAGCGACCCCAAAAACCCCCAGAATAGATTTTTTTCCGGAAAATTTAGAGAAAAGGATAATCACGTTATCCTTACAGGACCTTCCGTTATCCTTACAAGGACGAAGTAGTGAAAATATTGTATTGTCATCGGACTTATATAAGTGTGCAAAATTTCAAGTCAATCGGACAAGTGGAAGTGGGTCAAAATTGGGTTGCAAGATTTGATCTGACAGACAAACAGACAAACAGACACGAAGGCAAGCTAAATAAAAGCTTTTAAAATATAACGAATCGGAGAGTTTCCATTTGCCTGTGCACTGTAGCGTACCGCAAGGCAGTGTTTTAGGCCCATTACTTTTCCTTATTTTCATTAATGATATGGCCAGTCTACCTCTTTTAGGAACTTTAATGAGCTTTGCTGATGATACTGCCATTTTTTATCCAACGGGTCGAGTTGAACTAATAACGCAGAATATGGTCAACGATTTAATAATTCTAAACCAATACCTTGAAGTTAATAAATTAAGACTAAATTTAAATAAGACTATTTTTACCGTTTTTAGGCCCTCTACTAAACTTTTCATTCCCCCCAAGTTAGAATTTTTGAATACTGAAATAAAATATAGTCCAGTGGTTAAATATTTGGGTGTCAACATTCACTATAACCTTAACTGGAAAAAGCATATTTGGACAATCAGAAGTAAAATATTAAATGCGATTAGAATTCTATTTAAACTAAAACATAAAATATCTTCTAAAACAAAGTTAATGCTATACTATGCATTGGTGCATGCACACTTGGTTACGAATATTGTGATATGGGGCAGTTCAAGTTCTAATAATTTAGAATGTCTTCAAAGGCTTTAAAATAGATCTCTTAAATGTGTGTTTAACTTAAACTTACGTACTAGCAGCAAACTTCTGTATACAGACATAGTAAAGACTATCCTTCCAATAAACTGTCTAGCAGTGAGGCAGACAGTCTTATTCATCTTCAAAGTGATTAGAAACCTATTATATAATACTGTGAACTTGGAGAAAGTTCGCATCTCAGCAAATACTAGGTTCCAAAATAGCTCTAATTTATCAGTTATGATACCTCGTTTGGAAGTGTCAAAGAACTGTATTAGATTCCAAGGTTGTAAACTATACAATATGTTACCATTAGAAATTAAGCAATTGAATGACTTGTTGCCATTTAAGAAAGCAGTGATCAGTTGGCTAACAGAAGTTTTTTTTGAGACGTACTCATTTTCCTTACCATAAAAGCGGCTCATTTCTCTCCTTATAACTATTGATTCCATAAAATATGTCTATATATAGTTATTATATTTTTGATGCACTTGATCTCTCTCAATCCGTGTAATAGCTAGAATAATTGGAAAAAGGAAAATAAAAAAAAAAATTTTTTTTGTTTTTTATTTATTTATATTTGTAAACTTACATTGTTGCCCTCACTAATCTGCTTCTTTAGGCCTTATGGCGCTGAAGCATTAACTATTCTGTACTTATCGGTATTTAATCTTATAGCTATCACACATTATATTATACCATGTAAAAACCTACTTTATATTGTTAACCCTTTCGGTACATGTTTTTTTCTATGGGTTTTAAAAATACTCTGTATACAAATTAATGATGTTTAAGCTATTAGTATTCATTTAACACGTTGACGGACAGTAGAAACAAGTGAAATTCGAACAAGTGAAATTCGACAGTAGAAACAAGTGAAATTCGAAAATTGACACTAGGCTTCTACTTGTACGCTGGTAAATGCACATTTGTGCTGCTACAGCCGCAGTGTCTAAAAACGACCGTTTCGTATTGGACGGCTATTGCCGTCATGTCACATAGTGAACTTGAACTTGACGGCTATAGCCGCAACTGTCCGTCAACGTGTTAAAACAAAAAAAAAATTAAAAAAAAAAATTAAAAATTTTAATTTTTTTCAAATACGTCCACTGTGGTCCAGCTTTTTACTCAAAAAATCAAAATTGGGTCAAAAATGCACTTAATGGTGCACTGAATGAGAATAGAGTGTTGAAAATAAATATATAATAAGACAATTAAATTTTTTTAGCATGATGCCATATGGCATCAAAATACCGAAAGGGTTAAATAAAAATAAAAATAAAAAAAAGTGATATTTCGAAGCAGGCAAACGTGGAATGTAAAAGCAAGTAAAATTATGCAAAATGTGAAGTTCTTCATTTCAACTTTATATTGGAGTAGATATGCTAACCCGATGATTTCCTCGACATCCATTTTGATTGAAATTACTCAATTTTTTTTTTATTGAAATTAGTCGCTGACTCAATGATCCGTAATTTCGCTGACAACGACACTTCTTTTTTCATGATAAGATTATTCCACGTGATATTTAAGGCCAGTTTTGCAGTGAACAATCTTTCCTTCAGATGATGTTTATAGGAAAGTTGTGGTGTAAGCCAAACTCTTAAATACTGGTACTTTCGGACAGTTTCTATTTGTGTTTTCCCGTAGTACCATTTTTCATTTTTAGCAAGCATGCACAATGTTTTTTATTCGTAAATGTGTATTCAAGGATTCTTATTATACAGTCTTAAACTAACTTATAAATTAACTTAGAATAAAAGGAAATTTGATGAAAACTTCATGAATTAATGATAATAAAAAAATAAAATTTAAACAAAATGATTTTAAGATGAATTGATGTGGATTGATGATGAAATTGGGTCGTTCGAACCACCTGTTAGCGTCGTTTTCGGTTCAAATTAGTGTTGTTTTAAGTGGCTGAAATTAGAAACGCTGATTAGTTAATTTCATGATCAATTTACGGTGGCGAAAATTCTTCGACCAAAAACGTTGAATTCTTCGTTGATTAATGTAGTAAAATTCGCGCGGGGCTGAATAAAACTGCGTTTCTACGTCTACTAGAATAAGAAAATTTCATTCGATCGAGATAAAACTTGCGTGGCGTATACACGTCCCGCCGGTTACGGGAATAGGGGTGATTATATGTAAAATAATCTAGCTTTAGAAAGATGAATCAATTGCATTGGTATGGCGAACTCTTAAAAATTTGGAATTTCGACGCCAAACTGTGCTATCATCTAACACCAATAAGATCGCGGACTACTATCTACTTCTGCAATTTCTGCCTTTAACCAGCCATTCTTTTTGTCTTTCACCCATATCTTATCCCCCTTAATAAAAATTTTTGCCAACCCACAATTTCGATCATAAAACAATTTTTGTTTTTTTTTTGTTTTTACATTCAATATTTTTTTTAATGTTTGGCACTGCACATGGGAAGAAAAGTTTGGTAGCTGCTGGCACTAAAGTTCTTGTTTTTCTACTCATTAAAAGCTCTACTGGTGATGCATTAATTTCTTTTAACGGGGTGTTTCTATATTCCAGTAAAGTAAGCCACAATTCTGTTCCATTTTCTTTGCACTTTTTCAATACGTTTTTTGCTATACTTACTGCTTTTTCGGCGAAACCATTAGCTTGTGAGTAAAGCGGACCAGTTGTTGTAAATTTGATATCACACAGATTGCAAAAATTCTTGAAATTGAATGAATTACATGGAACATTATTTGCAATAATCTCATTAGGTGTTCCATGAAATGAGAAGGGTTGTTTTAAAACAACTGTAATTGACTTTGCTGTCTTATTTCTTCATTGAAAGAAGTCTAAATAACGAAAAAAATAGTCTGATAGGACTAAAAAGTCTTCCAACTGAAAAATGTCTATCCCGATTTTTTCAAATTGCCTATTGTGTACTGAATTCGGCAGCATAGATTCCTTTATATTAGCATTTCTGAATTTCTGGCAAGCTCTGCAGGTTGAAATTAGGTTATCTATATCTTCATTTATGTTTGGTCAGTAAACTAAAGTCCTGGCTCTTGATTTCGTTTTTTCTACTCTTAGATTAGACTGATGTAACATATTTAAAAATTTTTCCTTGAGTGTATGCGGCACTATTACCCTATCATTCAAAAATCGTATATCATTTTCTACAATCAACTCATTACGAGATTTATAATATAACCGAATTTTTTCACTAACTTTGGACTTCGAATTTCCCCAGCCCTCAGTTACAATTTTTTTAAATTCTTTCAAACATGGATCTTTTTTGGTCTCTCTTTGAAATTCTTTTTTCCTATCTTCGCTAATATTTCTGTGGCAACAAGTCATAAGGGCCTAAGTCGATTTTCAGATCAAGATAAAAAGATCTGTATTTACTTTAATAGACAGAGCAATTTGGCTTAGCCTAAAAACAGACTTAGGCCCTTATGACTTGTTGCCACAGATTTATTGAGTGTACTAATTCATTTAAATCTTCAATATTGGACGATTGAGCACCCAGACAAAAAATCAGCGATATATAAATACTTGCCGGGAACATATGTTAAATTAATTATATATTTTCTCAACCTAAGCTTCATTCTCTGAAGACGTGGTAACGGTATGGTATGGAAATCTTTCAGCATTTTGCTGACCAGTGGTTTATGATCACTTCTAACATTGACTTGTTTACCATATATAAAATAATGAAATTTTTCGCACGCAAATACCACAGCTAAAAGTTCTTTTTCTATTTGCGTATATCTAACTTCTGCATCAGACAAGCTACGCGATGCGAAAGAAATTGGCTTTCCTTCTTGCATCAGGCAACAACCTAAGCCAAACTTTGATGCACGTAGGAGCTGCACAAAAAATATTTTTAATTCTATCTAACCATTGGTCATGATGCTTCTGCCATTGAAATACTGTTTCAATAATTCACGCAATCGGTGACAGATTTTTGACAGATTCGGTATAAAATTTCGAACATCATTCATCCTATTTATCATTCATACCTATTAATGAATTTATCATTCGTAATAGCTTCTGCAAGTCTTTCCTATCTCTTGGAGAACACATTTTTTTAATGGCCACTATACACTCCGGATCACAGGAAATCCCATCTTTTGATATAATGTGCCCAAGATATCTAACTTTGTTTACACGAAATTGTAAGTTATTTTTATTAAATTTGATATTTAACTGTTTGGTTTTTCTACTACTTTGTTTAGTATTTTATTATGTTTCTCGAAACTATCACCATAAATCAATATATCATTAAAATAGACAATTACACCTTTTATATCCGCAAATTTGGTTTTCATTGAATTTTTGAAACACCTTTGGAGCAATCTTGATCCTTTGCTACTTTGTTATCGTTTGTTCCCTCAGATGAACAAAGCTGCTCAGTATCAAAATCTGTTGTTTTATTTCGGCTGCGCCATGTATTAAAGGAAACGTCTGTTATATATATTTTTAATTCTATCTAACCATTGGTCATGATGCTTCTGCCATTGAAATACTGTTTCAATAATTCACGCAATCGGTGAAAGATTTTTGACAGATTCGGTATAAAATTTCGAACATCATTCATCCTATTTATCATTCATACCTATTAATGAATTTATCATTCGTAATAGCTTCTGCAAGTCTTTCCTATCTCTTGGAGAACACATTTTTTTAATGGCCACTATACACTCCGGATCACAGGAAATCCCATCTTTTGATATAATGTGCCCAAGATATCTAACTTTATTTACACGAAATTGTAAGTTATTTTTATTAAATTTGATATTTAACTGTTTGGTTTTTCTACTACTTTGTTTAGTATTTTATTATGTTTCTCGAAACTATCACCATAAATCAATATATCATTAAAATAGACAATTACACCTTTTATATCCGCAAATTTTGTTTTCATTGAATTTTTGAAACACCTTTGGAGCAATCTTGATCCCGAATGGAAGTCGCAAAAATTTATAGACACCAAACGGTGTGCTAAAAGAACATAGTTTACTTGACCTCGAGCTTAATTTAACCTGCCAATAACCTTCCTTGAGGTCAAGTATAGTGAAATATTTCTTACCGTTTAGGTCTTCAGCTAGTTGTTCAAATGTCGAAATGGGAATAAGGACAATGGAATTCGTCTAGCGGCTTTTATAACTCCAGTCGCGTTGTCTTGCAATTTGATATCAAAATCGTCAACAAAACAGCCTAAACCCTCAAATTAGATATTATTTTGTTCAACAAATTCGGATTTGCTAATGGAGCTTATGTTCGACTAGTTGACGGTGATTGCATATCACTTATCTGCTTTCTGGTAATTTCAGATTACCATGTCTATTGCCTTTGCCAAATCTAGTTGATCCGCTTCCAGAAGTCGTTTCTGCAGCTGCTTTTCCTGTACTCCCATGACTATTCGATCATTCTGTCTTTATCAACAAAGTCACAATTGCTGACATTTTTTTTAAGTCCATCAAGAAGCTGTGGAATGGTTCATTCGTCTTCTAATTTCTGTTATAAAATATGAATGCCTCATACACCTCGTTTTTCTTAGGCTGGCAAAAGTCATCGAATGCTTTTATTACTTTGTCGTAATTTGCAGCATCAGTCGTGGATAACGCAAAAGAATTAAAAATTTCCACCGCTTCTGGTCCGACTGTGTTTAAAAATATTGCTACTTTGACATTCTCCAGTTTTTTGTCTAGCTCGATAGCGGTAGCAAATATTTGAAAATTTTGCTTGAAGCGCCTCCAGTTTTCAGCAACGTTGCTGTTTCTAGTTACTTCTATTTGAGTAATTACTTGCTTTGGTGGTCTGCCTGATGGTCTTCTTGACAATATCCTATAACTTTCTTTGACTGCTTGCTTTATCGATGTTCGTCCCATCAAAAAAAACACAAAAACTACTTTGTTATACTTTGCTACTTTGTTATCGTTTGTTCCCTCAGATGAACAAAGCTGCTCAGTATCAAAATCTGTTGTTTTATTTCGGCTGCGCCATGTATTAAAGGAAACGTCTGTTCTCTTTGACGGTTGAAGTGAAACTGCTTTATTGAACAATTCAATTATATAACATTTATATAACAGTATTTTTCAAAAAAAAATCAAGTTTTTTGTATACCTTTGGTTTGCATGAGTAACAGGCACCTTACAATATATTAATCGTGTAAGGACTTTGAAGCGAATCATACGATTTTGAATACCCTTCAATATATTCAAGCAAAAATATTAAAAGTGTAAGGCAGGTCTAAGGCCCGCAGTACAGTTAAGCTAAGCAAACTAAGTGCCTGGTTATAGTTGACGTGGCATGTTTCGTCACGTACCAAAGTAAGGATAAAATGAAACGCTAAACGTCGACACCTAAACAGGCACATAGCTGAGCTGGCTTAGCTCAAGTGTACGGCGGCCTAAAGCTTGCGTTAATAATATTTGAATTGTTGCCAATATTCTTTTAAAAGCACCAGTTTTTTATTTATATATGTGTAAGTTCTAAGCGTAATTGCGGTGATGTATTTATCCTTTGTACTCGGCCCGGACAAGATCCACCCTAATTCGGTATTTCGAACTAATAAACCATTCTTGGTTTTCTTTATTCCATCCGGCCTTATCTTTCCATATACGTCGGGTCCAATTAAAATATCAATTGGTCCAGGTATGTTTTATGTTGGATCTGCTAAAACTTCATTTTCCATAAGTGGTGTTGAGCTGTATTCAATCGCTTCTCGGGTAAACATTTTGTTGATGTTGGAAGAATCAATGTCTCAACGGTCAAATTGAAGTTTGATGGAAACCTTGGATGTAAGGTCACCGATATTGTGTAACGTGCTATACCTGCATCAGCTTGTCCTAACGCTAAGATAACTGCGTGTGCCCTTTTTCGTGGATGAATAAAAGCTTGGCTCATGACTCGGTTATAAAAGAAGCTTGAGAACCAGGATCAATTAGTGCCCTCAAATACTCCATCCTTCCATTGAGTAATCGGGCTTTTATTAACCCTTTCAGACCTGATGTCCCACCAGTGGGACAATTCTTCAAACTAGTTTTGACAGCTATCCGACGTTGAAATTACTGTTTAAATCCTTGAATGAGCCTTTTGTTAATTACGCAACTCCGTAAAAACCAATTATCTGACTTTTTTGTCAGAAATATTTCAAATTTTGTCGAAAGCAAACAAGTAATGTTAAAAAAAAAATTGAAATTAAAGCTGTTTTTGATCTCTAACATAAGAATCTCACGTCAAAAAAATTATTTCACCGCCAGAAATAATTCAGGTCTGAAAGTGTTAATGCAGTTGCTAATAGTACATTTTGATGTCCATCTCCAACATGTTTGCGACTTCAGCCTGATTTTCCTTCGTTGGTTGTGGAACGTGTGACATGGTGTGGTGCGGCTGATGACAAATTGTACACCTCTGTTTACTGCGACATCTATCTTTTTCTTGATGAATAACACAGTTCAAACATAATTTGTGTCGGTTAACAAATTCATTTCTCTCTTGGGTGTTAAGTATTTGAAACCTTGCGCATGTAGAAATTTCGTGCGGTTGCTTACAAAAGTGACAGCTTTGTACTACTCGTTGAGTGGTAGTTGTTGAATCTCGATCCCTCTTTTGATTGATGTAACATCTGATTGCTAGAAGAATCTCTCCTTTTGTAGTCTTTCAAAGCTTGAAGTCGTTTCTCCAAAAACTGGAAAAGATGATCGTACTTCTAGATTTTTCTAGATCGTACTTCTAGTGGGTTGTCTAGATTTTTCTCATATAGCTGATGACTTTCAAAATCGAGTTTTTTAATAATGATCTCTGCTATCTTGTGCTATCTACGCCAAGATTTGATAGTGCAGTACTTAGTCGTGTCGCGTAGTTTACGAATACCTAGTGCAGATTCTTGGTCCAATTTCTGTTGTGACAACAATATTTTGCGGCTGGGTGGCAAATATTTTGCGCTTGCGTGTTGTATCTATCGGTCAAGAGTTTCCATGGAGTTTGGTAGTTGGCATTAGGTATTGCAAGATATTGTATTAATCCCAATTTAGTTTGTTTTTTCTAATGCATCCACCTCTGATAATTCAGTTGAAATTGTTAACTTGCAAAGCTCTTACCACTGGTGGGGGAAACTTTTGCTGGCTCGTAGGACAAATGTTGAATTAAACAACGAGATTGGTGATCTGTTTATTGACTAACTAAATGATATGCTGATCAACGGCGGTATTTATAGGTAAATTTTGTCATTAAATTAACTCACTTAGGTAAGTACCGGGTTATATAATCGGCATTTAGCGGTATTGTGGTTTGAATCTGAAACGAGGTGGAAAAATTCACGCGTGAGATTTCTCGCCTATTCGTTTCCACTTTATATTTGAACAATTCCATAGTGTGATTCACCAAGTGAAATCTAGTACATACTTAATACACATCTATTACAGAATATGAGAAATTAAAATCTTAGTTGTTTTTGCTGCTGTTTTGCAAATTTTAACTGAATTCCAGCAATGTAGTCACATTTTTTTGTATTTTGCACTTTTGATCATATATAAAATTTCACATGTAAAATATATAAAAGCTTCTTTCTGTCTGGCAGTTACTTTCTTCTAGCAATATGTGTGTAGAATGCAATTTCAATTAGTCTCGGATAAAATAAGTAACATTAAAACCAACTGCTTTTGCATTCATTTATTTCGCCCAAATAAACTCATTTTTCGTTTCCACGTCCAAAATAGGTGGCGGATTTTTCGACATTTTGAGGTGAGAAATTTCACAAAAGTAATTCTCATATATTTGTGATCACAACACTAAATAATGAGAAAACTCACTTATTCGGTTTCTCACGCAAAAACTTTTCTCACTTGGGAACTACAGCTGCTGGTGCCGTATGTTTTGTTCTCGAAGTTTCTCCATCCTTCGGTGTGTCTTGTGGTGTTGGAATTTGGGCTGTATGAATAGAGCGTCTGGGCCAATTTCGTCTCCGTGGCAAAAACTGTTCATCAGTTCGCAAACACTTTCCAAAAAAACTATCAAATGGTAGTTTGAAAGTATTTAGCAGGATTCTGCTGTATTGGGTATGTACAATTTCTTGATACTCCGAACAGCCTGCCGATTTTAAATCAGTTTTTACCTCCGCCTTTCATGAACAACAATGATTTTCTCCATGATCTATCATCATTTTTCGCAATGGACAACATCTTTTATTTTAAATGTACCGTAAAAGAAACAGTAATCCCTTCACAAATGCGTGAAATAATTGTCATTTGAAGTGCAAAACTCATTTAAAGTGGTTGAATTTTTATGTGTTCATTTGAAAGTACTTAAAAATAGACAAATTTTTGGTTTCATTAAAGTTATTTTTTTTTTACTTCAGAAAGGAGCAAAAAAATTTCCTACACTTTCTAGTAATAGATAGAACTCGATATCTCTAATCGGTACCAAGATATACCGATTCTCTCGCAAACTAACTGATTTTGGTTGGATAAGTATATGAGATGAATTGAAGAGAATAATTTTTGCTAGAATTTAGTCTTTTATAGTTATCCGTTACCATTACCATTATTGAGATATTTTCATTAAAAGGTAGGAAAAAAGATTTTTGCGAAAAAGAGTTAAGGAAATAATAGATATTAAAATTTCTGCCTTTTACCATAAATCGATATCTTTTACCGTTATCGAGATTCTTCAGATTTGTAAAATAAAAATTTATATTTTTATAAAAACAAAAATGTTATTCGTCGGATTATAACGTACTCGTAAATAACGGAAGAACGTAGATTTTGTATAAGAAAGACATGTGCTGTTCACAACAGTATTTTTCTTTTTGTTTATATAAATGCAAATCTTTAAGTACGTCAGCATTTCACCCTGTACTAATATGAATGTAACAACTTATTTTTAATTTTTTTGAAGTACGTTTATTAAAGCATAGGTATATTTATTTTTAATTTTTTTAAGAACAGCGAAAATTGATCAGCTTCAGACTTGCCGAATAGAACTAAA
Organism: Chrysopilus asiliformis; assembly: GCA_964034945.1. NCBI lineage: Eukaryota > Metazoa > Arthropoda > Insecta > Diptera > Rhagionidae > Chrysopilus > Chrysopilus asiliformis. Next base: position 59,150,190 of record OZ035960.1, read on the forward strand.
CACGTTCAATATTTGATTTTAACATACATAACAAAACTCAAACCACTTTTGGTTTTTTTTTTCAATTGCACCAGAATAACTGGGGTAACTGACATTTATTTTTTCTGTTCAAGTTTGTAGGCCACTACTAGTATAATTCGTTAAAAAAACATAGCACTTTGTATATATCAACAATACATAACAATTTAAATGTGAATGTACATAAAAACTGACGGAAAATTTTTGTGTGATATATTACACAAATTCGACGAAAGGGTTAAATCATTTACCTATCCTTTTACCTGTAACCCACTCTCTTGCTATCTTTTGATCTCAGTAGTACTGTAATTGATTTGGCTCGCTTCCGGGAGAGAGGTGGAATACGAAGCGATCAGGGGCGCAGCCTCCAGTATTTTTTATATAAAACAAACTGATAACTTGCAATACGAATATATTTCTTTATGGTATAGAGAAATATAGTTTCTGACACGAATAACTTGTCAATATTATAATTTTTTTAGTTACAACAATAAATTTAAATTTTATCTTAAAGTGTGTTCTTTAGATAATAGCTGGTAAAAACCATTGCAACAAATAATAAACTAAGGCTGAATATGGAAGCTTTCGCACCAATACAACGATTCGATCCACTTTTACCTAAATTTAGGTGACTAGACACTTCTTCAGGCACATCCAAGTAGATCTTATCAACACCAAGTGTTAAAATAAATTCACGCAATCTATCTATATCAACATGATCGTTTGGGGATGACCAAACCGTTAGCGTAACACTATTTGTCTTATTAATTGTATTCACCAGATTTGATAATCGTAGAAGACTATGAGCTGCGATTCCTGCACGAACTGGAAATGTTATAGGATGAGCAGAATTGTTAATGTTGCTTTCCTAAAATCGAAAAAATATATATATCACACTACAAATTCATAAAACATTAAAGTCACCTTTATAGCGTTAATCATTTCGTTAATTTGGCCCTCTGTATATGAACCGATGTTATAGTTAAAACCCCAACGTGTTGTCCATCCAACAGAAAGCACAGCATTTGAAAATTTTTTGCTTCCTTCGAAAAACACCTTTGGATCTACCGGCATGATCTCCGTTTCATTAACTGGCCCATTTATTATATCAGCATTCAGCCAAATTGGATAATTCATCTATTTAAAATGAATATTTAGGTCATTGTTGAAAATTAAATTAAATTCCTTACCGACGACCATAAATCGGCTAAGATGTCAAGCGATCCATCAAATACTATTGTTGATTTGAAATCCAATTTCACTCCTTTCTCATTGTTTCTGTTCTTTGTATTAAATTCGAGAATTTGCAATAGAAAGTCTTTGAGTGAAATATCAGACGTATTTTCAGGAGGATGTCCCATAACTTTTGCAAAAAAAAATGCGAAATTTAGCGTGACGTCTTTCATAGCTAGGCACATTATTATATCTAAAGCCATGGTCGGATAATTAGCGTTCGTTTTAATATTCTTAATTTTATGACAAATTTTAACGAAAATCGAAACTAGCCGTAATAAATATTTATATGTATTCATGTCGACTATATTTTTTATAAATATAAAAACTTTTGCCCTGACAGATACATCAACGCCCAGTCCAAACCCCTGGAATTAAGAAACCTGAAATATGTTCCTTTCATGACGTAGACGGTCACTAAGGTAGGGATTCTCGAAATTCCACTAAAAAGATGGTAAAAGAAATTTAAAATATTGATTAAGAGGGAGTTTAAAACGGAAAAAAATCGCAACGTTATCCATTTCGTTGTGTAAGGAAATTCAAATTTTGTTTCGTCACATTACAGTGGAACCCCAAGTTTAAAGCAAATATGTAATTCCTACCAAAATCTAATTTTTTTTAAGTGAAACTTCTTAGGCGGCGCTATCAACTCAACGACTTGGAGAGTAAAATGCACGATGAAACGGAAGTCCCAGCCTCTCTGGAATGATTCCTCTCTTTCTTTCCCTATTGATAATTTCACAAGAGACAACTAATTCACGTCAATGAAATTGTATGATGCTTTTAGAAATTGTGCTGTGTTTGCAATTCTTACTAATCAATTTCTTATACTCAACTATGCTGAATCCACTATTTGAATGTACCCATTGGACAATCAACACCTGAAACGCACCCCAAGCCAGTGGCGGCTTTATAGGGGAGGCAACGGAGGCATTGCCTCCTCATAACATTTTATAAAAATGTTTTTCTAACGTATGCCTTTAATTTTTTATACCATAATGGACTGAATAAAAATCTGTATGTTCAAAAAATAATAATTTAAAAGAAAATCCTATTCTCTAATGTCGAATTCTCTAAAACATAAACTACAAATTCTGTTCATAGAGGCTAGCCTCCGATTCGTACAAATACTTTCATACAGCTTTTGCTAAGCACAAGCAACGGAGGCTAGCCTCTATGAAAAGATTTTTTTACGGAGATTGGTGTTCGTATTTTATATGTGGCTATGCTTGTTCTTGGCAAAAGCTGTATGAAAGTATTTGTACGAATCGGAGGCTAGCCTCTATGAAGAGATTTTTTTACTGTGCCTAAAGTTAGTTAAAACTAAAGTTAGTTTTTGACGCCTAAAGTTAGTCTCAAACTTGTGAAATTTGAATTTCGCGGCAAACGAAATTTGAATTTCGCGACCTTATACAGTTCAGTGAATGCGTTCAAGTACGATAAAGAGGGAAATATTTTTGGGACCATTTTCCAGTAGAGCTTTGTATGGTGACAGTTGTTCTATGTTATATAGTTCTGTGGTCGTATCATAAAAAATTTTATAGAACTAAAAAAAACTTTGCCTCCTCATTTCAAATATACACGAGCCGCCACTGCCCCAAGCTCAGACCCAATAAACATGTCGTACCCGGAAATGTAATCATCAATCGTACGGAAAACTGGTATATCGGTTAAAGAAGAGTGACCCACTTTGTCGTACACTGCTCACACTTAGTGGACATTGCATATGTGTGGGTGTGCGTGCTTTTTCCTTCCAATATTCGTGCAACAGCCATATTGAAAGGTTTTTCTATTTTGTTTTTTCTTATCCATTATGTAAGGAATAAAATAAATTCAAACGTACAGAATAAAACACCAAGCTTATAGAAATAATCACTAGAAATATATAATGACACGCAAAACTTCAGAACACATGCACACAAACAAAACATGTCGATTTGAAAATAAGTAGTAACCGTCTGTCAGGAATCGACAAAACGTTTATTGGGTCCTGACACAATTTCGCTCAGCAAAATAGCCATCTGAATCTCCCTGAGAAACTTCAATCAGATTTTTTTTTTAATAAAATGTATAGAATTAGAGAATGATCAGTCGCAACAAGTTAGCAATTTATTAGAGAATAATTGTGTAATCATTGTATATTCATGGTTAATATTTAATAATAAATTAAATTTAAAAAAATTACAAAAATTTCCACATTCTAGAATTAAAGCCCGTCGTAACCGCAATCTTGGTAGGAATTCCGTAAGGTCACAGGCGACTGGCCTTAGGTGGAGCAGTCAACTTGAAAATTCGTCGCTCGAGTGGGAAAGAGGTCATTTTCGTTTAATGGGTAGGTAGGGAAAATCATTTTCATTTGTAGTGGAGGAAAACTTATTTATTTATTTCGACAGGTCAGAAGCACCATCTGAATTAAGTACAATATAAACGCTTTTGTTTTTGTGAACATCAATATTTTTAGAAAATTTATTAAAAATTATAGACATGGTTAAATTTTTTAATTTATTCATCTCGGATGACATGTGCACAGTACGACGCCGTAAAGGGGAACAACTCAATCCTCGTAACTGCAAGGTCACAGTCAAGTATGAGGGAGGCAGCGTGATGGTTTGAACATGTTTTTCAGCCAATGGTGTTGGTCGCAATAGACAGAAACATGGATCGCTTTCAATAAAAACATATTTTTAAAGTACACATGATGTTTTACGCTGAATGGAATATGCCGCTTAATATAATGAACACGATAATGACCCGAAACACACATCGGGCACGATCAAAGATTTCTTGGAAGAAAAAAAAAGTTCAAGATGTTGATCGGCCATCGCAATTGAAAATCTCTTTGGTATTCTTAAAAGACAAGTGACCGGCAGACGCTTTAGACATAAGCGAGAACTGTTTCAAGCATTAAAAAAAGAATGGAAAAATACACCTAATACCACAATTTTAAATTTAATATCATCGATGCCTCGAAGATGTGCTGAGGTAATTAAAAATAAAGGATCTTTTACAAAATACTAAATTTGTTGCTTTAGTTTTGCACACTTTACTATATCTTAGTTTGTTGGTAAGGGGTCAAGAGTACCAGCGTTGTTCCCATTCGTTTAGGATGATTTTTTTTTTTGATAATCAATGTTGCTTCTTGCTAATTGAGTGTGTTGTCACAAAGGTCCACTATATGTAATGCCATTTTGGCCTCCCTATCTGCCATTTCATTACCAGTGATTCCTTAGTAACTATGAGTTCACATTAGCGACATGGTTTTTTCGTTGATTGAAAATTCGTGAATTTGGCTTTGGATTTCTGAGATGATTTTTTTTCGGATATAGTTGTTTTAACGATTCTAGAGATCCAAGAGAGTCAGTGCTGATCAAGGATTTTTCTCTTCCTTTGGCTTTTATTAACATTATTGCTTCTTTTATAGCTTTGAGTTCTGCTGTCAGGATGCTTAAACCATCAGGTATTCGGTACGAAACGATGATAGTTTCGTTAATCACTGCATATCCTTCTGTATCTTCCTTCTTGGAGCCGTCCGTGAAGAAAATATCATATCCTTGGAATTTGTCGATTTATTCCCTATATAAGCGTACGAAGATTTCGTGCTTTGTGATGGTTTTCTCGTATTGTAGAAATCTTAGATTTATTTTAGGCAGTTTATGTAGCCATGGAGCTTTACAGTTAAAATTGTACTCTTCTTGTACTCTTCTTATCAGTAGTAGTATTGCGGGAAATTTCATTCAATTGGGTTGTAGCTGATCTTTCGATATTTCGTTCTGCGTTGGTGAAGGTGTTGAAATTAATATGGTTTGGATGGTTCTTAATCTTCGTCGTATATATAGCTAATTGAATTTTTCTGCGAATTACTAAGGGGGGAATACTGGCCTCAGCACATAGGCTGATGGTGGGACTCGTCCGGTATGCTCCCGTGATTATTCTTAAGCCTGCATTATGTATGCTATTGTGGTGAGGAGGTATTTTCATGTTTAAATAAGAATTATGTACTTTGCACCCTCGGTTAACTTGGGTTCATCGTACGAATAATGGAAAACATGAATATGCGAACTTCCGCATGTCTCCAAAGTTCAATAACTTAATAATAACATAATTGTAATTAATGTAAGTTAAGCAATTATAAAAGTAGTGACCCAAATCTTAAGCTGATATAGCTTGGTCACCAAATAATTGTTATTTCCCAATAACTAAAAGATTTAATGTCAAACCAGAACATTGGACTTTGTAATGGTAATTGATCGGTGATCGATCCAGTCAGTTTAACAAGGGGTGCGTTCCTTTATTCCCGGGTAAAGGGTTTGTCAAAGTTCGAACAGCTGATTGCTAAAGTTGAAATTTTACCGACGTTAACTCTGATTAAAAGAACGCGATTTGGTTAACTTTGACAGCAGTGATGTGCACAACAATACATTAAAAATATGTCGGACCAACAAATGATCAAAGCAATCTTTTTGGGAGCTGCGGAATAAAATCCACCATTATCCTGCACAAAACTCATTCGAAACTACGAGACGAATTGACAGTTGATTGACAGTTGTAACCGTCTCGGTTAACTTTATCGCGTTCTTTAATTATAATTAAAGTTAACTTTCTCCAACTCAGCTCTCGAGCAGAGTTGAGAAAAGTAACTTTGACAGCTTAACTTTGGCATTTAGGAACGGCAGTAAAGTTTACTTAGCGTTAACCGTAGGCATTTAAGAACGCATTTCTGTTTACCGCGGTTAACCACGGTTAGTAAAAGAACGCACCCAAGAGAGTTCTGGTTGGATCACGGAAGTAGTAGATCACGGAAGTAGTTTTAGTAACTTATTAATTTCATTAAGTTAATCGAAAGTTGTAATCCATATTAGAAAAGTGTTATTTAAATAAATTAAAAGTAAACTTTATACAGTGTTTTATTTTGTGAGAAGTGTATATGTCCACTCGGCGTGTTTAGGAAAAACACAACACGACACTATCGAGGATTTTGAGCGTACGTTTTGTGGCCGATGAGTAGATTATGCTTCCGTAGTCAATTTTTGATAGAACTAGTGCACGGTATGTAAGTGTGAGTGTTTTACGATCGGCTCCCCAGTTTTGGTGAGTTAAGCATTTCATCAGACCTATTTTGTGTAGACATTCCGCTTTAACCGAATTTAAATATTGCGTCCAGGATAGTTTTCGGTTTAGTATCATCCCACCTAATGTTAGTAGTGAGTCGCGTAGATTTGGTGTTGCTTTTTTGAATAACAGGACACACTTTGTTTTTGTCTGTGATAATCTGAATCCTTCCTCGTCTGCCCATTCAGCGACTTGATTGATGGCCACTTGTGAATTTTTAGGATTTCTTGCACATTTCTCCCGCGGGCGGACACAGCTATGTTGTCCGCAAATAGTATTATTTTGGCTGGTGATTGGATTATGCTGGGTAGGCTGTTTATTTTGACCATAAAAAGAGTTACGCTTAATACGGAGCCTTGCTTTAGTCCGCTTTCTTTTACTTTTATAGTAGAAAATTTATTGTTTATCATAACTTTGAATCTGCGGTACGATAAAAATTCTTTGACAAATTTAACCACCCCACCTTTTATTCCTGGGTTCATCAGATCTTTTATTACATCGTACCGCCATACCATGTCGTAAGCTTTCTCGAGATCAAAAAAGACTGCAGCAGTTCTCTCTTTTGTTGCGAATCCCTCCATGATGTCCGTTGTGATTCTTATTAGGTTGTCAGTTGTGGAGTAGTTTCGTCGGAATCCAGTTTGCTGGGGATGTAAGAGTTGATTCGTTTCCAAGAACCATATGAATCTGTTGTTAACCATTCTCTCCAGAATTTCGCAAAGGCATGAGGTCAGCGATATTGGTCTATAGCTCGACGGGGATTTCCTGTCTTTGCCTCGTTTGTGTAGGGGACCGTTATTGTGATTTTCCATTGGTCAGGAATTGAGCCTTCTGACCATAACTTGTTGTAGAAGTTGAGTAATGTTTTTTTGGCTACCATTGGCAGGTGTGCGATCATTTGATAGTTTAAATTATCTATACCGGGTGACGATCCTTTAGTTGTGGTCAAAGCATTCGACATTTGCAAGGAAAACATGGAATCGGAAGTTGAACAAAATTTAAATACAAAACATATGAAATACAATACTGCCGATCATAGCATATCCAAATTTTTAACACTAAGAAATCGTGAAACGCTCGTTTCAAAACTAGATGCTTTTGACAATATTCCCGTTAAAAAAATTACGAATTGTGAATTCATACGATTTTAATCTACCAAATAAACAAAACTGATAGTACTATCAAGATAAAAATAAACATTTAAGATCAAAATAAATAATATGAAACTCAGTAATTCTGCTACAAATCCTGCTGGACTTATGGTGGTAAAAAATCTACCTAAACCTAAATTGAAAAGCATCTTCATCTCAACATTGTCTTCAAGAACTGGTGTTGACCAAATTTTACAATATAACCAATAACTGCTCGACAGCTACTGAATATGATCATCTCATTAAATGCCATCGTATATTTTCTAAGCGTCGACCACCATCTGAAGCCAAAGTTGCATCCTTTAAGGTTCTTGTTCATTTAGAGCTCCTTAAAATAATATGCAATCCTGAGTTCTGGCCAAATGGAATTTTGATCAAAGAATTTCCTACATCAACTGGGCAAAACATTACCGGAAATTTTCTACCATGGAACCGGCCTTATTCACCGCTGAGGCAACATCCACGTTATCTAGGACATCCACGTCATTTTTAACAAATCAGCACATTACTAATTCTAAATCGATTGTAAATATATTATATCAAAATGTACGCGGCTTAAGATCCAAATTAGTTAATTTTTTACTTTCGGTACTTCCGCAAAACTCTGAAATAATTTGTTGCACAGAAATCTGACTTAAAGACAGATAACATTTTTTTTTTATCTAGATGATTATCTAGATATATTTTATCTAGATAACCGCAACACTGGTCCTGACCAGCACAATCCTGTGCAACAAATTATTTCAGAGTTTTGCGGAAGTACCGAAAGTAAAAAATTAACTAATTTGGATCTTAAGCCGCGTACAGAAATCTGACTTAAAGACAGATAACATTTTTTTTTATCTAGATGATTATCTAGATATATTTTATCTAGATAACCGCAACACTGGTCCTGACCAGCACAATCCTCCACTGCATATTAATACGAACTTTATTTCATGCTATAAAGTGCTATAACAAATATTCCGAAGATAAATTCTTTTAAAGCTGATTATGAAGCCATCCAGAGTGAATCAAATTTAATTGACTGGGATAACATATTAAATAATCTAATAGACCTACATGTACCTTTATCAAACTCCGTAAACTAAAGAAAAGTCGCACAAAAAATATATGATTACCCGACCTTCTGATGACTATAATCTTATTTATTTGCAGCGATTGAATGTTAAGTCACTAATTCAGCAAGCCCACAAATCATATATAAATGTCCTTAGCCTAGTTGACTCAATAAAAAATAATAATTATAAACCATTCTCCTAGTGTGTCGTACAATGGATACACTGAATCACAACAGGTATGCAACGTATTTGCGAAATTTTAAACTACATTTCATAAATCGACGACAAATCTAGCTTATGATTTTAGATATGGTATATTCGGCCAGCTACTTAAGTGGTTACAATCTTACTTAAAAGACAGACAAATGTGAGTACTATTTAACGGATTTTAATCATCTGCAGCCTTATTGTCTTCCTCACCCAGGTGATAATGCCAGCTCGTTCAGGTGACGAGCGAAAAATAGGTATTGTTGTTGTCGTTAAATGGTCACTTGGGCGAACAATCGACTCACTTACATTTTTCAAGTGAGAGGTGAACAAAAATGGAAATTTTCAAGACCAGGAAATTTTTTATAAACAAAAACAAGTTCTGTTATATTTTTTGAATGATTTTATATTATTTTTAGTGAATAAAGTTGTGTTTTGGGTGAAACAAAAGGATTTTTTTTAATGGAAAACAGCAGATTTCCCGAACAAAGATCGACCAAGTAAATGAATCCAGAAACGGGGAATAATATAATAAGAAACGGGGAATAATAAAGGATTTTCTTATAGTTCGATTTTGGAATTTGAATTTCTTCCACAGGATCACACTTTGAGCTTTTATTCAAATGGAGTTGTTTATTTTTTACTTACATTAAATCGGAGAATTCCAGAGGACTGCATGGTTCAAGTATTTTTCTATTTATTTGGGTGAACTGTTGTAATTATGCACGATTTATTAGCAAAATTCAGAATTGGGTGAGCTTCAGGTGACGACCTCGCTTGGGAGAGAAAGACAATACGGGTGCAAGTTTCAATCCAAGTTCAAGGTTCCACTCTAGTATCATTATTTTTATTTTACATAAATGAGATATCACAGTTTTTGCCCTCACCTTTTTTAATGTTTGCTGACGACCTGAAATTATTTAGAGATCAAATCTGCGTTAGAAGTTAATTTATTACGAAATGACATTGAAGTCCTATTGCGTTGAAGCCATTCTAATGACCTGAGGCCTTATTACCGAAGACGATACGATTGGATCGAGTCGTAAACTCCATGTTGTTGTTAGTGTAAAACACTAACAACAACATTGAATTTACGATACGAACTAATCGTATCGTGTTCGGTAATAAGGCCTCTGGTTCTTATTGTCAATAAGTGTTTTAAAATGACGTATACATTAAAAAAATATCCTATGAATGCACATTTTATAAACTGATGCACGGTTTATTAGCAACTTCGCTGCGGCAAGATTTAAATATAAGAATTCCAGCATTAAATCCAGAAGTAGTGACGTATTTATGCCAGAGGGTGCTACGAGTACATTTTAACTAACCACTTATCAGACTGCAACGAAATCATAATTTGTTCCAATGTGGATCTTTTGACTGTAGCTACTTAAACTATAGTGTAATTGAAATTAATTTTCTGTACTGTAGTTTATATTGTAAATAAATAAATAAATTAGTAAAAACAAAATTAGATTGGTTCAAAATTCATTTTGAAAAAAATATAGTCGCAACGACAAGCGATGGTGCTAGTGTAATGACTAGGTTTGGAGCATTATCTCCAGCAATATTATAGCTATGCTATAATCATGCTATACACTTAGCAGTAATGAATATATTTTATTGAAAAATAAAACTAATAGAAGAAAATATATGCGTTGATGGTAATGAGGATGAGCACCCATCAGAACGAGATTTATTCTGAAGATTTATTTGAAGAAGAAGAAAATGAATCCAACATAGTTATAAATGAATTAATAAATAATTCAAGTAATATATGTATATTCAACAATTCAACAAATACGAGTAATTGTTAAAAAATTTAAATATTCACCTGTTCGAAATTCAGTTCTTCAGAAACACGTAATAACAATTGAAAGAAGTTACAATTGTTGCTGGACTGTACAACACGGTGAAATATCTTGGTAACAATGAATGAAAGATTTCTTCGGCTGATTGGACCAATCAAAAATAATTAATTGATCTAAATTTAGAACATCTGTACCAAAATACGAGCACCATGAATGAAATAAACATAAAAGTTTTAAAGCCAGTTCAAATTGCTGTAGAGGCGCTCTCGCGGCACTCTTCTCTTGAAAATAATTATTCATATTATAGACATGAAATTTAAGCAAAGAATAGGTATCTGAAGAAGCGAAAGAAAGGACAAAATTTTTTGATGAGTGGAGAGTCCGTCCGATAAACCTATAGCTGTCGTCTTGTCTGCATAAGAACACGAAATTCAATGTGTATGTGAGATAAGATGTCGGAATTGAGAGAATTATCATATGGGGGGTTGCCAGATGAACATTTGGCAAATTATAAATTTAAAAAATATTGAATCTAAATTCATGCTAAAAAAAATTAAATAATCTAACCAAGGCATAAATTAATATGTGATTTTCCACACCACCTTCAGCTAAATTCTCACTTCTTCATGCAGCAACCATAACTAATTTAATAAAAATCTATTGCTTGGCTTTTAGTTTTATAACAAGTTTCAACAATATGTTTATTAAATGAATTAGTTTATAGTTCTATGAAGCTCTTACTCAATTTTTAGAAAAATCGCACATTTCAGAATTCAATAATTTAAAACAAAATGTGTTATTTGGATATCTTAAATGTCAGTAGTAGACAATGAAACCACAGGACAAGCATTTTTCCGAAGACGATTTGCGGAACAAAACCTTCTTTCGTGGAAATGAAGTTGGCAAACACGATCAATGCTAGTGCCTTTTATGTTTATCAAATCTTGCCGATTTATCGAAGTTAGCCAAATTTTTTCCCTAAGATAAATTGAAGGATTTATTTTAACCCTAATCCGTATTTTGTGTCAATTTGACACAATTTTCGAATTCAAATCCACTTATTTCTTTGTTTTTTTTATTAAATTGATCTGAGATCGCAAGGTAAAAATCGTATACGAATTTTTAATTTTTCTAATTGGCTTCACCGTTAGGTGTCACATGGTCGCTGTACAAAAAATTCCCTTAATCTGTAGTTCATGTGTCAAATTGACACAATGGTAAAAACTTAAACATTACGCTGCGCCAACAAGATGTTTCATGCACATTTTTTTATTTGAATTGAAATGGTATCAACAGAAATACAATTGGCCATTGTTTCAAAAAAAAAACCTAATTCCAATGTCCACAGTGTACGATGTGATATATGTGTAAAATCTACTTGTCCATCTGACCGTTTCACAAATTGTGAAGAATGTGGAACCAACATTCAATTTTCTTGATTCCTTTTTTATGTAATTTTGTATGTTATTAATAAGAACAAATTATTTTTTTTTGCTTCTCTCAATAAAAAAAATAATGATCAATCGAGAAAACTTAATTTTGTTACAATTAACACTAAAAATATGGGATTTTCTGGTATTGTGTCAATTTGACACATGAAATACTTTTAAGTAACTTTAAATGAGATACGGATTATATTTTAGAAACCGAAATTATCCAATTTCATGTATTTAAAATAAAGCACAATAGTAAGGAATTGTCTTTTAAATTGTCGCGCTTAATTTCAACTACAAAAGAAAACAGCTGGCAATACTACTCAAATACCGCTTTGACAGTTCAAAACAAACTCCAGTGTCGCGGAAACTTAGTAAATTTTATCGGTAAATATGTCGATTCCAAAACATAAAATTGTGATTTCACGTTGCGACGTATTTCAATTTGATGTAAGTGTTGTTTTTTTCGCCAAGTGTTGTTTTTTTATTGGAAATTTTAGAAGAAAACCAAAAAATTTACCTTTCCATCGGTATCGGAAGCCTGAAAAATTTTCTTTCTGGGTTTTTCTTGAAACATTCGGTGACAAATAAAAATTCGGTGACAATGCATTTCAAAAATTTTATTCGTGCCATTATTATTCAGTGGGGAAACCTATTTTGGCTCAGTGAAAAATACGAAAAATGATTTGTTCAATGCCTCAACAAAATGTAAACAAATGGGGCCAGCCGCATTATGTTTGTGTTTGTGATGAGAGAAAATTTCGTGTTAAGGTGAGCCAATAAGCTGCTGTTTATGTCACAGCAATTTAAGAAAAAAAAACAGCTTAACGCAGCTTTTTAACAAAAATTTCATTTAAAAATGACTCGTGGACCTTCTTTGCTTATAGTTCGGTTACTAAATACAGTTTTTATGTAAAAAAAAATGTGATTTTCGAATTTTTATCTCAAAATATTCGGTCATTTGGATCACCCTCTCACATTGCATAAACTCCATGATTTTTTGTTTTTTTGCAGAGACCATTTAAGTGTGCATGACAGAAAGAGACTTACCTTTTGCCTGCACATTTAAAACGTTTTTTTCTATATCGCATATGCTCACTCTAACGTGGGTTATGAGAATTTCGGTTTCTTTCGCTTCTTCAGATACTTATTCTTTGATTTAAGTTTCTAAGAGGCGAAATATGCCTTTGGTTTCTCTTTTAAAAATTTTTAATTGTCTTTACTGGCTCGCTGTTGACGGCTTATCTACAGATTTTTTTTAAATGAGTTCTAAAACTGAATTAGTGAAATCTGCTAAATTTATTTTCAAAAGGTTGCTTGTTTTGGATGAAGATATTTCGATTATAAAAGAAAATATTAGTAATTCTAGTGATGCAGATTGCGACATGATAATGGAAGACAATAATTCGAGAACATTAAAACAAAAAATAGAGATGTCAATTGTTTCAAGTTTGGCAACAAATGCTATTACAAACGGTGTTAACGCTGTTTTAAAGGGAATTAGTTTACTTAAAGTAACGGGTCAAATTACATCCCACTTGAATTTCATAAGAAATGCTCTGTTGACTATTCGGCGCACATCGACGGAAAACGAGCGTAATTTCTTAACCGCACGACATATAGTGTCTAAAAAAAGGACTCGTCTATCGGATAAGGCAATCAACACTTTGTGTTTTATAGAATATTATTTTAAAAAGTAATATGCATTTAAATGAATTGTTTTTTGTTATTTTAGTTTATTATGTTTTTTTATATTTATTATCAATAGAATGACATTTTTAATATATAATTATCTTTCCAGAAACAGAAAAAATATAAATTAGTCAAAAATAGTCACAAAATATTTGGTTTTGAATACAAAATAACTACAATATCTTAAAAAATTCCCGGAAATTCTCGAGATCCTCGGGAAATTAAACTTCCCATAATGAAATTTCCCGAAAAATCCCAATCTTTGCTCATGAGTTACCCATCTCTAGACTGTATGTCAAAACGTGTTTGATGCTGATGATCACAGCACCTACTTTCGGTTATTTCGGGGTTCGCGACTTGTACTTCCGGATTAACTTAATTGTCTGACTGTTAAAGTTCTTATCACTGATGAGGGTGAGGGAACTTTTCGTCGGTTTTTAGGATGTTAGCTGGCAAATATCTTACCACTGGCGGAGGAAACTTTTGCTGGCTCAAAGGACCAATGTTGAATTAAACAATGAGGTTGATCGTGGTGATCTGTTTATTGAATAACTAATGATATGCGGTCAATATTTAATCTATTGAAGGATATTCAAAATTATATGGTTCGCTTCGATATTATGAACGTGTAAGGTGCCTATTATACAGAAAATTTACAGTACATACGTCTACAATTATTGTTATTAAATAATGTGATAAAATAATTCTTAAGTAGAACAAAATTAGTAAACCTAATCATATTTCTTAAATGTATAAAATAATGACATAACGATAATTTATGTGACATACTTAAATTAACTGGCCTAACCTAATTACGTCAAGAGTAAATCGTTACATGTTGATTGTAAGTGCTGATTCAGGTTCTGTTCTTTATGAACACTGACTTTACCTCAATCATTATTTTCTTATCTTAAAACTACAGAGTTATGGTCTCAACTCAACATTGTTAGAATGGCTAAAGAATAACTTGATTGGACAGGTCCAGTATGTAAAAATATACGATTAAAGATCAACTACCTTTAAGATCAGATGCCCCTTCACGAAAGGTGATCAACTTGAAAACTCGTCGAATCGACAATCGCGTGTGATCTTACGGAATTCCTACCAAGCTTGCAGTCACTCTTTAATTCTAGTATAAGTTAATGGTGAAACCTGCTTTAAAATGGCTCCAACGGTTAAGAATGTAATAGGCAAAGGGTTGACACTCAAGGGGAAGAGTAGATTTCAGTGCTTGAAAACTTTCCTTGGGGACAATTTAAAACCTGCCCAATGATTCAAACCGTGCCAAAATTGCTCCAAAGGTTCAGTCAATCATCCAGCGACATTTATTTTACCTCTACTTTGTTAAAACTTAGAGAGAAATATTGCCAGGTGTAAAAAAAATACTGAATATGGGAAGAAAAAAAGTTCGAAACATCGGGAATGTTAGAAAAAGGCAATAATTTTTTTTCAAAAATTTTTCGATTTGGCGGACTGTTTTCAAGAAAATTAATAATATTTTTTTTACCTGCTTGGAAGAAAGGGAATAGGACGAATTCCCTTAGCACCGGACACAAGTTTTGCATTTATTGTGTAAAATATGTTGAAAACCCATACTATAGTTTCGCAGATAACTGAAGAAATAGTTCGCATCATGTTACCCCTACATATAACCTATCCGCACTACAGATAACCTATCCAACACTAAAAACCAGATAAAAATCCATTCAGTAGTTTATGATAAAGCCCAAATCCATTCATCCATTCAGGCGAGGGGGTGAAAGAGGGGGCCATAACGGAACCACTCCTAATTTTAAACCATGCTCATGACCCATAGAACATATGTATATGTCTATGCGTTAGAATGTAACACGTCTCTTTTTATATATATAGATTTCACGGGAAAAGCTTAAACCACTCCTTAAGAGGCTATCCTAAGGAAAAAAAGCTCAGAGTTAGATAGTGGCGCCATTTCATTTTCGATTAACCGATACAAAAGCTTGATCGAAAGCTTCTCTTTTTAAATGTGTGCCATGAAACGCTTATGTTGCCTAATTTCTTTATTTGGACATTGAAAATTTATCCATTGTTGCCTGTTTTCACAAATTCATGTTAATAAATTATAGTATTCTATTCTATTAAATTTTAAAATGTGGTTATGGTATGGTGATTTAAATGAATGGCGAACAGTTGTATCAAAATTCCACTCTAAAGGCAAAACTTTTCAATAAGATTTTTTAAAATTTATTCCAATCGGATTTTAATGTATGGGAGATTTATGTAGAATCATATCCTAAACAACTTTCGTTCTTGTACTTTTTTGATAAAATGCACCGTTTTTCACCAAAAACGTTTTCGTTCGTATGGGGGGTATCCCCTTCTAATAGTCAATTTTTGCTCATGAACGAACTTAGCCTCGCATTTTACGAAAAACGAATCTGTGCAAAATTTCAAGTCTGTAGCTCATTCCGTGCGCCCGCAATCCGCGCCACAGACGGACAGACGGACATGCAAAAATTAATTATTTTTATACCCGTATGGTGAAACCAAAGGGTATACTAACTTTGCCTTACCGTTTGTAACGCTAAGATCCCGTCATCACACACAAAAATGAATTACACCAGTGTGTTTAGAGTGATGAAAAAAGTTGAATTTAGCATGTCCGTCCGTCCGTCTGTCTGTCCGTCTGTCTGTCCGTTCGTCTGTCCGTCTGTGGCGCGGATTGCGGGCGCATGGATTGAGCTAGAGACTTGAAATTTTGCACAGATCCGTTTTTCGTAAAATGCGAGGCTAAGTTCGTTAATGGGCAAAAATGGACCATTAGGGGGAGTACCCCCCATACGAACGAAATCGTTTTTTGTAAATATCTCAAAAACGGTGCATCTTATCAAAAAAGTCCAAGAACAAAAGTTATTTAGGATATGATTCTACATAAAATTCCCATACATCAAAATCCGAGTGGAATAAATTTTAAAAAATGGGTTTGTATGAAAATAATTGATTCGTTATACGGCTTTTCGCTTTACGGCCAACTTTCCCGGAACGTATCTAGGCCGTAAAGCGAGGTATGAGTGTATTCTTGATCGCGGGAGACCAAAACAAAAGTTAAATATAACAACAGTAAATAAAAGTTGTACGAGACGATTTTCGGTCAAAGTTTACGAAGATTTTAATTGGTTTTGCGGTTGTGCAAATAAGCAAAAGTTATTTTGTTGGCCTTGTTTACTTTTTTCGAAGGATAACAAAGTTTGGCAATTTGTAAGTTACAGCGATTTAAATAATTTTCAAAAAGCTTTTTAATTCTCTTCAGAATTAGCAATTCTGAGTTAAGAACGATCTTGGTGTATCCGGGTTTATGCGGACAATCGTAAATATTTTATTTTATAACAGTATTTTTTATACAAAAAGATCATTAATTTACTTTTTCTCTCGACGCGGATATATAAGGGTCTCGAATAAAAAACAAACACATTATAATTTCGTAGTCTGGGGATCAAAGATCGGATGAATTTTTCATAATCATAAAGTACAAGTTATTTTAAAGTTTTGAACTTTTTATTATTTTATTGTCATTCATTTAAGTAGCTAACGAGAGATGTATTTTTGCACAACACAAAAAATACCTTTATTAATAACATAAAAACCTTAAGTTGGCAATTAAATTCCAAAAAATTAAAATTTGCATCTCTAGCTTCAAAACTCACGCCACGCCCCTGTTCGGAATATTGTTTATATCAAATTCTAACGGCTAAATAATCGACAAATCCCGAAAGTTTGCCGAAATTTCATTCGGCGAACCGAGGCACATAAAAGTTCATTGATCATTTACCACAGATACAACTAGCGACACGGTCGAAACTTGAGAGAACTAGTCAATACCTTTGACTCAAACCATAAACTAAAATGTTGGATTTCATTGATTTTCTTTACTCTTTTATTCATTAATTTCTACATATTTCACCCACTTATATTGATTTTTTTTAATATCAATTGATAGATTAATGAACATTTTAACTATTGCATGAATTTCACGCCATACATAAAAATAAATTGATATGAAAATGGCGGTTAAAAAAGTGGCATTTTGACTTTCAATAAAACTACTATTACTTAGTTTTCACGCAGTTTTTTTTAAATTCTAAACAGGTAAAGTGTTAAAAATATTATGCTGTCCATTTTTGTAGAACATTTTGTTATTCCATCTTGCACGGATATTACGATCTAGTGTACCAAAGATGGTAAAAATTACGAAATTATCTAACTTTGTAATGAAATTTATAAATAATGGGGTTGAAAATAAAAAAAGTGAAACACGCAAATTTTAGTTTAAACTTATCATAACAAAATAGCGAAAACTCCATTGCGCTATCTCTTATAGTTTTCTCAATCAAGTGTACCAAAGATGCTTCAAAACAGCGATTCTCTAGGATAGGCTCTTAAAAACGGTCATAAGAAAAATTAGACAACGCTATCAGTGAACAAACGTTGATACCGGAAACATTTATACAGCATGTAAAACCATATACTAACGTAAAAGAACCCACTATACCAAAAAATAAACGTTCATCAAAGATGAATGTTTACTGATCATTTTGTGCAACAGAGAAAATCAGCTTTGAAAAAGACGACACTGTATCCTGAAGTCGGTATTCATAAAATAATCATATTTCGTTCAAAAATGAAATCCAAATTTTTGAACGAACGGTATCTGGTAAATAAAGCCGAGTACCAAAGTTTTTCGTATTTTCTGTTTACAAATGTTCTATTTTTCATTTTTCAAAGATGCCTTGTATTCGAAAGTTCGTTTCGGGTTAGAAAAAATGTTTGACACATGCGTACGGTACTCGCTCCAGGTTTTTGTTATGCTGAAAAGGGGAACACTTTGGTCCGCAAGTTGAAACATTTATGATCATTTTCTGAATTCAGTTTCAAACGAAACGCTCAGAAGAATAATTCATTTTTATACCCGTATGGTGAAACCAAAGGGTAGAGTAGGACCGGGCATGTTGAATTACTTTTTTGAATTTAGGTTGTAGCGCGCACATAAAGTCACATATCGCTCCAATGGTTAAGCCATTCGATAGAGGGATTCCTTGACTACATTTCATAGAAGAAAATTGTTTTAAATGTTTTATTAACTGCCCTCCAGCTCAATTTAAAGGGTCATTCAACATGCCCGCCTGTATAGTATAAAATTTACTTTTAGAGCCAAAAACACACATATTCCTCTAACTTACGATATAAATAAGATATCGCTATCAAAATTTTATGGCAAGTAGAGGGCATCAGTACTAACAACATACTACTGAGTAGTTTTTTTTAAATCTGGCAATAATTTAACATGCCCGATAATTAAACACGCCCGGTCCTACCCTATATTAGGTTTTTGCCTTATCGTTTGTAACGCCAAGATCCCGTCATCACACAAAAAATGAATTACACCAGTGTGTTTAGAATGATAAAACATAAGAAAAGCTATAATTGCCAATCTGGCAATTATTGAAAACCCGTATGGTGATTTAAGCGAATGGCGAACAGTTGTATCAAAATTCCACTTTGAAGTCAAACTTGCCAATAAGATTTTTTAAAATTTATTCCAATCGGATTTTGATGTATGGGAGTTTTATGCAGAATCATATCCTAAATAACTTTTGTTCTTGGACTTTTTTGATAAGATGCACCATTTTTGAGATATTCGCAAAAATCGTTTTCGTTCGTATGGGGGGTAGCCCCCCCTAATGGTCCATTTTTACCCATTAACGAATTTAGCCTTGCATTTTACGAAAGACGGATCTGCGCAAAATTTCAAGTCTCTAGCTCAATCCATGTGCCCGCAATCCGCGCCACAGACGGACGGACTCTAAACACTGGTGTAATTCATTTTTTTGTGTGATGACGGGTTCTTGGCGTTACAAACGGTAAGGCAAATCTAATATACCCTTTGGTTTCACCATACGGGTATAATAACTCGTCGCACGCTTCCTAAAAAAAATATTTGAGCTCACAATTCGGCTTCCGCCACGGTAAAGTCTTACCAAGACTTTTTATAACTATTGTTTTATCTCCCCCCTAGAATTTCGCACAGCTCAATTCAGAGGCATCCTAGATGTGTGCATCCCAGTTATTATTACATAAGTTTTTTTTCCCATAAAGTAGAGTCGTCCAACATAAATGTCTACCCTGAGTAAAATGGCATACCTGGCATCTCTCCGGCACTTTGGTTGTTAATCAAAGTTCCTAGCACAATGTCAGCTTCAATCATATCGATAGAACCTGAAATTGAAAAAAAATCTACAGAGCGGCGCATCTATAAAAATAGGTTTGAATAATAAATAATGTGTTATTTAAAATGCTCATTTTCTTAAAAGCTACAAACGTACAAACGAGAAAAAAAAACAATACGGAGAAATCGATTGTTTACAACATATTCAAAAGATAAAAGCAAGTGATTTAACACGTATGGATTGCATGAGCGAAAAAATAGTTGTTGCTAGATTGTTGTAGGATTCTTGGATCATTTCTTCAAATTGACCTATAAAATTTCTTTTTTTTTTTGCCCTATACTTTTTCAAGTACATTGAGGTCGGGATTGTTCGGACCACACATGGAAGGAGACTGTTAGCGAGATGTCACACTGGCGCATCAGCTCCTGCAGCTGACTGATCCCGACATCAGTTGCGCATGTAATCCATATCAGCTTCATTGATATCTGCAACACGTAGCTTACTTTTTTGAACTGACCTAAATGTAGCTGATATCAGGAACATGTCGGGTAGTTTCTAATGTCATTTTTGTTAGATTAAATAAAATAAAATGATAATTTTCAACATTTTTTTCGTCTGGAGGTAATAAGTGTTATCAGTAGCACAGTCTCTTAACCCTCTCAATGGCTGGGCGAACGCAGCAACCGGGATCGCCCTTCACAAAATCTAAAGTTTCACTGACTCAGACTTCAAAAGACAAAGGCATAGTGGGTCAGTGTTTAGAAAAGTGTCCATTCAATGATGAAAATTAAACAAAGCGTTTAAAAAACCGTTACAAAAGCCGCTAAATGAATTTAAAGGTCTGTCCCATATATAGGGCAAATCCATTGAGAGGGTTAAGGCAGCATGGCCTCTCTGTACGTTATAGGCTCTCTATTTCTTATAATGTTAACTTTAAAATAATTACTAGTTGGGAAAGCTCTTCCTCCGAGTCCGACATTTTGACGTTTGAGTCAGCTGATCCCAGTTCAGTGTGCCATGTCAACTGATCGAATCAGTTCCTACAGCTGCGCGACCTGATGTCGGGATCAGTCAGCTGCAGGAGCTGATGCACCAGTGTGACATCTCGTTTAGGGTTCCAATTTTTGATCCCAAGTAGATTTTTCGTCAGTGTCGAAGTATGACATGTCCCTATGTCTTGTATAAAAATAAATCTAGTATGAATAGAGAGCTGACGTTTTTATAGGCTATAATAAATATCTTTTATTACCCGGGTTTCCCTACTGTAACTCGACGACTTGAAAAAATATTAAAAGTACTAGAGGTCGAGAAATACAAATAAATCATACTAATATTTAAAAATGAGCTGGTGTCTGTCTACCTGTCTGTTCCTCTTTCACGCAAAAACGGCTGAACCGATTGACGTGAAATTTGGCATGAGTGTCTGTGGTGGTTCTGGTTCCAACATAAGCATACGGAAAAGTAGCGTGAGGGGTGGGGGGAGTAAGGGGAGGGGGTAAAGTCATCTCGAAACTTAGTTTTCCCTCTATGTTACTCTTTCGCGGGGAAACTACTAAACCGATTGGCCTGAATTTTGGCATAGATGTTCGTCGGGGGTTCAGCCCCAACATAGACCCATTAAAAAGTAGCCCGAGAGGTGGGGGGAGTAAGGGGAGGGGGTAAAGTAATTTTGAAACTTAGTTTTTGCGCTATGTTACTCTTTCGCGGGGAAACTACTGAACCGACTGGCCTGAAATTTGGCAAAGATGTTCGTCGGGGGTCCAGCTCCAACATAGACCCATTGAAAAGTAGCCCAAGAGGTGGGGAAGTAAAGGGAGGGGGTAAAGTGATATCGAAACTTAGCTCTTCCTCTATGTTATCCTTTCGCGGGGAAGCTACTGAGCCGATTGGCCTGAAATTTGGCATAGATGTTCGTCGGGGGTCCAGCCCCAACATAGACCTATTAAAAAGTAGCCCGAGAGGTGGGGAAGTAAGCGGAGGGGGTAAAGTAATACCGAATGCAAGTGCTGGAATTTTTTGTTAGTTTGTTAATCATTTTCCGAAGAGAAAAAACTAATGAACAGCATGCAGGCTACCTAATTTTTAACCAACTGAATTTAGTTTTCCTAAGTTTTTTTACTGTTCACGCTTTTAGCCGGGCGAAGCCGGGTCCAAATTTAAGTTAAATATATTTGTATTTCTCGACCTCTAGTATTTTTAATATTTTTACTTTAAAAAATTTTCAGGGAAAATTTATTTTATTTGTCGGTTCCCTCGAAAGCATTTCTATTAACATATGTCTCATGGCCACAATTAAATACACTGAAATTAATTATAATTGAAACAATGGGGAATTGAAAAAAAATTGATATGAAACATCGAGTTTCGATCCCAAGAATCTAATGGAGACGTTATAGATCTCTCTGAATTATTTGACGGCGAAGGATGCGGACAAGGGAGGAGAGTTCAAATTTTTCTATATAAGTTAACTAAAAAGACACTTTTCTAGTCCTGAATCATTTTTAACCTTTAATTGATGAGGTGGGTCCACATTGACTTTTCTCTCGTTGCTATCTCTCATGTTTTCAGCACAGTGACTCTGAAATCTTCAGTACCTTCATACAGTATGGTGTTGCATGCCGAGTTAAAAGCACGGATTTGGTATGTGATTAGAACGTAGTGCATTTGGATCATGTGGATCCATTGGACATGATTTTCACCTCACAAATTAAGGGTTAATACCTTTTCGAAAACCATCCAGTAAAATTGTTAATTACACGTTCACACCAAAAATCATATATGTATAATCTTTGAGGAATGTTGTAATGAGGATCTGCTAAAATTAAATCATTTAGGCAATCAAATTTGTTACAATTTTCTGGTTGCATCTTCTTTGTTTCCGTTTTGGTGGCCAATGCTTCTACCTCTGTGTTAAATGTTTCGTTATGTTAGATGTACAATTGGTTAATTTTTACATTCTAAGACCAGGAGTGAGATTACGTAACTTGTTTCAAGCGTTTGTTTCGAGTTAGAAGAAAAAATAGTATTCGCTATCTATGTTTCGACCTGTCATTTATTTTGATACGAGTACATTTTATTCGACAACTAATTAGCTGTCGAGTTGAACAATACGAAGTTAGAAAATTGTGCAAAAATGTAAGTTTTTTAGATTCTATTTGTTTTTGAATTATTTAAATATATTGTTTTGATATTATGTCGATATATTATGTACGAGTATAATTCAGGGATATGCAGGAAAACATATCTCAGCCAATTAACAATCAACAAGTCAAATATTTGGTTGAATATTATGAGAGATCACGGAGATTTGGCTAAAGGTATTTTGAATACTATAAATGGAAGGCAGAAATCGAAAAGTTTATGGGATGCATTAGGTAAATCGTTGAATGAGCTTGGACTACCAGTAAGAAATCTTCATGAATGGAAGAAGGTAATAACAATTGTCTTTGAAAAGATGCATAATACATTATTTTCGCATTTACTGCTATAGGTTTGGAGCAATTATAAATATAAAGTTAAAAGCAAGCTTCGTGATAACCTGAAAAATATTAAAAGCACAGGTGGAGGACCGTATAAAGGGAAGATTAGCGATGTGGAGCAAATTGTGATGGAATGTGCGGGACTTGAAGCGGCAGTGAGAGGAATTAAAATCGCAAAAAGTTTTGGTCCTCCAACGACAGAAAAAAACGCCAGTCCAGAGGACAATACCGCAGAACAAAATATAACTGAAGAAAACAGTGAATCAGTGGAAAATCTGAACGATCTGCTGGATCAGCCAGACAGTATTAGAACCGAGGAAAATGAAGCACATATACAAGGAAACATACCTCGACGTTATGCAAGACTGAATAAACTACAAATTATGGAAAAATTCTTAAAGGAAAAGGAAAAAAGCAATATTCTCAAAACAAAGATGTTGGATTTTGAGGAAAAAAGCCATGCTTTAAGAGCAAAAAACTATGAACTTAAAGAACAAATTTATAGAAATTGTCATTAATGTACTCTAGTTTAGTCATAATTTTGTATGTGATTGTATCGAATTTTATAACTGATTGTGATCGGTAGTTGCTCCAAGCGGCCTTTGTATTCGTTCAGTTTCGAACGGGAGCCGATGAAGAACGGACGGAGCAAAAACCGAGTAAGTAATTAGAAAGAAGTAATATGAATGTGATTTTATTGTTAAACTCTTTTATTAGAAAATAAACGTTACGCCTTATGCGATCTACATCCAGCAGTAATCGTCTTTTATTGGAAGGCCGTGTTTATTAGGTGAAAGAAGCTCTTGTTTCCGTGAGGCTCCATTCGAACTCAACAAACTTTATTTTTCGGTTTTATTGTGGATGGACTTGGTAGCGCTTTGCATGGCATGATTAAAAGAGTAAGCGAAAGGAAAAGCAAAGCGCAGTTACCATCAAAATTCGCCGATTACGTATTAGAGATGCCAATAGATCGTTCTCCGCCAAGCAGTATGTCTGCACCACGTGTCTCCCATGAGAGTCTCGATGTGCCACAGAGGCAGACACCGTTGCAGCCAGCAACGGAGTCAACGGCAACAAACGCGTCTGCGGAGCCCCACGCCGCGGCTCCAGGTCTGTCCGACCACGCGATAAAGACGCCGCAAATAGGGCACTCGAGAGGGGAAAAGCTGCAGCCAGCGGCAAGACAACCGGCGGCCACGAATGCGTCTGCGGAGCCCCACGCCGCGGCTCCAGGTCTGTCAGGCCAAGTGAAGGAGACGCAATCGTCGTTACCGCCAGCAACGGGGGGTGAGGCATTTGAAAGGCAAATGGCACAGATGAGAGAGGAGTTCGAACGGCAAATGCAAGCCATGAGGGAGTTTGTGATGGCGAGCAGCCTGCAAATTCAGAATAGTGTGGCCGAGACGCGCAGTCAATTCCAGCCACGTGTTTCGCCAGAATCGAGTGAACGGCAGACAATAGAGATGCTGGAACGGGAATCTTCGGCACCGCTTAGCGACAATAGCATGGTAACTCGACACAAAAAGATCTATCCGCTTCCTTCCTTTTCAGGACAGCCAGAGGAGTGGCAAATGTTTATCGAAGACTTCAGAAGTACGACAATAGA
Source organism: Chrysopilus asiliformis (assembly GCA_964034945.1). Classification (NCBI taxonomy): domain Eukaryota; kingdom Metazoa; phylum Arthropoda; class Insecta; order Diptera; family Rhagionidae; genus Chrysopilus; species Chrysopilus asiliformis. The sequence goes on from OZ035960.1 coordinate 59,175,196, forward strand.
GTTCGGTTATTCAAATTTACACAATATCATGCGCCTTCGCGATGCACTGAAGGGGCGTGCGAGAGAGACAGTAGAAGCTCTTTTGTCGAATTCAGCGAACGTGTCCACCATTTTAGAAATTTTAAAGGAAGAATATGGCCGTCCCGAACAACTAATGAAAAGCCAGATAGAAAAGGTACGCTGTATTCCACCAGTAGCGGAGAATGATCTGACAGCGTTAACGTCGTTTGCCAATAAAGTTACAAATATGGCTGCCTTCCTCAAAAATGCAAGTGGGCAACATCATTTGGCAAATCCGATGCTGCTTAGCGAACTCACTGCGAAGCTACCAGCACAAAGCCAGCTTCAGTGGGCGGAAAAGTGCCTGAGTTTCGACCAGCTACCGACAATCACCGAATTCAGTCACTGGCTTAATTGACTGAGGAAACTAGTAAACATGGTGGCAGATTCTTTGCCATCCACGTCAGCAGAAGGCACGAGGAACCTACCCGTGATAAAGCGACATCACGGCCAAGCGGCACCGGCTACCAGAGGCGGAGGAAAGCATGTACATGTCGCCATAGTGTCGAAAAAGTGCATTTATTGCAGTGGCGAATGTGACAGTCCCGAAAGCTGCGATACGTTTTCAAAACTTAACACAGATGCTCGATGGAAACGTGTCAAGGAGTTACAAGCCTGTTTTTCATGCTTAAAGGCAGGTCACGGAGTCAGAAGATGCTCGTCGAAGGTGCGGTGCGGGATCGATAATTGCTCAAGGATCCATCATCGTCTCCTACACAATCATCAGCGTCGTGTCGAGGCCAGGCCAGGGCAAGGTGAAACGCAGCCTCCCCCGAACGTAGGAAGCAGAAGCAGCCAGACAGGTAACGATGGTGTATTATTTCAAATTGTTCCCGTGAAATTGTATGGCAGAAACGTCGTGATAAATACCTACGCTTTCGTGGATGACGGCGCGAACGTTACGATCATTGACCAAGAGTTGTCTAAACAGCTTGGGCTCAAAGGGCGGAGGGATGTACTGGAATTGCAATGGTTAAACAGTCATTCCACTAGGGAGTCCACAGAGGTGATCGATTTGATGATCAGCGGCGTGATGGAAGGCGCCGAAATATACAAGATGTCGAATGTGTTTACGTCAGCCAATTTGGAACTACCGAGTCAAAGCCTTTGCCGAAGTGAACTAGGCGGGCATGAGAGTCGTCATCTAGAGGGATTGCCAGTCCGTGGTTATGATGATGTTCAGCCTAAAATGATAATAAGCCTCGCGCATGCGTTTTTGACGGTACCCACAGAAGTTCCATATGCCCCGAATGCCGGAGGGTTAATTATTGCGAAAACATGCTTGGGACATATAGTCTACGGTCCAAGTCGTCACAGTAAAAACGTGTGTTCACAACGATCACTTCATGTTAAGGGAAAAGCAGTCTCGAAAGAGTCAAGAATGGAGGAGATGATGTCCAGATACTTCGATATAGAAACCTTCGGGATTAAACCCGGCGTAGAGGAATTGAGGTCAGCGGACGAGGAGCGAGCGCTATCGATTCTACAAGCAACAACGAGGCGAGTTGACAACCGTTTCGAATGTGGGTTGCTGTGGAGAGAGGACACTGGTCGCCTGCCTGATAGTTATGAAATGGCTTTGCGACGTTTGGTATGTGTCGAGAAGAAGATGGCTCGAGATCCAGTCTACGCATCAGATAATCGTCAGAAGATAAACGATTACATCTCAAAGGGGTACGCTCGGCGGCTTAGTCCGGCAGAAGCAGATCGACGTTCGCCAAGGACTTTCTACTTACCACATTTCGGCGTTAGAAATCCCAACAAAGAGGGAATAAGGCTTGTTTTCGACGCCGCTGCAGAAGTTAACAACACATCTTTGAATAAAGCGCTGCTCAAAGGTCCAGATGTAAATCAGTCACTAATAGTAATTCTCTTCCAATTTAGGCAGGCGGCGATAGCTGTAACGGGAGACATCAGAGAGATGTTCCATCAGATCCGCATCAGGGAAGAGGACCAAGATAGCCAAAGGTTCCTATGGAGGGATGGAGATTCTTCGCAGCCAGCGGAGATATTCGTCATGCAAAGACTTATATTTGGGGCATCGTGTGCGCCTGCAATTGCGCAGAGTGTAAAGAATAGAAATGCCGAAAGCTTTGAGTCAAACAGTCCTCGTGCCGTCGAGGGGATCGTCAAACGACATTATGTGGACGACTACGTTGATTGCTTTGACACTGAAGAAGAAGCAATAGAGGTTGTGAACGACGTCATTCGAATCCATCGCGCTGGCGGGTTTGAGTTGCGGAACATCGTGTCTAACTCCAAGAGGCTAGAGAAGCACTGTGGAAAGGCCGTTGGTGGCAACGACAGCGTGAGCATCGAACGAGAAGTCGAAAGGGTACTTGGAATGCACTGGGTACCGAAGGAAGATGTTCTGACGTTTAAGTTGAACATGCGTCGAGTGCCTCGAGCAATATTAAATTACGAAAGGAAGCCGTCGAAGAGGGAGATGTTGAGCTTAAACATGTCAGTCTTCGACCCGTTTGGATTTTTGGCGAACTTTATGATATCCGCCAAGGTCCTTATGCAGCAAGTTTGGAAAGCTAACATCGGTTGGGACGAAGCGTTGCCGGATGAAGTGTTTCGTCGGTGGAAATCATGGATGGAAGAGCTGCCAAAAATTCAAGAATTTCGAATACCGCGGTGTTATCACCTGAGGTTTGGAACTGATATAGTCGACCTACACGTATTCGCGGATGCCAGTGAGGAAGCTTTGGCAGTGGTGGCGTACTGGAGGTCTTCAAACGGTTCAGCGGCTAAAGTGACATTCGTCGCCGCAAAGACTAAGTGTGCACCAATTCGTTATCATACCATACCAAGGCTCGAACTGCAGGCCGCAGTAATGGCAGTAAGACTAATGGAGTCTATCGAGAGATCTCATACATGCAGATCCAACGCGCGATATTTCTGGTCCGACTCGTACACAGTAATTCGTTGGATAAAGTCGGATCATCGTAAGTACAAGCAATACGTTGCGAACAGAGTTTCTGAAGTTCTGGAAGGTAGCAAAGTAGCAGAGTGGAGGTGGTGCCCAGGAATCTTGAATCCAGCTGATGAAGCCACACGAGCAAAATTTCCTCCGCACTACGACCCAGAAAGCAGATGGAAAAACGATCCAGACTTCCTGTTGAGGGACGAGAGCGAATGGCCAGACGAAACTCTTATGAAGACGGGCGATGACAAAAGTGCCGACGAGCTTCGAACGAAGCATTTCTTGCTCATCGAGCGTCAAGTGAGTAATTTTGTAATCGATATTAACCGCTTTTCCAATTACAGTCGCTTGAAACGAACTTTCGCTTGGGTGCTGCGATACTCGGAGAACTTGAAAAGGAGTGTTAGACAATTGCCGCTAGTTAAGGGAGAACTGACATATGACGAGCAGGCATCCGCAGAAATTCAACTTTGTCGTCACGTGCAACAATCTGCGCTGCATAGTGAATATGAAGACCTAAAACGAGCGGATGCGACTTCAAAGAAAAGATGGCTTAAGGAGCTCTGTCCATATTTGGACGATGACGGAGTGATGAGGGTGAGAGGACGTCTCGAGAATGCGATTTGTTTCTCCGCTGCAACGAGAAACCCCATCATACTGCCGAAGGACCATATATTCACTCGCTTGGTGGTCAGCTGGTACCACATGAGATTTCACCACATAAATACTTCCACGGTAATCAACGAGGTCCGTCGGAAATTCTGGGTCAGTGCGATCCGTGCGATGCTTCGTAAGGTACAGGCCAGCTGTCAATCCTGTAAAAATCGCAAGGCTAAACCGGCGCAGCCACAGATGGCTGCTTTGCCCCCGGATAGAGTAACCCCCTTTGTGCGCCCGTTTACGTATACTGGTGTGGATTTGTTTGGACCACTGTACGTCTCCATACGGCGAAGTCGGGAGAAGAGATGGGTAGCGCTGTTCACCTGTCTCACTGTACGAGCCGTCCATCTGGAAATCGTTACCGATCTGTCAACAGACGCTTTCCTGCTTGCTATCCGCAACTTTGTCAATCGGCGCGGGGTACCCATTCAGATGAGAAGCGATAATGGCACGAATTTCGTGGGGATCAACAAGGAGCTACAAGGCGTCAGTGATTTCTTGGATCAGGGACAGATCACCGCGAAGTTGTCGTCACTGGGAATCACATGGATATTCAACACCCCTTCGAATCCAAGTGAGGGTGGCGTTTGGGAAAGATTGGTCCAGTCTGTGAAGAAGGCGCTATATATGATGCTGAGGGAGCACGCACCACGTTTGGACACATTAAACAGTTTTTTGATTGAGGCGGAAAACATGGTAAATTCCAGGCCGTTGACACATCTGCCAGTGACTCCGGAAGAGCCGGATACTTTAACACCGAATCACTTCATGCTGGGGTGTACCAACTCGACACAAACTCCGGCGCCTTTTGAACCGAAACTTCTATGCTTGAGGAAACAATGGCGTGTCGTTCAAAATCTGAAGAATGGATTCTGGAGACAGTGGCTGAGAGAATATTTACCGGAGCTGACTCGCCGCACTAAGTGGTGCCTGCCGTCGCGGCCACTTAGCACAGATAGTCTCGTCTTGGTTTGCGATCCAGACGCACCGCGATCTCAATGGAAGCGGGGTCGAGTGGTAAAGCTCTACTATGGGAAGGACGGAGTCGCGAGATCAGCTGATGTTAGTAGCATCTCAGGAACTGTAAAGCGGCCGATATCGAAGCTAGCCCCGCTAGACGTGAATTAACGAAAGGATGGTAAATCTCCCCCCAGGTCGATTTACGGGGGACGGGATGTCATTAATGTACTCTAGTTTAGTCATAATTTTGTATGTGATTGTATCGAATTTTATAACTGATTGTGATCGGTAGTTGCTCCAAGCGGCCTTTGTATTCGTTCAGTTTCGAACGGGAGCCGATGAAGAACGGACGGAGCAAAAACCGAGTAAGTAATTAGAAAGAAGTAATATGAATGTGATTTTATTGTTAAACTCTTTTATTAGAAAATAAACGTTACGCCTTATGCGATCTACATCCAGCAGTAATCGTCTTTTATTGGAAGGCCGTGTTTATTAGGTGAAAGAAGCTCTTGTTTCCGTGAGGCTCCATTCGAACTCAACAGAAATGAAAAGCGAAGAATGGAAAATTAGACTGAAAATGGAAAGAAGCTATTAAACCTTAAAAAAATGAAGCTAGAAATCCAAATAGAAGCCAACAGACTTAAGTCAATTGAACTTGGGCTAGATCACTGATGTTTAGTCTATAAGAACAATAATTTAAATGGATTTATATTTATTTAAAAAATAATTTTTTGATCGTTTTAATTTTTTTATAAAGATTATTTATTTGTTTTATAAAGATGCCTTAATTCTATTTCTTATAGCTACTGCACTGCGGTTTAATTCACTCGCATTAATTGGTTCGTGCTATTTACTCTATTGGGATCTCCAGAAACAAAGTCTGCCTCACTGAAAACTTCATTATAATGCCTACATATATTGTGTAGCACTGCCGTTACATTTATAACGAATGACACACGTTGGGGAGGAAATCTCATTTTGCGGTCGTCGCATAAAATTCTTCACCTTCCTTTCCATATCCCGATGGATCTTTCAACGATATTTCGTGATCTGCAATGCACCTCATTATGCACACATTCCCTGCTGCCTTCAAGTAGGTTTCTTTCCGGCGTCATCAACCACGGCTCCAATGGGTAGCCACTATACAATTTTGATTTGAAGCTTTTTTGTTTATACTTTTACCTAAAAGTCTGTAGCTCGTTTTCCCACTTCGATAAGGAATCATGAGCAGCTCCTCCAAAAATTGAATTTACTACTATTATCTCATAGTTGTGATCACATACCTGCAAAGAAAATAGATTAATATTTTGTAAATTATTAATCAACTATTACTATCATCGCAGACACTGTGAAATCCTTTGCGATTTAAAAACATGTTTTCATCCTCCTTTGGTTTCAGCAAGGGATTTTGGGTGCCATCGACACAGCCTATTATACCGGGCATATGGTGTTTATTATAAAAATACGTTCTAGTTGTTTGGAAGTTTTCTTCGTTCATACAAATCCATCGTTGGCATAATTTATTTTCCAATAAGTTTAGAACTTGTTTTATAATTTTTGGCATTGTAGGTTGTGCTACACTTATCAAAAAACTTCCGCCAGTACAACGCTGGTAACTTCCAGTAGCTAGCCACCTCAAAGTTCCTGCTAGCTTCAAAAGTTGTGGCACTGCTCCACATGGAATATTGATATCGTCCAGAATAATTTTGAAAATGGCCTTATTTACCCTGAATTGATTACGAAATCTGCATTTTTATACCCGTATGGTGAAACCAAAGGGTATATTAACTTTGCCTTACCGTTTGTAACGCCAAGATCCCGTCATCACACACAAAAATGAATTACACCAGTGTGTTTAGAATGATAAAAAAAAAGTTGAATTTTGCATGTCCGTCCGTCTGTCCGTCTGTCTGTCTGTCCGTTTGTCTGTCCGTCTGTCTGTCCGTCTGTCTGTCTGTCTGTCTGTGGCGCGGATTGCGGGCGCACGGATTGAGCTAGAGACTTGAAATTTTGCGCAGATTCGTTTTTCGTAAAATGCGAGGCTAAGTTCGTTAATGGGCAAAAATGGACCATTAGGGGGGGTACCCCCCATACGAACGAAAACTTTTTTTCTGAATATCTCAAAAACGGTGAATTTTATCAAAAAAGTCCAAGAACAAAAGTTATTTAGGATATGATTCTACATAAAAGTCCCATACATCAAAATCCGATTGGAATAAATTTTAAAAAATCTCATTGGAAAGTCTGACTTCAAAGTGGAATTTTGATACAACTGTTCGCTGTTCACTTAAATCACCATACGGGTTTTCAATAATTGCCAGATTGGCAATTATAGCTTTTGTTATGTTTTTATATTCAATTAAAAATATTTCTAATAATTTATTTTAAGATCGAGAAAGGAAAATAACTTACTCTTTATGTCCTAATTCCAAAGGATTACTGGCGTCTCTCATTTTCCTTCGCTCAGTCACTAAATCACTACTCCTTATTGCATTATCATCACTATCATCAATGCTAAAAAACATCTTTAAAATTTACGATTCTATTATTTACTTCTAAAAACACGAATCTCTTTGAAAAGCGAATTTGACGTTTCAATTATATGTATTAGATAATCCGCCAATTTGCAGTATCCTCGTATAAGTGGAGTTAGGTAATGCTTTATTTCGAATCGATTGAATTACGGAATGCCACATTCAAGTCGTTTCGACTTTTTTTTTACTCGATAAGGAATAGTCGAACCAAGTTACGTAATCTCACTCCAGGAATATGAAAAACTCCTTGCGCTTTTCTATATTCATGCCAAGAAAATTTAGTACATGAAGAAATGAACATCGAGGACATTTGAAGATGTTATTCAAATGAAAAGATTGAAAATTCTGTTTGGAACTTTATGTATTTGAATTTTGAGACGGTTTTCTTGAATTCGTGGCCTCAGAATCAATATCTATGCTAAAATGCGATGATACATTTTGGATAGTTGTTTTTGATGTACTGGGCTTTCCTAAACTGTCTTACTTTTCAGATTTATCTGATTGCATTAAAAATTCATTATGTAATAAAATATTGTCTTTCTCTACATTTGAGACAATTAATTTCACAGAGATATTTATTAAGCATGTGTTTTGTGCTAAGACAATTAAAGTACATTTGATTTTTCTTTAAAAATTCAGTACGGTTTTGTATATTCATACTGAGGAATTCAGAGCATAATCCCAATGTGCATCAGAACACAAAGGACATTTGAAGACAACATTGGAATGGAGAGATTGAGAATTTTGCTTACGGCCGATTTCTTCACCGAGTACTAAAGTGGAGTCTAGCTAGTCCAGGTACTATCTCTGGTACTCGGTACCAACGAAAAGTTAGTACTTGTGCATTTCTTCACATCGCCAGTACCGGAGCTAAATTCATCAGCCGGTACTAGCGGTAAATACGTCTAAAACTAAGCTAATACGCCTAAAACCGATTTTGACATTTGAATTTGAAATATTATTGTTCGCCGTGAATTTCCGTGAATTTGTGTATGTTATTTTTTCAATAAATGAAATATTATTTAGTCGCTGTGTTCGGTGAATTTGTGCAAATAAAAAAATAAATAATGAAAAAACGAGAAGCAAATAAATAATGAAAAAACGAGGAGCAGAATGATGCGAAAAGGCCTCGCTGGACCAATTGGAGTCAGCAAGATACCGATTTATTGTGCACCCTGAAAATTCAAATGTTTTAAAATAAAAGACATCAAATAAAACGCAGTGTTTTTTATTCTTGCAATTGCAACATAATTTCCTCTCTTGCTGTTCGTTGTCGATTCCCACGGGATGCATCTGGGAATGCATGTGTGTTCGCGTATCCAGAGTCACCGATTAATATGTGATTCCCAAATTCGCAAGCTTCAAATCTGGTGCGCATATCGGAATGACGAAAAATCGTTTGATTGTGCACGGATTCCGCCCAACGTTCAGAGAAAACCATCCTTTGCGGTTGCGAAAATCTTCGCTCTGCAAATGAAAAGAGTAGATTCGGCGGTCAAATCGATTACCCATCACTTCTTGCCCATCATTCCCGACGTCCTCGAAATCGCGAAATATCTAATCACCGCCAAAAATCTAATCCATTTTCTTTACACACAAAAAAACAATCACAGAATAATAAAATCAAATGAATAAAAATGAACAGAAATCAAAATCGAACGTACTCACGTATTTTTGATCTTCCAATGTCAGCAAAAAATATATAAAAATCGACTACTCCAGTATTATATTATAGGTGAAGAAATAAAATTGGCATAAATTCGAGTACTAACATCGCTAGACCCTCAATTTCGAGGGTCCAGGAAATAATGAGTACCAGCTAATACTCCGTACCAAAGTCCGTACTAAGGCGCGCTAGTACTTGGTGAAGAAATGACTTGATACCAATTTGAGTACCAAATTTTGGTCTAATACCGGTAATAGCGTTAGTACTCGGTTAAGAAATCGGCCGTTAGTCTTTTGCATATTTAAATTTTGAAAAGATTTTTTTGATTGTGTAATTTCATAGGTGCGATATCTTTTTTTCTAAATTTGAAATTTGGGAATTTTTTCTTGTTCATGAATTTTTTGTTTCCATAAAATTTTAGTGTATGCAAATTTTGAACTGTTAGGTCTGGCTTACACTTTCAGTATTTTTGCTTCAATATATTGAAGGGTATTCAAAATTGTATGATTCGCTTCAATATGTTGATTTTAATATCTTTGAACGAGTAATTTCCATGCGGATTCATAAATTACTTCTGAGATTTGATAAGAATGCAGTAAGCGTTCAGCTTCTCCAGTGAGTTTTAGTTTAAAAAAATGCAATTTGTGAATGCTTGATATTGTGGGATCATCATGTATCATTGTTTTAAATAAATTATGGAACGAAAGTCATAAATAATAATCACCTGCAAAATGAAGGATTTCAATGGGGGGAAGTTTGATTGGATTGATGTATTTTATGATAAAACATTCATAATAAAGTTTTTTTACATTTTTTGGCTTTAGTACAAAAACTTTTAAGCAAATTCAAGACTAAAAGATTTAGTCACCATTTTATTAGAATATCTATATTATATATATGTTTAATTGAAGAGAACTTACTATTCAACGCATCATTCAATTTTTTTTGACTATTAACTGCATGTGCCCAATCAATTGCTGTTAAATTGGCGTATGTTTTTCTTTTGCTGGTGTCGCCGGTATGCGGATTTGAAGCCATTTTACTAATTTGAATCGTTCCTGCATATGAAGCGTATATTGAAAAAGTTAATACGTATAAAATTGTTACTGCAAAAAAAATATAATTTACATATTTAATGGAATTAACAGGACCCGCATAAAGTTACGTAGTACTGTTATTTATCAGTCTTGACAAGTGGCGCTGCGTGGCGCGGTTCAAAGCATTTGCCAAATTGGAACAAAAATCGTTTCAATACTCAAAAATAATTTCGTGTTTTGACGAATAAGTTAACTTGTTTAAAAAATATCTGATGTGAACAGCACATAACTTTCTTATACAAAATCTACTTTCCTGCACAATTTACACTATAGCCCGACGAATAAAATATTAATTTATACAAACCTAAATTTTTATTTTACAAAATCTGAAATATTTCTATAACGGTAAAATAAGTCGATTTATGTAGAGAATTTTAATATCTTTAATTAATCCTTCAATGGTTTGTGCGAAAAACCATTAGTTTGCAAGCAATTCGCAAAAATCTAACTTTTACATCTTGATGGAAATATCTCAATAACGCAAAAGATAATGGATAACAATTAAATACAAAATTGTAGAGAATGCCATTCTCATTAATTCATTTTAACGAACAGCGAAAAACCGTTATTTTTCGAGATAATCACAAAAAACGGATTTTTTGAAATTAACGGTATACAAGTCACCTTCCCATAGCGCGGAAATGTTGAAAAGGTAACATCAAAACATCAAGAAATGCAAAGGTGCCGCAGTAGCCTTGACTATATTTTGAACTTTTCTTTTAGATGCTGTCGCCCTGCAGGTCAAACGCATAATGAGTCATCGTTCATTCCAAAATTTTCTCAACCTGTCTGTCCACACTTGTTTATGTGTGCGTTTCCTCAAAGATGCGTCAAGGTTTCGAGCGGCACATTTCCCCAGTCGTCTCCGATTATCCCTGGCCCGAAAAACTGGAGTAAATCTACCCGTTTGAGGACAAGTGGGAAACCGGTCATTACAAGTCTTTTGGCTGAGATTGAATGTCCGCTACAAGAATGAGTGACCTAAAGACTGTATCGAAAAGTATGGAAACAACTGCAATGACCCAATATTAGCATGCTGTTGCTTTTTAGTCAGATTTGTTTAGTCAAAAAAACGTCTGAGAATTTGACAATTTAATTACCCTTTCAAAAATCGCGATTTTAATTTTATTTTACGAAACGCGAGGTCTTTCGGTAGAGCAACGAAAAAGGATTGTGGACAAATAGTATTTCGAAAAGGGCATCAACATGAGGCAAGTGGCAAAACAGGAAGGTGTAAGTGTAAAAGCAGTTTTTACTGCCATCAAGAAGTTTGGGGAGGAGCTGACATTCGAGGATAAGAAAAAAAAGTGGGAGAAAACCAGGGCCTAGATACGAAAAAATGGGTCAAAAAATTTGTGCAGCAATTCGGCGTGATTGCAGTGTTTCGGTTAGAGATGTCGTAAAAAAATGTAAAACAAGTGCTGAAATGGTTCAGCTAGCCAAAAAGCGCAACAATATGAAGAGCTATCGGAAGCAACGACCACCGAAACTTACCGAAAAACAGGCAGCCTGCGTGAAACCGCGGCTTCGGAAATTGTTTGACACCATTTTAACCAAAAAAAACCAATGGATCATTATGGATGATGAAACGTACGTTAAAATGGATTATCGTACATTATCAGGACCTCAGTACTTTACGATTGCAATAGGGGACGATATAGACGAAGCACAAAAGTCGATTCAAGTGGAAAAATTCGGAGCCTAAGTGATGGTATGGCAAGCAATTTGCGAATGTGGCCTGAAATCAGCTGCATTTTTCACAACGATGAACATGACGACTGATTTGTACGTCAAAGAGTGTCTAAAAAAACGGTTACTGCCCATGATTCGAAGACACGAAGGATCTATATTGTTTTGGCCAGATTTGGCATCATGTCACTATGCAAAAAACACCATTGAGTGGATGTCAACAAATGGAGTCAATTTTGTGGCAAAAACAATGAATCCACCAAATTGCCCAGGAATTCGTCCCATCGAAAAATTTTGGGCAATAATGAAGCGAAACCTTCGAAAAATGTGTTTGGCGACTAATGATATGGAGCAATTCAAAAAAGACTGGCAAAAAGTCTCGAAAACTATTAAGAATAGTACTGTCCACAATGTAATGGGTATATTAGGACAAAAGTGCGGCGCATCGTAAAAACATAAAAAATATTTTTGAAATGTTGTATATACATATATATAAAGAAATATGTACTTAATAACCAATTTTATAAAATTTTTCTTAAAAAAAAACCTAATTACGCCTGTTTAATCCCATCTTTTTTGTTTCCATACTTTTCGATACAGTCTTTAATAGTAGAAAATGCGCTATATCTTCTTGCAGTACTACAAGAAGAAAACATGGTTTGCGGTGGTTTAACTTTCCACAGTAAAAGGAAAGGTTTAATTTATGGACTGCGAAAAGTAATTTTCCAATTGATTATAGTAAACAATTCTTTGTGTGTGAAGTCCATTTTGATTGTGATTTGTTGAATAGAAAACATTTATCAAACAATGGATATCCGAAGTTTAACTTAGAAATTAAATCTGATAATGAATCACAATGAAAATAACACATCGAAAACATTTATGCTGTTTCTGATGGAGAGTTGGAATTGTTAAAACCGACTTAAACTTATTCTAGAGTATGCCAAAATAAATCAGATGCTAAGGAGTTCACAATACAAGATTTTGAAAAGTGTGAACAGGAGGAAGTCTCCCCTGAAAATGAAATGATATCCATTTACAACGAAAATTTAGTGAAAACCAGAAAAATAAAAATTAATATCGGGAAATAAAGTATATTTTAAAAGAAAAGACTTCAAAAACAATGCACTAAAAAAAATCTGAAAAAGACATATTTTCATTAAATAAAAAAACTTAATTTTGAAAAGAGACTAAAAAATATAACGATTTCTAACATTATTCATGGATTAAAGATATCTGGGCTTTCCAAATGTTTTACTAAAATGTTAGTATGGAGAAAATTTTTTTGAACAAGATATAAATATTGACATGAATATGCATGTTAATTCACCCAAAGGATATGATTATTTGTGAAATTCTATAGGCAGAACTCCAATTCGCCAGAAGCAGCAGCAGCGGCAGAAGCAGAGCTTTAGAACACATAGTGTCAACTTGCTTTCACTCCAACGTCACAAACAGTTGTTGACATTTGTTGCATATATAGACAGAAGTAAATGTTTGTAATACTTGAAATGGAGGAGAAATTAATTGAATACGTTAAAAACAACAAAATATTATACGACAAATCATGCCGCGAATATAAATACGTAGCTGTTAAAGAAAAAAAGTAGAGTGAAATTGCCCAAGACTTAAGCAATTCTAACGAAAATAGCACAGGTTTTTGTTCAATGAACAATATTTGAAGCAATTTCAACAAATTATCAATTCCATGGATGAAATTTCGAAAGAGGTAGTCATCTTGTTTGACGAAATCGACATCAGAAACGATCTGGCATATGACCCTTTACAGGATTTTTTAGATTTTGGCTACAAAAGGACTGATAAATTAGCAAAACAAATCTGCGTATTTATGGTACGTGGCGTTAAAAAGAACTGGAACTTGGTTTTAAGCTTTTTTTTGCAAAGAATATCAGTATTGATGGTGCACAATTGGCTTCCATATTTAAAAAAACTGTTCCTTGGCAACTAATATGGAACTAAAAGTTGTGATAGAGAATATTTTAAGGTTTTAGGGGTTTTAAGGTTTTAGGGGTAGGGGTTAAATTTTACAACACAAGTCAATGATCGGGAGATTAAAATTTATGCAATAATTTGAAACTGTCCATCTCATAAAATATATCAGAAATACTTTAATGAAATATGATATCGATACACCCGACGGATTAGTGTCTTTTAGGCCCGTTTGCTGAAACAAGTCATAACGTCTTATGTTCAACTTAAATTGCATATTTCAGACCCAGAATTTCTACGGTTTAAGTAGGCTAAGCACAACTTAAATTGTTATGACTTGTTTCAGCAAACGGGCCTTAATATCATATGGTCTTTATACTTACATGACTATAAAAATAATAGTCGAATCTGCCCTAAATTATTATCAGTCAAACATATTAACCCTAATAACTTCGGAAAAATGAAGGTAAAATATGCAACTCGAACTCTTAGCTAATTAGTTTGTGTATCAATAGACTTTAGTAGATTTGAAAAAAATTACCAACAAAAAAAATGTGCTTTAGCTACGTCCGAATTTATAATAAAGATGGACAAGATCCTAATTCCACTTCATTCCGCGTATTATCGGATTGCACACAAGAACATTTACACGCTTTAAAGGTGCTTGATCGTCCTATCGAGTCATGGGATAATTGGATAATACAGCTTAATTTGACAAAGATCGATACCGAGACACACAAACAACGAAATACCAACATTTGCAACGCTTTCTGTCGTGCCTTAGAAGTTGTGGTATGTCAGAATCCAAATAGTGAAGTCAATAACAAGTATTCAAACCAATGCCAGTTTTCGAAAATGCGTATTGCGGGCTCATTTCATAGAGATACGAATCTTCGAACGCAGCAGCAACAAACTAAAGCCACGAGCATTGACATTCGTTGGCCGTTCTGTGACAAAGCTCATCGCATTTTCTTTTGTCAAGAATTTCTGGCGATAAGTGAACGTCAGATTTTCCATAGTCAAAAGGACATGTGTGACAATTGTTTTAGTGCGGAACACTCCTCGGACAAATATCACAGTATGCATACTTGTCGAATTTGCCAAAACCCACACCATACATTTTTGCACCCCAATCCCCTTTTATCCTCAACACCTTCAACTTCGAGCGCTGTAGTGTCAAATTTAACAGATGCTAGCAAAAGTTTATTGCTTGCAAAGACCATGATCCAAATTCGTGATCATTCCGGCGGGTTTCAAACAGCCAGAGCACTCTTAGATGCAATTACCAACGCATCGTGTGGCGAGAATCACCAACAAGCGAAATACAGGATTATAGATTACTGACGGTTACGTACAGTATATCCTCATCGTCTTATCTCGCTGTCAAGGTGCTGCAGCAATGCGCAACTGATGATTATGAAAACTGCCCGAGAGCTGCCGAAATTATCTTGAATGATTTCTTTATGGACGATTTATTGACGTAAACTTACGATATAGATGAACTTCGCATCTTGTGTGATAAATTGATCTTCTTCTAAAGAAGAACTGTTTTCAAATAAGAAAATGGGCTTCTAACAATTTGTCGGTTATAGAAGACCTTCCCATTGAACATCGTGAAGTGAAAACAACATGACAATTCGGAGATAGCATTACCGTTAAAGCCCTAGCGCTTGAATGGAAACCAGCCGCTGACCACTTAGTCTTCACAAACAACTTGGAGCCGATAGCTTCACGCGTTACAAAACGGAACCTCCTATCTGACTCAGCAAGAGTTTTTGACCCACTAGGCTTGCTTTCGCCGACAACAATTATAACTAAAACTCCCTTTCAGCAATTGTGGCGACCGAAGGTCGATTGGGATCAAGAAGTACAAGCTGATATTTTGGAATCCTATCATCAGAATTTGCATCATCTTAACGAGCTCATCATTCCGAGATTGCTTTTTGTGATCGCAAATCGGGTATCCAGTATTCAGAAAGTCCTGCCTGCTGAACATTGGCGACATGTTCCATCTAAGTCCAATCCAGCGGGTTATGCGACACGCGGTGTTCCACCCAACGAGTTAGTGAGTTTATTACTATGGTGGTCTGGCCCATCTTACTTGCGGTCATCCGAAATATCGTGGCCCGATCAACCGACAAATTTTACGACTACTCTAATACTTCGAAGGGAGCCTGAAATTTCCTCACATGCTATCAGTGTGCATAACGGGCCTGAAATTCTACAAGCGTATTCATCATACCGAAACATTCATCCGATAAGCGCACGGGAGAATTTTTTTATATTTTATTCCAGGAGCTTAGTCTCTAATGCCAAAGCTCAAGATATAAGGCTATGTACTGTCGCGCCCAAGTCTTTGTTGCAGTGGAATGAGGGGAGTATTCAGTGTGTGAATGGATTATCGACCATTGTGTCCAGTCACATAGCTTAAAGGAGTATTCAGGCGGCGGGAGGCAAAGACCAAACTGGTCCCTGTTTAGGCCTAGTTCCAAATTTTCGAATCGAATTATTTTGTCCTGAGTGGAATTTGAACCATTGCTCGTTGGATTACAAGGCAAGCACTGAGCTGGAGTGGTATTCCGTAACTTGTTTCAAGCGTTTGTTTCGAATTAGAAGAAAAAGTAATATACTCCCCCCTTGGCCCCTACAGGGGTCCCAAACTTTGTATGAAACTTTTTTCTGGGGAGTGATAGGGGGGGGGGGTGTGGTACCTCAAATGAAAGGTATTGAAGAGTACATTCTAAAAATATATATGAGCCGCACAACACCATCTTTATCTTAGATATTATCAAGTGCAAACTTGGCTTGGAAAATACTTAGATCCTCAACAGTGGGGATGGACATTTAACAACAATTTCTTGCAGCCAGTTAGTACATTACTTCTACCAGCACCGAAAGAACTCCTGAATTCCGTTTTTTTGCAACTGCACAAAAGGTTGTGGTTCCAATTCTGGATGCAGAAAAATTGGATTACCGTGCTCCATCGTTTGTAGCTTTTGTCGGGGTCAATCATTTTTAAATCCTGCTTCTTGTGATATCACTGAATCCTTTGACAATTTAAACGATGTCGATGATGAACTCGATCTTATTGGTCCCTTAACATTAAATGTAAGTGAAGATGATACATATATCGAAGATGACAAGAAACAAGAAGAAGAAGCAGAAGGAAAATAAATAAAAGGCCTAATGAGGAAACCATCTGAAAAAACGCACCTTGCATTCTACCTCAATGGTGGTCGGGTAACGAATGTACAGTTCACAGTGTCTCGACTTCTATCTCGAAAACTATTGGCCCTACAAAAAAATTTTATTTAACCTTTTTTTATTTACCACAAAAAATGCGTACATGTCATACAAAGCGAGATATTTACGATTTTTTTGACTTTTGACCTTAAATAATTGCAATTCCTCTGTGCGACGCAGAGTTTGACGACTTGTATCTCGAAAACTGTTTGTCTTACAAGAAAATTGTATTTAACCTTTTTTGTAGAGAATTTTATTGTGATCTGAACCTCCAAAAAAAGGTACAACCTGTACAAAGTGAGATAAACGGAAAAACTGATTTTTGGGACCTTTGACCTTGAATAACTCACGACGCCGGCGCAATTTTGCAATGGACTTTTGGGACGTTGTTTGTTATGTCAAAATAAAGGTATGTGCAAAAATCCAGTTAACTAGGATTTTTTAAGAGGTTAAATCCTAATTTTCCTGGATTATAAAGTTCTGTTCTCAAAGAGCGTAAAAACAAAATGCAAACGTAAAGATCTAAGAGCAAGAACGTAAAAACCATAATTTCGTTCTCGTTCTTGGGAGCGTTTTACTGAAATGCCGAATTTCGTTCTCTAGAGTGATTTTTATTTTCCATTGATTTCAATCCCTCCTTGGGAGCAGAACGAAAGACTACAAATGGGAGCGTTTTTAACACTGTTAGAGACCTTTCTACGCCCAAAATATCAATTTTGAGCGGCCCCGGAGGCGAGGAGCGTCATCAATGCCTAAAACCCCAATTTTGAAAAGGGGACACTTCCACCTTTCCCCATATGTTCATCAAATATCCCCAACAACTCTATGGAAATGGTTGATTGGTATGGCAGAGGTGTAAATTTAGTGCAATATATTACAGTTGTCTTCACCTAGTTAAGGAGGCTTCAAACAGAAACTTGTGTGCCAAAAATGAAGGTTATATCTTAATTGAATCAAAAATGTTTGCAACAAAAGTCAATATCACAAGGGATGGAAAAAGGGTCGTTTAGCCTATTATTTGACTTTTATCTGTCAAATGTAAAAACTAGTCAACTTTAGTTTTGACAGGCCTTTCAAAATATGCAAATAGTTTTGAAATGCGACAATTATAAGGGAGAGCGGGATAAAAAAACATGAATATATATAGGTTCCTCTACCCTATGACAGTATTTTTAAATTTATGTTTCCGCAGTTTACTTCTACTCCCAAAAAGAAAATTTCTGGTTTTTGTTTTACTTAAATCGGACTAGTTGCTGAAAGATGGCCAAAAATCGATTTCTTATCTGATTTTTGAGAGGGGCACCCCCCCATAAAACCAAATATCCGCAAATATAAAACAATACGTGTCGCTTAGTTTTTTGAGTACTATAACATATGTGAATGCGAAGAGAATCGGAGGCGGAAACCTAAAATAGCTTCCTTGTAAGTACGATCATAAACAAATTATATAAAGACTGTTTTTTTCTAACAACTCAACTTAGTGCAAAACCGAAATTCAAAATAATACCCCATCGTGACGTAGCAGCTGCAAACTAGCCGGCAGTACACACTAGCAGCCACAAGCAGCCGTGGTGATCGCCTTAACATGCCGCTGCTTGCATTCGCCCTTTGTTAAAACCAGTTTTCGTTTCTAGTTCGTTTTATTCTCGTTGAATTCTTATGCAAGCGACACGAAGCGGGGGCAAGTGTGTTTGTATTTTGTGTGTGTGTTTTTTTGTGTGCGCGTATTTTTTCCTTCCGCAGGTTTTCGATTTGAATATTTTGATTTCTAACAATAAATATGTGACATGAGAAAATTTTTAGTTTGTGTGTTAATTCAAAATTTATTTTGAACTTTAAACGTTAAAATAATCATCAAACTAAAAATTTTATCTTGTTATATGTATTTTGTTCATATTTTTAAATTGCTTTGAGAATATAAGTTTCAAGTTTTATCAAATTTCCACAGAATTGTAGTTTGATAAAGCAAGTAAATGTATTTTATTTAAACAATTTAAAGTATGATTTAAACAATTCAAAAAAAATATGTGAGCATTACATGACTTTCTTCTGCAATATTTAAAGTTTCCGAAAAAATATGTGAAAAATAATGTTTTTCAAATTATCTCATGAACCGTTAGAGATATGTAAAAACTTCATACTCGACTTGAATGGAGCTTGAAAGTCACCTTTATTTTTTTTAACTTTTTTCATTTGGATGTAGTTAGGGACCTAAAAAAAAGATACCCGTATTTTTTTGTTTCGGGGAATAAATTCCAGTAGGCGGAGAGGAGGGGGTCAAAGTCAGCGAAAACCCGAAATCACAAAAACTTTAAAAATTTGTAACGGCTTAACCGATTGAAATGATATTGAACATTTTCGAAAGGTAATTTCTTGTCACAAAAAATATTTTTTCACTTCCTCTCCCTCCCCCTCACCTTCATATTGTAAAATTCAATTTAGTGACGAAATTTAAAATATCTCAAGAAAAACAGCAACAACTTCAAAGAAGGTTTGAAAGTGTCAAAATACTTCCAGAAACTCAAAAGATTTATTCCAGACGGAAACTTTCTCAAAGAAAAAAAAAACTTTTTCTTTTAAATGAATTTCTAATTAATTTTAAACTCCTAAATCTTTTGAGTTAATATTATGTACAGAAAACATAAAAACCAATCTAAAATCAGTAAAATATATACAATTTTCTTGTATTCGATTTTTTTTGATTTTTTTTTAAATAACGCATTTATATTGAGGGTATTCACAATCCTCTTCGGTATTCGGTATTCGGTATTTTCGGTAATATTAAAAGACTGAAAATATTCTGCTGTGAACATCCCACAGCACAGATTTGAGAACAGCGCTTTTATTTGATACGTGACCAAATCATGAACTGCGAATTTGATTGTAAAATATGTCACATACCTTTAAATCCATGTTTGATGTATTCTTTTGAATTTCTATTGTGGCAACGGCTATCAAAATTGAAAAAAATTGCATCAGTCCGATGAGATTAACAAAAAGCCAGCGCGAAAATTTGACAACTAGAAACATTACTAGCGCCACCCGCGGTTGATTCTTGATACCGAATACCGAGGCTGAAAAACACGACTCGAGGCATGTCTACAATTACCGAATCCGGTAATTCATTTTTACATGAACCAAGTTACCGGCTCGGTAAAAATCTGTTAAATTTGACTGAATTACCGAGCGGTAAATTTACCCGCATTTTAAAAGACGACTGTGAATTCCCTGATTGTCACTAAATTGAATTTTACAATATCACGGTGAAGGGGAGGGAGAGGAAGTCAAAAAATTTTTTTTGTGACAAGAAATTACCTTTCGAAAATGTTCAATATCATTTCAATCGGTTAAGCCGTTACAAATTTTTAAAGTTTTTGTGATTTCGAGTTTTCGCCGACTTTGATCCCCTCCCCTCCGCCGACCGGACGGTATTCTACCAAACAAAAAAATACGGGTTTTTTTAGATCCCTAACAATATCCAATCGAGCAAAGTTAAGAAATCGAACTTAACTGTAAACGAGAGTTGAGTTGAGGTGGAGTTCACCTAAAATTAAAAATGTAGACAATATTATTTCCTTTAATTTTGATTATATGCATTTTTTCTCTCAAGCGCAGTGTTCGAGAAATTAGTATTTAAGAAAAATTGTATGGGAGGTAACCGTTGTAGCTAGCGGTACTTTCCCAAAAATTGATAGAAAACTACGATTTCGGTAAAACTTCGTGTTGATCGGAGAGTTTGAAAATGAATTGAATGTTTTTCTTCGGCCAAGCGACATGCTCCGCTGCTCGTGTGCGCTGCCAACCGCATGCATATCTGCTGCTTTGGGGGATTATTTTTCAAAGCTGAGTTGTTAGAGAAAAACAGTCTTTATATAATTTGTTTATGGTACGATACACTCACAGATATCGTACTACTAGATCGCGGCACTCGAACAATTCCATAGCAAAAATATGGGACAGCGTGATTATGGTTGTCTCATTTTGTCTTCTAATTTTAGTGATGTCAGACGTTCGAATCAACAAACTCAATAACACTTGAATTATATGTTTTACGTCGAACTCATAAGACTTATACACAGGTTTAGGGAATTGCATATTAATGTATGTGGCAGCTCTGAATATTAACATGAATAATCGGTATAGGGATTGAATAATATTCCGTCGGGGACCTGCATAAGCATTTTTTTCCAGAATTTTAATTTCCCAGAATTTACTAGCTTTGTCCCTTTTTTTCGTCATAGCTTTTTGACGTTTCAGTAGCCCATTTGAGATAGCAAATGGCTTGATCTAGTAGTAGGATACTGTGGATACACTGTACAATTGTTAGCAACCCAGATGTAACCGCCGTTGCACACTTCAGCTAAGCTATGTGAGCGAGGCTAGCTATAGTCACATAGCCTAGCTGGGTTAGCTCACCTCGTTGCACACTTGAGCTAAGATACGCGGCGATATTTTCGGTAAATATATGCATTTTTCCACTTTATCTGCAGACATTTTTAGATATAAATTATTTAACGCGATTGAAAATATTCCGCAAAAGAATTCAATTTTCACGTTTTCCAGTCCAAATGCAATTGGCACTTACACATTTATGTCCACAAAATACTACATTTTGAAAACACCGATTCTACACTGTAAAACGTCGAAAGTATGTATATGTGAGTGTCAGCGATGCCAGCGAAATCGTTCGCGTAGTTGAGGTCTGAACTACGCGAGCGAGTTTAGTCCGTCTCGCCCATGACTAGGCGACGTAGTTTCATAGTTTCGCTGAAGTGTGCGTTCGACAATGTAAATGCTAAGGATTTTACTTTCAGTGAGAAACTTAGCTCACGTAGTTGAGCTCGCTTAGCTGAAGTGTGCTACGGGGGTAAATCCATAATTAAAGCTACAATTCAAAAAATGCTCTATCAAATACTCTATATGATGACAGACAAAATGTTTTTTTTTAAATCCATTTGTAATAAAAGATGGGGAAACGGGTGGTCCTATTGAATTTTGATGTATGGATGAGTTATGTAAAATCCTATTCTAAACACATTTTAACTATAAAAATTTTTCAATATGACTCACCATATTCGAGAAAACGGCAAAAACTGTTCCATTTGTATGGTGGTAGGGGGAGGAAATCGTCCAGTTTTGCCGGTTCAAGAAGTTACCTAGCCATTTAGGAGAAACGTCACTATACCAAATTTCAAGTCTCTAGCTCAATCCTTTTGAAAGTTATGGCGTTTACGGTCACAGATGGACAGACGAACAGGCAGACAGACAGACATACGGACATGCGGAAATCAGAATACTTTATCATCCCTAACACCCTGTAGTTATTTTTTGGGTCCGATGATTGGTTCCATGCGTTACAAACGGTATCCTAAATCTAATATACTCCTGTGTATATCATATAAAGTATAACAATCGCAAAGGTCGTTTGCATCAGTTCAAGTGATTAATAGTTACACATTTAGGACCGTTTTTATACTATTAGCCAATTGAACATTTATTGCGGAAAACAAAATAACATTTTTTTAGAAAATTTAGAAATATTTAAAAACCAATTATATATTAAAAATCCGATTTTTCTTACCCAATACCAGGAAACAAAAAACAATCCTTTTGCGAGTCATTTTTGCAATAATCTAAACTTTATGCCAAGAAAATAATCAAGAAGTAAAAAAAATACTCAAAATAGAAACCTTAAACAACTCATAAAAAATCGAAGTATTTACAAATATTTTTTTCTTTCAACTGTTAGCAGCTTGAGGTTTGTTCTTTGTTTGTATTACAGATGTTCAATGGTAAAAATTCACAATTCTTTCAAAATTAGCTAGAATTTTTCCACCACGTCGGGGCAATATAGATTTTATAAAAAAATTTAAACTAATTAAACTAGAAAAAACGTCTAATATTTTATTGACATTAAAATGGGAATGTTCCCAACAAGCTAAAAATATGAAAACCCAACTATTGCGGCTGGTACCTTTAGGAATACTGTAATAATTGAGACAGCGACAGTAAAAACAAGAATACTGCCATCTCAAACAGTATTGTATAAAACGATGTAAAACCAGTATTTCACGCAAAAAACGTAAAGAAATCTAAAAAATGGGGAATCGCATTCAATTAGGCGTAACAAAGCTATAATAGGGTAGAACGAATTAATAACTAGAGTCTGTTCAATCGCATCCCTTCTACGAATATGGACAGTTCGAATTAGCGAGATATCACATTGGCCATAAGCTGCTGCAGCTGACTGATCCCGACATTAAGCTAGAACCTGAATCGTATATCGATGCGTCCGTCTCGTTGACAGTTTTATGTGGTGACAGTTGGGTACGGCAACGAATCTGGAGTTAACTCATTGTTTTGCACTTCTTCTATTAGTTTATCGTCGAAACAATTACTTTCAATTTGTTCCATACTTAAATTGCTTAAATCGTAAACAAACTTTTTTGCGAAATGATATTTCCGTGCGTTGCCGCATGTAAAAGTAGAAAGTCGACCTACTCTATGCGGTTCCCGCATCGGAAAACGTATTATTAGGGGAGTACTCATAGCAGCCCGTTGATTTTACTCGAACTGTCAACGTGACGGACGCATGACGGACGCATCGACGTACGATTCAGGTGCTACCTTTAGTTGCACATGTAAAGTTAGAACCAGAACAATACGTCCGTGCATCCGCCATGCTTTTCACGTTCTTGCTCTTAAGATCTTTACATTTGCGTTTTGTTTTTACATTCTTTGAGAACAGAACTTTAATGCTGGGAGCGAGATATCGCTCTCTTACTAATTAAATACGTACTTATATATGTGTGTGCATCATACCCAACAGCCATCGGTCGACGCTTTCATTCATTTTCATGCGAGACCCACAAACCGCT
This sequence comes from Chrysopilus asiliformis, assembly GCA_964034945.1. Taxonomy (NCBI): domain Eukaryota; kingdom Metazoa; phylum Arthropoda; class Insecta; order Diptera; family Rhagionidae; genus Chrysopilus; species Chrysopilus asiliformis. The sequence goes on from OZ035960.1 coordinate 59,198,862, forward strand.
TTGAACAAGGAGCGAAAACTTAAATAGAAACAATTTCGTTCTTAACTTGGGAGGGCGAACGAAAAATGTGCATCGATCGTTCCGCTCCTACGAAAACTACCGTGGAGCTCCAAATTTCTCTCTTTAAAGAACGATTGCGCTTGCAAATCATTTTTGTTCCCGAGAACGAGAGTCGGAAACCGCAGCAAACGCTCTTGCCATTGAGAGCGAAACCTTTAAGAGCGAAACTTTTAAGAGCGAAAAGAACGAAATAAAGTTTTGAAAACTATCTCCATGTCATTCAATACACACAAAGAAAGCATAAAAAAATACACTATAAATGTGAAATCTGTACTACAAGCAGCAAACACAGCAAAACTGCGGGAGTCAAAATTTAGATTTTGATTTTTAAAAAAATAATTGAACATAGTTTAACATAACAATATACCCTAAACAATGCTTTAATGTAGGCCGCATTTTATAACACAGTTTCTGTTCGAATGTCACCACAACCTATCGAGTATCATCGATTCCAAATTTTTTATCATGGCAGCAAGCAGATTTTCTAATTTGTAGTCCTAAATATAACCAAAATCTAAGACGTATCCACGTCAAAAAAAAACTTGAGTTACAAACCAATTTGTCTTATGATTTGCCTCAGAGCGGACGAACCCCTCAGCCATACCCCGTTTTTCCCCACCGCCGCCGACACATAGTTTTTCGATTTTTCCCGCCAAAACTGTCTTCACACTTTTTGATGTAGTTTGAAAACGGATTGATATATTTCTATGATTCTTTGCATTTTATTATGACTACTGAGCACAGTTTTTGGTAAAGAAAATCCATCTTTCCCCTCATTTCATGAATTCCACTTTTTTTAGTGAGGTATAAATCGAAGGGTGAGGGAGGAATATTATCATCTATATATATAAAATCGTTTAACCTGACTGATTGAGTCAATCAGTCAGACTCATCAACGCCCAGCCCAAACCCCTGAAGCTAGAAACTTGAAACTTTCACAGTATGTCACAACCTTCACGTAAGCGCTCACTAAGGCGGGGTTTTCCAAAAGGATAAAGGGTGGTAAGGGGGGTTTGGGTGTTTTTAAACCATGATTTTCGCCATGAATTCTGCTCTGGGGTTTTCGGGGTCGCTGATCACGAATCTGGTGTTAGATTTTCAAAATTCGAAACGGAAGGTCCTGTAAGGATAACGCAAATACCCTTTTCCCATTTTTTACGGGGAAAACTGGCACCAGGGGGTTTTCGGGGTCGCTGATCACGAATTCGGTGTTAGATTTTCAAAATTCAAAACGAAAGGTCCTGTAAGGATAACGCAAATATCCTTTTTCCCATTTTTTCCGGGAAAAACTGGCATCAGGAGGTTTTCGGGGTCGCAGATTACGAATTCCGTGTTAGATTTTCAAAATTCAAAACGGAAGGTCCTGTAAGGATGACGTAAATATCCTTTTTCCCATTTTTTCCGGGAAAAACTGGCATCAGGGGGTTTGCGAGGTCGCTGGTCACAAATCTGTACACCGATTCTGAGCATAATCGAAACTTATCGCCAGTGGAATATCGAAAAGGGGGATTTTTTTAAAGTTAGGAAATTTTCTTGAATTTCCGCAGCGATGAAAAGAGGGATTTTTACCTACCCGATGTGAATTTTATAAGTTGCAAGTGTAATAAGCAACCCAAAAAATCTCGATTTGACAGCCGCAAATGTACCGCGAAAAACTTTAGATAGTGTTTTTAATAATTTACCAAAGACAATGAATTCCGCAGTACCCGTTTATTATTACTTTAGGAGGAATCAAATACGAATAATGAGACGAAACCTACGGTACGCGTCAGATCATTTTCCGATACCCGAAGAAAGGTAAAAAGCGTAATTTAAGTATGTTTAAAAACTTTAAATTTATGTGTTTTGTAGGTTTATAGAAATATATAGGCTTCCACAGGCAGTGGCAGTGGAAATAAAAGTTGACTCCGCACATGCCTAATCAAATTTTAATATCGCCTGCTCTTCGTGTTTTGTGTGCGTTAAACTTATACGCAAACGCACTGTTTTCACTACCTCATAAAGCAAGTTATATCCATTGGAAATGTCGATAAAAACGTTGGAAATGTGGAATAGATTTCCAGACGTCAAACCATTAGTGTTACCCGAGTGAAGGAAATCGCATTGGAAGTCAAACCTGCATTAGTGTGCTGTATCCACCAACACAATTAAAAGAAAGTTGAATATGTGCACATAATTCGCTTGTCGATAACTATCGACAGTTCCCTCAGAATCCCTATACTGGTGTCAGACTAATTCGCAACGGAGAGTGCTGCTTAAATCCGGCCATACATTATGAGACTTGTTGTACAACTTGGTTCGGTTGTAAGCTATGTTGGATCGTGTATGGTTGTAGTACCAAATTTTAGGTTCGACAAAAATCAAAACCCTGTTGATTTTGCCTCCCTTGCCTCCAACAAGTTGTACAACATGGTTTTAGAACAAGTCTCATAATGTATGGCCGGCTTAACCCGGCAACGACAAAACAACGACGAGTATGCAAGCTAGTGCTATATTTTTTTGGAATGTACTCAATACCTTTCATTTGAGGTACCACACACCCACTACCACCCTCAGAAGAAAGTTTCATACAAAGTTTGGAGACCTCTGAAGGGGGCAAGTGGGGCGACCGACGGGTAAAAATAACCATTTCGGGTAGGAATTACTTCCCCCTCCCCCCTCTATACAGGAAAATTTTGTAGCGTCATTGGCGCTAAACTGAATCTTACCCCTCAACTTTTATGTCTTCGCAACTTCGTGTAGAATTTTTACCTTTTAAAATTCAAATATCAATTTTTAAAAAAACTTGCGATTGCTGAAGAACGTTGGTTATAAGCAGGAACAAATGTTTCAATTTTGATTTCACAGATAATGACAGATAAATGTCTTTTTACTGCTCGTCGGTATATACCGTAATTTATTTGGCCAGTTGACTAATTGAGTGTTACCAAACTGTAATGGGCATGCGAGATAAACTCGGTCTATAATCTAAAAAAAAATGGACATTAGCACTTAATATACTGTCCTACTGAGTAGTTCTCCAATTAGAACTATCTATTAGGCCAGTTAGAATAGCTTTTTCCAGATTAGAACTGTTTTTCAGTTCATTAAAGCATTTAGAACTTTCTTAATTTAAAAATTTGGCCACAGTCTAGTATTATAAAATGTTTTATTTTTGACGTTGATATGCCTTGGATTTCGGTTATGGGGGTACAAATTAGAAAATCGGCTTGCTGCCATGAGAACAAATTTGCAATCGATGAAACTCGATAGTTTGTGGTGACATCCGAACAGAAACTGTGTTATAAGATCCGGCCTACATTAAAGCATTGTTTAGGGTATATTGTTATTTTAAACTATGTTCAATTATCTTTTTAAGAATCAAAATCTAAATTTTCACTGCCGCTGTTATGCTGTGTTTGCTGCTTGTAGTACAGATTTCACATTTATACTCTTTTTATGCTTCTCCTTTGTGTGTATTGAATCTGATGTATTGAATGTAATGTTATTTCATTCTTTTCGCTCTGAAAAGTGTCGCTCTTAACGACAAAATCGTTTGCTGTGGTTTCCGACTCTCGTTCTTGGGAACGAAAATGATTTCTATTTAAGTTTTCGCTTCTTGTTCAAAGCGGTTTGTGGGTCTCGCATAAAAATGAATGAAAGCCTCGAGCGATGGCTTTTTGGTATGATGCACACACACATGTAAGAATGCATTTTACTAGGGTACCTCAATGACGCACTTTAGTTCCTGCCCTACTAGGAGTATGGCCACGTGAAAGTGACATCTATATTCGTGATTTCAAAGCTAGTGCTTTTCGGAATAAAAGTTTAAACAGCTGATTTCTTTGACATTTCAGTGATTGTTTACCTTTAAGGCAGCATTCCAGAGGTACTTGGCTTTTTTGCGTCAAGAAAGGTGACAAACAATATCTCTTTTTCATTTGTCATGTCAATTAATAACACAATTGTTTATAAAGCAATAGATATAAAAAATGACACTCCAAAGTCGGGGTGAAAAAATTTCATTTGATGTTTCACATGTTTGCGGTTCACCAGATAATCTGAAGCAACAAAAAACCAAAACGAGTTTTAAATATATGCTTGCGGCTACAGCCGGAACATGGCTTAACGGCTGTAGTCTCACATGCTTGAGACGTTTCGTGTAAATATGGGAAATTTTAAAAATTCTGTACAGGGATTCTGAGGGAACTGTCGATAATTATCGACAAGCGACTTATGTGCACATATTCAACTTTCGTTTAATTGTGTTGGTGGATACAGCACACTAATGCAGGTTTGACTTCCAATGCGATTTCCTTCACTCGGGTAACACTAATGGTTTGACGTCTGGAAATCTATTCCACATTTCCAACGTTTTTATCGACATTTCCAATGGATATCGCTTGCTTTATGAGGTAGTGATAACATTGTGTGTTTTGCCGATCGATGTGAAAAAATTAAAAAAATATGCCACGGGTAAATATAATATTTTAACGGTGAATAAAAAATTAAATATATGTGTAAATTTAGAATCCTAGACCCAACACTGCACAAAAAAAAATTGATAGACCTCATTGAGGCTAATTTTTCGGCATTACATCGTCGGACAAACCCTTCGGGGAATATCTTGCGGAAGGAGATTTGGACAGAAATTTCAAGAGAATTAAATACTTTGGGAATTGAAAAAAGTGTCGCCCAGTGGCAGAAGGTATAATTTTAAAAAAAAACTTTGTATTTTTTTGTCAAGTAGTTTTGCCGAATAATTATATATTTTAGTGTTGGACGGACATAAAAAGTAAAATGAAGAAAAAGGTGACGAAAATTAGAAGGGAGCAGGGATTAACTGGTGGTGGCCCATTACCGGAAAATAATTTAACAGATTCCTCCTAAGATGATAATATACGGGTAGTGCGGAATTCATTGTATTTTATAAATTTTTAAAAACAATATATAAAGTTTTTCGCTGTAATTTTCTTTTTTTTTTTTTTTTTGGCAAAATTTTACTTTAGGGGCGCGGTTGACTAGGATCTTCATATTTTTTTCCTAGCTTTATGGGGTCAAATGGATTTAAAAAATAAAAAAAAAAATAGTCGCTCGGCCATAGGGGGGAGCCGGGAGCCCCCCAAAGTTTGTTCGCAAAAACTACAAACGGCTATGATTTGTTTGTTTTTTGACCGATTTTAAACCTGTAAACGCCAAAAGGTGTCCCTCAAAGAGTTCTTTCCAAAAAGTTTTTGTTTGCCCCCACCCAATACAAAATACGCCTACGGCACTGAAAACAAAAAAATTCTCTAAAATGTTTTTTTTTGGACTCCGGAGCTCTCAAAATGCATTTTGAGCCACTTTTACATTTTTGGGGTCAGTGACCCCCCAAACCCCCACCCTCTGAAATGCGTTAATTTGACATTCAGAAGTCATACAAGGTATTTCCCTCCCCTCCCCCCCCCCCCCCCCCGGTCCTAAATCCAAAGAAATACTTTGTATGACTTCTGAATGTCAAATTAACGCATTTCAGTGGGCGGGGGTTTGGGGGGTTACTGACCCCAAAAATACAAAAGTGGCTCAAAATGCATTTTGAGAGCTCCGGAGACCAAAAAAATACATTTTAGAGAATTTTTTTGTTTTCAGTGCCGTAGGCGTATTTTGTATTGGGTGGGGGCAAACAAAAACTTTTTGGAAAGAACTCTTTGAGAGACACCTTTTGGCGTTTACAGTTTTAAAATCGGTCAAAAAACAAACAAATCATAGCCGTTTGTAGTTTTTGCGAACAAATTTTGGGGGGCTCCCGGCTCCCCCCTATGGCCGAGCGACTAAATTTTTTTTTATTTTTTAAATCCATTTGATCCCATAAAACTAGGAAAAAATTATGAAGATCCTAGTCAACCGCGCCCCTAAAGTAAACTTTAGCCTTTTTTTTTTTGAATTTGATTTAGGTTGGTCCAGCAAAGCTATATGACCATGTGTCAAAGATAATCATCTCTCACTACACATGAATGGTGCAGCGAGTAGGTTTTTTAGAATACCACATGTGCGCCATGAAAATGGCGACATGTCTGAACTGGCTTGTACAGTCGGAATCACGACCGACACCCGAGCCCCCCTGGAACACACAACTCTGCACTCTAAAGACACTCCAAGATGGCGATTCCTCCGACCGGAACCAATCTCGACCACCTTCAACGGCAACTCGAGAGAGACTCAACTGTAATTTTCGTTCTGCTCTTCACTAACATTAGCGGCTGTCAAATTGAGAATTTTTGGGTTGCTTCTTACACTTGCAACTTATAAAATTCACATCGGGCAGGTAAAAAATTCTTCATCGCTGCGGATCTTCAAGAAAATTTCCTAACTTTAAAAAAATTCCCTCTTTTCGACATTCCAGTGGCGATAAGTATCGATTATGCTCAGAATCGGTGTACTGATCTTTTAGAAATGAAATTTCGATTTTTATTATATATTTCGTTGGTTGTAGGGTTGCTACTTTTGTAAAAATAAGTATTTGAATATGGTTGTAATTCCGGTCGCAGACACACATCTCCCGAAGATATGTGTAAAGGGGCAACCCGATTGGTTCATTGGTTCCTGAGAAAACAATTAAAGCAATTTTGGAAACATGGCACCGACTCTGCTAATACAATACAATTTTCAATTCAATTCAATTCAATTTATTGCGACTAAATGCTTAAATGTAGACATTGTTACTTAGCCTATGATACAAAATAGATAGAGTAAGTTCACATCTTTTGTTGTTACAAAGTTATTTTCGATTTATATGAAATTAGTGGAATACATTTACATGTTTAGTATGCTGATTAGTAGTATGATATGATTGCGCCCGCCATATTTTACTGTTTTTGGCTTAGTGCCAGTGGATAAATATACACATATACAACACGAATATACATATTTACATAGAAAAAATCTTTATACAAAGTATTGCAAGTTCGATCTTGCCCGATGATTTAATTTAAGGAGCTTGTATAGATATACTGAAATTCAGTCTTGACTTTAAGTTTACTTAAACTAATCTTATACTATTATTATTTACATTCTTTCCAGGTTCTTAGACTTGGTTATATTTTTTTTTTAGCCTCTATTATTATTTACATTGGTAGATTTATAAAAATCACTAGTTAGACCTCTTGAGGTTTTAAAAAATCGTCTTGAGTCTCTGTGCATAGCATTTAGTGCTGAAACATAGTATTCCTCATCGATAGAAGTTTCTACCCCTTTCGTGTACATTTGCCTAATGAATATATTACGGTGATCCTTCATCTTGGACAAGTCCTTGAGCATTTGTTCAGTCATTGTATGGAATAATGGCTTTACACAGGCTGACTTGTAAATAGACTAGTTTGAGAAGTACCTGTTATGGCTTTGGAATTTTTGGTTTGTGCAAATTCTGAGAATTTTTCTTTCCAGAGTTTCAAGTTCATTTGTAATATTGGGAGTAACGGAAAACCATATTGGAAAAGCATAGGTGATTACCGGACGAATTAATTGTTTATATAATAGGAGCTTGGAGGAGGAGCTCAGACTGTTGTTATAAACTAAGAGACTGGATAAGAAGCCCTTCACTTTTTTTGCTTTATTAAGAACAAATCTGGCATGAGGGTTAAATTTGAATCTATTGTGGAAAATAACGCCAAGATATTTTAGTGTATCCTCGACTGCAATTGTATTGTTGCCAGGCAGCTGTAGTTTAAGTGTCTTGCTCTCTTTTACCACCCCTCTGGGCGCACGACTGTAAGCGTTTCTAAAGCAGATTAACTTGGTTTTTTCGACATTTAGTCTTATACCCCAATCTTCGAAATATTTATTTAACAATTGTACATGGTTTGATACGCTGTTGAGCGCTACTGATGGGTTTCGGTTGGAGGATAAGACCAGGGTGTCGTCGGCATAGAGAATGGCTATTGACTTATTGGTGTTTTCAAGTTGGATTGTTGGCAAGTCGCACAGGAACACATCGAAGAGCACCGGGCCCAATACCGATCCTTGGGGGACACCTCTTCGGATTGGAATCATTGCGGAAAGCTGTCCATCCAAGTAGATTTTGGCTTTTCTGTTATCGAAGAATGAGAAGAGCAACCTTATCATTGGTTCAGGGAATTTGTTCTTAATTAACTTGTACATTAAGCCTTGGATCCAAACTGAATCGAATGCTTTCTCCAAGTCCAGAGAGCAAGCCACTGTGCATTTCTTATTTCTCAAGCTCTGCGTGACTTCGAACACTAGTTTCATGAGAGCGTGTAACGTTGATGTTCCTTTTTGAAAGCCAAACTGAAGTTTTGGTATAACTGTGTAGCATTTGCTTCTAATTTTTGCCTCTATGACTTTCTCCAGTAGCTTTCCAAGATTAGAAAGCATGGAAATTGGTCGAAGATTAGAGACATCTGAGGAATGTGCTGATTTTTTTATTGGTATTATTTTTGCGACTTTCCATTCATCTGGAAAATATCCAATATTTATGCAATTGTTAACTAACGTTGTTAGGTACGTGATACCGTCATCTGACATCTTCCTCAGGAGGTAATTGGAAATTCCGTCCAGTCCGGATGATTTTTTATTGTTAGAGGCTACAAGGAGCGATTCCATTTCGGCTGTCGTTGTGAAAATATTTGTCTGAGAGGGGCTATCTGCTGGGTTGTATTCATTGAAATTACATATTACGCTAGTGCCGATAGGCCGAACAAATTTATCTTGGAAGGCTGATGTACAGGATTCTATCTCATTAAGTCTAGCCTGGTTTGACTCAGGCGTCATCTCTTTGAATAGCTCGAGGTAATGGGATTCCAGGGCCTGCAAGATGGCTTGCGTGGACGAGTATGTGGTACTCGCGACTCTCAAAGATGTTAATTTTGGTTTGTTGGTTCCAATGATCTTTCGAACTTGTCTGAATGCATCAGGTCCCGGTCTAATTTGTTCAAGGCGCTGTTGAAATATCGAGTTAAAGTGGGCTTTAACTCTTTCGTCTATAATTTTGTTTAGTAACTTTATTTGACCTGACAATGCTTTATATTCTGGGGTGTTAATATTACGGTTTCGATTGTAGATCCGCTTTAATTGCCGATCCCAGCTTTTTTTTGTTTTTAGCAGTTTAGTAATTCCCTCCGGAAGTGAGTGAAAGGAGTCAAAGTTACCGCTCTCTTCCTCAGAGTGCTTGTGAGCGACTCTTGTAATTGTGTCATTGAAGCTTCGGATTGCTTCATCGACTTCCTGGCTGGACAGATTATGGTGTTTATTTATACGTATCAGTGCGAGTTGTTGATTCATGTCGTTTTTAAAGTCGTCCCAATTGATATGTCTATATGAACGCGCTCTTTCTACGTTATTAAGTACGTAGGTCCAATTATTAAGGTCAATGCTTAAGGTCACTGCCAGATGGTCAGATGCCGTAAAGAATGTGTTGCAAGTATAGTTCATATTAATTGAGTCTATTGAGTGGCCCGAGACAAGGAAAAAATCTAGGTGTGATGAACTATTGGGATAGGTCGGGGAGAAAGGTGCGACCACGGTGATTCTTAGATCGTCCTTAGCATCAAACCAGTTCGATATTCGGTTGCCATTCGTATTGTTGGTTGAGTCACCCCAGTTTGCATGACGCGCGTTGAAGTCTCCTCCAACAATTACATGGTCGAAGTTCCGGGTGATATTATTAATTTCCTCCAGGAGGTGTCTGATCGTGGTATCTGTAGTGTTGGATGGAAGGTAAACAGCTACTAATAGAACTTTTTTGACAGTTCTGCTTTGGTCTTGGAAGTCAAAGGATACAGCTGTAAGGCTATGGTCGACAGTATTCCACGCCACCAATTCTGTTTTTATTGTTTTTTTTAATAGCTATTGCAGTTCCAGGTCTTTGGTCATTACGAAAGATCTTATAATTTTTAAAGTTGACTCTGTTAATATCTTCCAAGTGGGTCTCATTTAATAGTAGAGCCACCGGTTTACGTGTTTTTAAAATGTCGTCAACAGCCAGCCGTTTGTAGTTAGATTTTAGACTGTTAATGTTCAGGGCGATGAAGTTAAGATTGGGGGTATTTACTTGGAACATAGTAAACCGGTTATTTCAATAAATTTATTTAAAAGGGCTTTTATTTTAGAAAATAGGTCTGTAAGTGAGATACCAAATAGTTGTTGTGAAAGTTGGAATAAAATTTCAGGAAATTGAATATCATTGAAAAGAGAACCTGTAAACCCGCTGGCTGAGGATGCTGATCTCGGATTTCCCGGTGCTGAATTTGAGTTATTATTTATTGAACTGTTGAATAGGCTAGAGAAAGATTTATCTGTAGTCACAAATTGTTGGCTTGGGAAAGCTTTATCTGTAGCCGCATGGGATAAGAAATTAGTCCTATATTCAGATGCGCGGGCTTTTCTGAGTTTATTTTTTTCTATGAGAGCGATGTATTTGGGACAACGTCTGAAGTTTGCCGGGTGCCCAAAAGCTTGACAATTGATGCAGTAAACCGTTTCCTGGTCGGTACCCTCTCTTTTGCATTCGCCTGGTCCATGGATTGAGTTGCATTTAACGCAATTGTACTTGAAAGCGCAGTTTGAAGCCACATGCCCGTACCTCTGGCAATTCTTGCATTGGGGTGGACCTTGATTGCGTAACTTTTGCCATGAAACCCTCTGGTAAAGGAGAATTTTAATGGATTCAAGCTGTTTAATGTCGTCTTGATTTTCTGTCTGGACTTGGAATATGTTAAGGGAGTAGTTGGCATTTCTGAGGTGGGAGGGTCTGAATGGGTCAATTCTGGTGATCTTAGCATTTGGGGCTAATACTTTCAGTTCCGCGACAATTTCATCTTTTGTGAAGGTATGATGCACACCTTTGAGGAGAATTGTTGGCGTTCTAAGTTCCCGATGGTAAGGGTATGTGCACGTGGTTCGTCTGCAAAAATTTTGGTTTTACCACGTTCTTTATTGACGAACATATATTTTGCTTCCGGGCATAATTTTGAGATAGTATTTTCAAGAGGTCTAACTTGTGCTGAAAAAACGATTATTGGCGGGCAAAAGTTTACCTTATTATTAGTGTTAGTATCATTATTTGGTGGAGTATTGCCTTTAGATGTCGTTGGGCGCTCGTCGTCGCACACTACTCTCGTATTCCTTGATTGTTTGGTTGATTGGCTTATTTTAGGTTCAGAGCACTTGGCGTTGGCAGAGAAAGCGCCTTCACTTGCATTAGTAACGAATGAACAAAGGCCATTGTTCAACTCCTCTACACAAAGATCTCTGAGTAATTCATACCTGTTTCTTTCCCCCTCGTCGTGGAAGCTGATCTTCAGTGGTCTTTTATTTCCTGTTGTGGGCGATCGCGGACATTTTCTTTTCCCTGTTGGAGTCTGCCATCCTGTGTTGCCAAGAACGTTTGTTGCCGTATCTCCTGCCGGTATTGTATTGAGGGAACTTTGCTGGTCCAACTCTTGCATGTCGCAGTCTTGGTCGGTGTTATTTAGGATGGTTTCCTGTAAATGCGCTGATGTTCTTTCACTAGAATCTGTGTGTTGGTTCGGTTGGTGAGTATTGGCAGCAATTTCATTTGTATTTGTGCTGGTTTTAGCGCCAATTCCACTTTCTTCGCTTGTGGAATTGTACGATGGATCATTAAACATTTTTTTGTTGTTCTGACGAGCATTCTCGTCCAACAGTTCAAAACATGATTTTGTCAGGTTATTCCCTGGTTGAGTTTCAGGATTGTCTTTTCCCCCAGAATCGGAAGACATAGTTTTACACTACACCAAGTGACTCGGAGAAGATCCGAGCACTGGAGTTGCACTAAGAAAAGTAAGCTTTTCTCCTTGCACTAATAAATTTCGGCAACACCACTTAGGAAATGTGGTATAAAGTCTGAATCAAGTTGCTTTAGGAAATTACTTTCTGAATTCTTTTGTCTGCTTGAAAAAAAACACGTCTATTCTCTATCGCTGCCACACTCAAACTCCCTAATACAATACATTGACCTTCGAAGCACACCTGAAGATATCCTACTGCAACTTATTCTACACACAATAAACCTTCGAAAATTGCAACAACAAAAATTGGATTTTTTTGGCTCGTCACACTAAAATACTACCTTAAACAAATTTTTACGCCATCCAGTTGCTAACCGCAATTTTCGCAAAAACCCCGAAAGCTTTCACTTTCTTTTCAATTTTTTTAATATTTATACCAATATTTAAAAGATCGTTGTTCAGAGCTTTTACAGATTTTTTAATGCTCTATCATTTAAAACAAATTTGAAACCAAAGGTCTAGAAAAAAAGCGTGCATTTTCTTCTAAAATGTAAGATTTCGGAAGAAAAGCACGACCAAAAAGCTCGGCCGCCTGTCCATACTCCTAGTAGAGGAGGAACTAAAGTGCGTCATTGAGGTACCCTACATTTTACTAGTGAGAGAACGATATTTCGCTCCCAGCATTACCCAGTGAAAAATTATTAAGGCATAATCGCTAAGGTGTCTTTAAGACATGAGACAAATAATATAAAAGCCTCCAAATTAAAATGAGATGGAAGTTCATCTCAGGAAAAACGCGCCTTTTATGCGTGTGTTGGAAAAGTGAACTAAAAAAGTTATTTTTTGTTGAAGTTTTGTGTTGGCTATCAGGAGAATTTAAACGACTCGGTAAATATTTTTATAGAAAAAGTAATAGATTAAGGCTTAAAGACCGTTTTAATAAAGAAATTTTTACCATCTAAGCAATCAGCGCCATCACCGGGGCAAAAACATCTACTATTAATGTAGCCTTAGTTGTAAGGCCTTATATACGCGGAAATGGCCTATACAAAAATAAGGCAACAATAAGGTAAAGATAATGCATTAAGATAATGCCTTTATAATGCCTTAATAACCCCACGGTTAGACGTGCGACTAGAAGTCGCATGCCGAATCTCATCTCAGGGAAATCGCTCGTGTTAACGCCACTTGCATGCAAGCGGGGAAAATCGCAACTCAAGTCGTATGTAAAAACCTCATACAATCTGAGCTGCGACTGGAACTGCAAATGATTTGACATTTAAGGTTATGTCTGATTTCACAATGGCAGAAAATAAGTTGAGTAGAAGTGAAATTTTAAAATTAATAAATTTGTGCCGGGAAAGAGAGTGCCTCTGGAAGACTGCCTCGAAATTGTATCGTAGAAACGATCTCAAGAGGCAGGCGTATGAACAAATCGGCGCGGAATTGAAACTCACAAGCGAGGAAGTGAAGAAAAAGTTGACAAATTTACGAACGACGTATGTTCACGAAAAAAAGTAAATCAATGCGAGTCGGAAGTCTGGAGCATCGATAGAAGATATTTATGAGCCTTCATTGTTTTGGTATTCAGAAATGAGTTTTTTTTTCGACAAAAACCTTTGAAGTGTGCCCCGTTTTCTTCCATAGAAGAATTTTAAGGAGATTTGCTTCTATGTCAAAATTTTCCCTTTTTGCCAGAAAATCGTTGACCCAAAATTTCTCTTTTTTCCTATTTGGCAGACTTTTCTGCGCATTCTATCCTTTTTATAGCCATTACTGCGGCTAATAACTTTCTTTGCTTTCTTGCGTTTGACCTTTTTCAACTGAAGTCACATGCAATGTCGCAAGACAGCAGAGCAAATCGCAACACCTGTCAAATTGAAAAACGTAGTAGGAGGGATAATCGCATGCGACTTCTAGTCGCACGTCTAACTGTGGGGTAAGACATTTTTTGTTCACTGCCCAGTGAACAAAAAATGTCTTATTAAGGCATTATAAAGGCATTATCTTAATGCATTATCTTTACCTTGTTGTTGCCTTAGTTTTGTATAGGCCATTTCCGCGTATATAAGGCCTTACAACTAAGGCAACATTAATAGTAGATGTTTTTTCCCCGGTGATGGCGCTGATTGCTTAGATGGTAAAAATTTCTTTATTAAAACGATCTTTAAGCCTTAATCTATTACTTTTTCTATAAAAATATTTACCGAGTCGTTTAAATTCTCCTGATAGCCAACACAAAATAACTTTTTTAGTTCACTTTTCCAACACACGCATAAAAGGCGCGTTTTTCCTTCCATCTCATTTTAATTTGGAGGCTTTTATATTATTTGTCTCATGTCTTAAAGACACCTTAGCGATAATGCCTTAATAATTTTTCACTGGGTGGGTATAGTTGGGTTCAGGGTTGTGAGATTTTTGATCTTCGAAATCGTAGTAAATCGGCCGAAAAATAGTAGTAGAATCGATGAAATAGTAAATTGATGTAAAACCTTCTTCATTATATATATAAATAATTTGAACGAAAGACTAGAAATGATAGTGTTTTGAACACTGTATGTATGATATTTATTTCATACTTCTCTTATCATAAACCAATTATAAATAAAATTATTATACCCGTATGGTGAAACCGAATATCTCAAAAACAGTGCATCTTATCAAAAAAGTGCAAGAATAAGTTATTTAGGATATGATTCTACATAAAACTCTCATACATTCAAATCTGATTGAAATAAATTTTAAAAAATCAATAAATTTTAAATTTTAGAAAGTTTGACTTCAAAGTGGAATTTTGGTACAACTGTTCGAATTTTGATACGAATATCACCATACGGGTTTTCAATAATTGCCAGATTGGCAATTATAGCTTTTGTTATGTTTTAAATAAAAATTTGTTTCCTTAATTTCCTTCTCACTAAAATTTCTTACTTAAATATCTATTGGCGATCGTTGTAGGCGGATCCACGTCTTCTGGCCGTCTCTACGAGACAAACACCTTGCTTTTTTAACTCTGAAAACGGAAGCCAAATGACTTCAATAAACGGACAGTCGTTATTTTGAATTGCAAGAGTGGTTAAGATGTATTGTGTGGACAAAAAGAATAGTAAAGCAAGAAAAATGTTAAACGGCCCGATTCCAGAATCCGTCGTAGCTTTATTACGAAGAACTAACTACGTTACGAATACGAAGAAATCAGTATTCCACGATCAGAACGGAATTGATCTTAGTGGTGCCTGATTAAAATCTAATTTCGAATCTTCGAAATCAGCTGTTTACTGTCAAAATGCATGTCATACAGGCAAAAAAATTTTATAATACACACCTTTTTATAAACTATTTAAAATAAAACTCTTTTAAATTATACGTGAATTAAAATGGACTCAGTTGCTTTTGTTGAGCTGTGTTTGGAAGAGGCTATCTACAAAAACAAAACAATGAAAGTTGAAAGAAAAGTATGGAGGGATGCTTCAAATCCATTCGAGTTGGACGAACAAACTTAAGTTTTTATTTTAAAACAATTCAAGATAGATGTTCAATACTTAAGTATTTTTGATAATTTCAGTTTAAAAAAATCTTTCGTTTGAACAAACCGGCAGAACTCGAACTGGAGCTGGAGCCAACAGTGCTGTCATTCGCTGCCATATATTGCCAATCCATCACAAGTTCTTCGTATTGTTTTCTGTTGGTTATTACTTTTGATTTTGACCTATTAATAGCCTTTAATAAAAACCTACTAAATAAATAAACAAGAGTACAAACACTTACATTGCACTTTTCGCCCATTTTAAATCACTGAATCTAAGAAAATGAATACCAAAACAGCCCCCCACTCGATCTACGAAGCAAATGTATTTTCGTACATTCAGCTGTAAAATTTCCGATTCGTTCGGATTCTGTGATACCACATTTCCCCGATTCGGAATGATTTTTAATACGAACGGATTCTGTGATACCATTTTCGAAATTTCTCCGAAAATTGTAACTACGACGGATTCTGGAATAGGGCCGAAAGTGTTGATGTTCAATTAATTATGCGTTAATATGAGACATAAAAAGATGCTGAAGAATTCTAAAAATGAAATTTTTATGCAAATGATAATCAAGTTGCTAAAAGTTATTCTTTCCATTCTGGACCTTAGGTTCTAGAAATTCGATTGTTTTTGTGTTGATTCAATTTCAAATCTATGCCAGAAGCAAGTCGAACAATTTTGCCACTATTCTACGATACTGGGACACTTGATTCCCTAACCCGGCTTTTACACGAGACTGTAAAGTCTGTCAGTATCACAGACTCCAAATGTCAAAATACTGACAATGAATGAGAAGACATTTAACGAACTGGCAGTCAGGTAATTTTCAAAATGACTTCGTTTGCAACAGAGGCATGAATGTTGCTCGTATGCTTCTATTATTTTAATTATCTCGTTCCTAGTTAGTCTTCTTTCGCCAGTCTGAGAGTTCTAAAAGTTAAAAAATGTATTAAAAAAAGTGGATTCATAATAATTCAATAGATTTACCTCAAATTCTTCATGTTCCGCCATCTTCAAAGTCTGAAGTGTCAAATTACTGTACTGACTACAAAAAAGTCCCGTCAGTACAGACTTGTCAGTGCCAGTACGTATTTACACGAGACTGTGTCAGCGAATGTGTCAGCTCTACTGTCGCGTGTAAAGGCCGTGTAAATAGCAAAGCCTGCATAACTAAAATAATCTCCATATCATCGACTTCGAGTTTGAAGCATCAAACTCATTAAATTCTTGTAAAAACTTTAATTACAGCAAAATTTAGTCTAAAAATCTATCGCGACTCAACCAGTCGGAAAATTTTGACAGTTCAGACTTAACTTTTGACAGGAAGCAAAATACCCCGGAGTGATTACTCCGAATACTCCGAAAATAATACACGCATAGTAACTTTAAGTATTATATACTGACTCTGGTCGCCCCAGGCTGCGTCAAGACGACGTTGGTTGTAGTTCGTGCAAGGGCATATAAGATGGGGAGGTTAGAAGGATGAGAATTACACTTTCTAAAAAAAGAAGCGAAGCAAAGGAATAGCTGAAAGATATCCAACAGATGCACCAGGAAAACGAAAATGTGGGTGGTTTGTTGAATGAATACAAAATTTGGTGAGAACGGGAATCAATCGGTAGAGAACCTATGATCTAGAGGCTGGACATTGGGGCGTGTAAAAATTGCCACCGAGCTGAAAAACGTGCGCGAAGAACTTTGAAAATTTTATCTATTTTTACAAATTTTATCCATTGTTACTACTCAGTAGGATAGTCTATTAAGTGCTGATATCCACTTTCTAGAATCTAGATTATAGTCTCTCTGGCAATCAGCAGTTATTTTACTGCAATCGAAACATTAAAGAAATATGTAAAAATGAACAAATACTTCAGTTTTTGAAAAAGTAGACCACGCTTTCCATGTCAACATCGTCTTCTGAACTTATAAGTAAACAACGCAAGATGTAACTCCCAGATCTAGATGAAACTTAAGCGAGAACTCCAATTCGGCAGAGGCAGCAGCAGAGGCAGAACTTTAGAACACATAGCATCTTATGGGATGAGCTCCAATAAAGCAGCAGCAGAGGCAGCGGCAGAGGCAGAAACACATTTTAGCTCTAATCTCTAAATTTCTGCTTTCAATTTAACCTCACAAATCGTTGTTGATATTTTTTGCATATATGGACGGAAGTAAATATTTGTAATACTTGAAATGGAGGAGAAATTAATTGAATACTTAAAAAACAACGAAATATTATACGACAAATCATGCCGCGGATATAAATACGTACAACGTTTTGACAGGTTTCTGTTATTTTCGTCAGAATTCAAATTTCATTGTGGGACAGAAAGCAGATTCTGCTTCTGCTGCTGCATCTGCTTCTGCCTCTGCTGCTGCCTCTGCTCAATTGGAGTTCTCCCTTTACACTTAAATCTCTGCGATGAAAAATCCTTAATGAAACTTAAATCTCTGCGATGAAAAATCCTTAATGAAACTTAAATCTCTGCGATGAAAAATCCCAAGTGGAGACACGGTCTTAAACCTGTGAAAAAATGTTTAAAAATAGAGATAAGTATCTTTTTTTATCGGCAACTACCTATGTTAAGTGTTATATTTGGCCTCCCTAAAAGTATGCAAATTTTCGTTTATTTGCTTTTTTTAATTTTCCGATTAGTCCAGCGTAGTCCAAGTGGCAAAGTACTTGGCCCGTATTCCAAATATCGGTGGTTCAATATCCGACTGTCGCACGCTGTGATTCAAGTCCAATCAACTTGATTTACAAAACGAGTAGTGATTGTTGCCGCTTGGTGCTATCGACATCATCGGTCTAGATTGCTATCTCGGCCGCTGCTGTTGATGATTTGCAACGTAAAAACCTTACAAATGTTGTAATTCATACATGGTTCGGAATCCATGTAAAAACTGTAGGTGTGAAGCAGGGAAGAAATTGTTCTGAAACGCCGAAGACGATGATAATTGTCCAATTTCAATAAAGTAAAAACTAAGAGCTTTTTTTCGTCGAGTAGAAGAATTCTAAATTTTATTTCATTGAAATCGGACAACTTTTGCTACCAAAAATTGCAACTAAAGTAAAATTTGTTTACTTTTTGGGAGGCCAAAACATGTATGCTTAGGGTCCTCTATGGCCTCCATAAATGGTATATGTGTCTCTAATTTTTCGAAATTCTTTCACATGTCAGTTTCATCAATGCCATGGGACAAGATCGTCTAATTTAGAGGGACTATATAAAACTAGAGTATGACCATTCCGCTTTAGAAATAAGAAATCGAAATTTTCCAACCATCTTATTTTGAAATTTTTTTGCAAAAAATCAACTTTGTTTCCAGTTTTTTAAAAAAATAATATTCAAAACATATCTACAACTTTTTAACTAGTAATACAAACCTGCCATGAATGCCGTCAGTGTCGCTGTCACATCTGATGTTATGTCTAGTGAACACGCCATCCAGACCTGCCGGAAACTCTGACATAAATGTTAGCAGAAATGTCATTAGAAAAGTCTGTTGTGACGTAGGTGGGCTGCTGATTCTGGCATGACATTTCGCACATGGTCCCGTAGACTGTAGTATCTCAAAAAAATGTGTTTTTGAGTAATTATTCCATTATGTAAAGGAAAATTGACTGAATCAAATGAAAAACAAATTTAAATGTAAACGTAGTCCTAAAATTTATTTATTTTTGGTTTTTTAAATTCCCATTTTTTAAAATTTAAATTGATTTTGTCGAAAACAAACCTAAAGTCCGTAACAGATTGACCGGCAGTAGCAGTAGCAGTGGCAGCAAAATGTTCTGATTGGCTGAAATCCGACAACATGTCGGATTTCAGCCAATCAGAACATTTTGCTGCCACTGTTACTGCTACTGCCGGTCAATCTGTTACGGACTTAACTCTATCTTTTATTATTGCAAAAAAAAAAAAAATGAAGCAAATGATCTGTAAATTATTATCAAAAGAGTAATAAATTGAAATATTACTGTACAGACAACAGAAAAAAACAATTATTTATAAACAATTATTTTGAAATGAAAACTTTGAATGCGTTTTTCTTGAAATGGCCGATTTTGAGATACTACAGTCTACGGGACCATGTGCGATTTCAGTTCCAGAAATGCGTTGAGCAATAAACAACTCAGAGTAGTAAATATGACGATCTGTGATTTCACTTTTTTCTTTAAAATCTCCGCACTAAAATGAAATTCGGCCTCCTGCTGCCCCCACGATGCATTTTTCAAATCATTTCTTTGTAAAAATTACTTTTAAACAGTATTCGTTTATAACACGGAGCCACTCTGCACGTGAAAAATTAGAATCCGCCATCTTAAATTCCATTTCTGTTACGATTTCTGTTAGCAAAGATGTCAACAAAAAATGTTAGACTTTTATGTCGTAACAGCTGACATTTCAATCTTCACTAGACATAACATCAGACGTGACAGCGACACTGACGGCATTCATGGCAGGTGTGGATTAGTAGGAAGATTGAAATGTCAGCTGTTACGACATAAAAGTCTAACATTTTTTGTTGACATCTTTGCTAACAGAAATCGTAACAGAAATGGAATTTAAGATGGCGGATTCTAATTTTTCACGTGCAGAGTGGCTCCGTGTTATAAACGAATACTGTTTAAAAGTAATTTTTACAAAGAAATGATTTGAAAAATGCATCGTGGGGGCAGCAGGAGGCCGAATTTCATTTTAGTGCGGAGATTTTAAAGAAAAAAGTGAAATCACAGATCGTCATATTTACTACTCTGAGTTGTTTATTGCTCAACGCATTTCTGGAACTGAAATGTCATGCCAGAATCAGCAGCCCACCTACGTCACAACAGACTTTTCTAATGACATTTCTGCTAACATTTATGTCAGAGTTTCCGGCAGGTCTGGATGGCGTGTAAGCCCGTGATACAGGAAAACTGTAATGAATGAAAATTTCAATGGATATCTCTTTCACGATGACCACACTTCATTTTTATAGTCACTTTAGTTGTCTATTGCATTTATTTAACGCAAAATATGTGATTTGGAAGCAATTTAACGGATGATCATTAATATTGAAAAATTTTAACGAAAACATCACTATAAAATCAACAAAAAAATTATTTCAGTCAAAAAAATAAGTGCCAATTTTTTACGATATTTATGTCGGCGGCATTTTAATTCTTTATTCTTTGACGCTGCGGTGGTTGCTGATGGTGCCAGGCATTGTAATTCAGTTTTATTCTTCTTGGGGAACAATTTTTTTTATTAATGAAACTGCCAAAATTGATGACAGAATTTTTGATATTTAACTCGAAATGATGTTTTTGTTTTATTGAAAATGCTTATTCAATAACAACTAGGAGCGAATTGAAACGCCAAAAAAACCAAATCTCCGAAATGGTGCAAAATGTAAATGTGTATAATGGAGCTTTGATATAACCTTCAAAACGAAAAACCACGAAATTTCCAGCAAAAGTTTAAATTTTTGAAAATTATGATTTGAATTATATTCTATAAGAATTAGTGCCATTAAGTCAACATAAATTGTAATTTAAGTGAAAAAATGTCGATTGTCCAACAATTTGTGTCTGGACTAAAGTCCAGACATCGCGATGTCCAAAACAAAGCAGCACAGGATCTGTTTTTATATGTAAAAACTGAACTGCGAGAAATGTCCCAGGAGGAACTAATACAGTTTTTTGATGACTTTAATCATCATATATTTGACATGGTGTCCAGTTCTGACGTTAACGAAAAAAAAGGCGGGGTACTAGCTATAAGTATATTGAGCTTTCTTATATTTTTGTGACTTATTTAATGTTAATGTGATACATTCTCTTTCTAGAATGTTTAATTAGTGGTGATGTCGTTAACACCACCACCAGAATATCAAGGTATTCAAATAATCTACGGAATTTACTTCCGTCTACGGATGTTTCTGTAATGGAAATAGCTGCAAAGACATTAGTCAAATTAGCCCTATTGCCGGGTTCTAAAGGCGCCGAATCATTTGAATTTGATATCAAAAGGGCTTTTGAATGGCTTTCGGAGGATAGACACGAAGTACAATATTTAAAAAAAAATCCATTAGAAAAATTATAATATTTTTTTTAGTATCGTCGACATGCGTCCGTTTTAATATTAAGGGAATTGGCACTAGCAATGCCTACATACTTCTATCAGTCAATGTCTGCTTTTTTCGATAATATATTCAACGCTATATACGACCCGAAGCCAATAATCCGAGATTCTGCTGGTGAAGCTCTTCGTGCTGCGCTTATCGTTACATCCCAGCGAGAAAATACCAAACAGTCTAGCAAACCTCAGTGGTATATTCTTTGTTACGAGGAGGCCATGAAATATTTCGTGGGAGATATATTGTCACGAGAAAAAGGCACTACCCGCGATGACCGTGTGCACGGGGCTATTATTGTGCTGAATGAACTTTTCCGGTGTTCAAATGCATCGTGGGAACGTCGATATAATACATTAAAGATCCTCCAACCAGAGCAGAAAAAATATTATAGCGACAACATTTCAACTATAGTTCCAAGACTAAAGGCGCCATTCGTTGAGAAAATTGGTTCATCACATGCTCACCTAGACAATGACCATGCGACGGGAAAGTTTTCTGGGACCATTGTACAAGAGTCAGCGAATTGCAAGCAAATAATAACGGAGCATTATATGGAGATATGTTCACGAATAATGGAGTACCGACAAAGCAGATCGTTCCATGTACAGCAGGGATTGTTATGCATATTGCCTAGGATGGCCGCATTCAATCGAGGAGTTTTCACAAAACACTTTTTGAACACAACAATTAACTATCTGTTAACAGCATTAAAAGGAAAGGAGAAAGATAAAAACGCAGCATACGTCACTATGGGTTATATTGCGGTTGCAGTCGAAAAAGACATTGATCGTCATCTTAAAAATATAATGGATGTTATTAGATTGGCATTACCTGCACGTGATACGCCAAACAAGAAGAAATCCATTATTGATCCAGCAATATTTACTTGCATAACCCTATTAGGTCATGCGGTGAAGGCTGGCATTACTGAAGATATTAGAGACATTTTGGATTCCATGTTTTCTACGGGTCTGTCATCGGCTTTGACTGTCTGTTTACGTGAGCTTGCTGAGAATGTTCCGGATGTTAAGGGAACGATATCGGATGGTCTCTTGAAAATGCTCTCCCTGGTTCTCATGAATAAATCGCCACCATCGTTTGGAACACCAAAACATAATTTAACAGCACCATTTGCTGCCCTATCATTATCTGATAACCATCAATATGACGTTGCAACAATTGTCCTAGCCTTAAAAACACTTGGTAGTTTTAGTTTTGAAGATCAGTCTCTTCTTGAATTTGTTCAGAAGTATTTTTAATCAATTTCTACAAATTAATAAATCTAATCGATATAATTTTGTATAGATGTGCCGATCATTATGTTACAATTGAACAACACGAAATACGTTTAGAAGCAGTTCAAACATGTACACGTCTCTTAAAGCTTGCAATACAGACATCAGATCCTAATACGGGTGTATCGGACACATTACATGAGACTGTTTCGCATGTGCTGGAACGTTTACTAGTAGTTGGTATTACCGATGTTGATTGTAACGTTCGCCTACGAGTTCTACGTTCACTAGATGAAACATTTGACGCTGAACTGGCCCAACCAGAATCACTGAGTGCTCTTTTAGTAACACTGAACGACGAGGTATTTGAAATTAGAGAATTAGCCATTGTTACAATTGGAAGATTATCAGCTATGAATCCAGCTTACGTAATGCCCAGTTTGAGAAAAACATTAGTACAGTTACTCACTGAATTGGAGCATTCAGGTATGAGCCGCAATAAAGAGCAAAGTGCGAGAATGTTGGATCATCTTATTGTTAGTACTCCAAGGTAAATTATTATCTTACACCCTTTCGATGCCAGATCCCACATATATATGATGCAATGGTTCTCATTGAGGATTGCGCGTCACATATATGTGATGACTCTAAATAATTATTTTCATGTCATATTTCCTAAATCGACACTATAAAAAACCTACTATAAGTAAAAGACAGATTCCTAATATAAATAGAGTGACACCTGTATAAGCCGGTCCCTGGCTAAGCCGGAAACTTGTCTACACCGCACAAATTTCCTGGTCCCCAGTAATAGTTTTCCTGTACATTTAGGTATACACGACACATATCAACTTGTATGAGCCGCACTTATACAGGTTTCACTGTAGATTTAGGTATGTGTCAGTTTTTCAGAGGAAAATTGGGAAAAAAGAATATTTGCAATATTCTTACAGGACGCTCCGTTCCGAATGATGAAAAACCGCGAGCACCTATGAGGTAAGATGAATCTGTGTGCAAGATATCAAGGCAATCGGTTTAGTGGTTCTGGAGACACTGTGAGGATTGAGTGAATGAGTGGCATTTATACTTGTACTAGCAGATCCTTCCTTGCCAGCTTAAAGTTTTTTGTATAAATTTTAGAATGTCAAAAAACCATAAATAACTTAAAAACTTTTAGGAAAATACGTTATCTTTACAGAACCTACCGTTTCGAATTTTGAAATTCCAACACCAGATTTGTGATAAGTAGGGGTCCCAAAAATATGCATTAAAAAAGGCGTTTTATGCACATAAAAATGGCAAAATATGCACTTTAAAAACATTCAAAATCCGATATATATTATATTTCACCCAAAATAGTGAGCGGAACTTGTTAAAATGTGGTTAATTCAACTTTTGTGGAAAATAAAACAAAAAATTAAAATACCATTGAATATTAGAAAAATTGAAAAAATAATAGTCTGTAAAACAGATTGACATTTGACTGACAAAAAAAATTGACAGGAAAATTTGTTTCTAAATTACAACTGTTAAATTTAAGATATTTCGAAAATATGTTCAATACTTCATATTATCTATGGTATAATCGGGGTTAAAACTTGTAGAAAAATATCAGTTGTGGCCAACACAAAACTTTCTTCCACAAAATCTACCACCCTGCGCAATTTACGCTATAGGCTATAGTTTTGTCAACCAAAGACGACCTCAAAACGTACAAAATTTAAGATAACTTGAGAACGGTAAAAGATATCGATTTACGCTAAAAGGTGAAAATGTGGAAAATTTTATTGCTTTTAATTCTTTTTTTAAATTTTTTTTTTGAAAAACTGTTGTTTGCAAGTAATTCGCAAAAATATATTTTTTACATTTTAATAAAAATATCTCAATAACGGTAAAAGATAATGGATAACGGTAAAAGACAAAATTGTACAGAATGCCATTCTCATTAATTCTTCTCACATATACAGTAAGCAAAAAACCATTTTTTCGAGATAATGGCAAAAAACTAATTTTTTTGAAATAACGTATCTCGATAATGGTTTAAGAAATCGAGCTCTAGCAAAAGACAAAAGTGTAGGAAATTTGATTTTCCCCAAGTTTTGTCATACTTAACACTACTAAAAAATGCGTAAATTGAGAAAAACCAATTCGCGATTTTTAAAAGCCGCCATTTTGGTTACTTCCGGTTAACGGATTTCCACCAAAAGTTGATAGGATCGTCCCATTCCTATAAAATTTCATGGCTCTAGTTTTTGAGAAATCTTGTACACAGACTGACACACAGAAAGACATTTTTGTAATGTGACTCCAATCGACTAAGGAGTGATCGGGAAAATGTTTTTTAGGCAAAATTAACAGGTCGAATTTTAATTGTACAAAAAAAAATTTTTGGTTTTCATGAAAATATGCAACTAAATATGCATTATATGCAAATATGCATTAACGTGTCAAATATGCATTTATATGCAATAACAAATGGCCTTCATTCGCTTCTAAACTTATTGATTATGATGAATAAAAAACTCCCGGAGCGGAAATCATAACGAGAAGAAATATGAAATGCATATTTTTGCCAGTCCTAGTGATAAGCAACCCTGAAAACCTCTCAAACCCAGTTTTTGCGAGAAAAATTCGAAAAAGGACATTTTTTTCAGGACCTTCCGTTTCGAATTTTGAAAATCTAACATAGCTAAAAACCTACTCTTTGCAAAAAACCGCGTTAAAATCGGTCCAGTAGTTTTTGAGTTTTGTAATCTCAAACAGACTAACAAACAAACATCCATTTTTATATATATAAATATAGATTTTCCTCGACTTGGGTCACAATATTTTTTTCTGACATTAGTATTTATTTAAGCCCTATTGTCAAACCCGAAATCGCCTTGTCACCGACTAGTTGATTGTTTTTAGGTGATTTATGGCCTTATTCACAAAATCTATTTCGCTCTGTGTACGTCATAGTACAGTTTCGTATTCACAAAACTGTATTTTTGACATTCTTTATCTCTAATTAGTTGCCAAATTCTTTGTAAATTTACGTCGAATAAAAATGACGTAAATTTAAATTAACTACTCTGATTCAAAAAGTAAAGAAAATGTAGTTTTTGAACAATATTTGTAAAGTTAAGTGCACACGATATGATCACTGTTCATATTTTTAAGCAAAAAAGGGTCCCAAACGTGTTCATATCGTCTGAACACCATATTTTTGTGTTCATACGTATGAACACAAGGCATATGAACACATTTGAACATTCCGTGAGCAAACGTATGAACACGACCTGTTCATACCGTGTGAACACTATTTTGGGACCGTATGAGCCCAGTTTGTAAAATTCGGACGTATGATCACAGATATGAACACACTGTAACATTTGAACATGGGCTAAGTTTTCAACATGTTCAAATGTAAAATTTTGAGTCAAATTTGTACGTAAATTGATGTTTTCTGGTTTTTATTTGGGTCTAGTAGGTTTTAGATTTGTGGCGTGGATGGCTCAGTCAGCTAAGTTCTTGCCTTGTGATCCAATGAGCAGTGGTTCAAATCCCACTCAGAGGGCCTATCGCCGAACACGATACGATTGGATCGAGTCGTAAACTCCATGTTGTTGTTTGTGTAAAACACTAACAACAACATTGAATTTACGACTCGATCCAATCGTATCGTGTTCGCCGATAGGGCCTCAGGGTAAAATAATTCGATTCGAATTTGAACTTTTAAGTTCATGGACTTTAAAACACGGACCAGTTTGGTCTTCGCCTCCAAGCTCCTGGAATATAACACAAAAAAAAAGTTTTCGACAGTTTTGTAATTTGTTGTGTTGTGTGCTCAAATGTTCTTAAAAATTGTTCATATCTGTAATTTGAACAAAACGTTCATATCGTCTGAACAGTGGTTCATACGCGCAGAAAAAATATGAACACAATGCATTTGAGCACATATGAACACACCTAAAAATTTGAAGCTTTGGGACAAAATGTTCATATCGTGTGAACACCTTTCATATATTGTATGAACATATGAGCATTTGAAGCTTATAAGCAACATATGCGTATGTTCAGAAATATGAACAGTGATCATATCGTGTGCACTTAGCTTTAGTTTTACACAAATATACGGTTTGATATTAAATATTCGAAAACACTGACTTTTAATTTACTGGTTTCAACATTTACGCCGGCCGTACACTTGAGCTAAGCTATTTGAGCGAGGCTAGCTATAGTTACATAGCTTAGCTGGGTTAGCTCTATCGTTGCACACTTGAGCTAAACTACGCGGCGATATTTAAATAAATGTATGCCGTCAGTTGTATGCAATTGGCACTTACACTTTTATGTCCACAAAATACTACACTTTTGCAAACACCGATTCTACACTGTATAAAGCCGAAAATATTTATATGTGAGTGTCAGCGATGCCAGCGAAGTAGTTCGCGTAGTTGAGGTCTGAACTACGCAAGCGAACTTAGTTCCCGTCGCCCATGACTACGCGATGTAGTTTCATAGTTTCGCTGAAGTGTGCGGTCGCCAATGCAAATGCTAAGGATTTTACTTTCACCGAGAAACTTAGTTCACGTAGTCGAGCTCGCTTACCTCAAGTGTGCGACGGCTGTTAAATTTTAGAATAAAATGTTAAATAAACTTTTTGAATTTGAATCTGACTTCAAATGTAAAATTTTGTGGATAAAATTGAAATGTTAGCATTAACGTTAAAGATAGGTTGCATTTTGTGAATAGGGCCATTATTTCCTATTTATTTTTTTTGAATTTTGAAGGAAAATGAAACATTTTCCATACTGTAGTGTGTTTTATAGGCACGCCTAAGCTCTTTGTGTTGTTCCACAAAAATTTGATGTTCTCGATTTTCTCTTCGTATGCCGCGATGTCCGAATTTCGCTTCATTCTTGCGACCGAAAATTCGATTTGTACATTCTTAAATTATAATACGGGCTTCGCTCTTGACCGCTTCGTGGTCCAACCCCTACCCACCGATCGGCCTCCAGCTTCCCCTTCTCGGCCTGCAGCCTCGAAAGCTACTCAGTTTCCGACCTCGCACTAAAGTAGGTCAAAATCATTTTAATGTTTCTAAACATAAATAATATCCATTAAAGGTTAAAGGATTGATAAAAAAATTAAGCAAATTATGTCAAAGCAAAACGAAATAAATGCTAATTCATTTAAAGTACAGACGAAAACCATTTCGCATTTTCAATAAATGTACAACACAATTAATAATTAGCCATGCGATTTATATTTGTACCTGTTACAGACGAATTTTTGAAATTTTTGACCATATCGTTTCTGGAAAATGGAAAATTGGAGAATTATAGCAAAATTCTGATATCTTAATGGCATCAATACAAACAATCTATGAAAGTTTCATGTTAATTTATTCGAAATATTTTGTTGCGGAGCCGATGAAACTAAAATAAAGTGGAAATTTTTAACCAAAAAAAATCAATTCCGGAAATAGCAATAGGTAGTATTTCCTTGAAATCTACCTAACAAGCCTTATCTTACTCGCTTTGAAAAGCTAGCATCAGACGAGCACACAAAACCCTCACACGTGTGAGAAGTGACGTCACGAAAAAAAACTCAACACACATTTTACACACATCTGACACGACACGTCCAAATGTGTTGCTATCAGACGGTGTGAAATTTTTTTCCACACAATCGGTTTTTTGTCCCAAAACGTGTGAACGACGCTGGTCTTCACACGAAAATTTTTCACACAATTACACACTGTGTGACGCAGATTGAGTAGTTATCAGACGGAGTGAAAAGTCTCAAAAGGTGTGATGATGAAAGACGTGTGACAGCAGTCAAAATCGTCTGACACACTGATTTGCTATCAGACGGTGTGATAGCTCACTGACATTTTTTGTATTTTACGCGGTCATTTTGACAAGCAATTGTGTGCTATTTTCAATTAGTGATGAAAAAAAAATTAAGATAATTAAATTAAAATGTCAGAAAGGAAATATGAGGAGACGATGGATATGGCGATTTTAGCAGCCTATATTTTGGAGAGCAGTGACGACGACCAGTCAATGGGTCGAAAGCGCAGTTGTTGGACAAAGGATTAAGTGTCGCGTCGTGAGAAGGAGGGTTTCTTTTCCAAATTGATGGTGGAATTGCGCTCTGAAGAACCCGAATTGTATCGGAATTTCTTACGGATGTCGGCCGGTCAATTCGATAATTTGCTAACAATTGGTGAAGTCGCAGATAAAAACATAACAAAAGCTATAATTGAAAACCCGTTTGGTGATATGGCATTGTTTGACGTTTAATTGAACAGCGAACAGTTGTATCAAAATTCCACTTTGAAGTCAAACTTTGCAATAAGATTTTTTAAAAATTCTCCGAATCGGATTTTGATGTATGGGAGTTTTATGTAGAATCACATCCTAAACAACTTTTGTTCTTGCACGTTAGGAAATTATACCTGTTGGCTATGTATATATATATAAATAAAATACTTCCACTTCAAATTGACTATAAGCCCAAGTCAACCCCCAAAAATTTCAAATCGACCCTGAAATCGGTAGTTACCAGTTTGACAACCCCGTCGTGCACTAACTTTTGGATTTCCAAAAATGGTTTTGTCTTATAAAAAACTTTTACAGATATTTAAAGTCAGCTTTCTCAGCTTTTAGTTACAAAGGAATGAATGAAATCGACCCAAATGCAACTAACATTACTATTAGACGTTAAATTCAGCACTCGTTTTGCTCAATATAGAACATATTATGATCAATGCGGGACATTTTATGGACTTTTATAATTAAAGAAAATTAATGTCGAATGTGGGATACATTCTGTTCAATGCGGAACACTTTGCGGGACGGTTGTCAATGTGAGACAGCCTACTGAAATGCTCACGTAATACGGGATACGGGATGTCTGATCACCGTAAAAATTATGTGCATGTGTATAACAAAATGAAAATGCCTAATTCAATAAATCATTTTCGCATAAAATATTTCCTATATTTATTCAGTGAATCAAAGTTACAATTTTTTTAATAGCCGTATTAATAGCGATATTCATTTGTGATACCGAGTTATAATACCGAAACCGGTATTGCCAATTTTTCGTAATACCGACAATACCGGTATTGGAATTTCGTATCGGTATTGCAAACCCTACATTGAACGGTAACTACTTACGCTCTGCGTTACATGTAATGTGGTATTTCATGCATTTGGAGTAACCAACGCAATAATCAGTCACTAGTAAATTCACATTGCTTCGATCACTTGTAATGCACGCAATATCCACTTATAATATAGCACTTATTTTATGCATTACAAGTAATCGACAAAATCATAGATTATCGATAAAGAATTATGCACGAAATATGTGCTTATGTGTGGATAACAAATGGAGTTAAAACATTCTCTTTTATGTACTGGCTTTAATTTGTATTTATTAAACACAAAAAACAAAATAATAACAATTCATTTTTGAGGTCACAAAATAAATAAAACGTAACTACTTTTTGTAAGCGCTTGCTTTTTTAGATTTTCTCTTTAAGGAAATCATCGATTATCAAGTAAGTGGTTACCAGAGTTCTGGCTGGGATGTTTTCATATTTGCATGCAATTTTTTTTTGAAAACTGCTCTCTTGACTTTCATAAAATATACATATTTATAGCTTTCGGGGTCAAAAATGCGATTGCGCTAGGTTCCAACTTTAGAAAAAGTCGTTAAGGTCCTGTAAGGATAACGCAAATATCATTTTTTCAGACCTAAGAGACCAGCAGTAGGATTCTTGGCAAAAATCGATAAATAACGATCTGGAAAGATCGCTAAAGGTATTATTTTGCACAGGTGGTTAATTTTCCCTCTGGCGGCGAAAATTTAAACACAATTTAAAAATTCACCTAACTGTCGTAATTGGAGGGTTGTCGTTAAAGTAGATACTTCCAGCATAGTGATCAAGCAGATGATAAATCCAATGTTCCTCTTGTTTGTCATGGCTTTCTCTAGATTTAGCCCTATA
The DNA here is from genome assembly GCA_964034945.1 of Chrysopilus asiliformis. Lineage (NCBI taxonomy): Eukaryota > Metazoa > Arthropoda > Insecta > Diptera > Rhagionidae > Chrysopilus > Chrysopilus asiliformis. Next base: position 59,229,541 of record OZ035960.1, read on the forward strand.
TACTTTTGTACCAGGAACTCCTGTATTAAGCTAAAACGGTGTTTTCATTCTGCATGCCTATCCCGCCATGGATCCATTTTTACGCCCGCCGTACATTTGAACTAAGCGAGCTCAATTACGCGAGCTAAGTTTCTCACTGAAAGTAAAATCTTTAGCATTTACATTGCTGACCGCACACTTCAGCGAAACTATGAAACTACGTCACCTAGTCATGGGCGACACGGACTAAGCTCGCTCGCCTAGTTCAGACCTCAACTACGCGAACGACTTCGCTGGCATCGCTGACACTCACATATAGATACTTTCGACGTTATACAGTGTAGAATCGGTGTTTGCAAAAGTGTAGTATTTTGTAGACATAAATTTGTAAGTGCTCAAATACAACTGATGGCATAAATTTACCGAAAATATCGCCGCTTAGCTTAGCTCAAGTGTGCATCGAGGTGAGCTAACCCTGCTAAGCTATGTAACTATAGCTAGGCTCACTCGCATAGCTTAGCTCAAGTGTACAGCGGGCGGTATGCTCGTCTCTCTTGCCAATCCTTTTATTTGGTGAAACCAATCAGTAGATTCTTCAATCCCTATAACTGCAAGAGCATGTGGAAGTTTATTATTTTGTAATTGTAAAGAATTTTTAGGATGTAGTCCATGTGGATTTTTAGGGTGTAACTATGCATGCTTTTGTGACCTGACTTTAACGTTAGTATGTAGCTTGGCGTTGTTTGAGGGACTCTAAGTATTTTTTTTCAAAAAAAAACCTTAAAAATCTTTTAAATTCTTTTCCCTCCCCATCGCATTATTACTATTTGGAATTTTTCAAGGTTTATCTTGAGCAATATTATTGACCTTTTATAGTGTCTAATATTAGTACTCATCTGCGTAAGCTAATAATTTCACTACAATATTCCCTAATTTATTTCCACCGCCAACTTCATCGTATAGATCAGGCCTCGGCACCATGTATGTAGTGATTTACTACTACTCGAAAAATTTTTATGTTTCTTCATATACTATAGCACAAAATGAGAAAACGCATCATTTTCATTTTTTACGCTCTTTCGCTTTTGATGGAGATGTTTAGGAACAGTGAACTACACAATTTATCATTATGCAATTTCAGAATCATATGTTCCGCCTAAAGGAAATTTCTCTAAAAAAAACTTTCTTTAAGTTGTCAACCTGTCTTACTCTTTCTACTTCATTGCATCGGGCAAAATCGAACTTATGACAGCTGTTGTAATGGCGTTTTAGATTGAATTTTTTATTCGACATGTAACTGCAAACTAGACATTGACGGTTATCATTATTTGTATAGTATTTGAATTTGAATATGAGCGCTTCATAATGGAAAAGGAAAACTAAAAAAATCAAATTTCTGAAAAAATTTCGTACATCAGTGTTCTTTGGGAAGCAAATATAATTTTGGAGAGCAAATGTATACACCCGTACGCATCAACAGCAGAAATCATACTGAATGACTGTCGTAGGCTCGCTCCATCGATTGTTAGTCAATCGTTTGATTTCGGCTGCCGAAGTGGCCGTCGTCAACCAACACGTATCATTGCGTTGGAGAGTCGAGTAAAAACGTTCATACATTGATTGTAATCTCGTAAAATTTGAATAAAAATGTTATCGTATTGAGGAGCCAGACGAGCCAAGCAGTGCCGAGCTCTGGTATAGATCATACAAGAATATGGCAAATAGCAAGGGACTCAAGATACGCACCTGTTTTACTGCAGATTGTGTTTCGAACCAATTAGACATACTAGCTCCATTCGTTGCAAACGTTTTTAAGTGATCAAAATCAGCCTGCCAACGGTCGCAATTTAAATATATTGGCACTAAATTAAAAAAAAATTTTGATCTTTAACTGAATTATATTAAAACCCGCTCTGTTTATCACATGATATTTGTTTCCTACCATTACTAAGTTTATGCCAATTGGCATGCCTCCACTCGCCCTTCCTATGTCTGCTGCTTGCCAATGTATTTTAAACCCGAGCAATACTTTGCAAATAGTTTGTAATTTTCTTCAATGACATGTGTTGCCAGCAATAAAAAGACGTCATCAAAGTTTACATAATTGAAAAAATCAGCAAAAATTATTTTTTTAAATAATCCATTTACATTATATGATAAAAATTTTAAATATGTTTTCAAATTATTGATTATACTATCCTGACAGACCAAAAAAATTTCTTCCCCTCAATTACCATTACGTCCCCTAGGATTTTTATTTGCTTCGATGCATCCATTTCGCGATTTGTAAGTATAACGCGAATATTCTTTTTCCTACATTTTCTTGGGGAAATTTACATTATAGGGTTTGAGGTCGCTGATCCCGAATTTGAAGTCGGAATTTCAAAATTCGAAATGGAAGGCCCTGCAAAGATGACTCGAATAAGTTAGGATTAAAATATATTAGGGTAATCATTCATTGAAACATAAATAATGGAACTCAATAAGAAATGTAATAATTCGGTTAAGTAACTGTAAACATGAGTAATTATGTTGCCTGCTGTTGTCCCAAGGGATAAAAGACGACCAAATTTCCAAACATTAAACGACAAATGTTTAAATTTGCGATCATACATAATACAAACATAAACAATTGCCATATCCATTGCACAATAAAGTTACTCATGCAACCAAATTAGGAAATCCAATGCACATATGTTTTTGTTTGTACAGCACAAGGTCAGATTCAATGGAAGAATCCACGGTCACAAATTAAATGAAGAAATGATGACTGAGAATAAACCACTGAACTCGGAAATACATTGAGATGTTTTTCGAAGACAAATGCAATGATTTTAGAGAAAACTATGTAATATTTATGTAAGCGAAAGATTAATCTTCCACTAAGATAACAGTATGAGTACATTAATTTTTAACTATGGACGTGATTTATGTTCCACATTTTCACGGATGTGTTGTCTAACACATCCCTATACTTCATTTAGAGATTTTTCAAGAAATAATAATCAAATTTTAAAATAACATCGAAAAAAATCGATGATTATAGGTCCAAAATAATAGGAAGTTCAGCTGCGTAGTTAAGTTTTCGCTTTTGGGATATCGGACAAAGCAAGGGGCGTGTGGGACCCCATGTTAAAGGTTAAGAACAGTTAAAAAGTGAGTTCTTAAGTAGAGTGTTCTAGAGAGTGTTCTAAATTCAGTTCGAAAATCAGTTTTTGAGATAAGTCTTGCACAAATTGCGTCATGAAAAAGTTCTTGTATAATATAAATTTAGAAGTTGTGTCAAGTTCTGTAAGTTCTACTATAGACAAGATAAAAACTATTACGAAGAAAAAGCAATTAATACAGTTAATAGAAATATTAGTACAGTTTAAAGAATAAAATGTTTTTCCTAACAACCTACACATCCACATTCCTATCCCTACAACATAATTGGCGCAGCCGGACAGCGATTTGTCGAATAAATTTTGGACATATTTAATCCAAATCTATAAACTCATCAAAAGTTGTGTAAAAAGGTATTAATGAAAACAATAGTGGTGTGATAATAGTAAAAAAACGTAAGGAATAAGAAAAGAAAAATACAAAAAAAGAAAAAAAAATAGGAGATATTAGTTCGACACAAAAATAAGCAGAAAGTGGCAGCTATACGATATCAAAAACCTTCAATTTTTTAAAGAAAACGTAACAAGTGGCAATCTATTGGACGACTGGAAATACTATCTTCCTTCAAGAGGCGATATACCAGTAGAATTAGCAACTAACAAGCGGCGATCCTTTAAATCCAAATCCATCAGAATTCAACATATTTTCGGACCGAAGAAGAAATTATCTTCAATCATCAAGGAAGGCGAAATGAAAACCCTAATTGGTATATTAAGCATTATTTTGAAACAATTTTCTTATTGTGTTATATAAAAGCAACTATTTATGTGTTTTAGTTGCAAAACCTAAAGTAAATATTTTAAAGGTTTGATCGAATTTTAGGGAATGATTAGATTAATTGTTTGAAATTAAGTCAGAGAAATTGACGGATTCTAGACATATTCATGACATTTTAAACAGAGAATAATTTAAGTAATCCTATTGTAACGGGCTCGGATGTTCGGGTTTCTGGAGAGTCTTTATTTCAGTCTCTAACTCGAGAAAATTAACAGATAAAGATCTTTATTTCAGTCTCTTAAACAATCACAAACTTAAACTCTAACTACTCTATTTCAACTATTCGATGTCAGATCAAAAACAGTAGATGGTATAAAGATATTCAAAACTTCATTTTGATATCATCGAGTGCGTCAACGTTCAAAGATGAGCACCCAGTCTAACATCATCTACAGGATTTGTGTGCGGTTTCTGGCATTCCCAGGTGATTGACGAAGCCGGTGGTTGATGCAAGGCTCATTGAATCGACGAACGACAAGGTGAAGCCAAAAATGCGTTGTCGTTGTTGTTTTGTCTATGACTGAAACACTGAGTAGATTCAAATGTGATTTGTGTATTTTTGCTGGTCGTTTGCAGATTTTTCGATTTGTAAGGAAATTTTTAATCAATTCAGTTTGCATGAAACCAATTTTTAAAAAAAAACCATAGCTCCCAACCTGCTTCAAAAATGAAAGGAAATTATCTGGGCTTTCACAAAAGAAATTGTCCATGAATAAGAAAATCTTTTCCATAATTTTTTTTGTCAGATGGTAATTAACTAATTTTCTTACAAATTTTGTTCTTTCGGGAGTTTTTTCAGCGGGACAATTCCATGTCCGATTTTTTTATGTTAATTAGTTTTTTAATTAGTTGTAGGTAAGTATCTAAGATAGTTATATGCATTTTTTGTTTGCGTAAATAATGCCCGATAGGCGTAGGGGAGGAGATCAAAGCTGAAATTTAAGCATTTGTAACTTCTAAATGACAAACATTTAAAGAGGTTATTTTTAAGATAAAAATAAGGCTTACTTTCATCACTCTCTCCTTCATATTGCAGAATTCAATTTCATGACAAAAGGTGAAATATCTGCATCATTTTTCTTTTAAACTTTTTCTGTAAATACTTGTGAATATACATAAATATTCGTTAAATAAAATTTATGGGTAAATTTATTGTTTATTTGTAAAATGATTTTTGAAACAATCGAATACAAGAAAAAAATATATTTAACTGAATTTCAACTCACCAATTAGACCGATTCAGCTGAGATTTTTTAAACAAGCATTTCAGAATCTGAATCAAAATAAAATATACACGATCAACCCAAAATGTTTTCCTAAAAACCCCTCCAGATTTTTACTAATATAAGGGCAGATCTTTTATTATTATCACAAAAATTGAACCGATCGGTAATTTGTTCTAGTGTCATGGATACGAGCTTTTTTGGCGGGGAACTGTAGGAGGATCGTCAGCTGCCACCTTAGACGCTTCAACAAAAGTATTAATGAAACTCCGAGAGAAAATACAATAATACATCCGTATCCTCTGATATAAAAGAAAAACAAGAGAACTGTACTAACTCCAAAATCCAAAACAAAAAAGTAATATGCCCAGAAAAAAGTATTGTGCAAATAATGGCACAAGTAATCTAAATTATTTACATAATGTCTTTAACCCTAATATAGAATATTTTAAGAAAGGTTAAGCAAAGGGAACATCAATTAAAAAGTGTAATAGAAAAAACAATTCTCAGTAATCTCGAAGAATTTATCTGCGTAAAATTTCAAGCCTCTAGCTCAATCCGTGCGCCCGCAATCCGCGCCACAGACGGACGGACGGACGGCCAGACAGACGGACATGCAAAATTCAATTCACCATACGGGTATAAAAATACTTCAATCAAACTAAATTATAAATTTTAAGATACAAATATAAATTTCTTATTCGAATTATATTTTTTTTATTATTTTATGTTTAACCATTGAATCATTTCTGATTAATGGTTTTTACGCGGTAGAAAGGCCGCATTGAATTCTATTGAAATTTCTCGACTTATAGGCCATTAAAAAAAATATGACAAAATGTTAGATTATTTTTGTGGATGTTTTCACATAAAAAATTCCCCCCATTTTATTATACTCGTATGGGAGAGTGGGGTAATTGCGAACACCTAAGGGAAAAATGAAATCCCACAAAACCAGATGAAGTTATAAATGTCATTTATTACTTAAAGTTTACTTAAACTTATAAACTTTAAATTTTTAAAGTCAACATAGATAAATTTTTAATAGAAAAACAAATATTAATGAACCAAAAAAAATTTGGTTTCCGGGATTCCTCACAGCACGTGGGGTAATTACGGACAGTGTTCTAATTTGTATTTGGTCTCTGTCTTTCTTTGGTATTTTCGTGGCATCTGAAAGATATTTGAGTAGGTATAAATATTTTTAATTAACAACAAGTTCATGTAGGTACAGAGCAGAAAGCAGAGAACAAGCAACGCAAAACTTCCACATTTATATAACACATGGATCAATAAGTCCCGAGACTAACCCAGAGATGACGCTCGTAGTAAACCAGTAACCACGTCTTTCTAGAGTACTAACCTTTGCTTGAAACGTGTCAAAATTTTAAGTCGATCGGACCAGAAACAGCTGAGTTATCGAGGTTGGAGTAAAGTCGTTTTGTAGTTTGTTTAAAAAATGGAAAAAACCGAGTTTCGTGTTCTGATAAAACATTGTTTTTTAATGGGTAAAAACACCGTGCAAGCGAAACAATGGATTGAAAAATGTTACCCGGACTCTTGTCCATCAAAAGCAACGATTTGTCGGTGGTTTGCCGAGTTTAAACGTGGTCGTACCGACACAAATGACGCGGAACGCTCGGGTAGACCTGTGGAAGCCGTTACACCGGAAAATGTGAGTGAAGTGACAAAAATTATAATGAAAGATCGTAAAGTGAAGCTCCGTGAGATTGCTGAGATAACACAGATATCATATGGAAGTGCATTTACTATCCTTCATGAAAAATTGAGCATGAAAAAGGTTTTTTCCAAGTGGGTGCCGCGATTGCTTTCGATGGAACAAAAACAGCAACGAGTCGATGATTCAGAAAGCTGTTTATCGCTATTTACTCGCAATAAAAAAGATTTCTTGCGTCGTTACGTGTCCATGGACGAAACATGGATACATCACTACACTCCAGAGTCGAAGCGGCAGTCATCTGAGTGGCGCACAGCTGGCGAAAGCCGTCCGAAGCGTCCGAAAACGCAGCAGTCAGCTGGCAAAGTCATGGCGTCAGTTTTTTGGGATACGCATGGCGTGATTTTCATTGACTACCTCGAAAAAGGTAAATCGATCAACAGTGATTATTATATTGACTTGCTGGTGCGTTTGAAGGAGGAAATCGCAAAAAAACGACCGCACATGCAGAGAAAAAAAATCCTTTTTCACCAAGACAATGCACCCTGCCACAAGTCGATGAAAACAATGGCAAAATTGAACGAATTGGGCTTTCATCTGCTTCCCCACCCCCCATACTCGCCTGATTTAGCCCCCAGTGAATACTGGCTCTTTGCTGATCTTAAAAAAATGCTCCAGGGAAAAAGATTTGGCTCAAATGAGGAGGTCATCGCTGAAACTGAAGCTTATTTTGAAGCGAAAGATAATTTTTTTTATAAACATGGTATTGAAAAATTGGAAAAGCGTTGGAACGATTGTATCACCCTAAAAGGTGATTAAATTGATGAATAAAAAAAAATTTGGCAAAAAAAATGTTGTTTTCATTGTTAGTCTCGGGACTTATTGATCCATGTGTTATAATAGCAATAGTACAGCATGTTTTTATTTATTAACAATGATACTAATCAAAATTCATCATTATTATCATCAGCCCGCAGCAGTCGAATGCTGGAAATAAATTATAAAATAAAATATAATAATTTGATTGTTTAGGGGTCAATACCGGTGGTCGGGATTACCCCACTGAAATCGTCCGCCATTACCCAACACACACAGTAACACAAAACTATATTTTTATTTGAGGTTAGAATCGCGGGGTTCATGCAGCAAGCCCTTAAAAACATTGTTGAATTGGACTCATAAAAAAAATACTGGGTTTCTACATTATACACCTTAAGTATTTTTCACATATTTAACTTTACTCAAAAATTAGATTAAATTGTTGAAAAAATATAAAGTTAACATACCTTGTACGGTGAGTACGTTTTCACTTCACTACTCTTTGTCTGGCACTTCGTTCGGGATCGACTTACGATTGTATTACTCGAAATATTTTCTATCCTTTTCTAACATAGCTAAACGAACGTGTCCGAGATTACCCCACGTCCGTGATTATCCCACTCTCCCCTATATATTTTAATGGCCTATATGCCGAGAAATTCCAATATTTTTTTATTATTATTAAATAGAAGTAAGTTATGATAAAAACACATTCATTTAAAATTCATAAAAAAAGCCCAAATACCAAGGGTAAATATTTTTACATATAATATACTGGTCGAAGAAAAGTAATACTCTTACATTCAAGTTATAATGATTGCTTCTCCTCTTCAGTACAATCAAGATATTTAATTATTTAAAAAAAAAATCAAATTTTTAAAAACAAGCTTAATTTTATATAATAAAGGGTGGTTAAATTTTAAGGGCCGATGTTGAATGTGAACCACACCTAAACGTCAAATTTTTTTCTGCATTTTATTTGACATTTCTCAATTTCAGACTAACTCAATTTGAACCATGGAAAGATACACAATCGAATGGCCGCCGCGACCTCGGCGGCACACCTCCATCCGATGGTCCAAATTTTCGATGACGCTGAGGCATAATTGAGGTTCTATGCCGTTAATGTGCCGAATTATCTCATCCTTTAGCTCTTGAATTGTTGCTGGCTTATCGACGTACACCTTTTCTTTCAAATAACCCCAAAGAAAGAAGTCCAACGGTGTCAAATCACATGATCTTGGTTGCCAATTGACATCGCCACCACGTGAGATAACACGGCCATTAAATTTGTCGCGCAAAAGAGCGATTGTTTCGGTAGCTGTGTGGCAAGTGGCACCGTCCTGTTGAAACCACATATCGTCCACATCCATATCTTCCAATTCGGGCCATAACAAGTTCTTTATCATCTCACGATAGCGAACACCATTCACAGTAACTGCCTGACCGGCCTCATTTTGGAAAAAATACGGCCCGATGATGCCGCCAGCCCATAAACCGCACCAAACAGTCACTTTTTGTGGGTGCATTGGTTTTTCGACAATCACTCTTGGATTCTCATTCGCCCAAATGCGGCTGTTCTGCTTATTGACGAATCCACTGAGGTGAAAATGTGCCTCATCACTGAAGAGGATTTTCTTCGAAAATTTTCATAATAAGCCTGAATAACTTTAACGCGTTGCTCGATTGTGTATCTTTCCATGGATCAAATTGAGTTAGTCTGAAATTGAGAAATGTCAAATGAAATGCAGAAAAAAACTTGACGTTTAGGTGTGGTTCACATTCAACATCGGCCCTTAAAATTTAACCACCCTTTATATAGATCTAACTAAAAATAAATATATTTATTTCATTCACAAAAAAAATGATGAATTTTATTAAACAGATATATCAATAATGTACGACGGGACTGATTATTTTTTTTGCTAAATATTTATTATTAGAATCTTCAGAGGGGGGAGGAAATGTGGCGAAATTTTTCCGTATTCAATTATGAATATTTTGACCAAAAAATTAAAAGGACAATTCTGGTAAATTAGATGCTTCAAATATTTAATGATTATAAAAATTCCATAATAATGAAACTCCTTAAAAGATCTAAACAAAAACTTTTGGAAAAAAAAATGGTTTTTACTTTTGGAAGTTTTTATGGAAAATGGCTGAAATTTTGTGATAATGTAGAAAAAATCAACCCCGTAATGTATGCCTCGATTTTAACGACTCATATACGATTCGATTCGCCTCGCCCTAGCCTATAATACCAATATTAAAATTAGGAATATTTGTTTTTCTCGAAAACATCTCAATTCAAGTAACGGATTTCTCTCGCTGAACTATAGAAGACAATGAAATTAATTTTTAATTGAAACAATAGGACTTTTGAAAAAAAAACTTCATAGGGACCATCAAGTTTCGGTTCCGAGAATTCAATGTCGAACAATCATTAGACCAATACATTGAATCTCTGTTGGTTACTTGAAGGAGGCGGACGGGGAGGGGACTTCAAATTTATCTATATAAGTCAATTACGTATTAACTTTTCCATTCGTGAATCATACTATAAATTAAATGTTTTTACCGAACTTATAAACTTTGTGAGGACCTGGTTTGACTCTAGAATCAATTCCAGATTCCGTTTTTCACCCATGAGACATTATGGGGCCTATTGCGGTTATCGATATCTATTCGATCGACCATCGTTGGCCGGAACGATCGAAAAACAATTTGGTATTGCGTAAGGTTCATCGTTCAAGCAATCGCTATTGTGAATTTTTTAGTGTTTGACTTTTGGGAATTCACATTGTTGAAGTTATTTTAATGTTTAAACATAACAAAAGCTATAATTGCCAATCTGGCAATCATTGGAGACCCGTATGGTGATATTCGTATCAAAATTCGAACAGTTCTACCAAAATTCCACTTTGAAGTCAAACTTTCCAATAAGATTTTTTAAAATTTATTCCAATCGGATTTTGATGTATGGGAGTTTTATGTAGAATCATATCCTAAATAACTTTTGTTCTTGGACATTTTTGATAAGATGCACCGTTTTTGAGATATTCACAAAAAACGATTTCGTTTGTATGGGGGTTCCCCCGCACATTTTTTTGTGCGATGACGGGATCTTGGCGTTACAAACGGTAAGGCAAAGTTAATATACCCTTTGGTTTCACCATACGGGTATAAAAATGAGGTCAACGCAGAAAATACAATATTGAGCTCCCTTAAAACATAGAGGAGGTGGATGACAATTGCGATATGAGCGAAATTACATCAGAAGACGGTTTTACAAACCAACGTCAAGGCGAAAATATTAAACACCGAATGTTGAGTTCTTTGAATTGACCAATATTTCAAATCTATGTGAATAAAACAGTTTTTAAGTTCATTTTTTATTTAAATTCTTTTTATACCACTTTGATCTTATTTATCTTCATTTTTTCAACCAATTTTTATATTCGATTTTTGATCGAGGTTTTGATCAAGATATTCCTCATTAATAATTTCCTAATGTGTACAAATACTTCCATTTTATTATTAGCCTCTAATTTTGATAAAAAAAAAGTAATTGCAATACTTCACCGATTGCTAACTTGACATAAACTTCACCGAACGATCAAACAAATGTCATCGTTCCCAACTGAACGATTTTATCGTTCACGAACGATAAAATCGATGATCACAATACCGATTTTTCGATTTGACATTTCAACGATCGATTGACGAAGCTCACAATAGGGGCCTATTATTATTTTGACGACATACATTTTTTACGATAAATTTTTTTAGGGTTTGTTGGTCATCTGGAATATTTGTTTCTCTCGAAACCATTTCAATTTAGGTACCGAATTGCTCTCGGTGAACCATTGAATACAATGAAATTAAATTTTAATTGAAACAAGAAAAATTTATAACATCGGGTTTAACCCTTAAAGGCTTGGTGGTACACGCGATGTACCACCTTTTTTGTAACAAATACTGGTGGTATCAAAATTGTACCACCAATTAAACCGTCTTTCATTGCCGTATGATACTTTAAAATAGTACCACTAAAAAAATCAAAAAAAAAAATTTTTTCGAGTGCCGGAAGGGTGAAAATATTTGCTATTTTTCTGTGCCTCTAAGGGTTAACCAGAAGTCTTCAATCAATTTTGAGGCAGTATTTTGCATTTGAGACGCATTGTCGATTTTGAAAAATAGACAGCAAATCAGCTGGGATACATAAAACGATTTATACAGAAACATTGCAAAGGGAACCTGATTCGTTGATGTACTAACTACTCTTCCATTTAACAAAAATTTTAATAAATTATATATTTATGAATATGATATTTTCAGATTGATATCATCTTACATGCGACCGATTTTAACTATCCTTGTACCAAAGTTAAAAGAACCTGAATCAAATCCTGGAGTAATATTAAATGTACTTCGAGCGATTGGCGACTTGGCTGAAGTGAATGGTGGTAGTAACGAGATGGAGAGATGGGCTGACAAATTATTATCAATTTTGCTGGAGATGTTAAGTGATTCTGGTAGTCCTGATAAAAGAGGTGTAGCACTGTGGACTCTGGGCCAATTGGTTAGTGCGACCGGACGTGTTGTAACACCATACCACAAATATCCGGTTTTAATCGATATTTTAATAAATTTCCTTAAAACCGAACAAAGAAGGTCGATACGACGTGAAACGATAAGAGTTCTGGGTCTTTTGGGTGCCATGGATCCGTACAAGCATAAAATGAATAAAGGATTAATCGATAGCCAAAAAGAAACGATTCTGATATCGTTATCAGATTTTCAGAATGAGGAAAGTCAAGATCTATCAACAGCTGAGATGCTCGTCAATATGGGTAATTTGTTGGAAGAATATTACCCAGCTGTTGCTATATCAACGCTGATGCGAATTTTGAGGGATCCCACACTAGCGCCGCATCACACTATTGTTGTACAGGCAGTCACTTTCACATTTCAAAGTTTGGGCATCAAGTGTGTTCCATATTTGTCTCAAGTTCTGCCTAGCCTGCTTGAAAACGTTCGTACGGCAGATATGAACTTACGAGAATTTCTTTTTCAGCAGTTGTCAACATTAATCGAAATTGTGAAGCAACATATAATCTGCTATATGGGCGACATTTTTAAATTGATAAAGGAATTTTGGACTGTGAACACTCCACTTCAAGCAACGTTAATTAATCTGATCGAGAAAATTGCCATCGCGCTAGGTTGTGAATTCAAGAATTACTTATCGCATTTAATGCCACAGATCCTAAGAGTACTGCAGCACGATGTCTCCAAAGAACGCAATGTGACTATAAAACTATTGCAGGCTTTGCAAAAATTCGGCAACAATCTGGATGATTACCTACATTTAGTCGTTCCTCCAGTTGTAAAACTGTTTGAGGCGCCTGATTGCCCTTTGCAGGTATCTGCCGTTGCACTAGAAACTATCGATCATTTGGCTGGTATATTAGATTTTACTGATTTTTCCTCACGAATAATTCATCCCTTGGTTCGAGTTCTTGACAATAATTCTGATTTGAGAGATCAAGCGATGTCCACGCTATGCTCGCTGGTTATTCAATTAGGCAAGAAGTATTTAGTTTTTGTCCCAATGGTGCATAAAGTTATGATAAAACATCGTATTTCATATCTCGAATATGAGAAATTGATACCAAAAATTCAAAATAACACAACAGTGTGTTTGGATGATGAATTCCGGATACGACAGGCCAAATTTAAAACGCATGAAGTTTCACTTGGTTGCAGCGACACGAACACTATAAAAAAGTTAAATGTGTCGCTTACTGATCTCCAGTTGGCATGGCAGGCAACTAGACGTGTATCAAAAGATGATTGGTTAGAGTGGCTTAAGCGATTATCAATTGGTTTGCTAAAAGAGTCACCATCTCCAGCGTTACGATCGTGTCGTGCTTTGGCACAAAATTATCCAAAACTACTAAGGGATCTGTTTAATGCCGCGTTTATTTCATGTTGGACAGAACTGCCACTACACTTAAAGAAAGAACTCTCAGAAAGTCTTCAGCAGGCCCTAGAAGTACATGACATGCCGGAAATCACACAGACCATTCTTAATTTGGCCGAATTCATGGAACACTGCGACAAAGATCCATTGCCAATCGAATCGAAACTTCTTGGCAAACGTGCAATGGAATGTCGAGCGTATGCTAAAGCTCTACATTATAAAGAAGAAGAATTCTACCATGAAAAAAATGCACAAGTATTTGAATCATTAATTTTGATCAATAACAAACTGCAACAAAAAGAAGCCGCTGAAGGTCTGCTAACCACATTCCGAAATGCAGCTGACGAGTTGAAAGTACAAGGGAGATGGTATGAAAAGTTGCACAACTGGGATCAAGCATTAAAACACTACACAGATAAGCTAAAGGTCGATACAAATGATTTGGAATCGCGATTGGGGCATATGCGATGCCTTGAAACGCTGGGCGAGTGGTCGGAACTTGGGGCTGTGGCTAAACAAGAGTGGGAGAAATTAAGCATGGATGGGAAGTCAAAAGCTGGCCGATTGGCTGCTGTGGCAGCTTGGGGTCTACAAGATTGGGAGGGCATGCAGGAGTATGTAAAATGCATACCAGAGGACACTCAAGATGGAAGCTTCTATCGTGCCGTATTGGCAGTTCATTACGGAGATTTTGAAACAGCACAGCGCTTGATCGATGAGACTCGCGATCTTCTTGACACAGAGTTGACGGCGATGGCTGGAGAGTCTTACGAACGAGCATACGGCGCGATGGTTTGCGTGCAAATGCTTGCCGAATTAGAGGAAGTAATTCAGTATAAACTTATACCAGAGCGTCGAGAAACAATAAAAAGCATGTGGTGGAAGCGATTGCAAGGAGGCCAAAAACTTGTGGAGGACTGGCAGCGAATCATTCAAGTACATTCACTTGTCGTAACACCTAGAGAAGATGTTCATACATGGCTAAAATATGCTTCACTGTGTCGGAAGAGCGGGTCATTAAAGTTATCTCATAAAACGTTAGTCACATTGCTTGAAATGGATCCTTCTGTAAATCCAGATGAACCATTACCGACCAATCAGCAACAGGTAACATTCGCATACACAAAACACATGGCGATGGCTGACAATGTACAGGGGGCTTACGAACAACTAGGTCGATTTGTCAACACTTACAGCCTTCAATATAATTGCTCCATTGAGGATATGAAGAAAGAGGATCGGCGACTGCTGGCTAGATGCTATATGCGTTTGGGTCTATGGCAGAATAAACTTCAAGGTATTACGGATCAATCTATTAAGGGTATTCTAGCTTCATATGATAAAGCGACGACTTACGATCCGAATTGGTACAAAGCGTGGCATTCGTGGGCATACATGAATTTCAAAGTTGTTCAAACGCAAAAGCAACAGTTACTAGATCAGCATGGCCCGATGGCAGAGACGTTGCGCGCCCAGAATGAAAAGATAATAATTTCACAATATGCTGTGCCAGCCGTTGATGGTTTCTTCCGTTCAATAAACCTAATGCAAGGCAATTCGCTTCAAGACACTTTACGATTGTTGACATTGTGGTTTGACTACGGTCAATATGCAGAGGTTTATGACGCTTTGGTAGCCGGTATGAAAATGATTGAGATAAACACGTGGTTGCAGGTGATTCCGCAACTTATTGCCCGTATCGATACACATCGTACTCTTGTTGGACAACTAATTCATCAGCTGTTGATAGACATTGGAAAAACACATCCACAGGCTCTTGTATATCCATTGACAGTTGCTTCAAAATCCGCTTCTGTTGCTCGTAAAAATTCCGCTCACAAAATTCTTGACTCGATGCGAAAGCATTCACAGACTTTAGTTGAACAGGCTGTTATGTGCAGCGATGAATTGATACGTGTCGCGATACTTTGGCACGAACAATGGCACGAGGGCCTCGAGGAAGCATCTCGGCTATATTTTGGTGATCGCAGCATCAAGGGTATGTTTGATATCTTAGAGCCCCTACATATGATGTTGGAACGTGGTCCGCAGACACTAAAAGAAACTTCATTCAATCAGGCATATGGTAGAGATCTTACGGAAGCCTTTGAATGGTGCCAACATTATAAAGCGACCGGAAACATAAGAGATTTGGATCAAGCTTGGGATCTTTACTATCATGTATTCAGAAAGATTTCCCGACAACTACCTCAATTAACGTCGCTTGAATTGCATTATGTTAGTCCCAAACTATTGGAATGTAAGGATCTAGAATTGGCAGTTCCGGGTAGTTACAATCCCGGTCAGGAACTGATTCGAATCTGTCATATCAAGACCAATTTGCAAGTGATAACATCGAAACAGAGACCTAGGAAATTGTGTATACGTGGTTCGAATGGAAAAGATTACATGTTCCTCCTTAAGGGCCACGAAGATTTACGTCAAGACGAACGTGTTATGCAGCTGTTCAGCTTGGTAAATACGTTGCTTCTCAATGATCCGGATACATTTAGGCGGAACTTAACAATACAGCGATACGCTGTTATTCCCCTAAGTACGAATTCTGGTCTAATTGGTTGGGTGCCACACTGTGATACGTTGCATACCCTCATCCGAGACTATCGGGAAAAGAAGAAGACCCTTCTCAATTTAGAACATCGCATCATGTTGCGAATGGCTCCGGATTATGATCATCTCACACTAATGCAAAAGGTGGAGGTATTCGAGAACGCATTGGAACACACAAAGGGAGACGATTTAGCCAAATTATTATGGTTAAAGAGTCCATCATCGGAAGTGTGGTTCGATCGTCGAACGAATTACACACGATCATTGGCAGTTATGTCAATGGTGGGATACATTCTTGGGCTCGGTGATCGCCATCCATCCAATTTGATGTTGGATCGTTTAAGTGGAAAAATTCTTCACATTGATTTCGGTGACTGTTTCGAAGTAGCAATGACACGAGAGAAATTTCCAGAAAAAATTCCATTCCGTCTAACTCGAATGCTGATCAATGCGATGGAAGTTACTGGCATTGAAGGAACATATCGTCGTACATGTGAAAGTGTCATGCAAGTGCTGCGACGAAATAAAGATAGTCTAATGGCGGTTTTGGAAGCCTTTGTATATGATCCATTGTTGAATTGGAGACTACTCGATACCGAAAAGAATCGTCGATCAAAAACTAATGATGGAACTATGGGTAGCTTGAAAGATTCAAGCGATGAAGCATTCAGTAGTAACCAAAATGCAAAATTAAAACAATTTGATGGACAAACTTGTAATACTTCCTACCCTCATACTCACACCGAGGTTACAAACAAAAAGGCAAGAATTATTGTCGATCGGGTCAAACAGAAGCTTACTGGTAATGATTTTCATACCCAAAATGCTGTGACTGTGCAACAGCAGGTGGATTTATTAATTCAGCAAGCCACCAATAATGAGAACCTTTGTCAATGTTATATAGGATGGTGTCCCTTCTGGTAAAAATTCCCTCTGAATATTTAAAAAAATATATACTTTTATATATATACAAATATAATTATATGAGGAAAAAACAAAAAACTAAAGTCCTAATAAGGCTAAAATTGTAACACTGTTTCATAACCTGTGTTTTAATATTTAATTTCAATTATATATTTCAATTATATATATATATATATACATATATCAATATTATTTGTATCAATTTGTTTAGTTTTTTTAGATCAATTAAGTTAAAACTGTTGAAAATAGGTGTGAAAAATATGGTGGTTCTGTTTAATCAACAGTCAAAGTGCATATTAGTTGTATAAAATGTAACCAACTTTATTTAATTCATATATCCTTTGTCAATTTAATACTATTGTATTGATTTTATTTCAATAAACAAAAATATTCGAAAACAAAAAAAAAATTGAGTTACTTCTTTATTCAGGGATGTAAAACGTTTACGTAACGTAACGCAAAACGGAATAATTTTATGATTTTTACATGATTTTATTTAGCTTTTTCGTTTTGCTTGTTTGTATGTTGGTTCAAATCTTGTAATCTGATTTTGACCATATATCTTCCACTCACACATACTCACACACACTTTGTGGGATCTTAAATGAAAGAGCTTCGGAAAAGAATTATCAGCGTGTATTGGAAACAAGTGTTGGGCATCAATCAATTAAATTTTCAATTGACTAATTGACTAAAAATATAATCGCAATTAATCTAATTGCAATTAAAGATTAATTGCAGCTTGCAATTAAATCAATTGCAATTAATTTATTCTTGTGCTGTTCAATAAATTTCATAAATTTCTTTTTCATTTTTATAAATTTCTTGTGCTTTTCAAGTGGAAATAACTTTATTAAGAAAACGAAAAAGTCTACGAATAAGAATACCAGGAAGACAGATAAAGCCCTCAAATTGAAGCATTTTCCTTGGTGGTGTGAGGTCGTTTTGTTTAGTGGTGTGCCGTGAAAATGTTACGATTGAAAATTAATTTCGCGAATGCTGACGAAAAAACAACATTTTACATCACTTTGATGATAAAATATGTTTTGGGCGTGTAGCAAAACTTTATTAGAAGCAAAACGAAGTTTCGAGAGTGCGTGAATTTGTAGGAATTATCATAAATGTTTTTTTCGTAGACGTTTCGGTTTTCATCGAATTTTGTTGAATTTACTGACTTAATTCGCGCAAACTAAATTAATTTCGATGCAAAACTCACCGCTTATTAATGATAAAAACATAAAATAACGTGAAATGTTGTGGAAATGTGAAAAAAATGTGACTTTGCGGACAGTAAAATCTCTTTGGGGGATAAATCAGAAATCTCTTTGGGGGCTATTCAGAAAAAAAAATGCTTCACTCATGGACACTGTATATGTGCAGATTCTGTCTTCCTGGTATTCTTATTCGTAGGAAAAAGTTTCTCGAAACGTCTCAATTAAATATTTGTCGTGCGTTTTTCTGATTTAATCAACACGTCAAATTATAACAATTATAAGTCAATTCCAATCACACAGTGACTTGATACAGTTCCATTCACACAGTTTTCATAGAAATCAATGTAACAAAAATTGAAATTCACTTAATGTACTTAGTGAGAACAGTGAAGCAGAAAATTGCCACTCATTTTAGTGATTGATAGGTTTTGACTAACCGTATCCTATGGGTAAATAATAGCAGTTCGCAAAAATATTGAATACCGGAGTAACGGCCAATTTCTTCACCGAGTACTAACGCTATTACCAGTATTAGACCAAAATTTGGTACTCAAATTGGTATCAAATCATTTCTTCACCAAGTACTAGCACGCCTTAAGCTTAGTGCAAACGATATGATCACTGTTCATATTTATGAACATACACATACGCATATGTTGCTAATAAGCTTCAAATGCTCATATGTTCATACAATATATGAAAGGTGTTCACACGATATGAACATTTTGTCCCAAAGCTTCAAATTTTTAGGTGTGTTCATATGTGCTCAAATGCATTGTGTTCATATTTTTTTTTCGCGTATGAACACTGTTCAGACGATATGAACGTTTTGTTCAAATTACAGATATGAACAATTTTTAAGAACATTTGAGCACACAACACAACAAATTAAAACAAAACTGTCGAAAACTTGTTTTTTTAATTATATTCCAGGAGCTTGGAGGCAAAGACCAAACTGGTCCGTGTTTGAAGTTCATGAGCAGAAAAGTTCTAGATTCGAATCGAATTATTTTACCCTGAGTGGGATTTGAACCACTGCTCATTGGATCACAAGGCAAGCACTTAGCTGACTGAGCCATCCACGCCACAAATCTAAAACCTACTAGACCCAAATAAAAACCAGAAAACATGAATTTACTTACAAATTTGACTCAAAATTTTACATTTGAACATGTTAAAAACTTAGCCCATGTTCAAATGTTACAGTGTGTTCATATCTGTGATCATACGTCCGAATTTTACAAACTGGGCTCATACGGTCCCAAAATAGTGTTCACACGGTATGAA
This sequence comes from Chrysopilus asiliformis, assembly GCA_964034945.1. Lineage (NCBI taxonomy): Eukaryota > Metazoa > Arthropoda > Insecta > Diptera > Rhagionidae > Chrysopilus > Chrysopilus asiliformis. The sequence goes on from OZ035960.1 coordinate 59,249,161, forward strand.
CAGGTCGTGTTCATACGTTTGCTCACGGTATGTTCAAATGTGTTCATATGCCTTGTGTTCATACGTATGAACACAAAAATATGGTGTTCAGACGATATGAACACGTTTGGTACACTTTTTTGCTCAAAAATATGAACAGTGATCATATCGTGTGCACTAAGCTTTAGTACCGACTTTGGTACGGAGTATTAGCTGGTACTCATTATTTCCTGGACCCTCGAAATTGAGGGTCTAGCGATGTTAGTACTCGAATTTATGCCAATTTTATTTCTTCACCTATAATACATATAATATAACACTGGCGTAGTCGATTTTTATATTTTTTTCGTAGTCATTGAAAGATTAAAAATTTTGATTTCTGTTCATTTTTATTGATTTGATTATATTAGTCTGTGATTGTTTTTTGTGTATGTAGAAAATGGATTTAATTTTTGGCGGTGATGGTTTATTTCGCGATTTCGACGACGTCGAGAGTGATGGGCAAAGAGTGATGAATCATCGATTTGACCGCCGAATCTACCATATGCCACAACGAAATACAATAAATAACTAATTGGGACGATGTGGGTTTTTGTCGAAATCAAACAACGTTTCTTTACGTTCTACAATTGGTAGCGGACGATTTGCAGCACCCACAGCCACGGTAAAAAAGGAATCCGATGTAATTTCATTTTTATACCCGTATGGTAAAACCAAAGGGTATATTAAATTTGCCTTACCGTTTGTAACGCCAAGATCCCGTCACCACACACATTGGTTCGGTTCGGTTCAGTTTATATTTAAATAGTACCGGCTGATGAATTTAGCTCCGGTACTAGCGATGTGAAGAAATGCACAAGTACTAAATTTTCGTTGGTACCGAGTACCAGAGATAGTACCTAGACTAGCTAGACTCCACTTTAGTACTCTTTGAAGAAATTGGCCGTAAGGGTAATAGTGTATTTGGTTGGGTAATTTTTCTATCCAGTGGCGAGCATTCAAAAACAATTGCCATGTTGGCCGCAGGCTTTGCTATTGGTGTTTTCAATTTGAATAGTTTGGCAAGTAAGCAAACAGTAATTTTTGACTGCAAAAGTATTATAGAAGTCTTCACATTTGTTACTAAAGTAGCTGTTATTGTCATAAACTAGTACTAATTGTTAAAGTTTTGTTCCAAACCGCGAATATACTTTTTTGCGGTTGTAGTACAATAGAAAAGATATTTACATTTTCGCTCACATTTGTTTTACTTTATTCGGTTTTTCTTCTCGGAAAATACTTAAAACGCCAAGTACTACATATTCTAACCATTTAAACAAAGTTCTTCAACACATTTTGTTTTAATAAACTATTGAGAAAGTTTATTTCTGCTTATTTCATATATTTACCCAAATTTAATATGTTACACTAAGCTTAAAAAGTTGTGTTAAGGTTACAAAATTTTTTTTTGTGTGTTTTGTTGTTGTTGGCAAAACTTTAAAAATTAATTAAGCAATCAAAACTTAAGCTGTAATTTTATTACCCACAAAAAGTAATATAAAAAAGATAAGGGTTTCTGGATGTCGCAGAGGCTTGAAATTACGACGGGGGGTAGGGCGTCTTATCTGCGCCATTTGATTTCCTTCAACCTATCCACCCCTACCCCCTCTCCCCCCAAGATCCCCCCGTAAAAAAATTCCCTCTACAAAAAATCCCGCCCCCAAACACTTGGCATCTGAGAGAAAAAAATGAGCTCAATGCTTGAAATTTTCGATTCTCAACACAGCACTGAAAATAAGCACAGCATTTGTTTAAGCATACAGAATTTTCCCGCCACAGCAAAGCAAATTTGTGCTGGCTGTTGCTGATTTGCTTTGCTTTTTCAATCCATGGTCTTTTCGGTATAGCACAATATCCAAAAAATCGATATAGCACGCTTTCCGTTTCCCACCACAATTTGAATTTGCCAGAACGCCAGAATTGCCAGAAGTCAAGCCGAATCGAATTTGTCAAAATTTCGTTTCCCGCAAAAAATTCCAGGGTCCAATTCTGTGGTCACAATGAAAAATCGCTTAAGTCGAGTTATGTACTTTTAAAGGTTGGTGAATATTTGAATTCTCCATATCCAGTTCTATATTCTGTCAAAGTTTGGTTTTCATGCTCTACCCCTCTGAGGAATGGTAGAGCAAAAAGTCAGTTTTGCTTTACTATGGTTTTGGAAAAACTTATTATGTCAGTTGTACAAAAAAGCGGCGACATAACATGTGAGGAAAAACAGCCTACAACCAAATAAATCCCTTTCCCAAATTTCAATTAAAACGTTGGCTGTGATATTATGTGGGTGTTCATAGTGAACTAACTCAGTTAGGTTATTTTTCCAAATCAAGATTATGCTCATTACATACCCCTATCTTGAGTTTGTATTTTTTTCCTTATGCAGTTAGAAAATTGTTAGATTCAAAGTCAGTTAGCACCCTTTTCCTTTTTCATGTGAAAGCCAGTACCGTTATAAGTTTACTTTGTTGGTTTTGTTAAGTGTCATTCCACAGTCGGGATTCTGAGTTAACATAGAAAGCACGTTTGTGATTTTAAAGTGCCTGTTTAGACGAAGACTCACTTTGAGACGGCACGTCTTTCCTCATTTTTCTGCCGTGTGCACACGGTTCGCCTTTTTCATTCGCTAAAATCTTTCGCCTTTTTGACGTTCAAGACATTGGGATGAAAATAACCTCAAAATTTAATCGAGTTGTGAAATTATTGCAGTGAAATTTGGGTTTTAATGAAAATATGGATCATATAATAATTGCAGTAACAAGTTTATTATATGCTTCATCAGCAGCGGCTCTATTTTTATGCCAAAATGAAGAAAACAAAAATAAGCAGAAACGTTTTGTAACTAGCACCGAGGCAACATCAATTGCCACAATAGAAACTGCCAATAATAGAAGAATAAGGACTGGTAATTTGTTATGGCATTTACCCTTTCCTACCTACCTGAAAAATAAAACTACCTGCAATTGGGATTTCATTATTTGCATTCAATTTTTGTTTGTTTAGGATATGTTTATGAGTCGGTGGCTAAGCACCGACTGACTCGATGAAATTACGCACACAGAAAGACACAGGTTTCAACGACCAGACTCAAAAACCGGTTTGCAACCGATAATTTTAAGTGAATCTAAACTTCGTTCGCTCTTTTTGGTTTCCCTCCCCACTGCGTCCCTCATCCTCACGAATGGCGTGCCGCCTCAAAGTGAGTCTTCGTCTAAACAGGCACAAAGAGTGTGTTTACATTGAGACTCACTTTGAGGCGGCACGTCATTCGTGAGGGTGAGGGACGCAGTGGGGAGGGAAACCAAAAAGAGCGAACGAAGTTTAGATTCACTTAAAATTATCTGTCGCAAACCGGTTTTTGAGTCTGGTCGTTGAAGCCTGTCGTTTAGTTTTGTTGATGAAACCGGTTTATGAATCCAGATAAAGCGAACCGTGTGCGGCAGAAAAATGAGGAAAGACGTGCCGTCTCAAAGTGAGTCCTAATCTAAACACAATCAAAGAATGTTTATTGCAAAATTGTTAAAAATGTGTTCACGTGCGTCAAGGCTAGTTAAGTTACCCCGCGAACAAAAACAAAATTTTTCAGGACATAAATCAGAAGGAAAAGAAAATAGGAGTTTCAGGTTTTTTACAGGTGAGTCACTAATTGTTCCTTTACAAAATAGTTTTAAACACTATATTTTTTAAATGTTATATACAACGTCCCCACTTTGTTTTTAAAATAATAAGTTTTTTTTAATAAAGAGTTAAAACGTCAAACTATTAGACGTTTACATTGCTTTAATGAAAAGCTTTCTAAAATGCTTTTACAAAATTTCCAAACCATGTCATCAATTAACTTTCTACCTCTAAATTATAAAGGCTCTCAGCTAAAACGAATACAGTAGAACACGCTTAAATGCACATCGAATTTCGCAGAATTTTATGTGCATTTATCCGTGTTTTGCATTTATACGTAGCACGGAAGCACGGATAAATGCACATTAATGTGCAATTATGCGAGTAAAAGATAAACATGCAACTTTAATATTCCTGTAATAAACATTTAAATTTAACAAGGCTACACAAAAACAAAGAACCTAATTAAGAATTCATTTTATCAAATAAAAATAACAATAATCACTTTTTTTTGTGTAATTACATTTCATTTTTGCACATGTGCATTTAAGCGTGTAAAATTTCATATAATTTATACTTTTGCGGATGTGAAAATGGTTGCATTTAAGCAAGTATTACAATTAAGTGTGTTTCATTTATCCGTGTATATTTATATGAAAAATGCTTAAAAATCCTTTATGCACAAATTTGGCGTGCAATTACACGAGTTTTGCATTTACGCGTGTTGCATTTAAGCGCGTTCTACTGTACTATCTATAGTGCTTTTCATTTTTTTTTTAATCAAAGATGTTTCCAAAGAAAAAGATGCAGACATTTTCCAAGATACCAAATCATCTGCAAATGGATTTGGTTTGAATATTGATTTTTCGATCGAAAAATCAGAAAATCGTCAAAAAGAAACTGTTATCATTACGGACAACGACCCAGGTTTTGGAACAGACGATTCAATTAAAGACCCTGATTACGAGATAGATTCAGATTTAGAGAGTACCTGTATTGATGCTTCATGCTGTAGTGAAATAATGAAAGCTGGTAATCAAATTGAACAGAACCTAATGGAAGACGGTGATCAAGGAATTGTATTAAATAGTTATGATACCAAGAGACAAATAAAAAAGAAACGCAATTTCGGCTTGTCTTAAAAAAAAACAAAATCTGGAGTTGTACCAAAAAGGAAATGTTTGCCCCTACAAAAAAAAATGCCGAAAAAGTTGCAAGAACAAAATACCATTTGAAGTGCAAAAGGAAATATTTAATAATTATTAGGCTTTAGGGTCATATAATAAAAGAATTCTTTATATGTGCTCTCTTATTGAGGTAGTGGAAAAAAAAACTCAAACTTTGCAAAAAAAAATACAAGACAACCAAGAAATCGCCAGCATACGGCATATTATTATATTGAGATAAAAAAGAACCGAGAAAACGTCTGCCAACAATGCTTTTTAGGGATTTTTGGCGAAACTATAGATTTTGTGAGAACTGTCCAAAAGAAGAAATTGAATGGGACAGGAAATTACTTTTCTGACCAAAGAGGACTTAAAACTCCTCCAAATAAACTAAGTGAAGAAGTTGTTCAATCAGTTACTCAACACATCAACAGTTTCCCGACATATGAGAGCCATTATTTCAAAAGAGACACTTCAAGAAAATAGTTATCCTCCGATTTGAATGTATCTAAAATGTATCAACTATATTTAGAACAATATAGAAAAACTATAAGCTTCCCTGCAAACCTGGTTTCAGTGCTGAAAATTTTCAGCACTGAAAAAGCAATAAAAATACTACTGAAAATTACTTCACTAATACTGTTCCTGATTTTATACTATATTTTTTCTTTATGTGTATTGGTAAAATTTCACTGCTTAAAACACTACTGAAATAAGTACCCAGGTTTAACTATATAAAAAGAGAAAGTACTATGAAACCCAACTCTACAAATATTTATATCTCCCTCTATGTATTTTCAGGCTTGATTTTCAGCACTTATTTCAGTACTACTTTAAGTAGTTAAAATTTCGAAGTCTTTTCTGGCTAATCCAAGTCAAGTTTATCATTCATGTGACAGTTATCATTCGGCGCGTTAGAAGAATTATAAAAAAAGTGCTTTAAAGGGTTCATCAGAAGTGAATAAAAGGCAAGTTAGTTAATATGAAAAGAAAAACACTACAAAACAGCATGAGCAGAGAACAAATAATCTAGAGAATAAACTCTTAGAACATATTTTTAGAGAAAATTTTTCCACTGTGAGATGAAGCAAGAGGATCCGATGTAACACGGAAAAAATTATCCATTCGATTCCTCCATCTCATTGAATAGATACGACGAAAATGATTAGAAAATGTTCTCTTTGCTTCGTGCTCCCTAGTCTAAAAGTAATTAACTTTTAGGCCGTGGCTAGTGAATGATAGGGACATTTTTCCCCCCTTCGAAGGGGAAATTTGTCAAAAATTTGTTCGGCAGAGTTTTTTCTATATATTCCTTATTCTATGGCATGAGTATGCTGCGACGGGAAGCAAAAAATGATGCACAGGTTCTGTCGGCCGGCTCTATTCTCGTCGAAGAAATTTTAGAAAATTGTGCGTCACCGCCTGGCCAAGGAGTCCCGAGTGTCCATCAGATCCGGAGTATAGATCGAACCCGAACAATTGGCGACAAACAAACTCCAGAGGGAAAGTGTTATTTACAGCAAATAGGCTGTTAGTTTATTTTAAAAAATTACAAGAGACGAGCCGGATGCAATTGAGGCGGAAATAGAAGCCTTTTTCCAATAAAATCAATTGAGCAATTAAATAATTTGGAATCGCGGTTATTAAATAATGATTTCGCTACCAAACTGGTAAGTTGTAAGCAGATTTGAAAAAAAAAAATGAAATTTTAAAGTGTATTTTAAATATACAGGAGGTGATTCTGCGGCGCTTCAATGTTCAACCGTCTCCCATACAAAGTGCGTTCCGTTTTCTGGTAACAGACGAGCTAATAATTGAATTTAACTGGAAAGGAATCGCAGGGAAAAAATCGTTGGAGGATAAAAAGATTTTTTCACATATTGTTTTTAGTAATACATATAAACATAACATATTTTCAAATATTAATCAAATTTTAAACTAATTTCAGATGCTTGCGGTGGTCTTATCTCCAAAACGGCGTATGTTAAGATCCTTCAGAATTGCATAGGAAAATCCCACAACAAGTTCCATCAAATTGGAAAATACATTAAAAAAAATTAAAATAAAAATATTTTCAAATTAAAATGCTTTTTTACTACGGTATAGGTACTGAAAATGTTAACTAATTAAGTACTGAAAACACTGAAGTGAAAAATACTACTGAAAATATGACTTAATTAATTACTGAATTCAGTAGTGAAAATCGGACATTTGTCTCTTTCTAAAACTGTCTTGACTCCCTCGAAACATGAGATAGTCCACAAGTATGTGTTGGTGCGTATCAGAACAACCGCTCAAAATTTTCCCGATGCCCTATCTTTTTGCACTGCGATTTTAATGCTTAGTCCCACCGCTTATTTCACTACTGATTCATGGCCGAATTATACACAGGTCTGCTGGTTACTTTCCGCCATTTTACTACGTCATCGGCAAGAAATATTCGGTCTCGGTGCATTCTTTGTAATGGTGGTTGTGCGTACGGACTGTTTTTGAAGTGATAACTTCTTTAGGCGCGTTGGGTGATTTTTGGATGGGTAAAAACTTATGGTTTGGCGTCAGCATTTGCTTTCCACAAAACGTGACGCTTTCCACATTGGAAAACCTTTCAACTTCCAAAGCTTTAAGCTTCAACTTCCACATTGGAAAACTTTTAAAAAAGCACCTCAACTTCCAAAGCTTTCTATTATGGTTTTTTCGATAATGATAATGAAGACCTCGGTGCAAAAAGCGGTCATCTCCACTTTTTCAAATTTTTCAGGAGAGACAAAAAACATATTAGCGTGAAATTTTTGCTCTGGGACAAAGTTAACAATTTACAGTTTAAATCAAGCATGTATTCTTACATCATTTTAATTTGAGATAAATCCATATTTTTTTTTTGAAAAAGTTATGGACATTTTAAAGTTTTAGACATAGCTGTTTCTTGCACCCAAGAGTAAAAAAGCGGTTTTTAAAATTTATTTATGACTACAAAATACAGTCCAGACTTGTTAACTAGCCTTTTTTTTAGTAAAAAACAAATAAAAAAATAAAAAAATATTCAATTTAACAAAACAAAACTCCCAGAATAAAAAAAAATTTTTTTGGAAAAAATTCCGCGTCAAATTATATGAAACAATGCATCTTTTCTTTAATAACTTTTTACACAGGCCTCTAAAAAGTATGCTCTGTGCAGCCAAATGTGCGCATTCGTTTATTCTTGCATTTGGCATCAATAACTCATTTTCGCAAAAAAGTGGACATGACCGCTTTTTGCACCGAGGTCTTGAATTTTCATTTTAGAAAAACTTTACAATAGAAAAAGTTTACTTTCACAACTGCACGAAAGAAAAACTGCGCTCAAAAAAAAACTAGAGATATTAAAAAAGTCTGTTGGATTTACCAATTGCGCGTTTCAACTGCTGTTTTTTAACCCTCCGTCTGCCATTGGGGTCAATTTGACCCCACAGCGATAAAATTTTTCTCTAATTCTAGCCGTAATAGTTTTTGGACTTTGTAACTTCTTGACATTGTTTCTTTAAAAATTCTTCATCGTATTTTGCTGGAATCTATTGACATTATTGAAGTTTTTTATAAGCGTACTCAGACATTTTCAATAACAACTAAAGGAAAATGGCTTATTACCGATTGGGGTCTAATTGACCCCAACGGTAGTTCTAGCAGGTTTTTTTTCGGTAGACGGAGGGTTAATAAAGCTTCTTCTCTAAAAAAGATTTCTTACAGCTTGAACTGGTTGATAACAGCTTCTTTTTTTAATGATCCGGATAACAGATCCATATGTATCATTAAAAAAAACAGCTAATGTATATATGTAATTGTTGCTCGGAGTGGCGATAGATGTGAAAACCAGACTAATGTTAATGATTTTAATTTACAAATTATGAAATATTAATTTTTTATACTACAAATACAGTAATCCCTCGAACTGCGCGGTAGATACGTTCCACAAAAAGAGCGCGCACTGCGAAACCGCGCACTGTGAACCCTACTTTGTATGAAATATTGGAATTAGGTCCCAGATATTAGAAAAATTCAAAAAAAATAGAAAAAAGTTTTTATTTAACGACATATTTAAAGTAATACAAAGATATGATATGTATTACTAATATTTTTGAAAAATTAGTGATTGATTACCCGATTTTTGTTTTTTATTATGAATTTCTGCGTATGAGGCTAAAGCGGCTGTCAAATTTTTTCGAAATTTTAAGACACGCTCCATATCAGGGTCCATATTAAGAGCTGGGGCTTTATCATGTATCTCGAATCGAAAATCAAATCGACTCGAACACCGCACTCGAAAACGGATTTCATTGGTATCATGTAAAACTTTCGTTTCGAATAAAATGTACTGCCATAAATTAATCGAAAACAAGGAACCTGCTGGTAGCTTGATAAATTCGTACTTATATTTAGCTGTCAATATTAGCTATACGATTTGAAATTGTTTACTCATTTTTCCGTTTTTTTTTGTTGTTGAAAAAATAATAAGTGTCGGGCATTTTCAAGTATCGGGATATTAGTGATGAAAGTGATAACGGCGTTTCCAGTCCAAGGATTATCAGAAAATATGTACGGGATAAAAGTGATGCGTTAGCGTTGCCTCCAAAATGGTATACAAAATGATAAAATGGAGTTATAGGATGTGTTGATGGAACACACATCAACATTATTGGACCAAAGGACAACGAACTAGTGATTGCAAAAAACCGAAAATATAGTAAAACCGGTTTTACGGTTTTTTTAGCGTTCAAAACCGAAAACCGGATTTAAAACCGGTTTTCCTAGAATTTCATAAGTAAAAAAAACAGTAAAAAAACATGTCTTAACAAAAAATTTTGTTATTTTTGCATCAGATTTACAAATTTTCTCAGATTGGTTTTGCACCACATCCACATCGGTTATTGAATCCAAATCAACATTCCTCTTTAATACATTAATTTCATGCGAACCCCTTAAATGTGCGTGGAGAACACTTGTAGTTCCTCCAGCAACTTTAAAAATCTTCGAACATTGTTTACATTTTGCAAAATCTTTTTTATGCAAAAAATAAAACCACACGGAAGTTTTATCATCATTTTTTTTATGTTTTTCGAAATTTTGTTCCATGTTGTTGTTGTATATGGGCAAAACAAAACTAAAACAATTAAAAAAATTAAATCAAGTCTTAAATTCTTATTTATATTATATTTACTTACGAAAAATAGCTCCGGTTTAAATTTTCAGCAATTTCATTTAAATTTTCAACAACAAAATTTGAATAATAACAGCTGATTGCTAACAAACACTGAGTGCTCAGCGGACGTCAAAAAAATACCCTGCAAGCTAAAAATTGTTGGAAAAAAATACCCTGCTAGAAATTCTTGTTGCTTGTGTTTGAGTCTTCTGACTATAATATGATATGTATATGAAATATGACATATCGATATTTGAATTTTGATAAGTGAGAAAACCGAAACTCCGGCAGTTTGAAAACCGGATTTTCGGTTCTGAAAAAACAGGCGGTTTTCGGTTTTTTCGGTTAACCGAAAACCGGTTTTGCAATCACTACAACGAACATTTATATTTCATTTATATTTAGTATTTATAATACCCTTAAATGAAATAAAAAAAACATAACAAAAGCTATAATTGCCAATCTGGCAATCATTGGAGACCCGTATGGTGATATTCGTATCAAAATTCGAACAGTTGTACCAAAATTCCACTTTGAAGTCAAACTTTCCAATAAGATTTTTTAAAATTTATTCCAATCGGATTTTGATGTATGGGAGTTTTATGTAGAATCATATCCTAAATAACTTTTGTTCTTGCACTTTTTTGATAAGATGCACCGTTTTTGAGATATTCACAAAAACCGTTTTCGTTCGTATGGGGGGTACCCCCCCCTAATGGACCATTTTTGCCCATTAACGAACTTAGCCTCGCATTTTCCGAAAAACGGATCTGCGCAAAATTTCAAGTCTCTAGCTCAATCCGTGCGCCCGCAATCCGCGCCACAGACAGACAGACGGACGGACAGACAGACAGACGGACGGACAGACAGACAGACGGACGGACATGCAGAAGTTAATTATTTTTATCATTCTAAACACACTGGTGTAATTCATTTTTATGTGTGATGACGGGATCTTGGCGTTACAAACAGTAAGGCAAAGTTAATATACCCTTTGGTTTCACCATACGGGTATAAACATTAAAACTACTCATATTTTGTTTTCGAGTTTCAAATCCGACGACTGAAACCTATTCGAGTAAATTTCCGAAAATGAATGACAAATATTTGATCGAAATCGAGTTAGCTGATACCGTTTCAGAATTTTCCGTACATTTCACTTTCGATTCGAGTTCCCTGATAAGGCCCCTGCTTATTCAAGTTGACTACCAAGCACAAAAGAATTTGCTAGTTTTTCGCACTTAATAATAAATAAGCACGAAATTACCAAATATGTACGAAGATACCAAATTACCAGCTGATTCCTTCTTGTCGGGGATTCACCAAAATATATGTTCAGAACATGTTTTTTATACGGAAATTATAAAAAAACCGCGCAGCTGCGAAATATTTACCGCACAGTTCGAAATTTTGGTATTAAAAACTTAACCGCGCAGTTGCGAAACCGCGCAGTCCGAAACCGCGCAGGTCGAGGGATTACTGTAATTTCAAAATCCAAAAAAATTCTGTTATTTCATAGTTTAAGGTTATCACTTCTGTCGGCAGTCCCAATGACTGCTTTGTTTTTTTTATTTATTTCCATTGAGTCGTATGAAAATTTCTTGCTGATGACGTCACAGCCAGAAGCAACTGAGCTGTCAAACAGACCTGTGTATAATTCGGCCATGTACTGATTTAAGTACTTTCAGGTTATCAGGGTTGTCAGCATATTCTCAAATATTTCACGGTAAGTGCAAATGTATGGTATGTTATTGTTATTATTTTCAAATTTTATGTTGTGTTTATTAGGTATAGGACTTAAATTTAAGTCTCCCAAAATTGATAGTTGCCATACATGCGATCTACTCAGGGCTAAAATTGAAATAGGCCAAAAAACTAATTCAGCTGAGGTAATTGATCTACAAAATAATTTGAAAGATCATCATGTAAAAGCGGATTTCGCGTACAAATCTAAAGAAACTGATAAGACTCTGTCAGTTAATGATCCAACTATTAAGATATATAGCTTTGATTTACAACAATGTCTTCCGACACCCTATTTGAATACGTCCGTGGCATTCTATAAGCGTCAGCTGTGGACATATAACCTCACTATTCATGATGGAGCCACTGGAAAACCTTATTGTTACATCTGGCATGAAGCTTTGGCTAAACGTGAAGCAAACGAAATAGGGTCATGCATATTTAAACACCTTTGCCAACTGAAATCTGAAACAGCACGACATATTATATTTTACAGTGACTCTTGTGCAGGTCAAAATAAAAATTCATTTATTAGTACTATGTTTCTGATATTTTTGCATAATAATGAATAAATCGAAACGATTGATCATAAATTTTTGATTCCGGGTCATACCCATATGGAATGTGACGTGGACCATTCCGTCAAAAAAATTGATTTTTTTCAATTTTTCTTTACTTTTGAAAACCAAATTTTTGTGCAGAAATCGCTCCGACAATTCGCAAAAATTTGTTTGGAAAGATGTTAAGTGGTTAAGATATTGAACAAACAATTTCGGAAAAATCCTTTACAATAATTCGTTGGATCCAAACAAGGAATTTAAAATCTTAAATATACCCAGTGAACAAGCAATGCCTTATTAAAGCGTTATTGAGGCATTATCGTTAATGCTTACTTTTATCTTATTGCTGCCTTAATTTTGTATAGGCCATTTCCCATTATATAAGGCAACATTAATACTAGAGGTTTTTTTTGCCGGTGATGGCGCTTACCATTTTACCATTGCTTAGATCAGTGGTTCTTAACCGGTGCTCCGCGAGCTTGTTGCAAGTGCTCAGCGAATTATTTGTGTGAGCTCGGTTTTTCGACATTAACCAATATAAAAACTAAGAAACGCGCAAGACTTACTAATTTAGACGAAGAATTGAGAGTAGCTATATCAAATATTAGACCTAATATCGCTGAAATCTGCAAAAACCGACAAGCTCAGGTATCACATTAACACGTTGGCTGCCAATTTTCGCCTCAAATAAGTTTCATTCGAATATATATTTATTTATTTATTTTTTTAATTGATGTTATTTTTAACTGTTATGTAATAATCAGTTTAATTTTTAATAAAAGTTATGTCTGTTGGTTTTTTGACTCTTTGATTTTTGTGCTCCGCGAATTTTTCTTCTGATCAAAAGTGCTCCTTGACTTTAAAAAGGTTAAGAATCACTGGCTTAGATGGTAAAAATCTTTGCTTATATATGGTTGATGTTTTGAATAAAAGAGGTTTTGTTTTGTTTTGAATATATAATTTTTAAATAAAACTTATTTCACATTCTTTATAGATAAAAATATAAATAAATAAAGTCTTCAATGGCGAAATCAAGCCTTCAATCACATTTGTTGATAATCTGGAAAAAAAGAAAATGCAGTTATTAATATATAACATTTTGCCACCATCTACTTCCCGAGTGGGACTCAATGGATAATTGAGAGGTTTTTTGGGAATGAGAGTTTGCCAACTTCTGTTAAAATCAACAGCAAGCCGTTAGCAGCTCGTGTAGAGATGTTGTGGCGAAACTCAAAAACTCAGGTTCGCGGCCAAGCTATCCGTGTTTTTCACTGGTTCACCCTCATCGTTGTCACTAGAACTTTGGTTAAAGTAACTGTCGGAATTTTGAAATATTGGGATATTATCGCTAACATTCGGATCTGATGCATTTTCTTCATCAAGAAACGCCCGAATGCTTCTCGAAGCCTCTTCAGAAACGATATTTCTGCGTTGTCTTCTTGGAAACTTTTTCGAAATTTTCCATCGCGTTTACTAAAGGCTCTTAATAATTTTTATTTAAAAATATTTTGTACTTAAGCGGCCCCTACACGTTCAATCTTGCAGTCAATCATGCTGTCACAGCAAAAAGCTTATTTGCACTAGACGCTCAATCATGCACGCAAGCATCACTTATTTCGAAACAGCCAAACCGACAGCACACAACACTTAATATAAATTTAAAAAAAACTTTATATAAAACAACACTTAATATAAATTTAAAAAATCTTTGTCCTTATATTTTTCACTTTCCGTCATCCACAACTCACTTCTTTGTCGATATAACTCGAAAAAGGATTCCCAAAAAACTCTATCTTTTATATGCGACACCTTTTCACTACAAAAAATTACACTGAAATGACGAATTGATTGACAGCTTTGCCATACACGTTCAAGCATGCTGTGATTCAAAAAGCTTCCTTGAAAAATATCAAAATGATTTTGATATTGGCCAGCATGCTGTCAATCATGGAATTTTGCATGACAGCATCACCATAGACGTTCAAAATGCTTGCACAGCATGCGATGATTGACTGCAAGATCGAACGTGTAGGGACCGCTTTACAGTAGTTTATTAACTATAATTCCGGTACTTCCAACTTCAACAAAAAAAAATACTTTGACAGGTAACTTTTTCAACACACGCATAGATATTCATTGTGTTGTAGTCTTAACTAAATGTGTATGAGATGAAATTCCTATCTCAATTTAATTTGGAGGCTTACATATGATCTGTCTCATGTCTTACAGTCACCTTAGCGATAATGCCTTAATAATTTTTCACTGGGTAGCCAAAAGAGGTTATAGTACTATTGATTTGTCCAGCTTATCAAACATAGACGATGATATCAAAATTTCTTCCAAGAAAAAGAAAGACCTATTAGGTTTGCTTCCATACATCGATCCTTCCGTTCACCTATTTTATAAAAGCCTTCAAACTGAGGGTATATTACAGGAATTTCATGCCGATCCAACCGAGGAAGATGCAGAAGATGATGATAATTAAACAAAAATGTTTTTTTTCTTCAAAAACTTATGTAATGTAACATGAATTATATTGTTTTTTGTTTGTTTTGTTATTTTGATTTATTTTTGAAATAGAAATGTTAAAATAAATTGGATATTTCAGATATTGTTCTTTATATTAACATAATTATGCGCACAACCCAACTTTTGTTATAGCAAAATGACTTAAAACAACTTAGGCCATTACCAATGAGCTGTTATTAACTTAGTAATAACTTATGGCGTGTGCGAAACGGTCTAATTGCATGCTAGTTCTAGTACGTTTTCATTCATTTACCATAGCGAGCAGGAAACTTTCCAATATAAACTAGAATTCGAACCAAAATTAGCAAGCAAATACCCCCTTTCCCATACGTCAAAATTTGTTACTAAGTTAGTTACAGATCATTGGTAAGAGCCCATGGCCGAATTATACAAGGTCTGTTTGACAGTTCAGTTGCTTCTGGCTCTGACGTCATCGGCAAGAAATTCTTATACGATTCAATGGGAATTTTCCCTTTTTATATGAAATATTATTGAAATTAGCGCACACACAATCAACATTAGAAAGAATGCACCGATATTTCTTACCGATGACGTAGCAAAATGGTGGCTGTTAAAAAGCAACCAGCAGACCTGTGTTTAATTCGGCCATGGTAAGAGCCTTAATTTTTACGTAACCAATGGTTATAGTATGGTAAAACGACCTAACTTAGATGAGACAAAACGAATATAAAGCTCGATTCAGACTACACGATGTACGGGGTACGAGGTTGGCACGTACCCCGAACATCGAGTGTTTGGATGGGAAATTTGTACATGGTTTCACCTAGTGAGTAAAATCAGAAGCTGTTTGATTATCCTCGTACGTGGTAACCGCGTACACGAATGAGCAAAACCCTGTGCAGTGTGGATGCAGTTCCATGTACGAGGAAACCAAAAACCCCGTATCTCGTACCCCGTACATCGTGTAGTCTGGATCGAGCTTAAAATTCATAATATGGAAGAAACGCCTAAAGGTGATGGCCCAATAGAAGCTTTGCTTGCTTCGCTTGCTTTGCTTTGCTGAAGCATTCGAGGCGGTCAAAGCAAGCAAAGCATAACTAGGCCCAATGCAAGCTTTTGACATACGACTTTGATACAATCAATTGAATTGGGAGACGCAAATTTAATAAAAAAAATGGATTTAGACGATATTTGTGATATATTATATGTTATATTCATGATGGGACATTAATGTGGTTTCGGGAATATTAGAACAAGTTCTGCAAAAAATTCCACATAGATTTTTATTATTTCTAGATTTCATCAATTTATCTTCTTGGAGTGATTTGATCTTTCAAAAACAATAATGAATCGTAATGCTGCCAATATTTCCGATCAGATGCTGCGCTACCACGGGCTTTCTTAGATGAGTTATGTTCCATAACAAATCTGTCACGCAAATTTTTCCACCTTTTTTTATAGCTTTGATCTAAAAATTACAATAATTTATATATTAACGGCATTAAAAATATAATACAATATTTACCAGAGTGCTCGACAGCATTAGCAATTGCATTCCAAGCCTTTTCTTTTTCAATTCGATTCCTTTAAAGAACTGTTGTTTTATCCCACACGGATTTATGCTTAAAGTCCTCATTAATTAGTTTTTCCTCGAACATGTCTCCTACAATATTAATAGCAAATTAACTGTTTAGTTTATTTATAAAAGTAAACAAATTAACTTACTTAATTTAAATCCTTTTAACACGAAATTGAAAACCTTTTAACACGAAATTACAAACTTGAACTTTCAAAGCGTATAAAGCAAGGCGTCTAATTGAGAATTGTTCAAATCGAAGCTTGGCTTGCTTTGCTTTGCTTTAAGCGCTTTTGTATTGGGCCAACTCCCATAAGGAAACATGGAGTTCAATTCAGCTGTCAAAGCGAGTAAAGCAAGCGAAGCAAGCAAAGCTTCTATTGGGCCATCACCTTAAGTATTTTGTTTTATGATAACACTTTAACCAAATTGGATTTTAAGATTCTTTTGAGTTTAAAGTAGTCTTTAATGTGTTTACTTCAAACTGGAAAACATTTTTCGTTTAAAAAAATAACCAATTTTTTCCAGAAAGTAATCAAACCTTTAAACCCAAATTACTCAAAACACGCTTTTTCGACTTAAGCAGTTTTTCCTTGTGACCACAGCATTTATCCAAAAATTCGTGAATCGGTAAAATCGGATGCGAAAGGTACTCAGAATAATCTTGGGAGCATTACGAGATGGATGGTGATTCGGGTACAAACACGAGTTGTACAATTTATATTGCCCCTTCGGCACTATACCTAGAAGATGGGGCGCGGCCGCGAATGATTTTTGCCGCAGCTGTGGGGACGAAGAAGAGCAGGAGACCATAAAGTACTTACATGGCATGTTTGTTGTTAGATTTTACAACAGTTTGACGGAATTAGGCGAACATCCACTCGATGATATGCGGAGTTTTGTCAACAAATCGGGTTGGTTCAAATGGCAGCAGCGAGTTTGATGAAAGGTTTTATGAGTACTGAAGACATCATAATGGACCTGTAGGCCTCCGGATGAATCGGTGTTCAAACCTTAACACCTAACGTAACCTATTTTCTCAAAATAACCGTGTCTATCCACTACTTTCAAAAAAATTATTTTTTTCCTCTATTGAAAACGCTAAAATGATGGGCGCTGAAAACTAAAAATAAATACAATGTATGAATTTTGATTTTGAAAAATAAATACAAATATTGTATAAATATTGGTTACTTGTTGGTTACTTATATTTTTATTAAAACTCCATTTTTATCAATACTACAAAGTATAATTAGAATTAATATTCTTATACTCCAAAGAATCCAGAATAATATTTGTTGAACTCAAAACTGCTTTGGATTAAATCTCATTGGTAACAATTGAAAAACGGAAGAACAAAGTACCCGAAAAGGCGATGGTTTTGAACAATAAACTGGAAAGTCTTCTTTAGCGAATTC
This sequence comes from Chrysopilus asiliformis, assembly GCA_964034945.1. Taxonomy (NCBI): domain Eukaryota; kingdom Metazoa; phylum Arthropoda; class Insecta; order Diptera; family Rhagionidae; genus Chrysopilus; species Chrysopilus asiliformis. The sequence continues at coordinate 59,266,917 of OZ035960.1, forward strand.
ACTTAAAAATTGTCTACATGTTCCACAGGGTGTTACAAAAGTAGTCTCCTTATATGCAACTACTGCACACGCAATGAATCTTTGATGTCCTTCACTTATTGCTTTTGAAAGGGCAACTCGTTCAGCACATATCGTCGGTCCATATGCTGCATTCTCTACATTGCACCCAGTGAAGATGTCACCAGACGCAGTTCGGATAGCTGCTCCAACTTCGAATTTGCTGTACGGACAGTAGGCACGATTTCGCACTTCTATTGCTGCATTGATTAATTCTTGCACAGATGGATCTGTAACAGAGAAAAGTATTGTTTTTATCTATCTATAGAGAGAAAATGCTTTTTCGATTGAAGTCATGTTAGAAAACTAAATGTATTTATTTTACTACTAGCTTTCACTGCGCCTATAACAGGCCACCATTTTGAGAAAGCGTTTAACAGCACTAAGAGTTTAGGTTTTCTTTTATCTTATCACATAGATTAGAGAGTTACTATAGATAAAAGCCCCTCCAGACTGGATACAAGTCTATCGACATGTCTTAAAGCTAAAACCAACAGACTGTCTACATGTCGATAGACATGTAGTATGGACATCATTTTAGAAAAATCACCAGTGCGACAAAGTCCTCTGTTGATGAACAACAGAGGACTTTGTCACTCTGTTGATGTGTTTCTATGCTGCAATTGGGTTCCACTTGCTTAAACTTTGTTAATAAATCATCCCAAGCCTTATTTTTTAAACTTTTGTTTTTAAAATTTTCAGATTTTATTTGCCACAACACCGGTAGACTTCGATAGAGTTCGAAAAAACCTCGCCAAAATTCATTATTCGCTATAGAAGCCATCATAAAACAATTATTTTCCTTCAACGACTCTCAATTTATTTAGATGTGAACACTGCGGCTCCGTTTTCACAATGATGTTAGCAATCAAGTTAGCATACCGACGTACAGACGTTAAGACATGTAGCCAAACTTGAAGCCACGCCCCCAGAAATTCAAAATACATATTTTGATTTTGTCGACATGTAGCTCAACCGTCTGTCTACCAGCCTACAGACGCTTAAAATTCAGTTTTCACGGACATGTCTACGAACATGTAGCTCTGTGTGTAGCATGCTTTAAATCACAGTAATAGCCATAAAATACAGTGGCAGTGCAGTTTCACTTATTGTTCCAACGCCACACATATATTTTTATCAAAACATACAATTTCAAAAAATATTTCTCTTAAAGCCTTAAAATATTATTGGGAAAACTTGTTTCGTACTATTTAGTGAATTTTGAAAGTGTATAACATCAGAAAACTTGAAATGAACATTTGTTTTGTTTTAGCTTTGCCTTTATCAGTCGTGAAAGTTTTTTCTGTTAAACCTGAATTAGGTCCAGTGCAACTGTGGCACTGTGTTATCACCGTGAAGGTTCATGTTTGTTTCGGGCTCAGGGGAGTGACGAAGCCCTCGTCAGACAGAGTAGTGTCAAACTCCTCCTGCTCTCTATTACAGAAATTGTTTATTGGATGGATCATAGGAACTTACAAGAAGTTTATATATTCACCATCTGATTTAATTCGGCTTGTGCGAAGTTCTCGAGCCGGAGATTTCTAAAATAATCCTGAGCCCGAAACAAACATGAACCTTCACGGTGATAACACAGTTGCACTGGACCTAATTCAGGTTTAACAGAAAAAACTTTCACGACTGATAAAGGCAAAGCTAAAACAAAACAAATGTTCATTTCATTTGAACCACAGTCGAAAACCATTTGCATTGTCAATGCAAAAATACACAATAAAGTTCTCGAGCCGGAGATTTCTAAAATAATTCGCACAAGCCGAATTAAATCAGATGGTGAATATATAAACTTCTTGTAAGTTCCTATGATCCATCCAATAAACAATTTCTGTAATAGAGAGCAGGAGGAGTTGACACTACTCTGTCTGACGAGGGCTTCGTCACTCCCCTGAGCCCGAAACAAACATGAACCTTCACGGTGATAACACAGTGTCACAGTTGCACTGGACCTAATTCAGGTTTAACAGAAAAAACTTTCACGACTGATAAAGGCAAAGCTAAAACAAAACAAATGTTCATTTCATTTGAACCACAGTCGAAAACCATTTGCATTGTCAATGCAAAAATACACATCAGAAAACTTGTTGTTTTATCTATATTTTATTCTATTTAGTATTCAAATATATATCCTTGCCATTGAGATATTCTTACTATTTGACTTCAGAGTCGGATAAGCGCCCCAAAAAGCACCTAGATAAGATTTTTTCCGGAAAATTTGAGGAAAAGAATTATCGTGTTATGCTAACAAGTTTCGTTGTGCCTAAAAACTTCTTAACATCCGAATTAGATTTATCATCATCCTTGGCGCTTAATTTAATTTGCATGCGGTGCTCGACCATACGAACTCCCATAGAATATTTTCGACAGTTGATTGGTTTCCCCGCAGCGCATTTACACACGCACAGCATAATCTGTGACATCTCATCGAATCGATGAGGTTTTTTTTCCATGAGCCGAGTGAAAAAAATCTAGGAAATGTTATTAATTTGATCCCAATTAGAAATTTAATTGAGCGATAGCAGCAGAAGTCTCCAGTAATTTCAGATCTACCTTTAACAAATCTGAGTACGGAATTTCGGCCATGCTCCAAAATACTTCTGGATTTCCTATTTCTTTCTCAAATAAAATTTGTTGAACATTTTTTTGGTTATTATAAATGCAAATTTCATGCCCAAAAATTCTTCAAAAATTATTCACTGTATAATTGTTAACGTAACAACTGCCTTTTGGTGTCCTACTTGTATTTATTTATTTAGACTTATTTTTTCAAGTACACCGAAAATTGATCTGCTCAACTTGTAACTCTACTCATTGAATAAAATTAAACACGTTCAATACTTGTTTTTTACTTACATAACAAAACTCTGCGATTACTTTTGACATAAAACCGCTGTTTATTTACCATAATTTACATTCTTTAATATGGTTCACGTAAACAATTATTGTACTCTATTGGAATTTATCGACTTAAGGTGGGTTTAGAAACACGAGCATTTTCATTTTTACTGGCAAAGTGAGCGGGATAGCGAAATTCAAATTTACGTGCGCAAAAAGTCGATCACATCAGTGTCTCACACGTACTTTCCCTTCCACTTTATGGCGAACTGTCACTGCACATCACCTTCTCGCAGCAATACGTTTGTTATCACTTCAATTTCACCTAACAAAATCATTTTGTGTGATGTTATAATTAATAACATAATTATTATTACCTCCCGTTTCCATTTAAAATGCGTAGCTTTCAAATAAACATCGAACTTAACCTTACTTTTGCTGGCTGCCATAATTCCCCATAACTCAGGGGTAACATTTTGCTGGCAGGGCGGGGAAGTCCAATGTGTTTGTTGTTGTTTACTGCCATAACTTTCCTATCGTCGACGAAAGTTAAGCTCGGTTTAGACGAGACAAGTAACTTGTGGCAAGTAGACGTAAATACACGCGATTTGACCTAGTGTGCGACGCTCGCATATGTGTGAGAATACTTGCCGCTCTCTCGAAAATAATAGAAAGCCATTCTATTTTTGTGGCAAGTAAAAACCAATACAAGAACATGGAACCGTGTACACAAGAGGTGGTTTTATGTGTGTGTGTTTCGGTTCATTTTATATTTGCTGCTTTGCCAGAAAACGTCGTAACATTTTAAGGAAAAAACGACACGGATATAAAAAACTCGTCGGCAACAAACAGTTTCAGGTCGAAATTCGCAAATTTTTCCACAAAAAAGAGTCGTGATATTTTTTCTCAGAAAATTTTAGGTTATGTTTTCCTTCGGCTGTCATTCTACTTGAAATGATTTACTTGAAACGTGTAAACTAAGCAAACTACTTGCCTCTCTTTACTTGCCGCAAGTTACTTGCTGTGTATAAACCCTGCTTTATGGATAGTAAAACCACTACATGCAAGCAAAATTTCCAGTAAAATTTTTACTGAGAGGTTTCCCGTCCCTTTCTCACTTGGTGAAAAAGTCATAAGAAATCTGGCATTTCACTCACTTTGCCAGTAAAAATGAAAATGCTCGTGTTTCTAAACCCACCTTTAGAGCCTGTTCACATTGGTTGAAATAGTCCGCCTAAATAGGACAGAAACTGGCAACATTAGGGCAAGGTGAGGAAGTGGGACTGCTGATAGGAAAATCATCCTCAAAACTAAAAACTCCATTCTCAGAGTTCCGCCTGTCGTGCTCTGATTGGTTGGCTGCCACACTGAATGTGTTCCATTGTCATTATTGTTTCGGTCGTCGTCGATGCAACACGTCGCAGAGCAAAAGGCAGCCACGTATTACTTGCAATTCTTTAGAAATGTTCCGTTTCCCAAATGTTTCACGCCAGTCTGATTGCTCACAGCTACTGGTTCAAATAGTCTCAATCTGAACACGAGCAATATTTCAACCGTCCTATTTAGGCGGACTATTTCCACCAATGTGAACAGGCTCTTACAGGGCATAAAAAATATAACAAAATGTTATATTATTTTTGTGGATCTTTTCACATGCAAAAAGTTTCTCCTAATATAGTACATCAGGCATGTTTGCTCGGGCCTGTTTTTGACATGGAAGCCGGCTCAGCGTCATCAAGACCCTGCTTTACTAGCCTCCATGTAGCATCACATAATTTGGTTGAAAAAAACTCAATTCAAGTACTTATACCCCGATTGCCACAAACCTTATACGAATTATAAAGGAAGGCAAGAATTCTTTAGAGCGATTTGTACTGTTTGTGTTTAATCATTAATTCATATCTGATTCATGGTTTTTTCTCGATATACACAGATATGGAAAGATTTTTAAAAAATCTTTTCAACTGTTCCCGCAGTGGCGCTAGCATCAACAGCTTTGTCTGAGCACGCACAAGATCCAGTGTTCAAAACTTTATTTTGTTATATCGTTCTTTTCGCTCTTAAAAGTTTCACTCCCAACGACAAGAACGCTTGCTGCGTTTTCCGACTCCCGTTCTCAAGAACGAAAATTATTTTCAAACGCAATCGTTCTGTAAAGAGAGAAATTTTCAGCTCCGCTGTACTGTTGCTAGGAGTCGGAACGAGCTATGCACATTTTTCGTTCTCCCTCCCAAGTTAAGCAGGGTTTATAGGTCAACCACAATGAAGGCGGCAAGCGGCAGCGGCGACGGCGGGCGGCATGGCGCCGCTACACATACCGCCGAGCCAGCTACAATGATAGCGGCATGCCTCTGTCAAAATTGAAACATCAAAACTTATTTAATTCGTCCGCTACTTCGCTCCATTTATTTTCCTTGATTTTATATCCTTATATTGAGGATGGGCCAAATCGTAGAGCACTGGATTTCCTTTTACGAACTCGATTAATTTCTCCTCCGTTGTCGGCATCTTGTGAAATCAAAACGTCAAAAATCTGCATAGAATGTGGCGCTGAATGTGGTGGTTTTCATAAAACATTTTGGGCGGCGGCGGCAAGTTTGACTTGGATTCAAACTCGGCGGCGACGGAAAAAGTGCGCTGCCGTTGCCGCTGTATTGTAGCAGCTCTCGTTGCGCTACATTAGTGCAAAAAAAATGCCGCCCGCCGCTGCCGCTTGCCGCCTTCACTGTGGTTGAACCATTAGACGAGACAAGTAACTTGCGGCAAGCCCAACTAACAATTTTCGTCTCATAAGACTCTACTAGAGTCTTTTGAGAGTTTTCATACAAGGCTATTTCACCCTTGTAGAATGCTACAACTGTTTTATGAGTGGCTCATGAGGCTTAAATGGCGCACTTATGAGAACTTTTTTTATTTTATAACAAGACATCAGTTCTTTTTGTAAGAGTCACGAAAGTCTCACAAGAACACTATTTGAATTCTAATGAGAGTTTATTGATATTCTCATAAAACTTTCATAACAAGTACTTTATGCTTTGCTAAAAAGAGAAGAGTATATAAAAATATCTAGCCGGTTTTATTTTTGAAGAGTTAAAGTAATTTTTTAAAGAGTAAAAGTTATTTTTGAAGTGTTTATTTATTTTCGTATCCGAGTCATGTCTACGTTTGCGTATGATAATATTGTATTAGAATTTCATATGACATAGATTTTAAATTCTATTTTTTCGGATATATAGACAAAAATTATATGGGAAATGCAATTTTACTGATAATATAACATATTTTACTTCGAAAAAATGCGAAACCCCTCGAAAAAATCGAAAAAGTTAGATATATTATAAATCGGAAATATAATATGGCAAAATTAAATTTTTAATATAATTGATCAAACTGTTTCAATTGTTTTAATGCGTTTTTGTTTTTAACGAAAATAGCTTTTTGCAGTGTTTTAGGTCCTAATTTACATATATAAGCTGTTTTTGGAATTTCAAAGTTTTACTGTTAAAAAAGATCAAGGGAAAATATGGCGCCTGTTGACGAAGATTTATTTTAAGAATAAAATTCTTGTAATAAGAACATAAGCTCGCGTTATGCAAGTTTAACTCTTTTATGTCTCATCTGAGCATTTTAACAAGTATTTTTATACTTAAACTTTTACAAGCGCGTTTTTATGAGAATCATACGAATTAACTGCTCATAACATTTTTATTTAAGAATTAAACTCTTTAAGTGTTAAAACTTTATAAAAAATATACAATGAGAACACAAGTTTATAAAGGCTCGCTACAAGAGTTCAAAAATCGCCTTGCTATAAGCGTAAAAGATTCAGTAGCTCTAGTAGCGTCATACTCTTATAAAAAGAACGCTATCAGAAAAAATTAGAGTGTCATTACAAGAACTATGTTATGAGAGTATCCAGTGTGTTAAGAAAGTTTAATGAGAAGATTTCAAAATTCGTAAGAGTTTTGGTCTGGAGAGTTTGTTAGTTGGGAGTAGACGTAAATACACGCGATTTGACCTAGTGTGCGACGCTCGCATATGTGTGAGAATACTTGCCGCTCTCTCGAAAATAATAGAAAGCCATTCTATTTTTGTGGCAAGTAAAACCAATACAAGAACATGGAACCGCGTACAAATGAAGTGGTTTTATGTGTGTGTGTTTCGGTTCATTTTATATTTGCTGCTTTGCCAGAAAACGTCGTAACATTTTAAGGAAAAAACGACACGGATATAAAAAACTCGTCGGCAACAAACAGTTTCAGGTCGAAATTCGCAAATTTTTCCACAAAAAAGAGTCGTGATATTTTTTCTCAGAAAATTTTAGGTTATGTTTTCCTTCGGCTGTCATTCTACTTGAAATGATTTACTTGAAACGTGTAAACTAAGCAAACTACTTGCCTCTCTTTACTTGCCGCAAGTTACTTGCTGTGTATAAACCCTGCTTTAAGAACGAAATGATTTCTATTTAAGATTTCGCTCCTTGTTCAAACCGTTTTGTGGGTCTCGCATAAAAATGAATGAAAGCCTCGAGCGATGGCTTTTTGGTATGATGCACACACACATATAAGTATGTATTTTAATAGTGAGAGAACGATATTTCGCTCCCAGCATTAACGTTCTGTTCTCAAAGAACGTAAAAACAAAATGCAAATATAAAAATCCTAAGAGCAAGAACGTAAAAACAATAATTTCGTTCTCGTTCTTGGGAGTGTTTTTCTGAAATGCCGAATTTCGTTCTCTAGAGAGTGATTTTTATTTTCTATTGATTTCAATGCCTCCTTGCGAGCAGAACGAAAGACTACAAATGGGAGCGTTTTGAACACTGACAAGATCATTTGCAAGAGGCAAAGGGCGTTCTCATCAATGCTCACCCAAGTAAACAAGTTTTAAGCTCTGCAAGCGTAGGTCAGCAAACTCGCTTGCGATGAGAGTTGAATTGGCAGGGACGAAGCATGAATCAAATACATTCATGGGGACGAAGGGAGCGTAATTCATGCCATCTGATTTTATCTGATTTATGCTACAAAATGCATGAGTGCAATTTCACTTGCGTTTAAACCTTTGATGGAATAGCTTGTTTTTCAGTTGATTTTTTAAAAAGCATTTTTTGGATTTTTTTAAATTTAGACTTTGGCCATTGATTAATTGGATTACGATTTTGATTTTAACATCTAATTAAGATTTTTGAAATAATAATAATAATAATCGTTTGTATTTAATTCAGTTAAATTAAGTATTTCACAATGTTTGATATAAACGTGGTAGACATGGTATGATTACCGTCTGTCGATATTTTAAATCCTTATTAGAATTTTGTAGATTTGCGTTTAAATTTTTGACTCCGGCTACGTTTTTTGGACAACGATTTTTATTTCACGGTAATTTGTTTTCTTTAAAACCCAATATGGCATCAGCTGTTTGTTCATATAAAAATTGCTGGAATGTTAGGAAACCGGGTCTTTTTTTATCATTTTTTAAAATACCTGATGATGTTAGATTGAAATACTGCGGGGATATGAATTTGGACATTTCACCTGAACAGAAGTTTGAAGAAAATTCAAAATGATGTTTTTGCCACTCATTAAAACTAATAAAAAAATGCCACAATTGCATAGCACGTATGATAAATCAAAATCCCGATTTCCTCGAAAAATATAACTTAATAAAACTGAAAGCGTATAAAACAAGCAATTTGTCTGAGTTTGGGTCATTAACAATTCCTTCCCAAGTATTTGAAAATCAGCTAAATATTATATTTGACGAATTTCAAAAAATATTTTAACTCGTCAAATCCAACACCAATATTTTGGATGCTCATATTTTTCCTCTTATTAACGAAAAAATTACACAATGGCCAGGTTGCAACGATTAGTCATTTGTCATAATACGGATAATAATAATTTTACTCGGTGTTAAAATAAAAAGGGTTTATACTAGTTGTTAACGCCCGGTTAACACAATTCGAATTTTTAGAGCTCTCTTTCCTAGCAAATTCTGAAACTTAATTAAAACGATTATGTTTAAATATTTCGTTATAATTTTATTATTTATTTTGTTAATTAGAAAAGAGGCTTTAAAATTCCTACAAAGGATTATAATTATTATGGTACAAATTTATTCAAATTTAAAAGTTTTTTGTAGCAAATGGTGTCGATTCAACAGTTTTCACACATTGTTTTTTAATCGCAAAAAATTTGAATTTTTAAAAATTCTTCTGAAACCACAATTTTCATATTTTCAGAATGTAGAAATATAAACTCACATATGAACAAACAGATCACAGAAACTGTATCAATCGAACTAATTATGCCTGTGTGTGTACAGATTTTCATTCAGCCGCCCCTTTCGAACTGGAACTTTCGAAAGCACCCATTAATTCTCCGTAAGCTCTTTCCACTAAGAAAATATCAACGAAATTCAGAAATCGTACACTCAGTGACATCTAGTGCGAAAGCATGTAGTTCAAGAGTCCATATCTATGTGTATATAATCAATGCCTGATCCGTACAAAAAATATAATTTTAAATATATTTTTCAAAAGCAGAATCTAGTATCTGTTTTAGATTTATATATTACTGTCAGGAGTGCTTGATTCTTTTATGAGCCTTTTACTTTTTTCGACTTTCGACGATTGACTTTCTCGATGATTTATCCTTCGTTTTTACACTAGTATAAACCCTTTTTATTTTAACACCGAGTAAAATTATTATTATCCGTATTACGACAAATGACTAATCGTTGCAACCTGGCCATTGTGTAATTTTTTCGTTAATAAGAGGAAAAATATGAGCATCCAAAATATTGGTGTTGGATTTGACGAGTTAAAATATTTTTTGAAATTCGTCAAATATAATATTTAGCTGATTTTCAAATACTTGGGAAGGAATTGTTAATGACCCAAACTCAGACAAATTGCTTGTTTTATATCCTTTCAGTTTTATTAAGTTATATTTTTCGAGGAAATCAGGATTTTGATTTATCACATGTGCTATGCAATTGTGGCATTTTATTTTTAGTTTTAATGAGTGGCAAATATAACCTAAAAACATAATTTTGAATTTTCTTCAAACTTCTGTTCAGGTGAAATGTCCAAATTCATATCCCCGCAATGTTTCAATCTAACATCATGATAAAAAATAGACCCGGTTTCCTAACATTCCAGCAATTTTTATATGAACGAACAGCTGATGCCATATTTAAAGAAAACAAATTATGGTGAAATAAAAATCGCTGTCCAAAAAACGTAGCCGGAGTCAAAAATTTAAACGCAAATCTACAAAATTCTAATATAGATTTAAAATATCTTAATTAGATGTCAAAATCAAAATCGTAATCCAATTAATCAATGGCCAAAGTCTAAATTTAAAAAAAATCCAACAAATACTTTTTAAAAATTTAGCTGAAAAACAAACTATTCCATTATCAAAGGTTTAAACCAGTGTTCAAAACTTTATTTTGTTATATCGTTCTTTTCGCTCTTAAAAGTTTCGCTCCCAACGACAAGAACGCTTGCTGCGTTTTCTGACTCCCGTTCTCAAGAACGAAAATGATTTTCAAACGCAATCGTTCTGTAAAGAGAGAAATTTTCAGCTCCGCTGTACTGTTGCTAGGAGTCGGAACGAGCTATGCACATTTTTCGTTCTCCCTCCCAAGTTAAGAACGAAATGATTTCTATTTAAGTTTTCGCTCCTTGTTCAAACCGGTTTGTAGGTCTCGCATAAAAATGAATGAAAGCCTCGAGCGATGGCTTTTTGGTATGATGCACACACACATATAAGTATGTATTTTAATAGTGAGAGAACGATATTTCGCTCCCAGCATTAACGTTCTGTTCTCAAAGAACGTAAAAACAAAATGCAAATATAAAAATCCTAAGAGCAAGAACGTACAAACAATAATTTCGTTCTCGTTCTTGGGAGCGTTTTTCTGAAATGCCGAATTTCGTTCTCTAGAGAGTGATTTTTATTTTCCATTGATTTCAATGCCTCCTTGGGAGCAGAACGAAAGACTACAAATGGGAGCGTTTTGAACACTGGTTTAAACGCAAGTGAAATAGCACTCATGCATTTTGTATCATAAATCAAATAAAATCAGATGGCATGAATTACGCTCCCTTCGTCCCTGCCAATTCAACTCTCATCGCAAGCGAGTTTGCTGACCTACACTTGCAGAGCTTAAAACTTGTTTACTTGTGTGAGCATTGATGAGAATGCCCTTTGCCTCTTGCAAATGATCTTGTGCATGGTTAGACAAAGCTCTTGATGCTAGCGCCACTGCGGGAACAGTCGACAAGATTTTTCTAAAATCTTTCCATACCTATGTATGTGTATATAATCAATGCCTGATCTATTAGCAGGAACTTTTCGAATGTGAAAACATCCAAAAAATAATATAACATTTTGTTTTATTTTTTACTATAATTTAGACCCGGTTTCGCCCGGCTAATAGCTTGAGTAGAACAAAACTTAGGAAAACAAAATTCAGTTGGTTAAAAATTATATTGAATAGAGTAGGGCGGTCTTTGCTATTCTTGTTTTTTCTCTTCGAAATATGGTTTTCAAAAATTAACGAAAAGACAAATTCCAACATTCGGATTCACTTTACCCTCTCCACTTACCCCCCAACACTCAATATATTTTAAATGGAGATATGTTAAAGGACATCTGTGCCGAATTTCAGGCCAATCGGTTCGATAGTTTTCAGGCCAATTGGTTCGGTAGTTTCAGGCCAATCGGTTCGGTAGTAAATACACAAGTTCTGTCACGTGGATTAAATTCCCCTAGTGCAGTTACTAAAAAAAAAAAGAAAGAAATCCAATTGTTTACAACGTTTGTGATTTTGATGCCAGTAAATAATTTTGTGTAGATAAAATTTGTCTTGTAAACACTCTGCACAACATTGGAGAGCAGATTTTCTGTCCGTTTAGTCTTCTGGTACACAAACTGTCAAAACAATTTCTCAGAACTCGGACTGCCCCAAATTAATCTAGATTTTAAGTACTATCTCGTTCGCTTGATTGAGATAGTAAAATAACTCGGTTAAACGAAAAATAACACTAGCAATTTACTCAAATTGGGAATTTTCTTACCCAAGTTTTTGAATTCTTTGATTAGATCCCCATCAATCGTGCCATTAAGAATATTGGCTGCCATTGGAAGTTCTTTTTAGGATTTAAATTTGTGATTAATTTTTACCTTGCGAATACAAAAATACGACTAACGCATGAAAGCAAATTACTATTTGTGAACATAATCTAATACGTCACTCGTCAACTGATGAGACATTATTTTGGCATTCGTTAGCTATAAATATTAAGATAAATCTAATCGCAATAGTGATTCTTATATACAAGATTTTTTGATATAGCAAAATTGTTAACACATAATATTAGGCTTGTGATATAGATTACAAAGTTATTTTTATAAATTTATCAAATATATTTACAAATACTGTCAGGGTCGCGTTCCATTAATCGAAACTCGTTCTAAAACGCATACAGTTTTCGCGACGTAAACTTGACTCGCGTTAAATTTTTCAACTTTGCTCGAGAACACAGTTGAGTCAACTTTACTCGGCACATCGGAACCCGTTTTTTTATTTAAACTTTAGACTTTTGTGAGTAATGAATACCTCCAGGTCTTGATTAACAATTTTTTATCCCATGAAATATCTCACATGAGATTTTTTTGACAACTGAGCAGACATGTTTCATGCAGTTTTATTTCTTTACATGCCTTTGACCCACTGAATTATATACAATGGACAGAGCATCCGAGCCGAAAGATGGCACGGCAGCAGATTTAAGACTGTGTTTACATTTAGACTGCATAGGCGCCTGCCTGACAAGTTTGTGTGTGACAGGCAGAGGGGAGAGTGCCATAGGAAAACACGAACGAAAATTTCTTTCCGTTTTCGGGGGCATCGGCCTCTGATTGGCTAGTACAATTCTCGTTCAATTGTTTTGTTTTCGAGCATTCCTTTTCAACTGCTAACATTTTGGTTAGAAAGACAGGTTATGTTGAAATTTTTTCAATATTAAGTGACAGTGAAGTTCTTTTAATTATGTCGAATTGGAAATAAAACGAAACATTGCGTTTAATAGAGCTCTATCAACAATTTCCAGAGTTATATAATGTAAAAGACCAAAAGTACAAGGACAGAGTCGTTCGAGAGAAATGTTTAAACAATTTTTGTTCTGCAGGAATACATTTTCTTAATAACGTATCTTGTCTGGAAATTTTGTTTTGCACAAGCTGAAATATTTCTTGAAAGCAGTCTTCATTCATTCTTAAATAGCTCCTGTAAGAGTTTTTATCTTCCATACATAGTTCTTCAGTCAATAAACTAAAAGAACCCTTCAAAAGTCGACGAAGTTTCCAGCTTTTCACCCATTCACGTTTCTTTCTTTTCCGCTGTTTTCTTTTCTGAAGTTGTAATAAATCTGCCGATAATGTTGTATATAGTAATAAAGCCACGGCTGCTGTTACAGTAGGTCTGTTCGATATGAGTCCTGGACTTACTCGGAGTAAAATTTTTTACTCTTTTCTGTTCGATATGAGTCCTGGACTTACTCCGAACTTACTCCGAACTTACTCTTGCTTTTAGCTGGAGTAAACTTTTGAGAGCTGATATTTGTCAGACATAACCTCTCTTTTACAGTGTTTGGAAGAAGAAATGCAACAAAAGACATCATAAATTATTTCCAATATATATTCTTGAGTAGTTTCGGGTTTTATTTATTATATTTGTTATATTTTATAATCTATAATTATAAACTCATAATATAGAGTTAGTGATTTACTCTGAACTTACTCCAAGTTGTTCGATAAAAACAGACCTAGTAGGTCTGTTCGATACAAGTCCTGGACTTACTCCGAGTATTTTTACTTTACTCCACAAAATGGCGCATTTTCTTACTCTGAATTTGTTTTTATCGAACAACTTGGAGTAAGTTCAGAGTAAATCACTAACAGCCTTATTAATAAAAAATCCCTAACACGGAGATAACTCACGTGCTATCTAACTCCGAGATAGCAAACTTATACATTAGTTAACTATTCTTATTAATAAAAATTTTTCCTCCATATAATAGCTAACTCGTATTTTATTTAAAAATTTAGCTTGAATACGGCAACCCTTGTGCTGAATTGTACCAAAAAATACGAAAATCTTTTACATTTAAGTCATATTTTGGTTTTTTAAATCCGTTTCCTTGGAGACGATATTAAAATAAGTCATATTTTGGTTTTTTAAATCCGTTTCCTTGGAGACAATATTAAAATAGGAGTGAAATTAATGTTTTTATTTTAATTGTGATTCACTGCAAATTAAAAGTGGAAAATTTAAAAATTGAACGAAAGCGATCAGAAAATTGGTGTTCAAGTGATAAGATAATATAATATAATAACATAAATTGCATTTTTTTAATGGATCATTGTTTCTTCTAGTCTTTATTGCAAGAGTTATGTGCCGTCAAGGGTTATCAACTCCTTAACTCGAGGAAATCGGTATGTTAGCTAACACAGAGTTAACTAACGCCAGTTAACTCTTAAAATTTTTTATTAATAAGAATTTCGAGTTATCCACTGCGTAAACCATTGATAAAAATTAACTAACGTTTATTAATAAGGCTGTAACTCTATATTATGAGTTTATAATTATAGATTATAAAATATAACAAATATAATAAAAAAAACCCGAAACTACTCAAGAATATATATTGGAAATAATTTATGATGTCTTTTGTTGCATTTCTTCTTCCAAACAATGTAAAAGAGAGGTTATGTCTGACAAATATCAGCTCTCAAAAGTTTACTCCAGCTAAAAGCAAGAGTAAATAAGAGTAAGTCCAGGATTGTCCTGGACTTACACTTTTCTGTTCGATATGTGTTCGGAGTTAGTCCAGGACTTAGATCGAACAGAAAAGAGTAAAAATTTTTACTCCGAGTAAGTCCAGGACTCATATCGAACAGACCTAAACACTCATTGGCGGAAAGGAGCCGAAGCAGTCTCAATGTAAACACAGTCTAACATGGGGATTCAGTAGCCCCTAACCACGCCCAGTGAAAAAGCTGTCTTTAAAGACATGACTTGTAGATGGTCTTCAACGAGAAGTACATACGAAAATCAATAGGCGATGCGCCACGGGGCATGGGCATGCCGGCGCAACGAGCAAGTTACGGGCAAGACGGTTTCGGGAAAGGTTTGAGGTTTGCGCTACTCCAGAATCTGGTTGAACGGAGCAAAGCACACACACATATAAGACATAACGAGTTTTAGTTCCTATTTCTAGCGATACACACGCACACAATTGAAATGAAACGTGTAACTATGTAGCAGGGCAAAAGAGCAAGCAAGAATCGTGGCGCAGCGAACACGAAAATAAACTATGTTGCACCGGCATGCCCATGACTCGTGGCGCATCGCCTAATATGTTAGAAGGAAACATAAAACAAATCGGGGCAACGACGTGAAAACATCTTGCGGTAGGCATATAAAACTCTGGCAACGTGTTTTGACTGTGAAAGTAGCTGTCAGAAAAGAATTCCGTTCCGCCCGAGATTTTTTAATTTTGGCTCTTCTATTCAGTGTTTGGTGTTTCTCGTTTTATTTATCTAAATTATTAAAGACGTTTTGTATTAAGTTTTTGTAAATATATTTTGTGACATTTGATTTTTTTCTATTATGGAAAATTTGTCAAAAAGGCAACAAAAGCGAATTATTTCTGCTTTTGCCGCTAATCTTCGATCAGAGGCAATGTCCAAATATAATATAAATTCCTCTTCTTCGAATCAGGAAGAAGTCCCCATAATTGATTTTGTTTGCGAAGAGATTTGCGAGGATACACTTATATTAGGAGAAAATGAAAGCTTTTTTTATTGAAGACCCAGACTTTGCAGAGCTTGAAGACGATGACGAGGATATTCAGTCTACAATATCTGATGAAATGGAGCTCTGGAAGTTAAAATTAGGTCGCTGTGTGGGCGCGCGAAAAAAAACCCCATCAGTGCCATCTGTTTTCCGGATTTAGTACTAATGAAGACATACTTTCAGACATGTCTTTAAGATAGACATAGACATGCTCTGTGCGTTGGTCTTGCGAGTGTCTTTACTTTGTCTTCAAGGCTGGTATTGAAGACGCCTTGAAGACACCTTTCACTGGGACAGTATACAGTAAACAAACTTCATACATTAAATGTGAAAATAACCTGTGTAACCGAAAACGAATAACCCAGAAATACTCAAATCTAGGCATTCTAATTGGTTAGAAAAATCTTAAATTTTTGGGGTACAAAGAATGAACAAGCAATATGACCACAAAGCAATCTAATAAAAGTGAAACAGAGAAAGAAATATACACCCATACCTCGTTATACGGCCCCTCTTTATACGGCTTTTCGCTATAACGGCCTTCTTTAATTAAGGCACTTTTTCGATTTACGGCCCAAAATATTTCGTTATACGGCCGAAAAAAAATTGGGGAAAAAAAATCAAAATCTGGCAATTATTGAAAACCCGTATGGTGATTTAAGTGAACGGCGAACAGTTCTATCAAAATTCCACTTTGAAGTCAAACTTTCCAATAAGATTTTTTTAAATGTATTCCAATCGAATTTTGATTTATGGGAGTTTTATGTAGAGTCATATCCTAAATAACTTTTGTTCTTGCACTTTTTTGATAAGATGTACCGTTTTTGAGATATTCGCAAAAAACATTTTCGTTCGTATTAATGATCCGTTTTTGCCCATTAACGAACTTAGCCTTGCATTTTACGAAAAACGAATCTGCGTAAAATTTCAAGTCTGTAGTTCAATTCGTGCGCCCGCAATCCGCGCCACAGACGGACGGACGGACGGACATGCAAAAATTAATTATTTTTATACCCGTATGGTTATCATTCTAAACACACTGGTGTAATTCATTTTTGTGTGTCATGACGGGATCTTGCAGCTTACCGATTCTTCATGTTCATTTTCGTCATCAGATTAGAATCAATTTAAACATTTTAAATTATGTTTTTTTATTATGTATGTATATGAACATGTGCATATGAATTTTTAAAATTTTTTTAAATTATCTTTTTATGTATATGAATTTTTTTTGTTATTGAAGTTATCCTTATATTACTTGTTATGTATTTTTATTTTGTATGTAAGCATTTTGAAATGAAATAAAAAGAAAAAAATGCATTTTAAACTAAAAACTACGTTATTTAAAAAAAATTGGAACGGATCCTATTGAATTTGTATGGGTTTGTATGAAAATAATTGATTCGTTATACGGCTTTTCGCTTTACGGCCAACTTTCCCGGAACGTATCTAGGCCGTAAAGCGAGGTATGGGTGTACTGTTAAAGATGAGAGCCGCAACGACGTTACCAGATTAGTCAGTTGGGAAATGTATTTTTTGCCTGAGAAATTAAATACAATTCTAAAATAAGTTGCAAATTATGTTCGTTTGAATATAGAAAATTAGAAATTCAGTCCAAACTGGTACTGCATTTTTTCTCAAACATCATTATTGCTTTGAAATTAGCATCACGTCGTTTGTAAAATGATTTTGATGGACCGAAGATTTGATATTAATTGCTTTTCTACTATATCCTGACAATTTAAATTTTCTATCCAAATTTTCAACCTAAAATGAAGAATATTTGTACTTTTATAAGAAATGGTGGTCAAAACAGACTTCAATTTTTAAATTTCCCTCCTATGAAATATAAAATCAACAGCAGAAAAATCAGATACGGCAATGCCGTTTGCAATTGTTTCTTTCAGTTGCTCTGATTTGATGGGAAACGAGTCGGGTGGATTTCGGTTTCATTATTTTTCTCAATTTCCTGTGAAATGAAGTGAGTGATTTAAACAGAAAGTTTATAATTTAGTATGTTTCCATACTATTTCGTGTATTCCGCTGATATTTTATTTAGCTTTTAATCTTTATGCCGACTAAATTTCACGCAAAACACATTGTGAAATGCAAAAGATACCGATCAGCTGTGTCGCTTTTGTTTACAAATTTTCGGTTACACGCATATATGACTGTGCTGTTTGCTCTCGTGTTTTCTGCCTATGAATATAGGGCTGCCATCATATCTCTTTTAAAGAGAACCTTATCTCTTTTTTTAACCCCATTCTTTTTCCTCTTTCTTTTTCCTTGCCAGTTCTCTTTAGTTCTCTTTTTTCAGAAAACTCTTGGTTCATACTATGCGTAAAAAACCAAACAGATTTTTCCACGAAAATTCCATTATGAATTAAAATGATCACGTTATTTATTGTATAGTAGTACTCTACTCTACAATTTTCTGTGTGTGGTGCAAAACTGTACATTATAATTGTAACGTAAAGCTATTTATTGTATGCGCCAGCAAGAACAGTTTCTTCTCCCACGATCAGCTGCTGTAACAAGCAAAACAAATCAAAATTGTGCGGTTAAGGAAATAGCCGGTTTTGACATTTGATATTGTAGTTTTGACATTTTCAGTTTTTTTTCGATAGATACGGAAAATAACAGGCACGAAAAATTACACTTTTTTGTAATAATTCTGTGCAGTCATTCTAAGTTCTGTATTTTTCACATTCAAAAAAAGTTCTCTTTTAGTTCTCTTTTAGTTATCTTTTTTCATTTGGTTAATTTCCTATACAATGTCTCTTTTTTTAACCCAAAGGTTCTCTTTTCACAAATAGGGTCCATGGCAGCCCTATGAATATGGTATGTTCTTTTTACTCTTACATAGTAAATTGGGCTATTTTCGAGTTTGCTTACTGTATACTGTGCCCTAACCTAATTGTACTCGTAAACATTTTGCGTTATACAAATTTCATGTTAATTAACTTGCAGTCATGTTCAAATTACATGAAAATTACACAGATAGTTAGTCTTTACTTGCTAAATCTAGTATGCACATTTGGTTCTTCAAAAATTGGAAAAAAAAATCAGTGCAAAACGCAAATGTTAAGCGAGAACTCCAATTGAGCAGAGGCAGTAGCAGTGGCAGAACCAGAATCTGCTTTCTGTCCCACAATGAAATTTGAATTCTGACGAAAATAGCAGAAACCTACGTAATGGTTAGGGTTACCATCTCGTTGAATTGAAAAAAGAGTATTTCTTACTTTGAAAAAGAGTATTTTTATCAAATCTGAAATAAAACCTCGTTTTTTGTAAATATCAAAAAAAAATCAGTGTGCTTTACGGGCGTATTCGACTTAGGTCCTAGTGTAGCCACAAACTAATCATAAGCAGACTAACATTTTCATTTAATCCATTCTATATAGAACAAAATTGAATTTCAACTTCCAAAAAATAAATACCTATAGCAGCCACTCCAGCCGTAGCAGCCATGAGCTTTTCCGCACATCTAACCTATTTCTTTCTTCTGTCCATTGACTTTCAATTAAAGAAAACAATCTTTCCACGACAGCGTTATGAGAGAAAATTCAGAATAAAAATTGACATATTTTTAAGAGTTCATATGTGTGTGTCGAATTTATATCCTTAAGGAAAAGGTATTACCTCTTCAAGCGATTTTGTGTTCTATGCGAATATAGTTGGGCAATATAACAGTCAATTACAATTCGTCTTCAAAAAACAATATATGAAAATGCCAAATCATCAGTGAAAATTGTACTTGATTTTTTAATGTTATAAATAAGTTCAGTGAACTATTATGTTTGAATTTTTAAGTGGTTTTTCTTTATTCTATTTCTGCATCAAAAAAGAGTATTAAGAGTACTTTTTAAAAAAAAGTTAGAGTATAATAGTTCAGGGGTTGAAAAAGAGTACTAGTACTCTTAAAAGAGTATGGTTGGTAACCCTAGTAATGGTGGATCTCCATTACTGAAGCATTCGACGTGTGCAAAAATATAGAGACACACTTACGTAAAAAGGCCTTCGTAAAAAAGAGAGAGAACAACGTGTGCAAAAAAAAAATGCAATACGTCGCCAGATGTCGCATTTGTAGTTTTTTTATAGGATGCACACGTCGCCAGATGTCGCGTTTGTAGATGAAGTTGAACGACTTTAACTTTTCCTATAAAGATCGTGTGCAACTATAAAATTAAACTCACACATTCTCCGTAAACAAATAGTGAGGTCCAATACATTTAAGTTGTGTTTTGACATTTCTTGTTTGACTGCTGTAAAATTACGCATAGTGGTTCGCGAATCACTATTTGCTTCTCACCTAATGGCCCAACTATTTGGAGAAGCTCTTCAAATTGTGTGGCCGTCATTCGCAAATATTTGCAGAAGAAACTCGGATCGCGTATACAACGTAATGCTCCAAAAACGCTCACAAATGCCCCATTTATGTCCCGATCCTTGTAATATTCATGAACCCAGAACTTTCTCTTTTTTTTACGACACGGTCTTCATTGTCACTGTCACTTGTGCTATCTTCTAGAAAATTATATCGATTAGTAATTTTTTGCTATCCGAATCCATTTTATTACAATCACCTCTATTCTTGAATACGGCGTTAGGAGCAAAAACCTAACGCGCTCGATTCGATTCGCTACGCAATTGGTATTCTGGAATACGCCGGGAGCTTCGCGTTTGGTACATAAAGTATCGCATGGCAACGCGCTGTCAAACATCAGCTGATTCGATTGTTTGTTCTTAATTTTGAATAAAAATGAAGTGTTCGAAGTGATTTGCTTCAGTAGCCATGGATTATATGCTGATGTATCATTTATTGAGGCAAGAGGAGTTGAATTCGTTACGCCAGCAAAGAAATTTTCTAAGACACTCTTCAGATTTGATGAGCTTAACCGATGAAGCGTAAGTGCATACAAATACTGGGAATCTCATAGATTTTTATTTGCAATTTTGTAGATTCAAAAAAGATTTCCGGTTCCGGTCGAATATATTGAATTTCCTCCCACAATAAATTCATCTCTATCGGCGACTTCCTCGTATATCCCTTGGCAATGTCGGGATTGTTTTTCATTATTGAAATTAAAAATGCAAACTAGTCTTTGTTTGTAGTGTTTTTCTTTGCACTCCTATTTTACGAATTCACTGTTAAAATCTTTCATTTAAACATATAATTTATTTACCTTACATTTTTGTAAACACTTTATTCAAACGTCAATGAAACGCGAGAAATTTGAAGTGAGTGATTTAACCTCAAAAAAGTGCTCCCGGCGTATTCAAGAATAACAAAAATCGAATACGTTGCAATGCGTTATTCCAAATCGAACGTTGATAGATACTGCGTATTCAAGAATACCGATTGCTCACGATCGAACACTAATCGAGCAAATAAACGTAACGCCGTATTCAAGAATAGAGGTGAATATTTAAAGACGATGTCAACTGTCACACGGTTGGGAGATTTTTTTGAAGTCTAGCTAATCACCTCTATTCTTGAATACGGCGTTACGTCGTTAAAAAATCAGTGCAAAACGCAAATGTTAAGCGAGAACTCCAATTGAGCAGAGGCAGTAGCAGTGGCAGAACCAGAATCTGCTTTCTGTCCCACAATGAAATTTGAATTCTGACGAAAATAGCAGAAACCTACGTAATGGTTAGGGTTACCATCTCGTTGAATTGAAAAAAGAGTATTTCTTACTTTGAAAAAGAGTATTTTTATCAAATCTGAAATAAAACCTCGTTTTTTGTAAATATCAAAAAAAAATCAGTGTGCTTTACGGGCGTATTCGACTTAGGTCCTAGTGTAGCCACAAACTAATCATAAGCAGACTAACATTTTCATTTAATCCATTCTATATAGAACAAAATTGAATTTCAACTTCCAAAAAATAAATACCTATAGCAGCCACTCCAGCCGTAGCAGCCATGAGCTTTTCCGCACATCTAACCTATTTCTTTCTTCTGTCCATTGACTTTCAATTAAAGAAAACAATCTTTCCACGACAGCGTTATGAGAGAAAATTCAGAATAAAAATTGACATATTTTTAAGAGTTCATATGTGTGTGTCGAATTTATATCCTTAAGGAAAAGGTATTACCTCTTCAAGCGATTTTGTGTTCTATGCGAATATAGTTGGGCAATATAACAGTCAATTACAATTCGTCTTCAAAAAACAATATATGAAAATGCCAAATCATCAGTGAAAATTGTACTTGATTTTTTAATGTTATAAATAAGTTCAGTGAACTATTATGTTTGAATTTTTAAGTGGTTTTTCTTAATTCTATTTCTGCATCAAAAAAGAGTATTAAGAGTACTTTTTAAAAAAAAGTTAGAGTATAATAGTTCAGGGGTTGAAAAAGAGTACTAGTACTCTTAAAAGAGTATGGTTGGTAACCCTAGTAATGGTGGATCTCCATTACTGAAGCATTCGACGTGTGCAAAAATATAGAGACACACTTACGTAAAAAGGCCTTCGTAAAAAAGAGAGAGAACAACGTGTGCAAAAAAAAATGCAATACGTCGCCAGATGTCGCATTTGTAGTTTTTTTATAGGATGCACACGTCGCCAGATGTCGCGTTTGTAGATGAAGTTGAACGACTTTAACTTTTCCTATAAAGATCGTGTGCAACTATAAAATTAAACTCACACATTCTCCGTAAACAAATAGTGAGGTCCAATACATTTAAGTTGTGTTTTGACATTTCTTGTTTGACTGCTGTAAAATTACGCATAGTGGTTCGCGAATCACTATTTGCTTCTCACCTAATGGCCCAACTATTTGGAGAAGCTCTTCAAATTGTGTGGCCGTCATTCGCAAATATTTGCAGAAGAAACTCGGATCGCGTATACAACGTAATGCTCCAAAAACGCTCACAAATGCCCCATTTATGTCCCGATCCTTGTAATATTCATGAACCCAGAACTTTCTCTTTTTTTTACGACACGGTCTTCATTGTCACTGTCACTTGTGCTATCTTCTAGAAAATTATATCGATTAGTAATTTTTTGCTATCCGAATCCATTTTATTACAATCACCTCTATTCTTGAATACGGCGTTAGGAGCAAAAACCTAACGCGCTCGATTCGATTCGCTACGCAATTGGTATTCTGGAATACGCCGGGAGCTTCGCGTTTGGTACATAAAGTATCGCATGGCAACGCGCTGTCAAACATCAGCTGATTCGATTGTTTGTTCTTAATTTTGAATAAAAATGAAGTGTTCGAAGTGATTTGCTTCAGTAGCCATGGATTATATGCTGATGTATCATTTATTGAGGCAAGAGGAGTTGAATTCGTTACGCCAGCAAAGAAATTTTCTAAGACACTCTTCAGATTTGATGAGCTTAACCGATGAAGCGTAAGTGCATACAAATACTGGGAATCTCATAGATTTTTATTTGCAATTTTGTAGATTCAAAAAAGATTTCCGGTTCCGGTCGAATATATTGAATTTCCTCCCACAATAAATTCATCTCTATCGGCGACTTCCTCGTATATCCCTTGGCAATGTCGGGATTGTTTTTCATTATTGAAATTAAAAATGCAAACTAGTCTTTGTTTGTAGTGTTTTTCTTTGCACTCCTATTTTACGAATTCACTGTTAAAATCTTTCATTTAAACATATAATTTATTTACCTTACATTTTTGTAAACACTTTATTCAAACGTCAATGAAACGCGAGAAATTTGAAGTGAGTGATTTAACCTCAAAAAAGTGCTCCCGGCGTATTCAAGAATAACAAAAATCGAATACGTTGCAATGCGTTATTCCAAATCGAACGTTGATAGATACTGCGTATTCAAGAATACCGATTGCTCACGATCGAACACTAATCGAGCAAATAAACGTAACGCCGTATTCAAGAATAGAGGTGAATATTTAAAGACGATGTCAACTGTCACACGGTTGGGAGATTTTTTTGAAGTCTAGCTAATCACCTCTATTCTTGAATACGGCGTTACGTCGTTAAAAAATCAGTGCAAAACGCAAATGTTAAGCGAGAACTCCAATTGAGCAGAGGCAGTAGCAGTGGCAGAACCAGAATCTGCTTTCTGTCCCACAATGAAATTTGAATTCTGACGAAAATAGCAGAAACCTACGTAATGGTTAGGGTTACCATCTCGTTGAATTGAAAAAAGAGTATTTCTTACTTTGAAAAAGAGTATTTTTATCAAATCTGAAATAAAACCTTGTTTTTTGTAAATATCAAAAAAAAATCAGTGTGCTTTACGGGCGTATTCGACTTAGGTCCTAGTGTAGCCACAAACTAATCATAAGCAGACTAACATTTTCATTTAATCCATTCTATATAGAACAAAATTGAATTTCAACTTCCAAAAAATAAATACCTATAGCAGCCACTCCAGCCGTAGCAGCCATGAGCTTTTCCGCACATCTAACCTATTTCTTTCTTCTGTCCATTGACTTTCAATTAAAGAAAACAATCTTTCCACGACAGCGTTATGAGAGAAAATTCAGAATAAAAATTGACATATTTTTAAGAGTTCATATGTGTGTGTCGAATTTATATCCTTAAGGAAAAGGTATTACCTCTTCAAGCGATTTTGTGTTCTATGCGAATATAGTTGGGCAATATAACAGTCAATTACAATTCGTCTTCAAAAAACAATATATGAAAATGCCAAATCATCAGTGAAAATTGTACTTGATTTTTTATTTATTTATTTATTTAGCCAACAGGTACAATCCTAACAGGCTGATTCCAACAAAAAAAAGCAAAATAACAATATAATTTAAAAATAAAAAAGAAAAAAAAAAACAAAATAGCAATATATAAATAATATGTTCACTAATGATTACTAAAAATTATAACTTACTCTTGATAATTCTGTTGCGAAACATTTCAGCTGACACATTGAAATCAAAAAACCTTGAAAATTTATTAAATAAATGGCACATATTATTGACAGGCTCATTAGTTCCATAAACAGTCCTGTGAACTGGCACGGATAGAAAAGGATGAGACCTTAGAGAACGGGACGGAACGTTAAAACCAATTTGGGACAAAATAACAGGCGAATCAATAAATCCTGAAATAACATTATAAAGAAACAGGGCACGTAACATGTCACGACGAAAACTTAACGAATCCAAGTTTATTAATTTACACCTGGATTCGTAGGGCGGTAGTTCCAGCCTATTTGACCAGCTCAGATGACGAAGCGCAAAACGCAAAAATCGTTTCTGAATAGATTCTAATCTTTTAATATAAGTGTCGTAATTGGGACTCCAAACAATACAAGCATATTCCAATACAGACCTTACAATTGATAAATAAATACTCTTTAACGCATAAGGGTTAGATAGATCACGAGCAAAACGAATAACAAAACCTAATAATCCATTGGCTTTCGAAGTTATGTAATCAATATGATTAGCGAACGTCAGTTTAGAATCAAATACTACTCCAAGATCTTTAATCACATTTACTCTATTAAGTACGACGTTGTCTATTTTATAATTAAAAAGAACGGGCTGGAGCCTCCGATTAAATGACATAGTAAAACATTTGGATACATTTAAACTAATATAATTATTTTCACACCAATTGAACAATACATTTAAATCACTTTGCAACAATAAGGAATCTTCGAGGCAATCGACAACACGAAAAATTTTCAAATCGTCTGCATACAATAAAATTTTTGATGATTTAACAACGTTACGTAAGTCATTAATAAATAAAATGAATAAAAGGGGACCAAGATGGCTCCCTTGCGGAACACCGGAACGAATATGAAAAGGTTCCGAAAACAAATTAAAAAGTTTTATACGTTGAGAACGATGGGATAAATACGACGATAACCAACGAAGAAGACTAGAATGCACTCCAAATTTTTTAAGCTTAGCCAACAAAATATTATGTTGAACGCGATCAAATGCTTTGGAAAAATCTGTATATACAACATCAATTTGCTGACCATATTCGATTTTATTTTGACAAAAGTTAGTGAATTCGACTAAATTAGTTACTGTTGAACGTCCTTTAACGAAACCATGCTGATGGATAGAAATATGTTGCTTAAAAGTTATAGTTAAAATATTGCACACAAGTTTCTCAAATAATTTGGCGACTGTAGGAAGAATTGCGATGGGTCGATAATTTTTGATATTGCTCCTACTTCCGCTTTTGAAGATAGGTGTTACGTAGGAGGTTTTCCAAATAGAGGGAAACTCACCTAACCTTAGGGAATAATTAAATATTAAAGTAAGAGGATAGCACAGACTATCGGCACAATTCTTCAATATAAATGGTGAAACAAGATCGGGCCCAGCACCTTTCTTGATATTCAAACCCGTTAATGCAGCGAGAATAGAGTTAGAGTCTAGCTCAACTAAACCAATATTGACATAACTATCACATAAAGATACATTAAAGGAATTATCGTCGGGTGGATCAACATAAACACTCTGGAAAAAGTCAGCAAAAAGATTCAAGATATCTTTCTCGCATGAAGCGACTTTGTCGTCCAAAAACATTTTTTTAGGATATCCTGATGATTTTTTCTTGAAATTAACAACACTCCAAAATTTGGACGGATCAGTAACTAAATTGCGCTGGAGATTAAATAAGTAATATTCATAGCTAGCTTTCTGAATAGTAACAAATTTCTTGCGTAAGTACGAGTACGTTTGGTAATGTGAATTTAGTCGTGTGCGAATGTATAATTTATAAGCCTTTTGTTTAGAGTTTTTTAATTTTAATAAATACTTTGTATACCACGGCGGGTGTTTATGGAAAGAAATCTTCTTCTTTGGAACAAAAAGCTCGAAGCCAACATATAAAAGACAATAAAAATTAAATACCCAATCATTAATACAAACGCTTAAGTCGAAGATTTTCTTCCAGTCAATAGATAAAAAATATAAATTAAGCTTAGTTAAGTCCGAGTTCTTAAAATCAAAAGCATAATTGCAGTCAGTATCGTTAAAAGTATTATAAAAGCTGTCAAAATGAAAGTTTATTGCACGGTGAAAACGATTTTCGCTGCGGAGTGGAAAATCACAATTGAATAATGTTGTTTCGTCTGGACTTGTGGTAAAAATGAGATCTAAAGTGTTACCATAATCATTACTTATAAAATTAATTTGAGATAATCCAGTAGACAAAATTGAATCGATAGTAAAAGATTCAATTGAACCTCTTACATTGCTCGGAAAAAGGGTCAATGAAGACTCATTGCTCCTTGTCCAAGAAATATTCGGTAGGTTAAAATCACCGCAAACAAAAATCGAATCACTGCAATTAGCTTTGTCGCAAAGTGATTTAAGGACATTAATATGATTTGTATATACAGACAAAGGTGAATTCGGCGGAATATACAGACAATGAACGAACAAATTGTGTTTTTTAAGACTTACATGAACAGACACACACTCTAAGGTATCATCCTCGAGAAATGATAGGCGGGAGCTTTGAAAATTGCTATCGACAGCCACTAAAACACCACCACCACAAGATTTGTTGCTAGAAGCTAACGAGCGATCTTGACGATATACGATAAATCTAGTATCAAATATTTCAGAAGAATAAATGGAAGGTATCAGCCATGTTTCGCAAAGAACAATTAAATCAAAATCACAAGACAATTGACGTAAATAGAAATCATTACATTTAGTTCTTAAACCTTGAACATTTTGGTAGTAAAAATTAATTAGATGTTTATCATTAGAAATTAAATTATGTGTGTTGGAATCTTTGATTTTCGAAAATGGTGATTATCGAAGTCCTTAATAAATAATCCTTTAGGCCAGAAATCCTTCCGAGATACGATGGAATAAAGCTCATTGGTGTTATAAATAAGTTCAGTGAACTATTATGTTTGAATTTTTAAGTGGTTTTTCTTTATTCTATTTCTGCATCAAAAAAGAGTATTAAGAGTACTTTTTAAAAAAAAGTTAGAGTATAATAGTTCAGGGGTTGAAAAAGAGTACTAGTACTCTTAAAAGAGTATGGTTGGTAACCCTAGTAATGGTGGATCTCCATTACTGAAGCATTCGACGTGTGCAAAAATATAGAGACACACTTACGTAAAAAGGCCTTCGTAAAAAAGAGAGAGAACAACGTGTGCAAAAAAAAATGCAATACGTCGCCAGATGTCGCATTTGTAGTTTTTTTATAGGATGCACACGTCGCCAGATGTCGCGTTTGTAGATGAAGTTGAACGACTTTAACTTTTCCTATAAAGATCGTGTGCAACTATAAAATTAAACTCACACATTCTCCGTAAACAAATAGTGAGGTCCAATACATTTAAGTTGTGTTTTGACATTTCTTGTTTGACTGCTGTAAAATTACGCATAGTGGTTCGCGAATCACTATTTGCTTCTCACCTAATGGCCCAACTATTTGGAGAAGCTCTTCAAATTGTGTGGCCGTCATTCGCAAATATTTGCAGAAGAAACTCGGATCGCGTATACAACGTAATGCTCCAAAAACGCTCACAAATGCCCCATTTATGTCCCGATCCTTGTAATATTCATGAACCCAGAACTTTCTCTTTTTTTTACGACACGGTCTTCATTGTCACTGTCACTTGTGCTATCTTCTAGAAAATTATATCGATTAGTAATTTTTTGCTATCCGAATCCATTTTATTACAATCACCTCTATTCTTGAATACGGCGTTAGGAGCAAAAACCTAACGCGCTCGATTCGATTCGCTACGCAATTGGTATTCTGGAATACGCCGGGAGCTTCGCGTTTGGTACATAAAGTATCGCATGGCAACGCGCTGTCAAACATCAGCTGATTCGATTGTTTGTTCTTAATTTTGAATAAAAATGAAGTGTTCGAAGTGATTTGCTTCAGTAGCCATGGATTATATGCTGATGTATCATTTATTGAGGCAAGAGGAGTTGAATTCGTTACGCCAGCAAAGAAATTTTCTAAGACACTCTTCAGATTTGATGAGCTTAACCGATGAAGCGTAAGTGCATACAAATACTGGGAATCTCATAGATTTTTATTTGCAATTTTGTAGATTCAAAAAAGATTTCCGGTTCCGGTCGAATATATTGAATTTCCTCCCACAATAAATTCATCTCTATCGGCGACTTCCTCGTATATCCCTTGGCAATGTCGGGATTGTTTTTCATTATTGAAATTAAAAATGCAAACTAGTCTTTGTTTGTAGTGTTTTTCTTTGCACTCCTATTTTACGAATTCACTGTTAAAATCTTTCATTTAAACATATAATTTATTTACCTTACATTTTTGTAAACACTTTATTCAAACGTCAATGAAACGCGAGAAATTTGAAGTGAGTGATTTAACCTCAAAAAAGTGCTCCCGGCGTATTCAAGAATAACAAAAATCGAATACGTTGCAATGCGTTATTCCAAATCGAACGTTGATAGATACTGCGTATTCAAGAATACCGATTGCTCACGATCGAACACTAATCGAGCAAATAAACGTAACGCCGTATTCAAGAATAGAGGTGAATATTTAAAGACGATGTCAACTGTCACACGGTTGGGAGATTTTTTTGAAGTCTAGCTAATCACCTCTATTCTTGAATACGGCGTTACGTTTATTTGCTCGATTAGTGTTCGATCGTGAGCAATCGGTATTCTTGAATACGCAGTATCTATCAACGTTTGATTTGGAATAACGCATTGCAACGCATTCGATTATTGTTATTCTTGAATACGCCGGGAGCACTTTTTTGAGGTTAAATCATTCACTTCAAATTTCTCGCGTTTCATTGACGTTTGAATTGAGTGTTTACAAAAATGTAAGGTAAATCTATTGTATGTTTAAATCAAAGATTTTAACAGTGATTTCTTAAAATAGGAGTGCAAAGAAAAACACTACAAACACAGACTAGTTTGCATTTGTAATTTCAAAAAAATAAAAAAAAAAATTTTAAAAAAAAGCTTTTATTAAAAAAGAATGCACTAAAAAGAAAAAAACAATTTTCTGGACGCTGTGTATCACAAATATAAAAGCTTTTTAAAAGCGAGATAAATTTTTATTTTATTGTTTTATGCTTTATCTCGCTTTTTAAAAGCTTTTATATTTGTGATACACAGCGTCCAGAAAATTGTTTTTTTCTTTTTAGTGCATTCTTTTTTAATAAAAGCTTTTTTTTAAAATTTTTTTTTTTATTTTTTTTATTTTGTTCTTTTTAGTCTTCGAATATATCCTTACATTTGAGATGTCCTTACAGGCTTTTTAACTTGAGAATCGTATTCGGCGACCCCAAAAACCCCCAGAATAGATTTTTTTCCGGAAAATTTGGAGAAAAGGATAATCACGTTATCCTTACAGGACCTTCCGTTATCCTTACTGACTTTTCAATGACAGATTCGGATTCAGCGACCCCAAAAACCCCCAGAATAGATTTTTTTCCGGAAAATTTGGAGAAAAGGATAATCACGTTATCCTTACAGGACCTTCCGTTATCCTTACTGACTTTTCAATGACAGATTCGGATTCAGCGACTCCAAAAACCCCCAGAATAGATTTTTTTCCGGAAAATTTGGAGAAAAGGATAATCACGTTATCCTTACAGGACCTTCCGTTATCCTTACAAGGACGAAGTAGTGAAAATATTGTATTGTCATCGGACTTATATAAGTGTGCAAAATTTCAAGTCAATCGAACAAGCGGAAGTGGGTCAAAATTGGGTTGCAAGATTTGACCCCGACAAACAGACAGACAGACAGACAGACAAGATAGCGAGCTAAATAAAAGCTTTTAAAAATGAAAAACAATCCGGACATTGCCAAGGGATATACGAGGAAGTCGCCGATAGAGATGAATTTATTGTGGGAGGAAATTCAATGTATTCGAAAGCAATCTTGTTCAACCGGAAATATTTTTTTAATCTACAAAATTACAATTAAAAATCTATGAAATTCCCAGTATTTGTATGCACTTTCGCTTCATCGGTAAAGCTCATCAAATCTGAAGAGTGTCTTAGAATTTTTTTTTTGCTGGCGTAACGAATTCAGCTCATTTTCCCTCAATAAATGATACATCAGTGTAGAATCCATGGCTACTGAAGCAAATCACTTCAAACACTTCACTTTTATTGAAAATTAAGAACAAACAATCGAATCAGCTGATGTTTGACAGCGCGTTGCCATGCGATACTTTATATACCAAACGCGAAGCTCCCGGCGTATTCCAGAATACCAATTGCGTAGCGAATCGAATCGAACGCGTTACGATTTTGTTCCTAACGCCGTTTTCAAGAATAGAGGTGAATGTTTGAAAGTTGAGTGTTGTGGTCATGGAATAAGGTTCAAATTCCTATGACGTATATCCTATAAAATTACCTATAAAAACATCGCGTTGGTCTTCTGTCTTTCCCACTGACTATTACAGAGATTTGTCTATTTCTATTTATATGCAATTTTTTGCACACGTCGAATGCTTCAGTAATGGAGATCCACCATAACAAATAGCAGAAACAGCTACGTATTTATATCCGCGGCATGCTTTGTCGAATAATATTTTGCTGTTTTTTAACTATTGAATTATATTCTCCTCCATTTCAAGTATTACAAATATTTACTTCCGTCCATATATGCAAAAAAATATCAACAACGTTTTGTGAGGTTAAATTGAAAGCAGAAATTTAGAGATTAGAGCTAAAATGTGTTTCTGCTTCTGCCACTGCCTCTGCTGCTCCTTTATTGGAGCTCATCACATAAGACGCTATGTGTTCTAAGGTTTTGCTTCTGCCTCTGCTGCTGCCTCTGCCCAATTGGAGTTCTCGCTTTACACTTTTTCACTTGAAAGTTAAAGTTGAGAGTCCCCTGCTGTCATTTCTGCAGCACCCAGCTATCATTTATGCCAAACACATATCTTGATCTTTCTTTCTCTTACCGATCGCCTTGTTTATCACACGAGAATGAAAGATTGCCCACTTGTGTTTTATGTGAATGACATCTGGTAGTATTTTGGCGCGAATTTATTTGAATGTGTCGCGATGTGAAAAGCATAGTAATAAGTTTGAAGTGCAATTTTAATTTTTTAATTAGAATCAATCAAACATGTCCTTTGATATAGACACGTTTGTTTTATACACTCCATTTGGCATTTTTAATGGCATTTTTAATGAAGAAAGATAGATCTAGCTGTGTCTCGCGCTATTTGATTTCTTAGCGTATTATGGGAGATCATACTTCCATTAGGCGATGCGAGACGCTACGTGTTATCGCAAACGTGAAATGGTTTATTTTCAGGATTACTGCGGCACCGTACGTGGAGTATCTTTTGCTCTGGCTGTGTAACCACGCATGCCATTTAAATGTGTGCGTGTGATTCCCGAACCGAATGAAAATCAAACCGCTTTGTCTTTTATGTGTGCGTGCTTTTGCTCTGTTGCGCTGCCATTTTTCTAGGAGTATTTCCCCGCTAATTCCCGAGAGCGTCTTTTCTTCAAAACCGTTTTTTTTTGCACCCATTTAACGTACCGTCTCGCATGACCTATTGTATATACTTCGTTGCTTTGTGCCTGTTCACATTGGTTGAAATAGTCCGCCTAAATAGGACAGAAACTGGCAACATTAGGGCAAGGTGAGGAAGTGGGACTGCTGATAGGAAAATCATCCTCAAAACTAAAAACTCCATTCTCAGAGTTCCACCTGTCGTGCTCTGATTGGTTGGATGCCACACTGAATGTGTTCCATTGTAATTATTGTTTCGGTCGTCGTCGATGCAACACGTGGCAGAGCAAAAGGCAGCCACGTATTACTTGCAATTCTTTAGAAATGTCCCGTTTCCCAAATGTTTCACGCCAGTCTGATTGCTCACAGCTACTGGTTCAAATAGTCTCAATCT
Source organism: Chrysopilus asiliformis (assembly GCA_964034945.1). Lineage (NCBI taxonomy): Eukaryota > Metazoa > Arthropoda > Insecta > Diptera > Rhagionidae > Chrysopilus > Chrysopilus asiliformis. The sequence goes on from OZ035960.1 coordinate 59,299,519, forward strand.
GAACACGAGCAATTTTTCATCCGCCCTATTTAGTCGGACTATTTCAACCAATGTGAATAAGCTCTTTGACCAGAAAACAACTCAACGCTACTATTGCGGTCCATGTAAAACATGCAATTTAAGAAGAAAAAAATAGCAGCCGAAAAGAAAAGTCCTAAATATTATATTTAGATAACCTTTTAGGGCCTTTGCAATTGTGTTGTTTGTTAAAATTAGTCATTTTCATGACTTCTTGTCAAGTAAATTCACATTCAGCCATCTTAAATTCGCAAATGTCCAAAAAAATTCTTTAAATTTTGGTATTGCAAGATTTCATGGATTTTTTATCGCCGTCAACTCGAGCTATGATTGGTCAATCAAAAATCTCTGCAATGAAAAATCGCAAGTGGAGACATGGCTTAAAGGGAGAACTCCAATTGGGCAGATGCAGCAGTAGCGGCAGAAGCAGTAGCAGCGGCAGAAGCAGAATCTGCTTTCTGTCCCACAATGAAATTTGAATTCTGACGAAAATAGCAGAAACCTGTGCTATTTTCGCGAGAATTACCCAACTGTTGGGGAAATTCACTTCACTTCACTTTTTTTCTTTTCTTTTACAGCTACGTGAGGTTGGAGTGAAAGCAGAAATTTAGAGATTAGAGCTAAAATGTGTTTCTCATTCTGCCGCTGCTGCTGCTTTATTGGAGCTCAATACATAAGAGGCTGTTTAGATTAGCTGATCCAGGCGCCAGGCCATGAACGAAACTTGGTTCGGTTGTAGACAATGTTGGATCGTGTCCAAATTTTAGGTTCGACAAAAATCAAAATCCTGTTGATTTTGCCTACGCCATGGTTTTAGAACAAGTCTCATAATAGTTACTTTTTTTAATGATCCGGATAACAGATTCATATGGATCATTAAAAAAACGTAAGCGAGTTTATTGTGGGTTTAAATTGGTTTTTGTGCTATGTTGAAACAAGCCGTGGCATCATAGTAACCCATATGTTGTGGCAATAACTTTTAAAATCGCAAAATCCCTCAAAACCCATGTCATTACCAGCTAGAATAGGTATAGTTATTTTCCTCGCCACCAGGGCATCAATCATGTATTACGACGCGTCTGCGTCTTTCGTTCGATGCGAAGAAATCGACGCGACTCAATATTGCAATCGTATATCTCGACTCAATGTGTGTCGAAACAAATAATTTAGAGGACATTGGGTTTGATCATCAAAATAGTTCAGTTTGTGTATGGCATAAAGCACACATTCCATTATTTCATCTTGATTGTCAACATATCTGACATTGCTGGGGCAAAATGTTCACGAACTGTCAAAATGATAAGTGCAATCGAAATTTATATCCTCGGTTTGGATAATTCGAATCAAGAAAAAAGTATCAATTTACACCTAATTAGAAGGACACTGAAATCACTGAAAGCATTTAAATCATCGGTGAAAGTTTCCCATAAATTCCTTTTCTTGGTTTTCCCCATCGCATTTTTTCGAGTGAACCTGTGGCAAGTGCCGGATTTTCGCCCATAAATTGGACAATAGTCGCCAACTGATGCTTGTTTGTCTGTTCCCTATAATTTAATTGTCATAATAAAATATAATGTATATTTAATTTGGTGTTACTTACTTTGGTTTTGGCATTGTTTTAAACCACTTCTTACGAAATTAATTGCAACGAAGTAAACGTCAAAGTCTTTATCGACGCGAGTCAATGCGTCGTAAGGTTTATGTCCAAGTTTGTTCGACGCGTCGAGCCACATGATCGACTTTTGTGTTGTGAGACGCGTTTATGCAGACGCGTCGTAATACAAGATTAATGCCCAGGTTTTTTTCCCGTTTTAGGGTAATAGCCTTCATGCGATGGAAATTGTACTCAAATATCCATACACCTATGAAACCGCAAGACGCCAGCTGAGACACGCACCAAGGGAAATTTTTAATTTCCCATTAAATCAGAAAGCAAATCAGATCATGATCCCGATAAGACTTGGGTTACGAATTTGTATGAGTTAATCCGGATCTCTGATTGGATCATTAAAAAAAACACCTAAGGTATGGCCGGCTTTAAGTGTCATGAAAACTAATAGCTGCGACCCATTGGGCTAATTTTTTTACTCCGGAGTAAATTTTCAATGGGTCGAATTTTTTATGCCAAGAACAATTTCTAACCTCAAAATTGAGCTGTCATATTTGTGTAGAATAGTGCTGTGACTCGAAGTACTGTCCTCAGTTAAATATTTATTTTAAAATATGAATCAGTCACGAAAATGGTCTTTCAATGAGGGGAAAGCACTTATTTCCTGTTACAAAAACAGAAAAGAGGAATATTTTCGAACCAGAAGCAAAAATCGGTTCTGGGAAAATATGTTGCAAGATCTGGAGGCTGAAGATGTACTGGTTAGTAATTTATTTAATTAATAAAGAAAAACAATTAAACATTTTATATATTCACAGCTTTCACTGGCGACGCCGGAAAATCTGGAGGTGAAGTGGAAAAGTCTTTACCGCGCTTATAAGAACGCGAAAGACCGAGGGACTGGATCTAGTGCTTCAAAATTTCCATCACTTTCATCCTCGTATAATAAATTTAATATCTAAACCAAGATTTTCATTATGTATTGATTATAAAGAGAAAGTATACACCATTTTTACCTGATTATGCTCCATAATTAATTTTTTAATACAGATTTTGTGGGCGCTAAACAACAATTCGTTGGCCGTCAGAGAATCCCAATCGTCTCAGGTTTAATTAATATTTATGTCCGTTGCTTTACATATCAATATATATGTTTTGTTGATTAATGTCAATAAAATATTTACCAAAACTTATGATTTTTTAGTTATTTTTAGTCTTTTTTCGTTCAACCAAATATAATCACACAAAAAATATTGAAATGACAATTCAAACTTTGCTTTCACAAGTTTTTATCATTTTAGCCATAATGTAATTTCCATAAGAGTTACAATTGAATACACTCCGCCGATCTGAGAGAAAAATTTCCCATTCAAACGTTTGTGACTACGATATGGCAATACATGTTCTTGAAAATTGTTCGTGAATTGGAGGTGGTGCAGTTTTGCTTTGTTCGGGAACACTCCGGAGTAAAAAATCAGCCCAATGGGTCGCAGCTAATAGCTGCGACCCATTGGGCTGATTTTTTTACTCCGGAGTAAATTTTCAATGGGTCGAATTTTTTATGCCAAGAACAATTTCTAACCTCAAAATTGAGCTGTCATATTTGTGTAGCAGTGCTGTGAATCGAACTATTGTCTCCAGTTAAATATTTATTTTAAAATATGAATCAGTCACGAAAATGGTCTTTCAATGAGGGGAAAGCACTTATTTCCTGTTACAAAAACAGAAAAGAGGAATATTTTCGAACCAGAAGCAAAAATCGGTTCTGGGAAAATATGTTGCAAGATCTGGAGGCTGAAGATGTACTGGTTAGTAATTTATTTAATTAATAAAGAAAAACAATTAAACATTTTATATATTCACAGCTTCACTGGCGACGCCGAAAAATCTGGAGGTGAAGTGGAAAAGTCTTTACCGCGCTTATAAGAACGCGAAAGACCGGGGGACTGGATCTAGTGCTTCAAAATTTCCATCACTTTCATCCTCGTATAATAAATTTAATATCTAAACCAAGATTTTCATTATGTATTGATTATAAAGAGAGAGTATACACCATTTTTACCTGATTATGCTCCATAATTAATTTTTTAATACAGATTTTGTGGGCGCTAAACAACAATTCGTTGGCCGTCAGAGAATCCCAATCGTCTCAGGTTTAATTAATATTTATGTCCGTTGCTTTACATATCAATATATATGTTTTGTTGATTAATGTCAATAAAATATTTACCAAAACTTATGATTTTTTAGTTATTTTTAGTCTTTTTGCGTTCAACCAAATATAATCACACTAAAAATATTGAAATGACAATTTAAACTTTGCTTTCACAAGTTTTTATCATTTTAGCCATAATGTAATTTCCATAAAAGCTACAATTGAATACACTCCGCCGATCTGAGAGAAAAATTTCCCATTCAAACGTTTGTGACTACGATATGGCAATACATGTTCTTGAAAATTGTTCGTGAATTGGAGGTGGTGCAGTTTTGCTTTGTTCGGGAACACTCCGGAGTAAAAAATCAGCCCAATGGGTCGCAGCTAATGACTACAGACATATTAAAGTTTAGAAAAAATCTAAAGCCCAATTCAGGCTTTGGCAAGTAATAAAACAACTATTAGTTCGTAAAGTTTGTTTTATTACTTGCCAAAGCTTTCTATGATTTTAATTTTATTTTCGTTATACTTTTTGTTTGACCGTTTGATGCTATAGCCCGTTATTATTCCATTGTCGTTATCAATTTTATTCTTATTCAAGTTCATTTTTAAAGTATCTGCATGTGAGTGGCTTGTCTCCTTATTAATTTTTGTTAAAATCATATTTAGTTTTGTGTTAATGTCTCCTACCTTGTTATTTAAATTATTAATGTCTCCAATATTACTTTCTTCTACGGAGTATAATAAAGTATTGTATTCATGAAAAATTTCGACCTTTTAATTATGCCTAAAAAACATTTCCCGATCACTCCTGAGTCGATTGGAGTCATATTTAAAAAATGTCTGTCAGTCTGTCAGTCTGTCAGTCTGTCAGTCTGTCAGTCTGTCAGTCTGTCAGTCTGTCAGTCTGTCAGTCTGTCAGTCTGTCAGTCTGTCAGTCTGTCAGTCTGTCAGTCTGTCTGTCAGTCTGTGTACAAGATTTCTCAAAAACTAATAGAGCTAGCGCCATGTAATTTTATAGGCATGTTGGGTCCTGAAATGGGACGATCCTATCAACTTTTGGTGGAAATCCGTTAACCGGAAGTATCCAAAATGGCGGTTTTTGAAAAATCGCAATTTCGTTTTTCTCGATTTACTCCCAAACTACGCGTTTTTTAATGACAAAACTTGGAGAAAATAAAATTTCCCACACTTTTGTCTTTAGCTATAACTCGATATCTCCACCTGTTATCGAGATAAACCGTTATTTCCAAAAAAAAAAACAGTTTTTTGCGATTATCTCGAAAACTAACGGGTTTTTGCTGACTGAATGTATGAAGTGAATTAATGAGAATGGCATTCTGCACAATTTTGTTTCTTACCGTTATCCGTTATCTTTTACCGTTATTGAGATATTTTCATTAATATGTAAAAAATCATATGTTTGCGAATAATTTGCAAACTAACGGTTTTTCGACAAATCAGTTAAAAGAATAATTAAAGATGTTAACATTTTCTACATTTTTGCCATTTACCGTAAATTGATATCTTTTACAGTTCTCAAGTTATCTCAAATTTTGTACGTTTTTGATATTTTTGAATAAATCAAGAATTTATTGGGAGGTCGTCTTAGGTTGACAACGCGACAGGGCTCTAGCGTAAATTGCGCAGGGTCGTAGATTTTGTAGAAGAAAGTTTTGTGTTGACCACAACTGCTATTTTTTATTCTCGAAGTGAAGTTTTTTGTCCACATCACACATCCACATAACTTTATGACCCAAACTTTGTATTAATTTATATTCCTTACTCGAAACATTTATACATTTAATATGATACCACTTATTGCATTTTCCATCACATTTGTGAGCCTCGTGATTATTTTCCACCTTATTTTTGCACAATATACAGAGATCGACATCTCCACAACCTTTATCATCCGCTGCCATATTGAACCGCAATGATTGACTCGCCATACCTCTTCGAAAAACATGCGGTTTCCATATGAACAATTTAATAACCCTTATCAGGGAACTCGAATCGAAAGTGAAATGTACGGAAAATTCTGAAACGGTATCAGCTAACTCGATTTCGATCAAATATTTGTCATTCATTTTCGGAAATTTACTCGAATAGGTTCTAGTCGTCGGATTTGAAACTCGAAAACGAAATATGAGTAGTTTTAATGTTTTTTTATTTCATTTAAGGGTATTTTAAATACTAAATATAAATGAAATATAAATGTTCGTTGTCCTTTGGTCCAATAATGTTGATGTGTGTTCCATCAACACATCCTATAACTCCATTTTATCATTTTGTATACCATTTTGGAGGCAACGCTAACGCATCACTTTTATCCCGTACATATTTTCTGATAATCCTTGGACTGGAAACGCCGTAATCACTTTCATCACTGATATCCCGACACTTGAAAATGCCCGACACTTATTATTTTTTCAACAAAAAAAAAACGGAAAAATGAGTAAACAATTTGAAATCGTATAGCTAATATTGACAGCTAAATATAAGCACGAATTTATCAAGCTACCAGCAGGTTCCTTGTTTTCGATTAATTTATGGCAGTACATTTTACTCGAAACGAAAGTTTTACATAATACCAATGCGATTCGTTTTCGAGTGCGGTGTTCGAGTCGATTTGATTTTCGATTCGAAATACATGATAAAGCCCCAGAGTGTGGTCAATCTGAAATAAGCTTATGACGCTAGGTCTGTTCGATATAAGTCCTGGACTTACTCCGAATATTTTTACTTTACTCCACAAAATGGCGGATTTTCTTACTCTGAATTTGTTTTTATCGAACAACTTGGAGTAAGATCAGAGTAAGTCACGTTTGAACTGTCGTTTAATGTATTAAATGTATTTCATGAAATATGTTTTGTAAACTTACGCCCAACTTGGTATACTCGCAATTCTCTAGAATCATTTTCAACATATCAATTTTCATAATTATACATTTTATAAATTTTTCTTAACTTCCAAACACTGTAAAAGAGAGGTTATGTCTGACAAATATCAGCTGTCAAAAGTTTACTCCAGCTAAAAGCAAGAGTAAGTCCAGGACTGAAAAGATGAGTTCTGGACTTACACTTTTCTGTTCGATATGTGTTCGGAGTAAGTTCAGAACTCATATCGAACAGAAAAGACTAAAAATTTTTACTCTGAGTAAGTCCAGGACTCATATCGAACAAACCTGCTATTTTTCAAAATAGTTTCTTAGACTGTGTTTTGATTTAGACTCTCCAGGCGTCTGCTTCGGCTCCTTTTCGCGCTTGAGTTACAAGAATAAGTTTTGGGGTCGTCTTTGGTTCACAAAACGATAGGGCTATAGCGTAAATTGCGCAGGGTCGTATATTTTGTGGAAGAAAGTTTTGTGTTGGCCACAACTGATATTTTTCTACAAGTTTTAACCCCGATTATACAATAGACAATATGAAGTATTGAACATCTTTTCGTAATATCTTAAAATTTAACAGTTGCAATTTAGAAACAAGTCTTCCTGTCAAATTTTTTTTTGTCTGTCAAAATGTCAATCTTTTTTTACAGACTATTATTTTTTCAATGTTTCTAATATTCAATGGTATTTTAATTTTTTTTAATTTTCCACAAAAGTCGAATTAACCACATTTTAACAAGTTCCGTTTACTATTTTGGGTGAAATATACTATATATCGAATTTTGAATGCTTTTAAAGTGCATATTTCGCCTTTTTTAGTGCATATTTTTGGCAGCCCTACTAATAATTAATATTGTAAAAAATAAAAACAATAAACTTATGAACCAATAAAAAATTTGCTGAAATTAGGTAAAAGTTAAGTAAAAAAGTCGGTTGGCAAACATTTTTTGAACATAACCACGTTGCATTTTAACTATGCTTCGCCAAAGGAGCAAGCAGCCCAGTGGCAAGGCGCGCAGAAATCACAAGCGAGAGATGTCAGAAACCAAAAACACACCGGTTGAAATCCCATACGGTTGCTACACGCGAATTTTTATACCCGTATGGTGAAATCAAAGGGTATATTAGATTTGCCTTACCGTTTGTAACGCCAAGATCCCGTCATCACACAAAAAAATGAATTACACCAGTGTGTTTAGAATGATAAGAAAAAAGTTGAATTTAGCATGTCCGTCCGTCCGTCCGTCCGTCTGTGGCGCGGATTGCGGGCGCACGGATTGAGCTAGAGACTTGAACTTTTGCGCAGATTGGTTTTTCGTAAAATGCAAGGCTAAGTTCGTTAATGGGCAAAAATGGACCATTAGGGGGGTACCCCCCATACGAACGATAACGATTTTTGCGAATATATCGAAAACGGTGCATCTTATCAAAAAGTGCAAGAACAAAAGTTATTTAGGATATGATTCTCCATAAAACTCCTATATATTAAAATCCGATTGGAATACATTTTAAAAAATCTTTATGAAAAATTTGACTTCAAAGTGGAATTTTGATACAACTGTTCGCCGTTCACTTAAATCACCATACGGGTTTTCAATAATTGCCAGATTGGCAATTATAGCTTTTGTTACCCCACGGTTAGACGCGCGACTAGAAGTCGCATGCGATTATCCCTCCTACAACGTTTTTCAATTTGACAGGTGTTGCGATTTGCTCTGCTGTCTTGCGACATTGCATGTGACTTCAGTTGAAAAAGGTCAAACGCAAGAAAACAAAGAAAGTTATTTTGTTTATGAAACTCATTTCTGAATACCAAAACAACGAAGGCTCATAAATATCTTCTGTCGATGCTCCAGACTTCCGACTCGCATTGATTTACTTTTTTTCGTGAACATACGTCGTTCGTAAATTTCTCAACTTTTTCTTCACTTCCTCGCTTGTGAGTTTCAATTCCGCGCCGATTTGTTCATACGCCTGCCTCTTGAGATCGTTTCTACGATACAATTTCGAGGCAGTCTTCCAGAGGCACTCTCTTCCCGGTACAAATTTATTAATTTCAAAATTTCACTTCTACTCAACTTATTTTCTGCCATTGTGAAATCAGACATAACCTTAAATGTCAAATCATTTGCAGTTCCAGTCGCAGCTCAGATTGTATGAGGTTTTTACATACGACTTGAGTTGCGATTTTCCCCGCTTGCATGCAACTGGCGTTTACACGAGCGACTTCCCTGAGATGAGATTCGGCATGCGACTTCTAGTCGCACGTCTAACTGTGGGGTTATGTTTTAGTGCATATTTTTGGCAGCCCTAATGATAAATGTAGCAAGAAGTGCTAATAGAAATAGCTATTTTGTATTGTAAAGTGTCAGAAATTGTGAATTATTCAATTACGATCTGACAATGAATTGTGAAACAAAGTTAGAATTTGAGTTTGTGATTATTTAAGAAACTGAAATAAAGACATTTGTTTCTCAATTTTCTTGTTTTATATTCGCCAAATATCCAAACGAGCCCATCCGAGCCAGTTACATTTGGTGTCACAAGTGGTAGATTTTTATTAATAACTAAAAATTTTTTTTTTTAATTTTATGCCAGGAGCTTAGCCAAATTGCCTCTAATGCCAAAGTACAGCTCAAGACATTCATTCATTCAACCATTCATACTGAATACTCCCCATATCCCACTGCAACGAAGACTTGGTGCGACTGTACATAGCCTTATCGACCATTGTGTTCAGTTACAGGAGCTTAAAGGAGTATTCAGGCGGCGGGAGGCAAAGACCAAACTGGTCCGTGTTTAGTCCCATGAACAGAAAAGTTCCAAATTTGCGAATGGAATTATTTTGCCCTAAGTGGGATTTGACCCATTAGACCCCGTTCACATTGGTTGAAATAGTCCGCCTAATTCTGACAGAAACTGGCAACATTAGGGCAAGGTGAGGAAGTGGGACTGAGCCCCACTTCCTCACCTTGCCCTAATGTTGCCAGTTTCTGTCAGAATTAGGCGGACTATTTCAACCAATGTGAACGGGGTCTTAGTCGTTGGATTACAAGGCAAGCACTAAGCTGACTGAACCATCCACGCCACAAGCAAAAGAAAATTAATGAACTAACCGTGAGTGAACTAAACAGCGGATTAGTGAAGCGCTCGTCGGAAAATAAGGCTGAACTTTTTCAAATACTCAGTGAATTACTTCAAGCGAATGGCGCAGATCCGCAATCCGCTGTATTCGAGGACGAACATGTTGTCGGCGAGTCAGAGGTCGATAAGGGCGTTCCTGCAGCGGGCTATCCACCCGTTGCAACCACTCCACCCGTTGCAACTACTCCACCCGTTTCTGCTACTCCCGTAGCTGCAATCGATCTTAATGCCATAATAGCCTTAATGCAGCAAACGCAGAAAAATCTAGAAAATTCGATGGTGCAGAATCAGGCCGTTTGATTTAGGAACTTCTATGCAGCAGATTCAGGCTGCATTAAAGAGCGATCTGGAAACTTCTATGCGGCAAAATCTGACGGGCGGCGTTAAGACGTGATCTCGAAACATCCAAGCAAGACCTACTACAGTCCCAGGCAGCATTAAAGAATGATTTCGAAACATCCAAACAAGATGTACTTTAGTCGCAGACCATTCTTAAAAGTAATCCAGAAATATCCGTGCAGCAATCGTAAATGGTATTGAAAAACGATTTGGAAGCATCATTAAAGCATACCAAAACATCTTGAAACTGAGCTACAAAAATCGCAAGCAAAATTAGAGACGAAATTGGTAGAAGAGCTCAAAGAAGAATTGGAAATCGGCACAGAGGCAATCAACGAACGAAATAGCCTGGTAGACAAGAAAATGGATGATCGGGTAATTTCAATGCAAAAAGACACTAATGATCGGATCGATCGAATGGACGAAGTAATGGAAGCAATTAAAAGTGATATAAATGCTGTCAAGATGCGTGGTCCAATGACAGAACATCATTTATGAAGCTAAAAATACCTGTCTTCGGCGGCCAATCATCATGTAGCGTTTTCAAGACTCAGTTCGAGACTGCTGCCAGGATAAACGTCCGGGATGATGAAAAAAAGCCGCTGCATTGTTATTAGTGTTGCAGCAAAACGGTTGCAGACTATTTCACTTGACATGTAGACTATTTCGCTATTGAAATCAGATACGGGGACACCCACGTGCGGGATATGTACTGTATAGAATTAAAGAGCTGATATCAGAAACATGGAAAAAATTTACAAGCCCTTTTGACAGACATCGAAAGACTGGCACACAAGGCATATCAAGCCAACCCAGAACAATGCAAGGATGCAGCCCTCGACGCTTTTATCAGCGTAGTCAAGGACACCGACCTACAACATTGGTAACGTATGTCCAAACGCACCATACTTCAGGAAGTTTTGTCTGTTGCGCTGTCCTTCGAAGCATCCAGAAAAGCCACCGGATCCGTTCAAAAGATTTGAGAAATAGTTGTGGAATATTCTTGCGAACGGGCAAAATGTGAAGCAACCCCATGCTATAGGCTCATTTGCTGCAATTTCAGCAACCTGGACATTTATAAATGTACTGCAAAAAGAAAGCCTGACAATCATAAGAACGCTGGGGCTTCTCGATACCCAATGTGCAATTGCAGTTGAACCAGGGGGGACGAGGAGGTATCCGCTGTCAGTTCAGCTGGCGAGTCGGAAAACAAGAACGCGGCAATTCTGCAAAAAACCTTGTACATTTTGAAAAAAGTCACTGGCCAAACTATAGAAATCCATGCTGAAAAGGTTTTTGATATCCAAATACCATGTGTCAACTTCTGCCATCCGTTTCTTGCCGCAGACATCATGGTCGACTGTATTTTGGGATTGGACTTTCTCAGAAAACATAACATCATATTGGACTGCCAGTCGAGAACAAGGAAAATAGGGGATGTAGACCTATCCATTGCAAATAACGATGGACCTAAGGTACGAGTCATCGTAGCAGAGGGTACTTCCGTTCCAGCCTGTTTGAAAGCAGTGATATTGAGACGACTTGAAAACCTTGAGCAGCAAAATATTGTTCTGATAGAGTCTAACAGACAAGACAAAATATTGGTAGCGCGATCCTTAGTGAAGTTGACAGATAATAAATCAGTGCCAATACATGTCAGAAATGTGACAAAACAAGCAGTCGAACTGAAAAAGAACTCAATTCTGGGCACTGGTCAAGGTATAACAAAATTAAGTTACATACAATTTTCAAATTGATAAATTTGTAAAACATAAGTAAACAAAAAACGGTGATAATACTTTCAATATGTAGTATTCTACCCAATCCCGAAAATTCATATCGGTTTAGTAGTGTATACAGTAGATTTACTATGAGAAATTTTTTGCTCTGAAAATATTAGGGGTATTCATTTCACCTCGCAAAACCGTCGCAAACTGTGTTCATAATTAATATGAGAACTAATAGCGAGGACGTACACGAGGCAACTTTCAGTCTTCAGCATGCCTCATCCTCACCAAATTGTAGGAAAGTTAACTTCTTTTTTTACGCACACAAACGAAGTCACTCGTGTAACACGTCAGCATGCATGTGTGCGTAATTTCATTGAGGCAGTCGGTGCTTAGCCGCCGGCTCATAAACATACCCCAAATAAACAAAAATTGAATGCAAATAGTAAAATCCCAATTACAGGTAGTTTTATTTTTCCGGTAGGTAGGAAAGAGTAACTGCCATAACAAATTACCAGTCCTTATTTTTCTATTGTTGGCAGTTTCTATTTTGGCAATTGATGTTGCCTCGGTGCTAGCTAGTAAGGGAATGAGCTGGAAATACAACACATATCTGAGAACACACACATGAGCGATCGCTTGTTGTACACAAGTTTTTCCTACTAAAAAGTGAAGAAGCGTGTACGTCGGAAAGGCATTTTGAGGAATAAAAGTCGCCACGATGGGAAGACAAATGTACGTCGACATATATAATGCCCACAACAGGATGTATGTTATGACTGTTTGAGTGTGTTTACATTGGGATTCACTTTGAGACGGCACGTCTTTCGTCATTTTTCTGCCGTGTGCACACGGTTCGCTTCATCTGGATTCACTAAACCAGATTCATCAACAAAACTAAACGACACAGGTTTCAACAACCAGACTCAAACCGGTTTGCGACCGATAATTTTAAGTGAATCTAAACTTCGTTTGCTCTTTTTGGTTTCCCTCCCCACTGCGTCTCTCACCATCACTTGGCCGGAACGAAAGACGTGCCGCCTCAAAGTGAATCCAAATGTAAACACACTGTTTAAAGGGTGTTATGAGTAATGTCGCCAACTACAGTCCTCACGAAGTCTCCAGAAGTCGCTAAAGTGAAAACATAACAAAAGCTATAATTGCCAATCTGGCAATCATTGGAGACCCGTATGGTGATATTCGTATCAAAATTCGAACAGTTGTACCAGAATTCCACTTTGAAGTCAAACTTTCCAAAAAGATTTTTTAAAATTTATTCCAATCGGATTTTGATGTATAGGAGTTTTATGTAGAATCATATCCTAAATAACTTTTGTTCTTGCACTTTTTTGATAAGATGCACCGTTTTTGAGATATTCACAAAAAACGATTTAGTTCGTATGGGGGGTACCCCCCCTAATAGTCCATTTTTGTCCATTAACGAACTTAGCCTCGCATTTTACGAAAAACGGATCTGTGCAAACTTTCAAGTCTCTAGCTCAATACGTGCGCCCGCAATCCGCGCCACAGACAGACAGACAGACAGACAGACAGACAGACAGACGGACAGACGGACGGAGATGCAAAAATTAAATATTTTTATCATTCTAAACACAGTGGTGTAATTCATTTTTTTGTGCGATGACGGGATATTGGCGTTACAAACGGTAAGGCAAAGTTAATATACCCTTTGGTTTCACCATACGGGTATAAAAAGGGGATGAAAGTCAACATATCGTCGGTGATAGTGCAATACCGCGTATGAGCAGTTTGTAAATACCGCGTATCTACAAAAGTACCAATTTTGAGATTTCGGGCCTAAATGTTCGAAGTGATGAATTGCTTACTTTAGGAGTCATGCCATCTGAGGTTATGTATGTATAAAGGGAGTCATAATGAGGTCCCAAAAATCTTTGGACGAGAAAATCTCTTTAAAGGGGTTAGAAATATCAATTTTTCTTCCCCCTGTGAAATATTCAAAATGTAGATACGCGGTATTTACAAACTGCTCATACGCGGTATTGCACTCTCATCGATGATATGCCACTAAAACTTTAAATATTTTTTTGTCTTACATTTTTCATTTCGTTGTAAATAAGTTCTTTTTTGGACTATATATACATACATGTGAAAATTAAACCGTTTATTTTATATATTTTAATACGTTTTTCCTGCGTTATCTTTATGTCGTATTTACTTTAAGTTAGAAACATAACAAAAGCTATAATTGCCAATCTGGCAATCATTGGAGACCCGTATGGTGATATTCGTATCAAAATTCGAACAGTTATATCAAAATTCCACTTTGAAGTCTAACTTTCCAATAAGATTTTTTAAAATTTATTTGGTTTCACCATACGGGTATAAAAATGATATGCTGGCAGCGGGAAAGCATCTGAAGTATCCCAGTGAAAAAAATAAGGCTTTATACATAATCAGGTAAATGGAGATATACAACATTAACATGCGGGAAAAAGATAGGAGACCATCACAAAGTTTTTATCCAAGATCCAAACCTCCAAGTCGGGAACTTTTAGTTTCACATTTCATTTTTGGCGCAAATTCACACCAGCTCGAAGGGAGAACCGAGATTTTGAAGGTAAAGTTGTTCTTTTATTAATAAACTAGCAGACCCTACGTTGGCAGCTAAAAGTTTTTTGCATAAATTTTAGAATGCCAAAAAACCATAAATAACTTAAAAAGTTTTGGGAAAAAATGTTATCCTTGCAGGACCTTCCGTTTCGAATTTTGAAATTCCAACTCCAGATTCGTGATCAGCGACCCTAAAAACCCCCTTATGCCGATTTTTCCGGGGAAAAACGGGAAAAAGGATATTTATCCTTACAGGACCTTTCGTGTCGAATTTTGCAAATCTAATACCGGATTCGTGATCAGCGACCTCAAAAACCCCCTTATGCCGATTTTTCCGGGGAAAAACGGGAAAAAGGATATTTGCGTTACCTTACAGGACCTTCTGTTCCGAATTTTGAAATTCCAACACCAGATTCGTAATCAGTGACCCCAAAAACCCCATAATACCAATTTCTCCGGAGAAAATTGGAAAAAGGACATTTGCGTTATCCTTACAGGACTTTACGGTTAGAATTTTGGAATTCCAACACCGTATTCGTGATCAGCGACCCCAAAAACCCCATAATGGCAATTTTTCCGGGGGAAAATGGGAAAAGGATATTCGCGTTATCCTTACAGGACCTTTCGTTTCGAGTTTTGAAATTCCAACACCAGATTCGTGATCAGTGACCCCAAAAACCCCATAATGGCAATTTTTCCGGGGAAAAATGGGAAAAAGGACATTTGCCCTTACAGGACCTTCCATTTCAAATTTTGGAATTCCAACACCGGATTCGTGATCAGCGACCCCAAAAACACCCTAATGACGATTTTTCCCAGTAAAAACTGGAAAAAGGATATTTGCGTAATTCTTACAGGACCTTCCGTTTCGAATTTTGAAAATCTAATCACGGATTCGTGATCAGCGCCCCAAAAAACCCCCCTATACCGATTTTTCCGAGGAAAAACGGGAAAAGGGATATTTATCCTTACAGGGACGCTATTCTCGAAATGTTTCGGATTTTTCCGAAACGTTTGTGGTGCAGTGGAAAAAGACCTCTATATGGTGTACGTACCGCCTATATTGCTCCAAATTACGTCACAAACATTACGAAGCAATTCACCACTTTACACGAAACCGCATTCTCGAACTTAGATTACGGAAATATCCGAAACATATCAAACATTACGTTTCGGATCCATCCGAAACGTCCAGATGTTACTTTTCGAAACGTTTGTGTGCTGTGAGTTATCGTTTCGCGTCCGTTGTTTATTGTTATTCGATGCGGGCATAATTTTAATCGTGTAATAAGCATAATATGGAGAATAATTCTTTTTCATTCATTCATTTGCAAATGATTAGCACGAGAATTTTAGTTTTCATTCACTCACGAATTTTATTTTTCCATTCTCGTATTTTTAAAATTCTATTCGCGAATGGAATGGAAAATTTTACGAATGGAAAATTAAAATTCGCTCACGAATTTATCGCAAAAGAATGATTTTCGAATGGAATTATTATATGAAGTAAAAGTAACACCATAACTTTCAAAAGGATTGAGCCAGAGACTTGAAATACATAAAAATTCAATCAAACCACTCCCTCCCCCCTAACAAACGATAACAAACGTTAAAATCAACAAATAAACAAAAATCACTCATAATACACTATTACTTACATTGAACACTAGTCAAACATTATTAACTGATATTAAATTAGTGAAAAATTACTCTAATACAAGTTAAACACTAGTTAATAAATATAAACAAAACAAAACTATTCAAATATTTCCGTTTTGACAGCTCTATTCTACGTACATTTCGGAATGTGGTGAATATGGTGAATATAATTCCGAAAGATAAACGTTTCGTGACCAGAATACGATCTTTCAAACGTTTCGGATTTAGATTACGGAAAAAACATTTCGGCGAGATTCGTAATCCGTAACGTAACGAAAAATCCGAAACATTTCGAGAATAGCGTCCCTGGACTTTTCGTTTCGAATTTTCAAAATATAATACCGGATTCGTGATCAGCGACCCCAAAAACCCTATAATGCAAATTTTTCCGGGGCAAAATGGAAAAAAGGATATTTATGTTATCCTTTCAGGACTTTCCGTTTCGAATTTTGAAAATCGAATACCGGATTCGTGATCAGCGCCCCAAAAACCCCCTTATACCGATTTTTCCGAGGAAAAACGGGAAAAAGGATATTTATCCTTACAGGACTTTTCGTTTCGAATTTTGACAATCTAAATATCGGATTCGTGATCAGCGATCCCAAAATAGTGCCAATTTTTCCGGGGAATAATGGGACAAGGATATTCGCGTTATCCTTTCAGGAACTTCCGCGTCAGTTTTGCAAATCTAATACCGGATTCGTGATCAGCGACCCCAAAAACCCTATAATGCAAATTTTTCCGGGGAAAAATGGGAAAAATGATATTTTCGTTATCCTTACAGGACAATCCGTTTCGAATTTTGAAAATCTAATACCGAATTCGTGATCTGCGACCCCAAAAACCACATAATGCCAATTTTTCCGAGGAAAAATGGGAAAAAGGATAATTTCATTATCCTTAAAGGACCTTCGGTTTCGAATTTTGAAAATCTAATACCGGATTCGTGATCAGCGACCCCAAAAACCCAATAATGCAAATTTTTCCGGGAAAAAATGGCAAAAAGGATATTTTCATTATCCTTACAGGACCTTCGGTTTCGAATTTTGAAAATCTAATACCGGATTCGTGATCAGCGACCCAAAAACCCTATAATGCAAATTTTTCCGGGGAAAAATGGGAAAAAGGATATTTTCGTCATCCTTACAGGATCTTCCGTTTCGAATTTTGAAAATCTAATACCGGATTCGTGATCAGCGACCCCAAAAACCCCATAGTGCCAATTTTTCCGGGGAAAAATGGGAAAAAGGATATTTTCATTATCCTTACAGGACCTTCCGTTTCGAATTTTGAAAATCTAATACCGGATTCGTGATCAGCGAGCCCAAAAACCCTATAATGCAAATTTATCCGGGGAGAAATGGGAAAAAGGATATTTTTATTATCCTTACAGGACCTTCCGTTTCGAATTTTGAAAATCTAATACCGGATTCGTGATCAGCGACCCCAAAAACCCTATAATGCAAATTTTTCCGGGGAAAAATGGGAAAAAGGATATTTTCATTATCCTTACAGGACCTTCCGTTTCAAATTTTGAAAATCTACATAGCTAAAAACCTGCTCCTGGCGACACAGATCATTTTGCAAAAAACCGCGTAAAAATCGGTCCAGTAGTTTTTGAGTTTTGTAATCTCAAACAAACAGACAGACAAACAGACAAACATCCATTTTTATATATATAACACATGGATCAATAAGTCCCGAGACTAACCCAGAGATGACGCTCGTAGTAAACCAGTAACCACGTCTTTCTAGAGTACTAACCTTTGCTTGAAACGTGTCAAAATTTTAAGTCGATCGGACCAGAAACAGCTGAGTTATCGAGGTTGGAGTAAAGTCGTTTTGTAGTTTGTTTAAAAAATGGAAAAAACCGAGTTTCGTGTTCTGATAAAACATTGTTTTTTAATGGGTAAAAACACCGTGCAAGCGAAACAATGGATTGAAAAATGTTACCCGGACTCTTGTCCATCAAAAGCAACGATTTGTCGGTGGTTTGCCGAGTTTAAACGTGGTCGCACCGACACAAATGACGCGGAACGCTCGGGTAGACCTGTGGAAGCCGTTACACCGGAAAATGTGAGTGAAGTGACAAAAATTATAATGAAAGATCGTAAAGTGAAGCTCCGTGAGATTGCTGAGATAACACAGATATCATATGGAAGTGCATTTACTATCCTTCATGAAAAATTGAGCATGAAAAAGGTTTTTTCCAAGTGGGTGCCGCGATTGCTTTCGATGAAACAAAAACAGCAACGAGTCGATGATTCAGAAATCTGTTTATCGCTATTTACTCGCAATAAAAAAGATTTCTTGCGTCGTTACGTGACCATGGACGAAACATGGATACATCACTACACTCCAGAGTCGAAGCGGCAGTCATCTGAGTGGCGCACAGCTGGCGAAAGCCGTCCGAAGCGTCCGAAAACGCAGCAGTCAGCTGGCAAAGTCATGGCGTCAGTTTTTTGGGATACGCATGGCGTGACGATTGTATCACCCTAAAAGGTGATTATATTGATGAATAAAAAAAAATTTTGCAAAAAAAATGTTGTTTTCATTGTTAGTCTCGGGACTTATTGATCCATGTGTTAGATAATTAAGTTTATAGTGTTAAAAAACCGAGAAAATGTGTTTTCACAGTATGGGCCAAATATGACGAAATAAATTTTAGTTCGTGTTCGCCAAAAGGCTTCAGGAAAACAGATTTTCTTTATGTGACCAATTCTCGCACATGTTGTGTTAATTTTAATTATTTTTACTGCCTGACAGCGGCGGCTCTAGGGCGGTGCGAACGGTGCGACCGCACCGGGCGCCGTCAAGGGGGGGCGCCGAAATCAACCGAAACGCGACCGCCGCCACCGACTCGTTATTGACCGACAATTGAGAACAGGGCCGTACCGACTGGGGGGGGATGGGGGGGGAGGCTCCCCCCCCAATAAGTCTTCAGTTGGGAATTTGACCCTTAGGAGTTGGGAAATCTCACTTCTTGAAGATGTGAGATTTCCCAAGTTGGGAAATCTCTTTTGTCGATTTTCCAAAATCCCAACTTGTCTTTTTCTACCTCAAATTTTCTATTAGTGAACAAAGGCGTGTTTTATGACTTGTTTGTGTTTCCACATGCCATTCTGCTTTGGCGACAGCGTCACAGCGAGTTGGGAGAGAATGAATAAAAGGCTTTGAAAGAGTAGAGTAGACACTCGACCATGGGGGGAGTATAATGTTCTCATCAGTTTATGGCACAGAACTATATAACATAGTATGGTGACACAAAGCTCTGCTGAAAAATTGTCCCAAAAGTATTTCCCTCTTTATCATACTTAAACGCATCCACTGAACTGTATAATATCGCGAAATTCAAATTTCGTCCGCCGCGAAATTCAAATTTCACAAGTTTGAGACTAACTTTATGCGCCAACACCATTCCGAAAGTCTATTTTCCTTTGACAGCTCACGGTTTAAACGAAAGGACTATATTTATAGTCATACGGTTATCTCGCTCTTACTTAACTCGTTTTGATTCATTGAACTGTATTGAAATGGGACCATTTGAGACAGCAAATCGAGCGATCTAGTATATTCGTGCTGAAACAGTGAGTTTTGAAAATATAGTGTAATTGTGGTACCATCGGTGTTCGGATTTTTTAAACAAATGAATAGGTAAGAACTGTTTCAAG
Organism: Chrysopilus asiliformis; assembly: GCA_964034945.1. NCBI lineage: Eukaryota > Metazoa > Arthropoda > Insecta > Diptera > Rhagionidae > Chrysopilus > Chrysopilus asiliformis. Next base: position 59,319,324 of record OZ035960.1, read on the forward strand.
TAATATGTATTTAATTTCTTATAAGTTTATGTCAACACTGGATTCGGATAAAATCTGAATACAAAAGAAAGTGCCAAAAATAAGCGATATAAAGTCAAATGTACTTCTTGTGGTCACAAGTCGCATAAGATTATTAGTGTTTACCCTTTATTTAATTGTGAAAAATAAAAAAAATTTACTTTCTTCTACGGAGTGCAATAAAGTATTGTATTCATGAAAAATTTCGACCTCTTCATTTTGCCTAAAAAAAATTTCCCGATCACTCCTGAGTCGATTGGAGTCATATTAAAAAAATGTCGTTCTGTCTGTCAGTCTGTCAGTTTGTCTGTCAGTCTGTGTACAAGATTTCTCAAAAACTAATAAAGCTAGAGCCATGAAATTTTATAGGCATGTTGGGTCCTGAAATGGGACGATCCTATCAACTTTTGGTGGAAATCCGTTAACCGGAAGTATCCAAAATGGCGGTTTTTCAAAAATCGCAATTTCGTTTTTCTCGATTTACTCCCAAACTACGCGTTTTTTAGTGGCCTTAAGTACGACGAAACTTTTAGAAAATAAAATTTCCCACACTTTTGTCTTTAGATATAACTCAATATCTCAACCTGTTATCGAGATAAAACGTTATTTCCAAAAAAAAAACAGTTTTTGCGATTATCTTGAAAACTAATGGGGTTTTGCTGACTGAATGTATGAAGTGAAATAATGAGAATGACATTCTGCACAATTTTGTTTCTTACTGTTATTGAGATATTTAGATTAAAATATAAAAAAATATGATATTTTCTCAAGTTAGGCTCATCGGTCCTCATTATTGCTTTTTAGGTTTTAATTGAAAGCATATTTATATTGTATTGTGTTTTTGTTCGTTTATTTTAATCCGACGTTTCGGTCACGGTGGTGACCTTCTTCAGGAAAATGCGTTACAAAAATATTCAAGATTTGGATAATTTTAAGAGGTTTGACGATCGTGTTTCTGTTTTTTGTTTGACAAGTGTGATGTTTTTATTTTTATGTTGAAAACCATGATTTTAATATTGTGTCGAAAGTATGATAATAACACTATTGTTAAGTCAAAAGTATAAAAAACATTGAGTTAAACTAAAACTAATAAGAATAAATAAACACGACGTCACAAAATGGCTATTGCACTGAAAATATTTTAACAGTGCAATGTTAAAATATTTTCAGTGCAATAGCCATTTTGTGACGTCGTGTTTATTTATTCTTATTAGTTTTAGTTTAACTCAATGTTTTTTATACTTTTGACTTAACAATAGTGTTATTATCATACTTTCGACACAATATTAAAATCATGGTTTTCAACATAAAAATAAAAACATCACACTTGTCAAACAAAAAACAGAAACACGATCGTCAAACCTCTTAAAATTATCCAAATCTTGAATATTTTTGTAACGCATTTTCCTGAAGAAGGTCACCACCGTGACCGAAACGTCGGATTAAAATAAACGAACAAAAACACAATACAATATAAATATGCTTTCAATTAAAACCTAAAAAGCAATAATGAGGACCGATGAGCCTAACTTGAGAAAATATCAAAAATTAAATACGGTCGACATGAATACATATAATAAAAAAATATGTTTTTGCAAATTACTGGCAAACTAGCGATTTTTCGACAAATTAATTTAAGGAAAACTTGGAGATGTTAAAATTTTCTACCTTTTTACCATTTACCGTAAATTGATATCTTTTACAGTTCTCAAGCTATCTCAAATTTTGTACGTTTTTGATATTTTTGAATAAACCAAGAATTTATTGGGATGTCGTCTTAGGTTGACAACGCGACAGGGCTCTAGCGTAAATTGCGCAGGATCGTAGATTTTGTAGAAGTAAGTTTTGTGTTGACCACAACTGATATTTCATTATATCAGTTGTTTCTTGTCAGAGATTCTGGGCAAGGAAAAGGAATTTTTATTATGTACATCCCAGTTGGGAAAAATTAGATGTTCGAGTTGGGAAAATTGAGACGTCTCCCCCCCCAATCCAGAACCTTCGATACGGCCCTGATTGAGAATGCATAGTCACTCGATTTAGACAACTATCAAAATTCAATGATACATGGCGGTTTTTATATAACATCAAAATAATTCCTGAAAAGTTCATATTGCAAAAAGCCTGTGCTGATTTGCAAATCAAGTTAACCGATGAGGATAAATGTGACGTGTCTGGTTGTGAATTGGTTGAGGAACTTATGAGTCTGAACCCATTATTAAAGGATCTTCAATCAGCAGACCCGTTAAAAGTTCTTCGACTTATTAAACAAAATGATTGGCAGGATATTTTTCCGAATGTGTGGACAGCGCTACGTATCTTGTTGACTGTACCTGTAATTGTCGCTAAAGCGCCGTTGTCATTATGCAAGTTACTTGATTGCAAGTAGATAATTCAGCAACATTCCGCTACATTCAGCCATCCACACGCATCAAGTAGCTCTTGCAAGTAAAATTGACATCTGGACGAAAACATAACCTAAAATTTTCTGAGGAAATAAATCGCTACATTAAGTTTAACCTTAAATTGTGTTGTACGAAGATTTGTGACATTTGTGTTTGTTTTGGCATTAGGCAGTCACAAAAGTCGGCAACCTTCTCCAGCGAAAACATAAAACAAAATGAATTTAAACACAAACATATAGGACTGCTACGTTTCAACACGCTTTTATGAGCATGTGTTGGAATCAAGTTGAAACAAAAGTAGGAATGCCGTCTACTTTGAATCAAGTTCATTTGTCAGTAACTAACACATATGCGTGCGACGTACACAACGTCAAATATCGTGCATGTACGACTACTTGTATCAAGTAACTTGATCAATGACAACGACGCTTAAAGGAGAACGAAGTTTCAGTAAATTAAAACTTATAAAAACTTACCTACGTTCTACCATAGAATAAGGAATATATAGAAAAAACTCTGCCGAACAAATTTTTGACAAATTTCCCCTTCGAAGGGGGGAAAAATGTCCCTATAATTCACTAGCTACGGCCTAAAAGTTAATTAGTTTTAGACTAGGGAGCACGAAGCAGAGAGAACATTTTCTAATCATTTTCGTCGTATCTATTTAATGAGATGGAGGAATCGAATGGATAATTTTTTCCGTGTTACATCGACTCCTCTTGCTTCATCTCACAGTGGAAAATTTTTCTCTAAAAATTTGTTCTAAGAGTTTATTCTCTAGATTATTTGTTCTCTGATTCTACTATGTGTCAGGAAAGACTGTCAGATCTTGGAATTTTATCCATAGAAAATGCTATTGCCCAGGAGTTAAATTATTCCGACTTAATAAAAAAATTTGCAAGCGCCAAAGCTATAAAGGTGGTCATCTAAATTTTTTTTATCAAATTGGTTGTCCTTTTATTTTTTTTTAAATTTTCATTAGTGATTACTGTCTGCAGCAAAAAGTTTAAATAAAAGTTGTCGAACAAAATATTAATTGTATTATTTCTCATCTGTAAAAGTTGTCGTCTCATATATACCATAGATATTTGGTCGTCTGATACTGTTTATAGATGTGAAAAATTACATTCAATTTTGTCTCAATGTAAATTCTGTGCAGCAAAATGACGGGTAAGCAACTGCATAGAAGGAACACTAAAGTTTTGTATTTGGAGGGGCGCCACTTTGAGATCTCGCACCACCTAAAAATTTGGCTAGGACCGCCACTGCTGCCTGATGGACTTTTTAATTGACTAAACCCATTTCGGATCTAGGTTTTCCTTGCAGGGTGTCTATGGGGTCTCGGAATCGTCACGATCGAAATTTGTGTGTTGTTGTCAGTGTTTTCTACCGGCTACGCCGCGACTTTCGTCCGGATGTATCCGGAGGTATCTTGTCCGGGAAAAATTGTCTTTTAATCCCGACAAAAGTTTTAATATAAATAGGACATTTGACTGAAAAATATTTGTCCGGAAATTTCCGGTTAAAAGTCCATTTTATTTCGAGACTTTTGTCCGAAATTTATTTAGTTTTCCCCACAGGTATTTTATCTGGAAAAAGTCTACTTTTTTGGACATTTGTTCTGTATATTTCATACAATAATTAGACAATTTTTTTTTCATTTTTGCCTTTTACCGTTAACCGATATCTTTTACCGTTCTCAAGACATATCAAATTTGGTACGTATTTTGATTTTTTATTGGTAGGTCGTCTTAGCGAGATGTCCCACTGGCCACCAGGGACGCTATTCTCGGAACGTTACGGATTTTTCCGAAACGTTTGTGGTGCAGTGGAAAAAGACCTCTATATGGTGTACGTACCGCCTATATTGCTCCAAATGATGTCTCAAACATTACGAAGCAATTCACCACTTTACACGAAACCGCATTCTCGAACTTAGATTACGGAAATATCCGAAACATAACAAAACATAACAAAAGCTATAATTGCCAATCTGGCAATTATTGAAAACCCGTATGGTGATATTCGTATCAAAATTCGAACTGTTGTACCAAAATTCCACTTTGAAGTCAAACTTTCCAATAAGATTTTTTAAAATTTATTCCAATCGGATTTTGATGTATGGGAGTTTTATGTAGAATCATATTCTAAATAACTTTTGTTCTTGGACTTTTTTGATAAGATGCACCGTTTTTGAGATATTCGCAAAAATCGTTTTCGTTCGTATGGGGGGTACCCCCCCCTAATGGTCCATTTTTGCCCATTAACGAACTTAGCCTCGCATTTTACGAAAAACGGATCCACGCAAAATTTCAAGTCTAGCTCAATCCGTGCGCCCGCAATCCGCGCCACAGACAGACAGACGGACGGACATGCAGAAATTAATTATTTTTATCATTCTAAATACACTGGTGTAATTCATTTTTTTGTGCGATGACGGGATCTTGGCGTTACAAACGGTAAGGCAAAGTTAATATACCCTTTGGTTTCACCATACGGGTATAAACATTACGTTTCGGATCCATCCGAAACGTCCAGATGTTACTTTTCGAAACGTCCCAACTAACAATTTTCGTCTCATAAGACTCTACTAGAGTCTTTTGAGAGTTTTCATACAGGGCTATTTCACCCTTGTAGAATGCTACAACTGTTTTATGAGTGGCTCATGAGGCTTAAATGGCGCACTTATGAGAACTTTTTTTATTTTATAACAAAACATCAGTTCTTTTTGTAAGAGTCACGAAAGTCTCATAAGAACACTATTTGAATTCTAATGAGAGTTTATTGATATTCTCATAAAACTTTCATAACAAGTACTTTATGCTTTGCTAAAAAGAGAAGAGTATATAAAAATATCTAGCCGGTTTTATTTTTGAAGAGTTAAAGTAATTTTTTAAAGAGTAAAAGTTATTTTTGAAGTGTTTATTTATTTTCGGATCCGAGTCATGTCTACGTTTGCGTATGATAATATTGTATTAGAATTTCATATGACATATATTTTAAATTCTATTTTTTCGGATATATAGACAAAAATTATATGGGGAATGCAGTTTTACTGATAATATAACATATTTTACTTCGAAAAAACGCGGAACCCCTCGAAAAAATTAACAAGTATTTTTATACTTAAACTTTTACAAGCGCGTTTTTATGAGAATCATACGAATTAACGCTCATAACATTTTTATTTAAGATTTAAACTCTTTAAGTGTTAAAACTTTATAAAAAATATACAATGAGAACATAAGTTTTTAAAGGCTCGCTACAAGAGTTCAAAAATCGCCTTGCTATAAGCGTAAAAGATTCAGTAGCTCTAGTAGCGTCATACTCTTATAAAAAGAACGCTATCAGAAAAAATTAGAGTGTCATTACAAGATCTATGTTATGAGAGTATCCAGTGTGTTAAGAAAGTTTAATGAGAAGATTTCAAAATTCGTAAGAGTTTTGGTCTGGAGAGTTTGTTAGTTGGGGTTTGTGTGCTTTGAGTGATCGTTTCGCGTCCGTTGTTTATTGTTATTCGATGCGGGCATAATTTTAATCGTGTAACAAGCATAATACGGAGAATAATTCTTTTTCATTGATTCATTTGCAAATGATTAGCACGAGAATTTTAGTTTTCATTCACTCACGAATTTTATTTTTCCATTCTCGTATTTTTAAAATTCTATTTGCGAATGGAATGGAAAATTTTACGAATGGAAAATTAAAATTCGCTCACGAATTTATCGCAAAAGAATGATTTTCGAATGGAATTATTGTATGAAGTAAAAGTAACACCATAACTTTCAAAAGGATTGAGCCAGAGTCTTGAATTTTTTTATAGTTGCGTTTCTCGTAAACAATACGGCTAAGTTATTGGACGGAAAAAATCGGCCCACTCCTTCCCCCCTCCGCCATTCAAATGAAAGTTTTTTACAATTGTCTCAAAAACGCCGCTTCATATCGTAAAATTTATAAATGTAAAATATGTTTAGAATACGATTTTACATAACTCTATACATAATAATTCAATCAAACCACTCCCTTCCCCCTAACAAACGATAACAAACGTCAAAATCAACAAATAAACCAAAATAACTCATAATACACTATTACTTACATTGAACACTAGTCAAATATTATTAACTGATATTAAATTAGTGAAAAATTACTCTAATACAAGTTAAACACTAGTTAATAAATATAAACAAAACAAAACTATTCAAATATTTCCGTTTTGACAGCTCTATTCTACGTACATTTCGGAATGTGGTGAATATAATTCCGAAACATAAACGTTTCGTGACCAGAATACGATCTTTCAAACGTTTCGGATTTAGATTACGGAAAAAACATTTCGGCGAGATTCGTAATCCGTAACGTAACGAAAAATCCGAAACGTTCCGAGAATAGCGTCCCAGCTTCTCCAGCTGACTGATCCCGACACCAGTATAGCGATTATTCCAGAAAAAGTGAGTATTCTCACATGTGAGAAGAATATTTTTGAGGTTGCAACACTCTACTTGTTAAAAGGAATTTTAAGGGAAATTTGTTGTATAAGTTGGCAATGCTGCGGGCGTTTAAATTGTGTGTTTTTTTTTCGAAAAAGTAGTTAAAGTTAGAATTGAAGATGATCCCGCTATCAATAATGGAATATTACATCCGAAAAAACCACATGAGAATTCTAAGAAGACAACTTAGGGACGGAAGCGATCCATTTGCAATTTCTGAAACTAAAATTCCGGAGTATTTGAGAACTCGAATGCCACTTTAATCAAGAATTTTTAAGCAAGTCAAACACTTTAAGAAGCGAACTTCGTCTCCCTTTTTTCTGGAAGGTTTTGTTAAACATATTATCTTCTGCCACTGAAGAACAGTTTTTCCCGTCCCCAATCCATTTAGCAAGCAAGTTATATGATCCCAAATTTCTGTTTGTCTAGCTTTGCCGGCTGGCGAGCAATGCCGCTAGAGGTTTGAAAAATTTTCTTCCAAAATCTCGACTAATTTCTCTTTTTGCAATGTGCTCGCTCTCACATTCTGTAACAAAAGTAAATTGTTTAAAATTATATTTAAAAAAATTGTAAATATACTCACTTTAGACATTTTTATTAATGTTTATATTTTCTCACCAAGCAAAATTACAGGTGGAACTTTGACAGTTCAAAATGAGTAAATAAATGGGGTTGCCACAACTAGAGGAAATGTTCGCAAACCTTACAAATGTTCATACAAATACTATCTTCCAAATCCACTAACACAACAATGCAAATTCTGTGTTCCTACAGGCTTCTCACATGTGAGAATACTCACTTTTTCTGGAATAATCGCTATACAGGTCGCGAAGCTACAGGAGCTGATTCGATCAATTGACATGGCACACTGAACTGCGATCAGCTGATCTCAAACATCAAAATTTCGGACTCGGAGGAAGAACTTCTCCTTATTTCTCTGCTAAAAAAACTGAATATGTGCAATCGTACAAGCATCTACCTTTTTAACCGACTTCCAAAAAGGAAAAGGTTCTCCATTCCACCTGAATATTTTTTTTTTTTTTTTTTTTAATGTATGTTCACGCTTAACTTTTTACTGGGTGGACCGATTTTGGTCATCCCAAAGAGAAAGTTGTAGAAAAAGTTCCTGGTTGGACCCTGGTTCATTCATGGGCAAAAATGGACCATTAGGGGAGGTACCCCCCATACAAACGAAAACGTTTTTTCCGAATTTCTCAAAAACGGTGCATCTTATCAAAAAAGTCTAAGAATTAAAGTTATTTAGAATATGATTCTACATAAAACTCCCATACATCAAAATCCGATTGGAATAAATTTTAAAAAATCTGATTGGAAAGTTCGACTTCAAAGTGGAATTTTGGTACAACTGTTCGAATTTTGATAAGAATATCACCATACGGGTTTTCAATAATTGCCAGATTGGGAATTATGGCTTTTGTTATGTTTTTACGTTGTGTTCAGTCAGAGCCGTATTAACAAGTTTGAGCGCCCTGGGCTAAATAAAATTTTGCACCCTTACATAGTTTTATTGTAAAAATGCAATTTTATTTTTTAAAATATTCTTTAATTCAAAACACAGTACTAACTTAAATTACAGATACGCTAAATATAAAGAAAATTAAAAAAAAAGCAATCAAAATTTCATCGCCTCAGATCGATGGCGCCCCTGGTCTGTAGCCCAATTAGCCCTATGGTTAATTGGGCCTTGTGTTCAGTACAACACAAGGAAGGTTCTTTTATATATTTCTCATCTGCGGACTTATCCCCTCAAACCCTTTGTAATTTTACCTATATTAAAAATTGAAACTAAAAACGTTCGAAATAAAAAAAAATTTTCTAAAAAAAATAAAACCGACTTTAAAAAAAAACTGAAAAGAGAAAAAAGCACTAAAAAGAAAAAAATAATTTCAAACTATGTCCATTAATAGCGCATTTAAAATTCGGCTTTTTTGGAGTGGCGTTAAATTTGCAACTAAAATAAATTACATACTTTCTAACCCTTAAGGCTAACTAAGAACTGAGATCGACTCCAAAAATTTTGTTGTCAAACAGATTAACTATAGACACGGCTCTTACAATAGAAATTTTACAACGATTTTATTTAGTGTAAATTTAACGCCACTCCAAAAAAGCCAAATTTCAAATACGCTATTAATGGACATAGTTTGAAATTATTTTTTTCTTTTTAGTGCTTTTTTCTCTTTTCAGTTTTTTTTTAAAGTCGGTTTTATTTTTTTTAGAAAATTTTTTTTTTGTATTTATTTTTACTTGTTCAAAAGTTTATTAGTTAAACAGACTTGTCAAAATTTTATGATGTTCCCACATAGTAATTATTTTAAAATCAACATTATATGAAGTAGAGAGCCTATAACCTAGAGAGTGGCAAATAGATTGTGCTACTGACAACAATTATTACCGCCAGACGAAAAAAATATTGAAAATTATCATTTTATTGTAAATAATCTAACAAAAATGACATTAGAAACTACCCGACATGTTCCTGATATCAGCTACATTTAGGTCAGTTCAAAAACTGATGTCGGGATCAGTCAGCTGTAGGAGCTGATGGCCAGTGGGTCATCTCGCTTAGGCTCACAACACGACAGAACAACACCACTTTACCCGGTTGTGAATCAAAAAAATGGTGACACATCCATCTCAAGGTATGTTATAACAAACATTTTATATAAAAAAAATTGACAATAGCTGCGTTCCCGACCCATGTAAAAACTACTGCGAAGTACTGACCAGCAAAATATCTCCCTTTAGTCACAGATGCCAATTTGCAGTTTGTGTCTAAGCAACTCGCAGCCATATCACTACAAATAACCAACTTAGAAAAAAAGCTAGACCCTAGTGAAAAAGTAGGACTTATCAGTTTGCCATTAACGTCTGTGGACCAGCTAAACCAAATCGAGACGCGTCTAGATGGACCAGATTTCCAATCATCTTTGGTAATTTAAAATATCATTACGATATATTTCCAGAATTAAAAAAAAATCTTTATAGTGTAAAACTCTCCGGAAGTATGCTCCAGTGGTGGGGCAACATGGGAGTTTATGGGTTAGCCAGAATCATCTCTGATGATCTCCTATACGGCTTTAATTGGAATGGAAACATTGGGGAAAAGGGCAACATGTTTTCTATGGTAAGATATTAAAAATGGTTTAATGGGTGATGTCGTCACAAATTGCAATGCTTCATTCTATTGCTTTGCAGAACAAAGTAAAAATTAATTAAATATATAAATATTTTAATATTATATTCTTTTTCAGAGGCTTGGGGTTCCTTCTTCGGGAACAATTTAGAAAATTTCGGGCGCTCGCATAGAAAGCAAATATCCGACTTTCACAACCGTGTGAATCAAACTAAAAACCGCAACATAAACCGAAAAGGTAATTGAAGTTATTAATTTAATCATTTTTCAATATCATATTATCTTTCAGGGGCTATTTAACACTGTGATCAGCATCGAAGATCGACATTAATTTATATGAATTTTATTTTTTAGTTAATGTATCTATTTTGTTATAATTCAATGAACGAATTTTCTTTTTTTTTGTTTAATTAAAAAACATTGTAAAAAAAATATTTTTATTTGAAGTTTCCCTCCAAATATTTTACAGCTAGCGCCATTTATTTTGTTACCGAAAACAGCGCTATCTATTAGCAGCTTGCGACCTGCTTACGAAATACTTAGGCATACTGCTTATTTTATGTGAAATGACAATGCTTCTGTTATGAGAGCATAAGCGCTCCGTTAAGGACTTAATAAGCACTCATGCATTCACTGGGATTATTTTTAGTGCTAATAGAAAGAGTGCACATTTTACCAAATAACGTTGCCCGCGAAATGTTTACTCATTTAGTTTTTTTTTATATACATCATTTGTGTAAGTTTGAGTTTCTGTGCTCAAGGTGTGAATGTGAAAATTAAAATTGTAAAAAATTTGTTATTAGTAAATAATATTGTTTATTTGATTAATTCATTGAAGTGAAAATTAAAAAAAGTCTTTAAAAAGTCTCCAGGAGATAATCCTTTTGCCGCTCAGTTTGTGACCAGCCGCTAAATACATTTTGTGGTCGCTAGGGGAGAGTCAAATGTCACTAGGTTTGGCGACAAAGTCACTAAATTGGGAACACTAGTTTCGAGAGCTTTGTAACACCGCGTCTTGATTAACAATTTTTTATCTCAAGAAATATCTCACCGCAATGAGATTTTTTTGACAGCTGGGCCGAAAATCTCTTGAAATTTTATTTCTCAAGATGGCGATGAAAAGAAAACACCTAGTCGCCGCTCTTGCAATTAATGCAATACGTGAAATTGAAAAACCTCTTAATGTTATATATTAATGTTATGTGTTATATATTCTCTTCCAAAGCTTTTTCTATCGCATTGTTTATAAAAATTAGTTATTTTCACAACTACTTGTCGGGAGAATTTAGATTCCGCCATTTTGAATCGGGAAGTTCCATAAAATTTTGCAATTGCAAGATTTCATGATATTTATCTCTGGGATTTTTTATCGCCGTCAACTCGAGCTCTGATTGGTCAATCAAAAATCTCTGCGATGAAAAATCCCAAATGAAGACACGGTGTAAGAGTATTTTTCAATTTCTACTTGTCCGGTCATGCAAGTAGTACCCTATTGCCAAAGGAAAATGCTTAACAATGGGCGCATTCTCGGTACTCAACGGTTGAGTAAATCTCGATGAGTTCTCGTGAATGCCTCGATATATTAAACGTCAAAATTCTACACTCATCGGTTGAGCAGAAAAGTATCGCAGAAATTTTTCGATACAAAAAATGGCGTCCGATCAGTGATTATGACGAGTAATCTCTCAGCTGTTGAGTACCGTGAATGCGCCCATTGGTTCTCTGAATTGAGCTCACTTTAGGCACTTTAGTTACTTTTAAGCTGTCGCATAGTCCCTCTATTAATACCTGGTTTCTGTACATTGAAATAGAACACTGCAATCATGCTCTTGGTGAATTGCAGTTTCAAGAAATTTGTCTCAAGAAATTTTGATTAATAAAAAATTGAGAAGATATTTAACAAAAACTGAATATAATTTAATCAAAGCTAGAAATTGTGCGTGCTATTTAAAAAAAATTGTTCGTTAAAATTATCCAAAGCCTGATATTAGTAAAAAGGTAAAAAAAAACGTGAAAACAAAGAATTTTTCTTTGCCTACAATTACTGATCGTGTGCGTATTTTTGATGTGCCTACTGTCCATCACACAAAATAAAAATATAAACTAATCGCATTTCTGTTAATTCGAAGAAAAGCGAACGACGGCACAAAGGCTTCTGTTTGCCAAAAACGATTAACCATCAAGGGAAATCTAAACAAAGAAAATTATTTTTGAAGAGCTGTAGACAATACTGTACAATTGGTTAGTCGGAAAACAAGTGAATCGACGTACAGAAGTGAAATAATTAACTGGAAACATAAAATACCGAGAGAAATGAGTGAGCTCACACCAGAAGAGGTTTATTTGTTTGTTAAAAATATTTTCAGTGTCCCAAAATAATCGATTTCAGATAAGGGCTCGAAGGCTCCGCAGGCTGGGAGTTTCTGCGCCAAGTAGTTCCGGAAGCCTTGCAAACGCGGCGGTTGGTAGCAATGCTGATGCTCCCATAGATGAGCAAAAACAAAAACAATTGAAAATTGATAATACTGATAATATAAACTGTGAATCATCTTCAGAAAATGACGGTAAATATACGAATTTAATCTTTCTCCAATTGCATATGAATTTAATTGGTTAAAGAAATCTGATAAACTTCCCTACCAGGTATATTTTACCAGTTTCAGAAGATTTTAAAAAGCGATCGTTTTATCATGTGTTGGTGTATACATATAATAATATATGAGACTTTCAACTAGACGATTCAGCGTCTTCATAATGAACCGGGGACCATTTCAATGAATGATAATGTCACTTAAATTCGGTTATTTACGCTGACCATATCGGAAATTTCAAAGTAAAGGGTGTTTTTTGAAGTCCTGTCTGTCTGTCCGTCTGTCTGTGGCGCGGATTGCGGCCGCACGGATTGAGCTAGAGACTTGAAATTTTGCGTGGATCCGTTTTTCGTAAAATGCGAGGCTAAGTTCGTTAATGGGCAAAAATGGACCATTAGGGGGGGGTACCCCCCATACGAACGAAATCGTTTTTTGTGAATATCTCAAAAATGGTGCATCTTATCAAAAAAGTCCAAGAACAAAAGTTATTTAGGATATGATTCTACATAAAACTCCCATACATCAAAATCCGATTGGAATGAATTTTAAAAAATCTTATTGGAAAGTTTGACTTCAAAGTGGAATTTTGGTACAACTGTTCGAATTTTGATACGAATATCACCATACGGGTCTCCAATGATTGCCAGATTGGCAATTATAGCTTTTGTTATGTTTGCTTTAGCGTCTTTCATGATTTCCCCATACAGTTTTCTACCTTTTTTATGCCTCCGGACAAAATTTCGATCCAGTTGGGGTGAGGGAAGGTTAACTTTGTGCGAGCGAATAGAAATGACGCATTAGTCACTAATGATGGGCAAAAAGTATTAATTCGTTACAAAAGTAATGGATAGTTCACTGCCAAAAATTCATTTTCGATTATTCGATACAAGTTACCCCGCCACGACGGGCCAAGCTAAATAAAAACAAATTAAAATTCAAACTTGTTTTGCTTGTGTTTGATAGGACAATAAGAGAACACTGTTTTCGAGATACTGGGAAAACAAAATTTGGTCTGTATGGGGAAGGCTGTGCTCGGATTATGACTTGATGTTTGTTGTCAGAGCTAACACATTTGTGCAAAATTTGAAGCACTTTGGAGACTCAAATATGCGGAGGTTAGTTAAGTTCAGTAACGGTCAAAAACACCATTATTGTCAATTTTTAGGAAAACGCCAAAACAAGTCGACTTCCTTTTTTAGAAAAACATCCATACTAAATTTTAAGAAATTGGCTGGTAAATAGAGACAGGAGAGCCGAAAATATAAAATGGGGGAAGGGGTTCTACTCCTTAGGGGGGTGAAAAATGTGAACCTTTTACTCTTGCTAAATAATTATACCTGTCAAATTTTATTGAAATCGGCCAAATAGTTTCGGAGAAATTGACGAAAAACTAGAAGTTGCATAATTTTTGGGGCATAAACACGAAAACAAAATACGTATCCCTTATTTTGCACTGCTCTACAATATATCCGAGTTTCATCAAAATCGGATGCGGCATCTCGGGATCTTTCCTCGGAATTTTTCGGAAGTAATTATGAAAACGCTAAAATAAACTTAAAACGATTGAATTTACTTTACATTAGCAAGATTCTCACCTCTAACTTTAATTTAGCGATACTGAAGAAATTTTTTTTATGCTATTTGAATAGAAGTTCCACCTAAACTGAGGTTGATTTTGAAAAAAGGTAGCTAAAATCGTATTTAACGCTTTCAGACCTGAATTATTTCTGGCGGTGAAATAATTTTTTTGATGTGAGATTCTTATGTTAGAGATCAAAAACAGCTTAAATTTCAATTTTTTTTAACATTACTTGTTTGCTTTCGACAATATATGAAATATTTCTGACAAAAAAGTCAGATAATTGGTTTTTACGGAGTTGCGTAATTAACAAAAGGCTCATTCAAGGATTTAAACAGTAATTTCAACGTCGGATAGCTGTAAAAACTAGTTTGAGGAATTGTCCCACTGGTGGGACATCAGGTCTGAAATGTTAAACTACAACGTTCGTCTTAACAAGAATGAATAAACCTAACTAACAGATTGCATGCAAAATTCTTAAACTAAAGGGTGATCCAATAAGAGCTTCCTGTTTTTTTAAAAATAAAACATAATAACTAATATATTGAGGAAAATCTTTATTTAAGTTGTTAGTTTGGTTCATGCCATTTAATGTTTAAAGATAATTTCCTTCAAATGTTGCCCACGACTAATTCTTAAATGGTCCATTCTGTGGGTCCAATTTTCGACCACTCTTTCCAATGGTGTCAGATCACAAGATCTCGGTGGCCAATTAACAGGACCATTGCTTGAATTTTTGGTAACAAAATTGCTTGAGATGATGTTTTCATCGAATGTCTCTCAATAAAGCGATTGTATCGTTAGCTGTATGACATGTAGTGCCATCCTGTTGAAACCACAAGTCAGCTACATCAATATCTTGAATTTTTGGTAACAAAAATTCATTGATCATTGCTCTGTAGCGAGCTCCATTGACAGTAACACGCACTCCTTCCGCATTTTTAAAGAAATACGGTCCGATGATGCCGCCTGCCCAAAAACCGCACCAAACAGTGCATTTTTCGGGTTGCATTGGTAGCTCTTGGATTGCTTCTGGCTGTTCATCGGCCCAAACACGGCAATTTTGCTTGTTAACGTAGCCGTTTAACCAAAAATGCGCTTCGTCACTAAACACAAAAAATGATCAACTTGAAGCTGTTGCAAGGCCCATAAACCGAAATTAAAACGTAAACCAAGGTCACCCGGCTTTAATTCTTGAACGAACTGTATTTTATACGCTTCTAAACCAAGATCAAGCTTCAAAATACGCCACAACGTTATATAAGAGATGCCCAAACCTGTACGCACTCTGGTTGATGAATGAATACTGAACACAAACGTCATATAGACAAGCCAGTTGACACATAAGAACTGTTAAAACAACCCTATTGGAAAAAGTACCTCCAATTGCATCACCCTTTATATGATGCAAAAGACATAAGCGTCAACATATATAAAAAATACATAGGTTAAAAAATAGGGGGTGAAGAACCAATTTTTTTCAAATTTCTTGGATGATATGTTAATGGCTTCTGATAGATAATTTTGAGCTGAAAAACATTGCTGAAAAACATTGCTGAAAATATGTATGTCTACGTCGTCAAATTTTTTAGTAATTGATCCTTAAAGGATTTATCATTCGAAAGTTCACAGAAATTTCTGTTATCATCGTAGAAGGGTGGTTTTTAGCTTATTTTAAGGGTAATGATTTTCTACTATCATTAATAAATACTATAATACATATTTCACCCCAAAAGCACTCAAAGGATAATGGAAATGTCATTTTTTCGTCTTAATTGCCTTGCAATTCCTAAATATCTCGACTTGCGAAAAAATATTCTATTACTAAATGGGAGTACATTTAATTTACTATAAAATATGTCCTCACATTTTTCTCGTAACATTCACTAGAACGTAGGTATATACATTGTTCGGCAATGTTTTTCAGTTCAAAATTATCTATCAGAATTTATTAACAGAATATCAATAAATAACATACAATTTTTTCGGCATAGTTAATAACGGTAAAATATTTCGATTTTCGGTAAAGGGCAGAAATGTAGTGAATTTTTAATTCTTTTTTTTAAACTCGTTTTTCGGAAACCATTCTCAAAAATCTATTTTGAAATTTTTAATAAAAGAATTTCAATAACGGTAAAAGATATCCACTATTTAAAAAAAAAAATTAAAAGACAAAATTGTGGCAAACATTGTTCTCTTCAATTCATCTCAAATATTCAACCATCGAAAACCCGTTATTGCGCCATTTTGGTTACTTCCGGTTAACGGATTTCCACCAAATGTTGTTGGATTGTCCCATTCCAGGACCAAACGCGCTTGTAAAATTTCATGGCTCTACCTCTATTAGTTTTTAAGAAATCTTGTACACATACTGACAGACAAAAAGCAATTTTTGTAATAATGCGTCAATCGATTCAGGAGTACTCGGAAAATGTTTTTAGGCAAAATTCAGAGGTAAAATAATACGAAATGACTAAAAATGATTTTTTTAAACTTATTTAAAAAATGCATTGAAAAGGAAAAAATAATGTTTTGGGACCTGTGTATCAGAAATAAAAGCGAGATAAAAGCATGAAAAATAAAATAAATATTTATCTCGCTTTTATTTCCGATACACAGGGCCAAAAAAATAATTTTTAGCACATTTTTTAAAATAAAAGCTTTCGATTTCCGTCGACAGTTAAATATCCTGTTTATTTATCATTGAAAAATAAACAACCCTGTGAAATTACATAGAAATCGGCCAAGTAGTTTTGGAGAAATGAACGAAAAAAAATTGCATGATTTTAGGGGCACCAAATACCTCCTAAACTTTTGATGTATTGGGGACTTGTAAAATCGAGCGCCGAAACTTTTTTCACATTCATCAATATTTTCAACCTCAGTGTTTTTTTTATATCTCCTAGAACTTCAATAAACCTAATTGTAATGACAAGTTTAGACATGTAAATTGACCAATAAAGTTCAAAGGCTTCTAAAAGGACGGTGGCGCTAAATCGGTAAATCAATTTTTCGGCACGACGCACTATGCCAATCAGCGGCCAAAAATACAAATTTTGAGAATACTTGGGAACCTAGAAATCCAAAAGGACACTCTCCTGTGACAAGTAATTTCCGAACGGCATGGGGTCAAAGTTGGTAAAAAATTCAGTTTTTTTCAATTTTCCAGTTTTGAACATTTTTTTTTGACTTTATTAAGCACAGAAAAATCGATTTTATCATCAAAATGAGGACATATTTAGGCAACTATAATAAAAATAAAAATTGTAGTACATTTTTTTTTTCTTGAAATTGTCATTCCAGAATTCTGGGCATTCTAAAAATACTATTTTTTTCGCGAAATTTTGTATATATATGGCTCTGCAAAATTTGTTCCGGCTTGATCCGGCCAGGTGTCAGTTGGAAATGATAGCCAAGGTCAATACCTTTCGAAACATCCATATTTCATCTGCTACTACGTGCAACTGTAGTCACCGTAAACAAAAGTCTGATTTCTTACATATTATTTTTTTTTTAAATTTCTTACTTTGTCACAACAAAGGACAAAAACTTTTCGTCTAATATGCTAGGAAATTGTTTTAATTACTTTTAATATACATTAAAGCGGAATATTTTTCATACTAGCATACAGTGAAACCATTAAATGTCACCCTTCTTGACAGTAAAACCGTTTAAAACTGATAATCTTATATCGTCGGCTAAAAGAAAATTAAAATGATTTAACAAGGTTTTTATTGCTCTTCTGGCAAATTTGGTATAATGAACTTAGCACATTATACCAAATTTGCCAGAAGAGCAATAAAAACCTTGTTAAATCATTTTAATTTTCATTTAAAGAAAACAGAGTCTCATTTAAAAAAAACTGAGTCCAATTTAATTCTCATTTAAATAAAAATCAGTGTTATTGAAAGAGAATTAAAACGATTTAACAAGGTTTTCATTGCTCTTCTGGAAAATTATACCAAATGGACTTAGCAGAATTTCACTTTTAGCTGACGATATGAATAATTAGGGCAATAGAAATCAACATTCATAAATAAGAACCATTGATGAAGAAGCAGCTGAACTTGAAATATCTCCATTACATTCAAGAATCAGATTCATGGAACACATTTTACATTTAGCATATGACCTAGACTTCGGATCTGAAGGTGGTACAGTAAGACAGAATGAAGTCAAAAAAACTAAGAGGGCGAACCAAAAACAGAGAATACAAAATGAATCTCGAGAAACACTTGGAATAATCGTTGATACCCCTAAGCAAGGATCTGGAAGCACTAACGATGAAAATACCGCAAGGCGATTTTCCGAGAATCCAAAAATTACTGCTGATATTACTAAAGTGGACTAGACATTAATTCGACGAATGAAAGTTATATTATCGGTGCTTTCAAGCAAGCAGGCAATAAATCCAGATAAATTCGAATCATATGCCAAGTCCACAGCTGATTTGTATAATAGACATTACTGCAACAATGCATAAAGTGTTTTTCCATGGCAAGCTGATAATTGAAACATAACAAAAGCTATAATTGCCAATCTGGCAATTCTATCATCAGATCTATTTTTGGCTTCTCTGCGTTGTAAATGGACAAATGCAAAAGATGAATTGGACGACGAGGAAGATCAAGAAATCCTACAATTGTTAAAATTCGACGTAGATGAAGACGTAATTTTTCCTCAACTTAATGTAATTTTAGCCATGTGTATTTGTATCAAATTGTATTAAAAAAATCGTATTAAAAAAAAGTTGTCTTTAAAAATGCTATATTTTTTTATAACATTTAAAAAACAACTTTAAACAAAACCAAAAAAATATAGTTTTGATTATTTCATCATATAGGGCAGTGGTTTCCAAACTTTATTTTACCACAGCTCCCTTTAAAATATTTGAACCGTTATGTTTGCTAAGGGTAGCATCAGCAGCATAGTAGTTAATATGGGTATTCACTCTTTTGAGTATCGGTGTAAATGTGGCATGGATACAAGTGCATTTTACAAGAAAGCGTGAACACCATGTAAAGCATTTCAAAATCTTTCTCCTCTTCCAGAAAATCTAAAATACTCGCGATTTAAGCTTCACTCCACTTCTTGTTGGGTTTTCCGCTTTCGCTGCTGAATAACATTTTGCGCCATATTATATATATTTATTGATTTATCGCCACTAAACACTTTTTGCCGGAGAAAAATATAACCTGAAAGTTTCAGCTGTCATAATTTACACTTCTCACTATACAAGACCCAAAAACAAGGTTTCGAGGGAAGCAAATAAAAAGCTAAAGTGTAACCGATTTTGTATGAAAAATTTTGCTAGGTCGAGTAAAATTTTTCCTAGCAAAATTTTTCATACAAAATACATCCAATACACTGATACACAACCAAATGCATCAATGAGTGAATACCCTTAATATGTACCTATATTTTACGTATTGTATTAGCTGCACGTGCACTTTTTTTTGTCAATACTGGCTAAAATTCGCGCCTCCCCTTAGACTAGTCCACGCCTCCCTAGAGAGGCGCGCCTCCCAGTTTGGAGAACGCTGATATAGGGTATGAAAGTTGCTCCTATTCGGTTTTCAGTACTGACGATATATGTAAAATGACATTCTAAATATTTTCGTCATTAATGATTTTTTCTGTATGACCAACCGTTCTCGAGATTTTGGTAATTTTTGATTTCAAATGCAGATGGGTGGGGAGGAGGAGAGGTGGGGGTGGTCAAATTGTAAGGAAATAAAGCTTGGATCTTTATCTAGCCAACAAAAAAAACCCCATTCAAAAATATTGATCCGTTCAAAAGTTATGGGTTTTGGGCCGCCGGATGGCACTTTGGCGCCATAGTACGACGTACCGTTTTCGAGATATTTTCAAATGTGGGTGGAATAGGCAAGTGGTGGTCCGATTTTAATGAAATTTAAAATAAATAAAGCTTAGGGCCTTAGCTACAAATAAAAACCGGATTTAAAAATACTTATTGGTTCAAAAGTTATAGATTCTTCACCACCCAAAAGCCGAAACGCGTCACTGTGTGATGGCGTGATTTCAGAGCGGTATGTTTTCAATTAGTCTGCTTTTCCAGGATTATACGATCCACTACGGATGCCGGTGTGATACAGCTAAGATTCTATTTCAAAATTTACAACTTTTCCTTATCCTTCAGTATGTTGTCGTTGAGATGTTTGTAGGGAAAATTTGATCATGGCCGCAAATATCTTTAGTACTTGGAAGTACTCCTATATTATAGAATTATTATTTATTAAAAATGTTGTAACCATAACTTAACCTAATAAAGTCCAACATTGCATTAAATCTTTACAATTTAATCAATAATTTAATTTTACAGGTATTCGGACAAACGTTGCTAAAGTTTCTCGTTTGGTTAAAGACGAAAGCACGACAAACGTGCCTTGTACTACAGAATCTGTGATGTCATCGTCTCAGTGTACTCCGGGAGCCATGAATATTGAAAATCCGATTTCTGTTAACACAACTAGCGATCGCGAGAATATCGGCACCGTGTCGACAGCCACAAAAATGGAAACAGACGATTGTAGTTCTATAACAAGATTAATATCTATTGAAAAAGTAGGTGACTGTGATTCTGGTATTGAAAACATGGAAACCGATGACAATGTTCCGGAAAAGCCATCAGTCGTTGCCAAAATTAAAACTTGTTTGTCAAAAATATTTGATGCTACATGGGATGAAAATTGTGAAGGAGAAATCATATGCGCTCAAACAGCTGAAATTTTTGAATCTATCAGTGAAAGTCAAACAGATTTTTCCGATTTAGTATCAAATATAATAATTGAAGTTATCATGAAGTATCGTGACGGCGAACTTACGGAACGACTCGATTTAGATGATCAGGTTTTAATATCAACTCCAAAGAAATTAAAAAACGATGACGGTAGCAATGTTTTGAAATCTGAGGTTGAAGAACGTTGTTTAGAATACCTCGATGAGCCATCAACTTCGGCAGGATTCTGTCCGCGTCCGAAAATCAGAGCATTTTCGTTGCCCAAACAATCGGCCCTTATGTACTTGATCAAATGCTATAGACGCTCACAAATTGTATGGGCTAGCTGCAATTCGGATAATAAAATGGAGAGCTGTGTTATAACAGAAATCGAGATGTCCCGGAAGCAAGTTTTAAACTATGCTATTTTATTACTTTGTGATAAACTATTCGAAAATCTTAACTTAAAATCGGAGCAATCACCTTTACTGGATTTACTTTATCGCAATTTTATTAGCGATGAATTTTTGTACGACTTGGTTGCTGCAACATATCCGAATAAAACTATCTTCGAACAGATATTCTCAGTTTTGTTGCGTGATTTATATCTAGATATGCAGCGAACGTGTTCCACAGTTCATGTTCAGACAGATCAAATCCAACTACTAGCGAATCTTGTTACTATCCGTGTAAGCAATGTTCGCCCACTATGTGATCTCATATCGAAGCAGTACAATTTCTATCCAAAATTGTGTACTTTAATACAAGGCAGAGAAATTGTAAAGTGCAGCTATTTTGGTCCATTTTTATCAATATCAATTTTTGCCGAAGAAAATCCAAAATTCGCTGATGCCAACTTTAAAACGCTTCAGGATGCATTCTTTTCATTGTCATCGAAATTACGTTTGGTAATATCTAATACTTTTATAATATTAAAAAATGCAATATTTTTCTTTTTTCAATTGTAGCAATTGGGATCTTTGCGAATATTAATGCATACAGTATTTCATTCTTTTCTAGTTAATCTAGAAAGTAGAAATAGTATGCTTATGTACATTTCATTAATACTTAAGACAAATGAACGTCGCGTACAGATAGCAGCTGATGAGAAATCATTGGCTAGAGATGGTTTTATGCTAAATCTAATGGTGGTGCTACAACAACTTTCTATGAAAATCAAAATGGAACGTGTTGATCCGCTTTATCCATTTCATTGGGAGTCTCTGGTTTCAATTGCAAAAGATACAAAGTTGCGATTTGATTCAGATGAATGCACCGAGTGGATTGAAAGATTACGTAAGTATTCTTCATCATCTATTTGCTTTATTACCTTCTTGTTACTCGCGACCCTAGCTTCTTTGGACCATCCCATCTCCCTGTAACTTGACGCACTATTATGCTAGAACCTTAAAAATCCACAAAGTAAAAACATCTTCGGAATGTCGACTATCGTAATATCGTAAGTCTTTTATCCATTTTATGAAGTCTCGACAGATATATATATATATATATATATATATATATATATATATATTAAAGTTTTTCCTAACTATTCTCGGGTCGTCCAGTCATTTAATTAAAAGAATCTAAATGTTCATTAAGAATTCTTTATTATATGCCTCAACGTTTCGCCTGTCATCGTAAGGCTTCTTCAAAAGGACGATTCAATTTCTATCAATACACTTTGTTAATAAATGTTCTTAAAAAATTAAATATTATACATACAAACTTACTGTTACTTTGTCAAATGTTTATCATAAAAATATTTATCATAAAAATATTTATCAGTAGTTAATTAAAGGAACATTACAAAACGAAACACCTTTAATAACTAAGTTAACACGTAAATAAATAATCACCCCTATTCCCGTAACCGGCGGGACGTGTATACGCCACGCAAGTTTTATCTCGATCGAATGAAATTTTCTTATTCTAGTAGACGTAGAAACGCAGTTTTATTCAGCCCCGCGCTGACTATTTTGACAGTTTTGCTGATCTCATACGCATGAAGTTTTATTTGTTCAATTAAATGATTGTACTGCGTCTAGTTAGTTTTTCCTAACTTATATTTAGTTAAAATTCATTGAATGTATAAATAAAATACACATTTTTATTCAAACTTTCTATTTAATTGATTGGTCCCGCAACGATTTACTCGCGGGAAATAAATGTATGGAAAAGTCAAAACATTCGCGGGTGCGTTTCGTGTAATACCGAAAGTAAAACTTTTTCAGCACCACGGCACACGCCGGGACAATTGCGTTTAGCAGAATGCAAATTTTCTGCAGGAAACGCCAAATCCCGCGGCGTACACGTCCCGCCGGTTACGGGAATAGGGCTGAATATAAATATAAAATAAATCCGTACAAAATTTAATAAATAAATTCACAATTCACAATTATGTAAATTTGCACCTAAAATCAGGACGTCCGCCTTTATCATCGATAAAAACGTCATATAACTAAATTTGGTTCTCTCTTCATAAGTAGTTTTTAAACTCTTTTCAGGAGGGCACAGTAAGTATCGTTTATGTTGTCAATATCTGCTCTCTTGTGAATAGGATTTTTCGTTTTGTAAATATATAGAGCTTCTATCGACATACGTTTGTTGTATTTGTTGCAGCGACCAGTTCTTTTACTGGTCCCTTGTTTCGATACTGAAAAAAAAGCCTTCCAGAAAAACGCAACTGATGTTTGTTGTTTGACGGTTAACTTTTTAATAATCAAAAATATTTACAATTTTCTTAATCTAAGTTTACTTAATCTATAAAAATGCAACTCGGGGTTTCCCACGATGACCAGGTGTCGCATTGCGTCTAGACGATGCGGTGTCATCTTCGCGTGAATAGATGTCACGTTGCATGTTGAATATTCGCTACATACCATCGGAACATCCAGCCCCCCTTGAAGAGATGTCTTCAAGCTTATCGGTCGGAAAGTTGTTGAGCTCGAAATCTTGAGGACCCTCGATACGATTTCTGGGAGTAGGAGTTGGTTTTCTGTTTTGCCGCTGTCTCAGCCGGATTACCATGTACACTGCTACAGTAATCATCACTGCTATAAGCGCCAGATAGGATATCGAGTATTGATGTATGTCGTGATGCGAAATTTCATCTGTCGACTCTTCACCCCGTTTCATGGTTGCTATTTCCTTCTGTAATGAAGTCAGATCTGTTAATGAAAATTTTTTTAAACTACCTTGAACTGATTCCATAGTCGCGGTGGAATTATCTATGATCGCATCGGAGAGATTGAAGGCCGGTACGACTGATGCTCGCAGCGTGGACTCTTGTAGATTATGAGATCGTAGAGTCATTGCCCCATGTTTTAGAATGCAACCTGACGTAATCTCAAGTAGTCCATCGCCACCAAATGTCTCGTGTAGTATTTGTTCTCCGCAGATAATATTAAATGTGTATTCTTTAGTGAGAACATACAACCACCTATTTAGATTGTGCAGTGGTATCCAAACGTCCTTTAATGGTTGTATTTGGTAAGCGCACGTGTTGGGTAGTGCCCTTTCGTGATTAAGTATTGCGATTTCGCAAACTGATCTTCTTTCTTCCTTGTTGAACGTTGGATGCCTTTGTTTGCAATGGTAGTGACCACTTTGTGGTTGTTCACACCATAAAAATTCCCCTTCCGTCATGAAATAATATCGATCGCGCTGTATGTTCACGATTAAATAATCTGCTGACGGCTTGATACTAATCATGGTAGCATTTTTGATCGTAGGGATAGGAATTAACTTGAAAAGTTCATAGAACTCATTTTGAGCCAATGGAATTTTGATAGCAATTATGAGTTGCTGTGCCACAACCCTTGCTCTAACCGACATCATTTTGTAACTTATCTGAAGATCCTCTAAATTCTGATCCGGTAATGAAAGATTTGGAGGGAGAAACTGACGTATGTGCCCTAGTTCCTGACGCAACTGATATGCGTGGATTAGCGATGGGTTGATTCTTCCGTGATGAATATCCGTAACCAATTCAACTAGCTCATCTTGTGTTCTTTGATGATGTCCCATAATGATCATGGCTTGAATTGACAAAAATGTAAATGTTTGGATGACTCTCTGTTGCATGGATGAGTTTTGTAGCTTCTCAACCACTTCTGAGACACGTTTCTCAATCGAATCAAACTGTTTAGTTATAATCTCACTATTTCTTTTTATTATATTTGACGTTTCATCTGTCGACTCTTCACCCTGCATAATTTTGATCTAATACTCCAAAAAGAGCATGAGCAGCAGACCCAATAATGTCAAACGGTGATCTTCTTCCGCGGTTTCTTGCCTCATGTGGTTTCAAGAGATCATCATTTATCTGAATACCGTTTAATACCTGGGATAACTGCGAAACTATAGCTTGGCATGATGCTACGTTGTCAGAATTTGTTATGTTACATAGGTTGTTCAACTGATTGACGCAAGGCAGCAGTCGATTGTACTCTAGCCAGTAATTAGATAGATCATAGTAGACTACGAGATCCCACTCATCGGTTAACAATTTCACTTGACCCAATCCTTCAAAGTATATCCCCGGATGATCCTTGAATGGCTTGATATTGACGAACTCCCTAGTTCTCGAATATACAGGTAATATCAAACACGAGAGTGTAAGTAGTGAAATTAATGATGATACGTTTGTTTTGTTCGATCGTCTAGTTGCACGTGGTTGCTCTTCCGTGTTGGAAGTGCTGTTAGCGGTTGAAGTCATTTTATCATCTTCATCGTTTTGAGAGGTTTGACCTTGAGATTCTTTTGTATTGCAGTTTTGGATTGGAAGGGGACTTAACTTGTGAATTACCCGACGGAAAACACCTCTCGAGGTTTTGACATCAGCAACTCTGATTAATCCGTCATTTCCAGCAATTACGCGTTCAATTCTTCCCATTTGCCATTTTAAGGGTGGCAAATTTTCCTCATGTAGTAAAACGAATGTACCGGGGGAGAGATCATGATTTTGTTGTCGCCACTTAGATCTGGTTTGTAGTTCGTGGAGGTATTCCTTCTTCCAACGATCCCAAAATTGCTGGCGTATGCCCTTGACAAGAGCCCATCGGCTTAGTAATTCCAACTTATTTCCTGTTAGTGGTTGTGGTATAGCGGTCAATGGTTGGCCAATAAGGAAATGACCCGGAGTTAGCGCCTGTAAATCGTTAGGGTTTGAGGATAGCGGGGTGATCGGACGGGAGTTGAGTACTGCTTCGATTTCTACCATTACCGTCGACAATTCCTCGTATGTGAGTGACGCTCCTTGTACGACACGCGTCAAATGATATTTGGCCGACTTTACCGCCGCCTCCCACAACCCTCCGAAATGAGGTGATCGGGGTGGTATAGGACACCATGTGATACCCTGTTGACCGCAGTCCCGATAAATCTCGGACTCATTTTCCTCGATCATGTGTTGTAGGTCCTTGAGTTCTGCACGTGCTCCAACAAAGTTTGTCGCATTGTCGCAGAAGATCTTTTCTGGTTTGCCTCTTCTACCTACGAATCGCTTGATGGCACCTAGGAACGCCGCTGTGGTCAAGTCCGAAACAATTTCGATGTGGGCTGCCTTGGTTGCAAAACATACAAAAACAGATACGTATGCTTTGGTCGGTCTTTTGCCTCGTATTTTGTAATGTATATAGATAGGACCGCAAAAATCGATCCCAACGTTTTCAAATGGCCGTGACTGTTGCACTCTTTCTGGAGGGAGGCTTCCCATTAGTTGTTTTATGCTGCGGGGGCGAGCCCTTGCACATATCAAGCAATTGTGCACTATTTGTGTTACAATTTCCTTCCCTCTTAAAGGCCAAAAACGTTGACGCGTTATGGCTAATAATGCCTGAGGACCCGGGTGTAAATGTTTTACATGAAGATGTTCCAGCAGTAATCTCGTGAACATATGCCTGTTGGGAAGCAGTATAGGATGCGTCGCATCGTAATTCAAGTTCGCTGCTTGCAGCCTGCCTCCGACCCTGATTAATCCTTTTTCATCTAAAAACGGGGTTAAGCTGACAAGTCTACTACTCGACCTTAGCTCCTGGGATTTGCTCAGTTGGACAAACTCTTCACTAAATACCTCTCGCTGCATGCCCTCAATGATGGTGAAGAGGCTATTCTGCAGCTCGCCGGGATCTAAATTTTTGCTTGATTTCCGCTGGACTTTTGGAAATCTTAGGTTATTAATAAACCGCAACATATAAGCAACGACGCGTTGCAGTCGGATGAAGGAATTCCGATGATCAATCTTCGAAATGACAGAAGTGTCGATCTGAGCCGACAAAACTATTTTCATGGGCTTCCTTTCATTATCTGTTGTTTCGCACGATGTTGCTGATTTATATGGCCATTCTGAAGCACTAACTTTCAAGAATTCTGGTCCTTGGAACCATAATGTTGATTTTAAGAGCTGTTCTGGGAACACTCCTCTAGACAAAATATCAGCTGGATTCATCTTAGAGTTTATGTGAAACCATTGCGATGGCTCACTTACTTCTTGGATGGCGGAAATACGATTCGCGACAAATGTTTTGTACTGCGACGATGTAGATATGATCCATGATAGGACTATTGTAGAATCCGTCCAGTAAAAAATGTCTGCGATAGGTATGCAAAGTGTGGTCTTCAAACGATGTACCAGTTCTGCCATCATTTTTGCTCCAGAAAGTTCCAATCTTGGCAATGTTGTAGCTTTAATTGGGGCGACCTTGGATTGAGCACACAGTAAATTTACCATTACTTGCCCGTTTTCATCGACAGTTCTGATATAGATCGCGACGCCATACGCCCTTTCGCTCGCATCGGAAAAGGCATGGATTTGAATTGTGCGAGGTTGTCCCTTGGGCATAATGTGTCTTGGGATCTGGATGTTTTCAAGTATGCTCAGCTTGCTGCGAAACTCGACCCATTTAGTATGCAGGTCTTGTGGCAGGGCGGCATCCCAATCGAGTTTTAGTATCCACAATTGTTGGAGAAAGATCTTAGCTAAAACTATAACTGGGTTAACGATCCCTAGCGGATCGAATATGTGAGCAACGTCAGCCAATATAGATCTCTTTGTCACACGCCCTGGAATTTGAGCTAGATTCGTTTTGATCGAAATAACATCGTTTTTTGGAGACCATGTCAATCCCAACGTCTTGACTGTATTTGACATGTTTGTCACTGCCTCTAATGGGAGTTCTAAGTCCTCCTTCGGGATGTTTTCCATTAAACTGGGATGGTTAGAGCACCACTTTCTTAATTGGAACCCGGCAGTCTCCAATATGAAACGAATTTCGTCGCGCAGGCGAAGAGCTTTTTCGAGAGTGTTCGCCCCGGACATAAGATCGTCCATGTAGAAATCTCGCTTGATTACTTTTGCGGCATCTGGGTAACTGGTTGAGAACTCATCAGCTAACAAAGCTAGACATTTTGTGGCTATGTAAGAAGCGGGTGAAGTCCCGTACGTAACAGTTTTTAGTTTGAAGAATTTCAACTCTTCGTCAGGATGGTTTCTCCAAACAATAAGTTGAAAGTTTTGATCAGCTTCGGATACCCATATTTGTCGATACATTTTTGTTATGTCGCCTATAATGACATAACTTGGTAATCGAAAACGCAATACTATAGATGTTAAATCGTCCTGTATGGGCGGACCTGACATTAGTATTTCGTTAAGGGAAACGTTTGTCGTTGTTTTAGCTGCAGCATTGAACACTACCCTTAGTTTGGTGGTGCTGCTAGTGGGTTTCAAAACGCAGTGATGAGGAAGAAAACAATGATATTTTGGAATCTCTTCCGGGAGTACCTGTGCCATATGCTGAAGGTCTAAATACTCTTGTATGAACTGCGAGTATTCCTGTTTCAATTCAGGATTGCGACTTAACCTTTTCTCAAGGTTTAAAAACTGATGAATGGCATTTGTTTTGGAATCGCCGAGTTCAGCAGGGCTGTGCTGGAAAGGTAAGCTCACAATAAATCGCCCAGATGGAGATCTTTTTAACGTTTTGGCAAAATTTTCTTCGAGCTGTCTTTCAACGGCAGACGGACGTGGCTTATCAGGCAAATAGTTGTCTAATTTCCAAAATCCTTGAATTTGTTCGTCAACATTCGAACATGTGGATGTTCCAATTCCACAGAATATGTCGCCTTGGCGGGTTTCACTAACTCTTCCCAATATGATCCAACCCAACAGGGTGTTTTGCAAAGTTGGTTGTGCCCGACCTAACCTTATTTGACCGACTGACATTAACTCGCTGTATAGCTCTGCTCCGATCAAGATATCGATGGGAGCCGGTTTATTAAATTCATCATCTGCGAGCGGAATATTTTTTGGGATTTCCCAGTTAGTCACATCAATGTAGTGATCAGGTTGTTGTACGGTAATTTTTGGCAGAATGTACGCTTCTAAATTTGTGCTATATCCTCCTACCATTGATTTCAATTTGAAGTTGATGCTTTGCTGAGCAATTACTGGGTTAGTCCCGAGGCCAGAAACATTAAGTTGCTTGGAATGGGTTCGCAGACCAAGACGTTCACTGAATTTTTCCGTAACAAAGCTCACTTGGGAGCCCGAATCTAACAACGCTCTACCTTCGACTACGTTGCCTTGTTTGTCTACTACATGAATCTTGGCTGTGGCCAACAAAACATAATTTGAGTTGGAATTTTGATTAGCTCGAGCTGACAAATTCACACCTGTGGTGGGTTTATTGGATTTTGCTTCTTCACTGCCTACTTGAATACCTTGGGCTGCAAGGTTGTGTTTCGGCTAGTAGAAGGCACTGAAGGACTAGGTCCCGGATTGTTTGGTGCAATCTGGGGTTTTGTTGTACCTTGATCCTTTTTTTCTTCAAAATGTAAGAGCGTATTATGGCGACCTTGGCATTTGCTGCATGTTCCAGCTGAGCACGATTTGATCCCATGTCCACTTTTGATACACAAATTGGCTGCCTTAATTTGTTTCAGCCTTTCATTGGGATTTAATTTGAGAAATTTTTCGCATCTGAATATTTTGTGTTCATTACTTTTGCAAATTGGGCAACTAGTTCCCGGACCCTTTGTAGTGAGGAGAGAAGACGTTTTGATTTTACCCCTTGAATTGCTGACATTACGTCCCGACCCTTCATTCAGGGCTTCCAAACTTTGGAATCTTAGTTCTAAAAATCCCATGAATTCGTCCAGACCTTGTAGGTCACGAGGAGCAGTCAATGATTGCTCATATTGTTTTCTGGACTCCTTGTCTAATTTGTGAAGGAGAATATGTAGTATTATGGGGTCCCATTCTGCTGTGCGGACCCCCAAATTTGAGATTGCTAGTAAACATTCTCGAGTCGTGTCGTGTAGACCTTTAATGTTACTCGAAGTATCGTTAACGATTGACGATTGATTTAAGAGACGATTTAACAGGGACGTTAAAATTAATCTTTTGTTCTCATACCTGTTTATGATTGTCTCCCAAGCGATCATGTAGTTTTGATCCGATATCTGCAAATGCTGGATCAGCTTGCTCGCTTCACCTGATAGGTTGGCTTTCAGGTAGAACATCTTCTGAGCGGAACTCATTTGACGGCGATGAATCAGCTGCGTATACAGGTCGTGGAATTCCTGCCACTTCCCGTAATCTCCATCGAAGGACGGTAGCTTGATCTCCGGCAGCTTCATTTGAAATTCACTGGTTGCGGTTGGAACATGGGTTTCTAACCTTTCCTTGAGTCGAATGACAGTCTTCTGAAGGTGCCGTTCTGTCTCCGTGTAGAATTCTTCTTGATAGTCGTGAAACTGCTCGTTTTCCATGATTTCGCCGTGATTTTCCATTATGCTCTTCCAGTAGTCCTCAAGACATTTTACCTGATGTTCATAATATGCCTTTGAGTGTGGAAGGTTGGCTTCCTTTTCGATGGACAACATGAGTCTGGTACAGGCTGCTATGGTTGCGCGTTGTCTTCGGATCGTCCTGCTGAGCTGGTCGGGCTCTGAGGGCAACGACTGTTCTTTCTGGGAGGCTTCCGCATCGAGGATTTGCGTCAAAATTCCCTTGATTTTCTCATAGACATCACTTACTTTATTGTAATAATTATTTGCGAAATAGGGATGATCCTCAGGTGAAACCTCGAACACCTGTATTTCTATGTGTCCCTTTTCAAAGTCCTGCCAGAGTTTATCGAGTTTGAATAACCTTTCCTCGGCATATTTCCGTGTTTTTCTATCCGCACCATCCTTTTTGACGTTGGTTAGGATCTTGTCGATCTCCTTTCCTAGCTCGATTTGTCGCTGAGAGATCTCTTCAATCTCTGTCATGTTGTCGTTTGCACTGCCGATCACTTGAAATGTCCTTCACAAAACTAGCTTCTGATTTTTATCGCGAACCGCTTAATTGCGAGTCAATTTTTTTTGAATACAGTTTCACTGAACACAGAATGAAGTTAAATTCACTGAGCACCTTTTGAAAAGTTACTTCCCGATAGCGTTTTTCAAGCCACTTTACACACGAAAATTCACGAAACAGTTATTTACACGATACACCGAAACGAATACAAAAAATTGCGATGGTTTATGAGACGCTCGCAGTTCACGTCTTACCGATAAATCGATATACAAAAAAAAATGCGATTATTTATGCGACGCTCGCGAATCACGTCGGGGTCACCAAATGTATTTGTTGCAGCGACCAGTTCTTTTACTGGTCCCTTGTTTCGATACTGAAAAAAAAGCCTTCCAGAAAAACGCAACTGATGTTTGTTGTTTGACGGTTAACTTTTTAATAATCAAAAATATTTACAATTTTCTTAATCTAAGTTTACTTAATCTATAAAAATGCAACTCGGGGTTTCCCACGATGACCAGGTGTCGCATTGCGTCTAGACGATGCGGTGTCATCTTCGCGTGAATAGATGTCACGTTGCATGTTGAATATTCGCTACATACCATCGGAACATTTGTTATAATTGCTTTCACTACATAACGCTTTTGCAGAATCATATTATGGAGTGTGGTTCGAAAGCAAGCAGTGTTCCGCTAAAGCAGTTTTGTAAAAAATAATGGATACACTAATTAATGAAGGGAAAAAAATTGTCGAAAATTTTAATAAACAAAATGCCACCCTAAACCAGTTTAAATGTAGAACCAAAAACATATATAGCAATATTTTAGAAAGATACAACAACAATGTAACCATGGCATATAAGCCATTCAAAACTATAAAAAATTGCTACACCAAAGTTAAAGATAAAGTTCTAAAAGATTTGGAATCGAATATCGTGTATGAGATTTCGTGTGGGAGAAGTAACGAGAATTCCTATTAAGGTCCGTTTGCGCAAAATACTCTTAAAAAAATCAATTGTGCTTAGCCTATTTCAGTGTTTCCCAACCTTTTTCGGTGGCGTACCTCCTAGCGAGCTAGTTTATTCTCGTGTCCCCCTATACCGCCGTATAAAAAAAATTTTAGTATCAACTTAAGATTTTGTTCAAAAATTGCACTGATAAATTTATACCAGATCAAAAGTGAATTATTTGCACCACAGACGAAAAAATTTTCTGATCCGAATCGATAACTACCATAAAAAGCACAAATAGTAACCCGTAAGGCTTCTCGCACACTGTATGAGAATCCATGCGAATTCTGCTCGTGCGAATTCTGATGAAAACATGCGATCGATCCCATTGTTCACATTCAAACGGTGATGCGAACACTGAAGTTTGATCATCAGAATTCTTGCGAAATGGGAATGATCCCATTTCCATGGGATCAATCTCAACAGTTCGGACGAATTTTGACATTTTTAATAAGTGAAGTTGCTTTGTTGGAAAAAAGCTTTGTGTGATGTGACAGACAAAAATTATCATGTGAGACATATTCAATACAATTCATGGAGTGAGGTTGCAAAAGAAATGAACTATAATTTTCGCAAATAATTCGCAAACCCATTATCATTTTCTCAACAACTTTCGTTTGAAATATCAATTGTCCAACAAAAACAGATTTTCTTCTGTGATTTCGCCCATTTCTGCTAACTTGCCAAACGGAATTTTCGCATGATTTCTGGTGTAGTATCCGCGCCGTTGTTGCAATTTCTGACATAGAACTTGAGTTAACATAACGTCGCCTGATTTGTGGCGTGTGCCGACTTTAAAAATTAGAGCTGATTTATTCAAAAACTAGCCGATAAGATTTTCTGTAATATAAAAGGTTTTAGCTATGTCTTCTGAAACACGAAATTTTGCATTTTGTGCCATATTCACCTAATTTTTAGCGATTTGTTTTTGTCATGTATTACAAAATATGGCATAATTCAGCACTTACCTATGGACTCCATTAGACTTTTTTCCGAAAAAGTCTAATGGAGACTCAAAAAATTTTACATCATGATTTAAATCTCTTTACTGTCATGATTTTTTCGGCAACTGAAAAGTAGGATTTTTTTTTTACATTTGTTCAGTTCAAATTGGCTGATTTCTAGTTGGCTGCCCTGGTTGACATTTCTAAGTACGCTATGGAGGCACAATAAATATGAAAAGTCATGATTGAAAATGCCCACGCGCTGATTTCACTATTCACCAAAATATGGAGTGGGGACAAAAATCATGATTTTTAAAAGTCCAATGGAGTCGTGGGGTTATTGAAAAATCAACGCTAACTTAGCAGCTCTTGGATATGGCACAAATGATTTACAAATGTGTGAAAAATACTCATTATGTCAGAATCGGAATGAGTTACAGAAAAACCGATCCGAAATTCAGAAAGAGTCAAATTACCCAAAAACAGCTCTAAAATCAAAACATAACAAAAGCTATAATTGCCAATCTGGCAATCATTGGAGACCCGTATGGTGATATTCGTATCAAAATTCGAACAGTTATACCAAAATTCCACTTTGAAGTCAAACTTTCCAATAAGATTTTTTTCAATTTTTTCCAATCGGATTTTGATGTATGGGAGTTTTATGAAGAATCATATCCTAAATAACTTTTGTTCTTGGACTTTTTTGATAAGATGCACCGTTTTTGAGATATTCACAAAAAACGATTTCGTTCGTATGGCCCATTTTTGCCCATTAACGAACTTAGCCTTGCATTTTATGAAAAACGAATCTGCACAAAATTTCAAGTCTCTAGCTCAATCCGTGCGCCCGCAATCCGCGCTACAGACAGACGGACGGACGGACGGACATGCAAAAATTAAATATTTTTATCATTCTAAACACACTGGTGTAATTCATTTTTTATCATTCTAAACACACTGGTGTAATTAATTTTTTTGTGCGATGACGGGATCTTGGCGTTACAAACGGTAAGGCAAAGTTAATATACCCTTTGGTTTCACCATACGGGTATAAAAATATCAAAATGGCGTATGACACAAATCAGTACTTAGGTGACGACAAGTTCCAAACCAAATAGCGAAATACTTTTAGAATTAACTTAAGCGGCCCCTACACGTTCAATCTTGCAGTCAATCATGCTGT
Organism: Chrysopilus asiliformis; assembly: GCA_964034945.1. Classification (NCBI taxonomy): domain Eukaryota; kingdom Metazoa; phylum Arthropoda; class Insecta; order Diptera; family Rhagionidae; genus Chrysopilus; species Chrysopilus asiliformis. Next base: position 59,353,745 of record OZ035960.1, read on the forward strand.
CACAGCAAAAAGCTTATTTGCACTAGACGCTCAATCATGCACGCAAGCATCACTTATTTCGAAACAGCCAAACCGACAGCACACAACACTTAATATAAATTCAAAACAAAAATTATATAAAACAACACTTAATATAAATTTAAAAAATCTTTGTCCTTATATTTTTCACTTTTCGTCATTCACAACTCACTTCTTTGTCGAAATAACTCGAAAAAGGATTCCCAAAAAACTTTATCTTTTATATGCGACACCTTTTCACTACAAAAAATTACACTGAAATGACGAATTGATTGACAGCATCGCCATACATGTTCAAGCATGCTGTGATTCAAAAAGCTCCCTTGAAAAATATCAAAATGATTTTGATATTGGCCAGCATGCTGTCAATCATGGAATTTTGCATGACAGCATCACCATAGACGTTCAAAATGCTGTCACAGCATGCAATGATTGACTGCAAGATTGAACGTGTAGGGATCGCTTTACTTGTAACTTCAGGTCAGTGACGAAAATCATGGCAAGCCATTTTGTTTTTTTTTTGAAATGAAACATCAAGTTTCGATTCTGATCAGGGTGTTGCCATGATTTTTGTCACTGACCTGACCACGAAGGATGTGGATGAGGTAGTAGAGCCCAAATTTTTCTATAAAAATGGCTAGACTACATAAATACTGATACAAGGAAAAAGTTGATACCAAAGGAGAACCCATTAATATTTTTCAAATTTTTTTTCTATTTATGGCCGCCATTTGTATTAATATCAGCCCTCTAACGTTGGAATCAACCGGGCTGCAAAATACGGGCTCGATCTATTGGAAAGCTGTCCAATGTTTCGGGTGAAATCCTTCTTCAAGGACTCAATATTTTAATGTCTTTTTGGAAAATCATGCTCTCTACAGTCCAACGGGTCTATAGTTCAACGGCTTAAGGTCTGGACTTCCGGACAGCGGACTTTTGGAGGGATGAAGTCATGCAAATCGATTTCGAGCCATTTTTGAGAAAAAGGGGCGCAAACGTCAACCATAGTTGCTCAAGAAACTGTTTAAAATATATAATAAAGCATTTAAACGAAAGCTTATTCAAAAATGGCGAGTGGAATTTTCAAAAGTATTCAGGTCTGGTTCATAAAGGCAAATGTCCACAAAAACTGCTTGAGAATCAAATTCATGATTTCATCAGAAGCGAAAAGTGGCTCTCCGGAAGCCCATTACTCAACTTGGTGGACTATAAACTACCCAAGGAGCACAATCAAAAAAAAAGTTTGACAGATTTTAATGGGCACTGAAATTATTCTGTTTTTACCGAAAAAATTGCTTAATTTTATTTTTTTTCTTTCTCAATTAAATTTTGATGCGAATAAAATTGTGCTGTTTCAAAAATGTCTGCTATCCACTTTTTATGCAATTTCCTTCAGTTATTAGCCTGAAATATGAAAAATTGATTCTCGAAGCGGAATCGTTTGAATCAAATGTCAATGGGGAAAAAATACGTTAAATACATCTAAGGACGTCTAGTGGAATTCAAGTATGTTAGGACATCAATCAATTTGTTTTTCAAGAAATACGTAACGTAGTGACGTAATACTTTCAGTATATCTCGATAATAAATAATTCAAGTTTTTACATTTTTCACACATGTTTGCAGAAATTTAAGAAATGAAATAAATGAAATACAGAAATGTTAAATTATACACAAAAAATTAATTATTTATAATCAAAACAGCGCCATGTAGCTGGATGTTATTCTCGAGAACTAATTTTTTGTCCGGGGAAAAATGTTTTTGTCCAACTAGTTCTAAAGTTTGCCCGGGGGCATAAAAAACGTCGAATCCTGCATGGTTCTTTTGATTCCAAATAAACTTTCGACATTTTTATTTTTTACTTTTTCGATTTATTTTAGTAATTGTTCTCACGAATGTCGAGAGAAAAGAGTCTGTGGCGGAGTGATCGAAAGTAAATAAGAAACACTGTCAATATTCTTTTGACTAACTATATTTATTATAATGAATTCGTTTACACCGATATTTTGCGAGGTAATAATTTTACCGACTCTTTCGGACGGCGGATCGATTGGGAAAGAGAGCGAGTTTGACAACTTAGCCCTGGCATCGTATTGCCATATCATATGGTGTTGCCATCCAAGATTGTTTTAAGCTTCAATGAGGTGTTTGAAGATAGCAGGTCAGATAGCTCTTTTTCATGTACCTGGGTTTCAGCTAATTTGCCATAATCAATGCCTGGATGAACGGATACAGAGTTGATTCTGGAAAACCAATCGGCGACGGTGTTTCAATCTCCAGGAATATGACGAATGTCTGTTGTAAACTGACCAATTAGATCCAGGTGTCGCAACTGACGAGGAGAAACCTTATCATGCTTTTGTTTGAAAGCGTAGATCAACGGTTTGTGATCCGTAAACACGATAAAGTCTCGACCTTCGAGCATGTGACGAAATTGTTTGATGCTGGCGTAAATAGCTAGTAGTTCTCTATCGTAGGTGCTATACTTTTGCTGACTGTTAGATAGCTTCCTAGAGAAGAAACTAAGAAGAAACTTCACAATCTGAATAAGAGTTTCAGCGCTTCATAATTGAAGATTAAAAATGAAAGAGACTTAGTTTATACCTTGAATGTTTGCACCTCACTTTACCTCAGTCTACAAGAGGAAAAAAATGGCACACAACCGCTCGCATCAACAGGGTCCCGTTCCATTACTAACCACGGTTAACCGCGGTCGACCACGGTTAACTGAAAGTCGTTCCAAAACACATGCGGTTAACGCAAAGTAAACTATACTCGCGTTCCAAAACACCACAGTTGAGCTGTCAAAGTTAACTTTTTCAACTTTGCTCAATAGCAGAGTTGAGAAAAGTAAACTTTACTCGGGCATTTTGGAACGAGATTTGGTTAACTTTGACAGTACTGGGGTGGCTTCATGTAACTTATTTTTGATCGACCAACTAGACCAGTGGTTCCCAAACTTTTTTGGCCCACGGACCCCTTTCATAGTCAAAACTTGCCCACGGACCCCTTTTCATAGCCAAATCTTGCCCACGGACCCTGGGTGAAAAACCATTACATAAATGCATAATAGAAACATTACAAATTTAACTTTGATGTCTTGATGGTAAATGGTGACGTAAAAATAAAATATTTATAAAACATTTTTTTGAAGAAGTATTTATTGAAATTATAACTTTTGTTTTAAAATACAAAAAAAAATTAATGACTTGGATGAACCTGATGGGATGTTATGAGTGTATTTATGTTCGGCTCAATGTTTGTATGTAGCAACCGCAAATCCCCACAAGTAGATGCTAATTTCTAGTCGGTTTCTTTTTTTTTGTGATGAGGCTCATAGCGGCACTGAATCTACGTTCTACCAAATAGGAAAACGGAAAAGCAATCAACAGCTTCTGTTATTTATTGGGACCTTGAATAAGTTCTCGCTGTTTTTTTTATCAAAATTAAAGCTTAATAGAAACTTTTAGGGAAATACCTGTTATTGGAAGTATTGGCCATCACTGGCCACTACTTTTTCCCATCTCTCTAGCAGCATTTGGATTCCCCTCCCGAAAAACGAAGCGTCTTTTGAGGCAATCCAGGAATCGACCCAGTTTTTCGCGTTCTCATAACAACGGAAGTGCTGGTCCGTCAGACTATTGCTCATCGACCGGAACAAGTAGTAATCCGAAGGGGCGATGTCTGGAGAGTATGGCGGGTGGGGTAGAACTTCCCATTTCAGGCTTTCAAGGTATGCCTTAACCTGCCTTGAAACGTGAGGCCGTGCATTATCGTGCTGCAGGATGACCTTATCGTGCCTTTTTGCATATAGCGGCCGTTTTTCCCTTAAGGCCTCGCTCAGACGCTCTAATTGAAGCCGATAAAGGTCTCCTGTGATGGTGTTATTTGGTCTTAGCAGCTCATAATAGACCACACCCAGCTGGTCCCACCATATGCAGAGAAGGAGCTTAGAGCCATGGATGTTCGGCTTGACCGTGGACGCTGACGCATGTCCAGGCATACCCCACGACTTCCTCCTCTTTGGATTATCGTATCGAATCCATTTTTCATCCCCTGTCACTATGCGATGGAGGAAACTTTTCCGCTTTTGCCGCTGCAGCAACTGTTCGCACGTGAGCAGACGCCTTTCAATGTCGCGAGGCTTCAGCTGATAGGGGACCCAATAACCCTCTTTCTGGATCATTCCTATTGACTTTAACCGTTTTGAGACAGTTGTGTCGTCAACTCCTAAAGACTCTCCCAGTTCAGCTAAAGTCTGGCACGAGTCCTCAAAGAGTAACGCCTCCAGCTCCTCGTCTTCGATTTTTTTTGGCGCCCCAGTGCGTTCTTTATCCTCCAGGTCAAAATCACCGTTTTTGAAGCGTCGATACCAATCTCTGCATGTTGTTTCCGATAAGGCATGTTTTCCGTATGTCTCCTTCAAAATCCTGTGAGCCTCTGCTGTAGATTTCTTTAGAAAAAAATAATGCAGCAAGACTCCCCGCAAAAACTCTTTTTTCGGAACAAAACTCTCCATGGTTAACTCGATTGCACAACAAATTGTTTATGCGCCAGCGAGACGAAATGCTCGGAATTTCTCACTAGCTCATCGCACTTCTAAACGGATGCGTCACCCCCAGAAACTGTACGCAGATAGGACCGGAAACGCCATCTGTTCTCAAACAGCGAGAACTTATTCAAGGTCCCAATATTTTAACTTCCATATTAATAAAAATGTGTCACAATTTTTTTATTTTATTTGAAACCTTGCGCGGACCCCCTGACGTTCTTCAGGGACCCCCAAATCAATTTTAATTTTCCACGGACCCCCTGAATGATCCCGGGGACCCCTGGGGGTCCGTAGGGACCACTTTGGGAACCACTGAACTAGACGAAGGAAATCTTTATTTGACCAAAACTGATTAAACAGGCCGACATTCATTCTGGTACAACCGATATTATAGCCTTTCCAGGGTAATTTGGGGCCGGTGAATCCAAATCTGGCAGTAGTTTGGCTGTATAAATATTTAAACTAATTTATGGATTATTCGACATATCGGAAAAAGTAGAGCTGGTATAGCCAAAATACTGCCAGATTCGGATTTAGCGATCACAAATTACCTAGAAAAGACTCAAGTCATGTGCACCAGAATGAGTGTCCGCCTGTTTAATCATTTTTAGTCGACTAAAGATTTCCTTCGACTAATTAGTCGATCGAAAATAAGTTACATGAAGCCACCCCTGAAAACTTATTTGAGGTTAAGTCGTTGTTTTCATTGTGAGTGATTTAATAAACAAGTTCGACAAGAACAAGTAAATTATTAAAATTGAGAAACAAAATGAATAAATTTGTGCGTGATGGCAACGGACACCTTTGAAATTATTTTGGTTGGAGGGAATTATGATATTAAAGACAATACCATAATGGCGAAAAATTCCCAAGGTATTTTATTAATTGCATTTAGCAGGAAAGTATTATTAAAAGTATGATAATTTATTAAAAGTATGATAAAACTTTTTGCCTCGACATTATTTTGCTGTTATCTTTCAAAGTTAACCAAATCACGTTCCGAAATGCCAGAGTACAGTTTACGTTATTTTCAACTTTGGCAATCAGCTGTTCTAACTTTGACAAACCCAACCTTTACTTTACTCCGGAATAAAGGAACGCACCCCAGTAGAAATGATACTGAACAAATGAAGCGTTTGACTCATAGAATTTTTCTCCCGCTGTTTGATATTTGCACAAGTTTTTACGAGATAAAACTTGAAAGGTGACAATATTTTGTGAAAAATGCTATGTTGCTATGGATTTTAAGCATGTGATGAGCTTGGTGACCCAAAAGCGAGCAACTTTGATATAGATTTAATTTTGTAAAAAAAAACCTTTCCTTACAAAGTAAAAATAGTTCAAATAAACCATTTACTCTATTAGTTCACAAACAAGGGAGTTATTCCTAGTTGACTTATGTAGAGAAATTTAAACTTTCCTCCATCGTGAACATTCTTCGTGCCCAGGTCAGTGACAGAGATCATGGCGTCACTCTGATGAGATTCACCCATTGATCCAGCTCAAGATCGAAACTTGATGTTTCCTTTCAAAAAAAGCCTTTTCAGATTCCTTATTGTTTTCATTTAAATTTTATATTATTGTATTATTGAATAGTGGCGTTGAGAAATCTAGTAGTTGAATAGAAATGGTTTCGATAGAAGCAAAAATATTCTAATGATCCATAGCTCTAAAATTATTAAAATAAATAATGTTATATACAGTATCGGACAAAAGAAATTGATTTTTTTTGTTTTAAAGCTAACTTTTTAGGGGGGTTATGAATTGACAAACGGTATTCAGAAAAGTTGTTGCACGTGTTGAGGGTTCTCTGAATATATCAAAGTACCGTTATAATATCGGGTCTTTAATTGTTTTTACTTTCTTCTACGGAGTATAATAAAGTATTGTATTCATGAAAAATTTCGACCTCTTAATTTTGCCTAAAAAACATTTCCCGATCACTCCTGAGTCGATTGGAGTCATATTAAAAAAATGTCTTTCTGTCTGTCAGTCAGTCTGTCTGTCAGTCTGTCTGTCAGTCTGTCTGTCAGGCTGTGTACAAGATTTCTCAAAAACTAATAGAGCTAGCGCCATGAAATTTTATAGGCATGTTGGGTCCTGAAACGGGACGATCCTATCAACTTTTGGTGGAAATCCATTAACCAGAAGTATCCAAAATGGCGGTTTTTCAAAAATCGCAATTTCGTTTTTCTCGATTTACTCCCAAACTACGCGTTTTTTAGTGGCCTTAAGTCACGGCATAGAGACAAACAAGGTATGCTGTAAACTCAAATCTGACATTTCGTTGCTACGTCACTTGTGCCGATTAGTTCGTCAAGTGCAGAAGGAATTTTGTATTCTGGGTGGTTTTTTTTTAATTTGTGCGATCTAAATAAGATATTTGTAAATTAGTGGACTGATTGCATTAAATAGTGATCAATAAACATAAAAATTAATTAAAAAAAATCGGCACAAATGACGTCACACCTGACTATCAAAAGTTTACAGCATACCTTGTTTGTCTGTATGCCGTGGCCTTAAGTATAATAAAACTTGGAGAAAATAAAATTTCCCACACTTTTGTCTTTAGCTATAACTCGATATCTCAACCTGTTATAGAGATAAACCGTTATTTTCAAAAAAACAGTTTTTTGCGATTATCTCGAAAACTAACGGGTTTTTGCTGACTGAATGTATGAAGTGAATTAATGAGAATGTCATTCTGCACAATTTTGTTTCTTACCGTTATCCGTTATCTTTTACCGTTATTGAGATATTTTCATTAATATGTAAAAAATCATATGTTTGCGAATAATTTGCAAACTAACGGTTTTTCGACAAATCAGTTAAAAGAATAATTAAATATGTTAACATTTTCTACATTTTTGCCATTTACCGTAAATTGATATCTTTTACCGTTCTTAAGTTATCTCAAATTTTGTACGTTTTTGATATTTTTGAATAAACCAAGAATTTATTGGGAGGTCGTCTTAGGTTGACAACGCGACAGGGCTCTAGCGTAAATTGCACAAGGTCGTAGATTTTGTAGAAGAAAGTTTTGTGTTGGCCACAACTGATATTTTTTTTAACAAAAACGAAATTAGGAACGACAACAGTAATTGAATTTGATATATTTATTCGTTTAAAGGTAACAAATTATATGTTTTTTACATTAAATATACTTCTTTTTTCAATATCGTGTAGAAACAACTAAAAAGTGTGCAACAACTTTTCTGAATACCGTTTGTCAATTCATAACCCCCCTATAAAGTTAGCCTTAAACCAAAAATTCAATTTCTTTTGTCCGATACTGTATTTAAGATCAAAACCATAAAAGAAGCTCGTTTTGACCTTGAATATATTATATCCTGCCATTATGACTCTTATTGCTTGCATTATCGGCCATTTATTGCCTTCCCATAAGACCATTTTGATCGAAATGACAAAAGCATTTTAGTCGTGAAAAATGTAATTTCTTGAGAGTCCATTCTTGCATCTAAGGGAATACCAAAATTCACGCGCCTTGCCTCTAGAGTTGAAGTGACTAGAGGCGCGCGCCTTAGGGAATCGACATGTAAACTATTTTTCAATCCCCTGGAACTTCCTTATGCTACTAAATGTTATTTTACATCGATAACTCGAAAGCAAGCCCCAATAAGTCGACATGTTTCCAGTTTCTGGTCGAATGTAATGTAGATAGTAAAATTGCAATTCAAACAAAATGTATCGTTTATTTTCATAAGAAAAGTTACTATCTCATTGCAAACACTTTCAGGCCTTCCTTTTTTGCATCATATGGCAGTGTGGTCCGAGTGGAAAAGGCTGAAATGGTGATACACCGGAAGGAGACAGTGCTGGGCGTGAATCAACCAAATTTTTAGTCGTTAGATCAGTTGACTAGTTTTATACCCTACATGATGCAATTATCAAAAACAAATTATTTTTTATACCCTGCATGATGAAATTTAAAAAAAACTTACTTCTAGCGTCTCCTCTCCACAAAAATAAAAACTGCATTGTTACGGGAAGTCTCTAGAGCTCTTGGCGACGGTAGCTGTATTTTTTAATGACCCGATTAGATCCGGATTAAGTCTCATACAAATTCGTAATGATCTGATTTACTTTTTGAGTTAATGGGAAATAAAAAATTTCCCTCAGTGCGTGTGTCAGGTTGCGTCTTTAGTTTCACAGGTGTATGGATATTGAATACTATTTCCATCGCATTACGGTTATTATCATAAAACGGAAAAACCTAGCGCGGAGCTGCCTGGTTTTGGACTTTTTCTTTTGATAATTGCATGATTTAGGGTTTAAAAGGATTTTTTTTTGATAATTGCATCATGTAAATCTTTTGTCATCCCAAACACCCTGGAGTAGTTCATTTTTGTGTCCGACGATCGGTTCGATGCGTTACAAACGGTATCCTAAATCTAATATACTTCTATATGATTTCAATATAGGAACCTAAAAATGTATTTCAGTCTGTACGTCCTGATATTACGTTCTATATTTTTTAGAAAATGTAGAGTTTTAATGAAAAAGTATTTTTTTATATGAAAAATTAAATATTTTTACGTGAAATTATTGTATTCAATACGGAGGCCGACTCGAGAACGAGGGCAGATAGAAACTTTCTGATCAGCACCAGATCCGTTTCAGGCAAAAACATGAGGATGTCCATGCATTTGTCTGTCTGTCTGTTTCACGTATTTTAAATAAGTCGAGAACGCATTGAGATTGCGACTTCAATTTTTTTACCGATGAGATTTGCCAAAAACTTGGTTGAAAAAATACATTGTTTTAAAAAATTTGTGAAACTTTGCGCTTTGGGAAAAAAATGCGTATAACCAAATTCAAAGGAAATAAAATTTTCTATATGTTTTGCTTCATCTGGTTTTACGTATCTTAAACGGTTCTTGAGATATTTAAAAAATATTTTTTTTACATATTTTTTCTATAACTTTAAATATTTCAAACAAGATTTTTGTGTTTGATATTTTCAAACTGCAGCACATGGGGCACATTAACCACCTCGCCAATTTGTCCCAAAATGAAAATGATCAATATGTCTCATGCACAGTGTTGCCGAAAGTTCAAGAGCAAAATTCCCTATGCGTAGGTACAACACGTATGATTTTTCCCTACTTGGATAGTCATTTTTCCCTACTTTTATCCCTACAGCAAAAACGATGAAATTTAAATTTTGGAATAGGAATAGAAATAGGAATATAATATAAAATTAAAAAAACATATTAAAAAAAAGTTATATATTTTGAAAATAAATATAACAATAACAAAAAAAAATTTAAAAAAACGAACGAAAACGTTTTTTTGCGAATATCTTAAAAACGGTGCATTTTATCAAAAAAGTGCAAGAACAAAACTTATTTAGGATATGATTCTACATAAAACTCCCATACATCAAAATCTGATTGGAATAACTTTTAAAAAATTTTATTGAAAAGTTTGACTTCAAAGTGGAATTTTGATACAACGGTTCGCCGTTCACTTAAACTTCCAACAATGCCATATCACCATACGGGTTTTCAATAATTGCCAGATTAGCAATTATAGCTTTTGTTATGTTTTTTTGTAAATATTGGGATTTCCCTACAAATAGATGAATTTTGAGAAAACTTCCCTACGCTTAATTTTCAGTTAAATTTCCCTACTGTGGGGAAAAATCCCTACTTTCGGCAACACTGCTCATGCATTGCTTTTTGAAAAAATATTTAATTTTTACTTTTTACTAAAATTTGTACTTTTTTACTAAAATTAATATTTTGACTTAATTGAAATTTGATTTTGAATATAATAAAGAAAAACCGATAAAAAATTATATAAAGCAATAAAAAAATAGAATAACTTACAGACAAAAAATATTTGGCGTCGCATAGAAAAAACACTTTAACCCAGCTACACCCGACAAGAACTTGTCAAACTTTGTAACGACTTTCAGAGATGTTAGAAAAATGGCACGGCAGCAGATTTGACTTCGGGATTCCGTAGCCTCCATCCTAATTGTACTCGTAAACATTTTGCGTTATACAAATTTCATGTCAATTCACTGGCAGCCATTTTCAAATTACATGAAAATTATACAGTCTTTATTTGCTAAATCTAGTATGCACACTTGGTTCTTCAAAAATTCGAAAAAAATCAGTGCAAAACGCAAATGTCACACTTTTTCACGTCTGCTGTCATGTATGCAGCAGCCAGCTGTCATGTATGCCAAACACATATCTTGATTTATGCCAAACACATATCTTGACACAACTCGTGTTTTATGTAAATGTCATCTGATAGTATTTTGGCGCGAATTTATTTGATTGTGTTGCATAATAATAAGTTTGAAGTGCAATTTTAACATAAAATGCACATAGAAAAAAATAATTACAGGTGTAATTAAGTATTTTGTAAAATATTCTGTTTTCGTTTTAAGTGGTTACTTTTCAGAATCATTTAAACCAACCGTTGAAAGGGTATTATAAGCAGAGAGGCCCACAAAAAATTATTGAAATGCATAACTTCAGTTAATACAGTCACTGAGTTATGTTTTAATATGTTTTACTGGATGTTTCTGCCTATAACATACTTGATCACTTCATGGGTACAAATACAAAAATCACGAAACAAAAATTAAATTATTAAAAATTCGACCAAAACCAAATTCATTTAGTGATTTAATTAATTTATTTTGATTAGAATCAATTAAAAACGTCCTTTGAAATAGACACGTTTGTTTTGTACGCTATATTTGGCATTTCGAATGCGGAGTATTTCTGGAACCATTCGACATAATCTCAAACATCAACAGATGATTTGGTTAGTTGGCAACCCTATTTCTTCAAACAAAATCGGAACGATCGATGCATATTTTTCGTTCTCCCTTCCAAGTTTAGGACGAAGTTGTTTCTATTTGAGTTTTCGCTCCTTGCTCAAAGCGGTTTGTGGATTTCGCATAAAAATGAATTAAAGCCGCGAGTTCCTCTCCCAAGGAACGAATGAAATCTTGTTCTAAGGAGTGTTTTATTGAAAAGTCGAACTTCGTTCTTTTCTATTGATTTCATTCGTTCCTTGGGAGAGGAACAAAAGAGTAGAAATTGGAGCATTTTGAGCACTGCAGTAGGACAACGATGTCGTTATCCATAAATACTGTTGCAGATACAACAACATAAATTTATAATCAATGGTAGAATATCCAAAAGGTAACTCTGAGTGCAATGTCCAGATCAGCTACTTTGCTGATCTGCATTTATCCAAAGCAATGCCCTCAGAGAATGACGTCAATGAGTTGATTTGGATATTCTACAATTGGTTAATTGCACAGTAATTAATTATATTGACTTATATTGTTATTGTTATTCTTTAAATTTAATTTGATTAGGTTAACATTTATTAGCTATAAAAGAAATTGTTTGATCTAGAATAAATCAGTTATTGTTCAACAGCTAACTCGACTTTTACTTTTCACCTAAGATTCCCCCTACCCAAGGTAAGGATCTTAGGCTTCGATAAGTAATTTATAATACAGGTTAACTAAAGACATCGCCAGGTTCTAATTCCCCCCACCAGCGGTAAGGAACAGACCTGTGGTGAGACCAATCTAAAGTCGGCCTGTACATTGGTCCTTCGAGCCTAAAAAGAAAACCGCGCCGATCAATTAGGGAAAGTCCGCGTAAAGTAGTGTTTTTCGATTAGATCCGCGATCAAAAACGAGTTTTTTTAGTGTGTGTGTATCAAAGGAACTATCAGTGATTATTTTGTGGGCCATCAAATACAAATCAAGATGACAATCGACGAGATGATCAGCAAACAAAAGGAAGGTGGAGAAGAGATTCAGCGTCTTCTCACAAAATACAAGAAGACAGCGGACAGAAAACCTCATTCATAAGCTGCAGGGACAACTGGAGGAATTATATACTCAGTTTCAACGCAGAGAAGAGGAGATTCAAAGCATCCAAGATACACATCGAGACCACATTTACTTCAAAAGCAATTTTCAAGAAAGCATAAGTAAAGTATATCAGCACATGAAGAGTCTTCTGGCAGCCAAGTTGGAGGAATTACAGGAACCCCAAACGGACGAAGAAGACGCATTCCAAGAAGTCCTACAAGAGGACGCGGCAGGCAAAAGTGAAATTGGGCAACAATTTCTACTGCAAAAACAAAAAACTTTGATGGCATCAATGTTACGCATAATAGAAACCATTGAAGAAGATATGACTCAATCTCAATCCAGCAGTTATTGCACATTCAAACTGAAAATATTGGATGATTATTGGACTAAAATCGCAGCTACACATAGCGAAATAATCCGCAACCAGTCAGAGGATGATGAATATTTCAAAGAAGGCATTTACCAAGGTTTGGAAGATTCATATCACAGAATAGCAATCCAACTAAATGACCGGGTAGAAGCTGTGAAACCTAGCATTTCGGCATCAGGTGAAAGATTAATGTCAAACATTATGACACCAAATATGAAGTTACCAATTATCCAAATACCGGAATTCAGTGGCAGTTATTTGCAGTGGAAGACGTTCTACGATCTATTCACTCAATTAATTCATAATCGCCGAGAATTGGGCAAAGCTCAAAAGATGTACTATTTAAAGTCAAATTTAAATGGAGAACCACTCAAATTGGTACAACATTTACCAACAACAGACGACAATTATGAGTCCGCATGGAATATATTGTGTCAACGTTACAACAATGTCAGACTATTGGTTTCAAATCAACTACGTCATCTACTTTCGCAACCGAGTATGGATCAAGAATCAGCACGAGGTATAAAGAAAATACATGATGGCACAAAAGAATGTCTATTAGCACTGGAGAATTTAGGTGTCGATACAAGAAATTGGGACCCCTTAATGATTCATATACTAACAGAGAAATTAGACAAAGAAACACATAGGTTATACGAGCAGCAGATAACCAAACCAAAAGAACTTCAAACGTTGGAAAATTTTCTCACATTTCTAGAAGGAAGATTTCAAACATTGGAGTCAATAGGTGCAAAATCAATCAAGAAGCAATCAGGACTTCAAAATAAAAGCATGCGCCATCAAGAACAAAATCATTTCAAAAGCTATCTGACTAAAACAGAACCGTCATGTAAAATATGCAAAGGTGAGCATCAAATAACACATGGATCAATAAGTCCCGAGACTAACAATGAAAACAACATTTTTTTTGCAAAATTTTTTTTTATTCATCAATATAATCACCTTTTAGGGTGATACAATCGTCACGCCATGCGTATCCCAAAAAACTGACGCCATGACTTTGCCAGCTGACTGCTGCGTTTTCGGACGCTTCGGACGGCTTTCGCCAGCTGTGCGCCACTCAGATGACTGCCGCTTCGACTCTGGAGTGTAGTGATGTATCCATGTTTCGTCCATGGACACGTAACGACGCAAGAAATCTTTTTTATTGCTAGTAAATAGCGATAAACAGCTTTCTGAATCATCGACTCGTTGCTGTTTTTGTTCCATCGAAAGCAATCGCGGCACCCACTTGGAAAAAACCTTTTTCATGCTCAATTTTTCATGAAGGATAGTAAATGCACTTCCATATGATATCTGTGTTATCTCAGCAATCTCACGGAGCTTCACTTTACGATCTTTCATTATAATTTTTGTCACTTCACTCACATTTTCCGGTGTAACGGCTTCCACAGGTCTACCCGAGCGTTCCGCGTCATTTGTGTCGGTACGACCACGTTTAAACTCGGCAAACCACCGACAAATCGTTGCTTTTGATGGACAAGAGTCCGGGTAACATTTTTCAATCCATTGTTTCGCTTGCACGGTGTTTTTACCCATTAAAAAACAATGTTTTATCAGAACACGAAACTCGGTTTTTTCCATTTTTTAAACAAACTACAAAACGACTTTACTCCAACCTCGATAACTCAGCTGTTTCTGGTCCGATCGACTTAAAATTTTGACACGTTTCAAGCAAAGGTTAGTACTCTAGAAAGACGTGGTTACTGGTTTACTACGAGCGTCATCTCTGGGTTAGTCTCGGGACTTATTGATCCATGTGTTATTCACCTGCAAAAAAATTATAAACATGACAGCGGATGAAAGATGCAACGCAGTACAAAAGAATGAAATCTGCGTAAACTGTCTTCATCATGGCCACCCCGTAAGCAAGTGCAAAAGTCAATACACTTGCCGCATCTGCAATGCTAAGCATAATACCTTGCTTCATAACAAAGGTAAAGAAAACCTAGACAACACGCGCGTCGCAAAATCAGCACAGCCATCAACATCTAAAGATAACAATGAGGTAAACTCACATCAAGGTTCAATTGAAGCATGTCACACCTTACTAGCAACAGCATTAATTGAGACATTCAACAAAAATAATGAATCAATGAGATTAAGAGCATTGGTAGACCAAGGGTCACAATCATCATTCATTACTGAAAATGCAGCTCAAAAATTACGTCTGAAAAAATCCAAAGTTCTCGCTAAGATAGCAGGTATCGGATCCACTGAGGCAGGGATTGCTAAAAGCAGCGTCGAACTGCAAATATCATCAATCCACAACAAAAATCATAAATTCACCCTTCCAGCATTGGTGTTACGAAAATTAACAAAAGTAATGCCCAATGAAGAAATTAAATACAACCAATGGCAGCATTTGGAGAAGATTCCATTAGCAGATCCCACATTCAACAAACCAGGAAATATCGATGTAATTTTAGGAGCAGATATATTTTCAAAAATAATACAGAAGGGCGTAATCAAGGGAAAACAAGGCGCTCCTGTTGCCCAAAAAACCGCATTGGGATGGATATTATCAGGCAATATCCATTCATCAACAGTTTATCCAAAACAAAAAATAGTAAGTTTTATATCTCAAATAGATATCGATGAGCAATTACGAAGATTTTGGGAACTGGAAGAACTGCTTCTCAAAAGAAGCCTCACAGCAGAAGAGGAACGCTGTGAAGAGATATATAAACAAACAGTGAAGCGAAACAAAAACGGGCGATACATTGTCAAGTTACCTTTACTGAACGACAACGAGAAGAATAGTTTGGGAAATTCAAGGAACCAAGCTATCGCAAGATTGCTACAACTGGAGAAGAAATTCACAGTAGACAAATCATTAGCAATTGAGTACAAAAAATTCATGAAAGAATACCAAGAGTTGGGACACATGAAACTAGTACAATCACAGGTGCATAACAACAACATATGTTATCTTCCACACCATGCAGTCAAGAAGGAAGATAGTGTTACCACAAAACTGAGAGTTGTGTTCAATGCTTCGGCAAAAACAAGTTCAGGAGTAGCACTAAACGATATAATGATGACAGGTCCAACAATTCAGCAAAATCTAATGTCCATTTTTCTAAGATGGAGAAAACATCGCATTGTCTTTACGGCAGACATTGAAAAAATGTATAGACAAATAATCGTAGCAGAGGAACATCAATCTCTACAACGAATTGTTTGGAGAGAATCAACAAATCAACCAATAAAAGAGTATAATCTGACCACAGTAACGTATGGTACCAAATCAGCACCGTATCTAGCTATCAAAACATTACATCAGCTTGCAGACGATGAAAAACAGAGATTTCCTATTGCAGCAAAAAAGTTGACAGAAGATTTCTACGTCGATGATGTATTATCAGGCAGTGATAATACTAGTGGCGCATTAATACTGCAAAAGGAGTTAATTGAAATATTAAAATCAGGAGGATTTTCTCTCCGAAAATGGGCAAGCAACAGCCAAAAAATTATGGAAAGCGCACCACAAGAAATGCGTTCAACAGAAGCATTTCCAATTATAACCGATGAAATAGTAAAAGCATTGGGAATATATTGGAACCCAGGCAAAGACGTACTTCAATTCAAAGTACTCTTACCATTCAAAGATAAGGAGTCAACAAAACGATCAATATTATCAGACATTTCGAGTCTATTCGATCCGCTAGGATGGTTATCTCCTGTTACTGTCACAGGAAAAATTCTAATGCAAGAATTATGGCGGGAAGGAGTATCATGGGACGAAAAACTCCCAAGCAAAATTGAAAGCAAATGGTTAGAATTACGTAACAATTTATGCCAAATAGAATCCATTCAAATACCAAGATGGATAAAATACAAAACCGACACAAAGTTATGTGAATTACACGGATTTTGCGATGCTTCAGAGCAAGCATATGCAGCAACGGTATACAGTCGCATAGAGACACCTACTGGAGAAATAGTTACTACATTAATCGCAGCCAAAACAAAGGTAGCTCCAACCAAAAAAGTATCATTACCAAGACTCGAACTATGCGGAGCTGTCCTATTGACGAACCTGTTGCAGGAAATTATAAAATCTATGCAAATAGAAAATATCAAAATCCAAGCATGGACAGATTCTATGATTGTTTTAGCATGGCTAAGAAGTCACCCAAATAGATGGAAAACATTCGTAGCCAACAGAGTTATTGAAATAACATCAATAATTAGCCCGTGTCAATGGAACGATAATCCAGCAGATTGCTGATATAATCCAGCAGATTGCGCTTCACGTGGTATAACCACAGACGATCTAAAGACAAAGGACTTATGGTGGAAAGGTCCACAGTGGTTATCACAAGACAGGATAGTTTACAAACATCTGGACCTCGATACAACAGAAGAGGAAAAACCAGTAGCAATCCAGTCAGCACTGGCAGTTAAATAGGAAAAGTTAGATATTCTTTCTAAATTCTCGAGCTTCACGAAACTTGTTAAGATAACAGCATGGATTAAAAGATTCATTTCTAATTGCAAAAAACCACAACAGTTAAGACAAAAAGAGCATCTAAAAATTATAGAATTAGATGAAGCAATAGTAACATTAATCAAACTTTTACAATCGTCAAACTTCAAAGAAGAAATTAAACAGTTAACATCTAACAAAAAACAAGTTAAACCTACAAGTAAGCTTGCATCGTTGCATCCATTTGTGGACAACAGAGGTTTAATTCGTATCAGTGGAAGACTTGATAATGCAAACATCACATTTGAAGAAAAACATCCAATCATTCTTCCATCAAAAGAGCATTTAACGCAGCTAATCATTTTAAAAGCCCATAAAGAAACCATGCACGGTGGTCCAACATTAACATTATCACATGTACGGAAAAAGTACTGGATTTTAAACGGCCAAAACACTGTAAAACAGATCCTTCATAAATGCATTATATGTCACAGATATAATGCAAGAGCAGCACAACAGCTGATGGGAAGTTTGCCTCAGCCAAGATTATCAGTAACCAGACCATTTACAAATACCGGAGTCGACTTTGCAGGCCCAATAGACATACGAATGTCAAAGGGAAGAGGAAATAAGTCGTACAAAGGCTACATTGCAATATTCGTTTGCCTATCAACAAAGGCCATCCATATCGAAGCAGTCAGTGATTTAACCGCAAAAGGCTTCCTAGCAGCATTTGACAGATTTACAAGTCGAAGAGGTCACGTAGCACACATATACAGTGGTATCTGCAAGCAAAATCTTGATCAAAAATGCCCAAGAAAAGGAAACAACATTACAGTCAGACATATTCAATCAACTAACAAACAAAGGGACAGAATGGCATTTTATTCCTCCCGCCTCTCCGCATTTTGGAGGACTATGGGAAGCAGGAGTAAAATCCATCAAGTACCATCTAAAACGGACAATAGGCAACAGCACATTAACTTTCGAAGAGCTAACCACACTTCTAACCAAAATAGAAGCGTGCCTTAACTCAAGGCCACTTTGTCCACTCTCTGAAAACACTGAAGATTTAAGTGCCTTAACACCAGGACATTTCTTAATAGGAGATTCATTACTCTCTCCACCACATAAAAATTGGTTAGACACTGAAAGGCATCCATCTACAAGATGGGACATAATTCAAAAAATGCATCAAGAATTTTGGTCAAAATGGCAGAGAGAGTATCTGGCAAGGCTACAGCAGAGACCAAAATGGATCACTAGACAGGAAAATGTAAAAAAGGGCGAACTAGTGTTACTAAAAGATGAGCAACTACCACCGTCAAAATGGCCACTGTGCAGAATCATAGAAACACACCAGGGAACAGACGGGTTAATACGTGTAGTAACGCTAAACAGAGGGCACAAAACCCTTAAACGACCAATAACCAAGATATGCGTGCTACCAATAGGCACGAACGATGATCCGGTACAGACACCTGATCAGAACAATGAATCAGCGTCAACACCGCAGCGTCTCTCTGGCGAAGGCGGGGGAGATTCTGGCAAGCAGAAAAGAGTCTCTACCACAGAAGTCAACAACCGACCAGAAAAGAGACCAAAACAAGAATCCAAAAAGAAAACACGAATTAGACCAGTGACCGGATACAAGACACTCATTCTAAATTTAATTATGTTATTCTTCATAGGACTAGGTGCATGTACACACACAGTTACTTATCCTAAACTGGGTTGTATATAGAAGAAATTGGAACTGCGAAACCTCTTCGCGGAAAATTCAGAATAGAACTTCATTACAATATGACCACAACAAGGGATCAGGGTCGCATCAGAAGGATCGCTGAAGAAGTAAAAACGATGTGCAAAAGGTCAACTGACACACATCACGATGTCAACTGCAATCTACTGGTGCATGACCTAGAAGAACGGCGTGATCGAATTTCAAGGGAGATCGAAGTAGTCGAACGCCAACTGACTAAACGGTATAAAAGAGGACTACTAGGAAAAATGCTTCAAACATTATTTGGAGTGAACGACGAGGTTTCCACAAATATTGACCATTTGAACGAAAACCAACGGAAGCTAATACAAACGACAACTCAGCACACGAATTTCCTACTTTCAGTTATAAAGGAGACAAACAGTACTGAAAGTAGGCTGACCAACAAGATCAACAATTTCAATGCTAAGCTAAACAAGGCTTTAGCAGTCATCAATGACATGCAACCATGGTATGCAGATGTAGACGCGAACCGCATGAACATTCATATCATCGCAGCACATCAAGTGGCAGTAAGTTTTTTAACCGACATGCAATTATATTATTCCACCTTAGTAGGAGGAATACTCAGACGCTGCAGCATTTTGGACTTCATATCAGCAAGAGAGTTATCAGAGCTCATGGAAGAAACAGAAAAGAAATTACCATCCAATTTCAAATTATATCATCATCAGGAAGATCCTGTGCAAGTAACCGTCAACTCATCGCACATTCAGATTTACGGTTTTTTGCACATTGTGGAAGAAAATGAATTCATCATTATCAAACCCACTCCAATACCAAAATCATTGGGTAACAACACATACATGGTGCCAGATTTCCCTCCGAAGATTTTATTCATTAACTACAACAAACAGGTCTACTTCGAGAATAGTGAAGAGAAATTCGACAGATGCATTCAGACCGAGAGACATAGGTTTTTATGTGCGTCGACTGTGGTCACCAACATTGACGACAATCCAAATTGTATCATCGATGAGGTGTATCAACGACTAAATGGAAGAATATGCTCATTCAAAAACTTTTCTGCTCCGGGGATCACTTGGAAGCAACTATATATGAAAAATACGTGGCTATTCTTAACAGATTCACCAACAGCAGCTGCAATAATTTGTAAGGAACAAAGAGAAGATGAAGTACTAAATGGTGTAGGAATAATCAACATGGAGCAAGATTGTATTCTAAAAACCAAAAGGAATACTCTAAAGACAGAAACATTCTCCAAAATAATTGTCAAGGCAGTCTACACAAAGGACATTTTGTTCCCATCCATTCATCAAGCCACAGACTTCAGCCATCAAACGTCACATCTGGACCCAGAACCAGTGTTAAAAACATCAGATCATTTTCTTCAAATCAAACAAGACACTGAAACTCTACATAACAATCTACAACATCATTCATGGAAGACGATGACAACTTCACAACATCACGGTACATGGGTGTCCATCGCGTCAATCATCATATCAGCAATTATCATTATCGGCATTCTCTCCAAGATCATATACAAACTACAAAATCGCCCGGGTTCAAAAACGATATTTCACTTGAACGACTTCAAACTCAACCCAGATATAGAGACAGACGTCACGGCGGGGGAGAATGTTGCAGATACAACAACAGAAATTTATAATCAATGGTAGAATATCCAAAAGGTAACTCTGAGTGCAATGTCCAGATCAGCTACTTTGCTGATCTGCATTTATCCAAAGCAATGCCCTCAGAGAATGACGTCAATGAGTTGATTTGGATATTCTATAATTGGTTAATTGCACAGTAATTAATTATATTGACTTATATTGTTATTGTTATTCTTTAAATTTAATTTGATTAGGTTAACATTTATTAGCTATAAAAGAAATTGTTTGATCTAGAATAAATCAGTTATTGTTCAACAGCTAACTCGACTTTTACTTTTCACCTAAGACTCCCCCTACCCAAGGTAAGGATCTTAGGCTTCGATAAGTAATTTATAATACAGGTTAACTAAAGACATCGCCAGGTTCTAATTCCCCCCACCAGCGGTAAGGAACAGACCTGTGGTGAGACCAATCTAAAGTCGGCCTGTACAAATACGAATAAGAGCTTTTACGTTTGTGGTAGTGGATATGAAATGGCGTTGTATTTGTTTCTCGCTGTCAACTTTCCAATAAAATTACCCTCGACTATGACTCCGCAACACTGATCCTTCCAAAACGAATTTTCATAACGACTGCTCTCGTACCAGTCGATAAACACTAATGTTTGAGTTTCGTCCACTTAAGAATGTTGTTTAATTGTTGTCGCGTTGGCAAAACCGAAATAAAATGTTGAATGTGTCCCTTAATTGTCTAAACATTACTCGCATTTGCCTTTTCCTTAAAAAAACGAAATTAAATTCGCCTTTACTTTGTGATCAAGTTGAAATTTTCAAACCGCTAAAGAAAAGAGATCTTTCACGCACAGCGAAATGAAAATTACTCTTGCTTGTGGAGGCCAACAGCGGAAACCAGTTGTAGTTCCGAAACACATCTTGGCAGCAAAAAAGCGCAATAAAATTGAATTGAATCGAAATTGCTGACAGCAAAAAAAAAATCTTTTGTATTTAACCTCAACCATTTGTGTTTATTTCTGTGACATTTTTTTGTTGTGATTGTTAAAACTTTTTCCAAAAAACGTAAAACCTTTTCATTTGGCTAATCCGGGGAAATTCTAAAACGATTTTCGGAGACTTTTCTATTTTGTTTTTCAAAGGAAAGGTGTGCGGAAATCTATCTAGAATTGCATAAAAAACTGCCGGCTGGCCGCCCGACTTATTTAAATACTTTTCACAGCTAAATATTACACTTTTTCGAAAGAAAATTGTTATTTGTTTACTTTTCAAAATATGTCGTATTTAAAACAAATTTTAAATTCGCCGCTACTGTCGAGATTGTATTTAAATTTTCGCCGCCAGAGTGAAAATTAACCACCTGTACAAACTGTACAAAATAATAAATTAACCCTCTGTACAAACTGTACCTTAGCGAACTTTCCAGATCGTTATTTATCGAATTTGCCAAGAATCCTACTGCTAGTTACTTGCGAAATTTACGATTATAACTAATTACAGTAGATTTCCGCTAACTCAGACCCCGCTAGTCCGGACATCCGGTTAATCCGGACGGGATTTAAAAGAAGCAGAATTTATTATTTAGTTTATATTATTAATTAGAGACTAAGAAATCTCGAACACATATTTAAATAAATTTATTCAATTATTCGAAACTGCTTTAATTAGCTACCAATAATAATTTGAACATTTATTTCTTCATGTTTTGATTCTAAATTGAAAGTAATGTACTGTGTTGTTTGTAGTATATTAATCACAAAGGTGTTTTATTTTGATAATCCTACATCATTTCGTAGATTAAAAATTTACATAGTATTTAAACTGAAATAAAGCTTTAGGGAAAGAAAAAACACAGATTTTTTTTTTAGTTTTATCCATCTAAAACTTGTGTTATGTTCATTTTAAGGCAAATTCCGTTTTATTCGGACTTTCAATGTTCCGTTCAGGGTACGGATCCATCTAGTCCGAATTCACGGGATTCCACTGTAATTGTAATCGTTAGTCGTGGCAAAGAACTGGGGCCTTATCAGGGAACTCGAATCGAAAGTGAAATGCACGGAAAATTTTGAAGCGGTGTTAGCTAACTCGAATTCGATCAAATATTTGTCACTCATTTTCAGAAATTTACTCGAACACTTTTCAGTCGCCGGAAATGAAACTCGCAAGGAAAAATTTAAGTCATTTCAATGTTTTTTTTATGTAAGGATTTTTTTTCTTGTAAAACATATTTAAATTGCTTGGAAAATCTATTAAAAAAATAAGGAAAAGTTGCCTCTAACATATACTATTTAGTTAATTACGATTTTAAACGAAGTCCATTCCGTATGAATTTTCTTACAATTCTTGGATTAGAAACGCCGTCATCACATTCATCATTTTAATCTAGCGCTTATTTCCATTTTTTTAAAGCTTCCAAAACTTATTAATTTAACAAAAAAAAAACGCAAAAACTAACAGCAAATTATTTACAACTATTCAATAATGACACTAAATATAAACACGAAATTTCCAAGTTACCAGCAGGTTCCTTGTTTTCGATTAATTTATGGCAGTACATTTTACTCGAAACGAAAGTTTTACATGATACCAATGAACTCCGTTTTCGAGTGCGGTGTTCGAGTCGATTTGATTTTTGATTCGAGAAACCTGATAAGGCCCCTGAATTTAAGTTGCAACAAAATTTTGCCCAACTGTATTTAAATATTACTATTATATCTGCATAACAAAACCATTATTTTCTAAGATTAACCCCTTTATGATCGGCTTTTTGTAGTGTGTACATTGTAAAACCGATGTTTTGAACATGTTTTCAACATGTTTATGTTTAAAATCCTTGTTATTACCTTAAACTTGAGTTGTACTTTTTCACTTTCTTACTTAATAGAGGCCCTAATAACCTTTGTTGTGCTTTCTTTTTTCGATTCAGAATTTGATCCATTAGAATTGATTTTTAGCGTGTGAATTATATATATATTTTTGTTTTTTTTTAGAAAAAGATCCAAACGTTCACTGGGAAAATCCAAGTTTCCAGACACATTGTTGGTTTCTAACTTTACATGCTCATCATTTGGGTATAATGCCAGCTATACAGCGCTACGGCAAGAAAGTTCGTGCAATCAAAGAATTACAAAGAATGATCGATGAGATTGATCGAACAAAATCACAATGGGAAAACTTACCATTTGCTAATCGTAAAAAGCAATTTCGCGATCGTTGGATGAAACAATTGAAAAAGTTAACAAGGTTTGAATTTTTTTTTTCATTATTTTATTTTTTTAATATTTACTAAATTATTTTTCTAGATCAAAGATTTGTAGTGAGATTTGCTTATTAGATACAAAATTGATAACATCTTGCATGTATTTCTACTCAACTGTTTGTGAATTTTTATTATATCAAATGGAAGGCCGTAAAATCGAGGGCCCATTCATGACAAAAATTCCTCCAAATCAATTAAAGCCAACGGAAGCATTTTCAGCACTGCCTGAATGGTATGTTGATGACGTGGCTGAATTCATATTATTTGCGATGCAACATTGTCCGGAGGCTGTACGTGAATCAATTGATCATTCAATAATTACATGGCTATTAACTTGCGTCTGTGCTCCTCATTGTATCAAAAATCCATATGTCACTGCCAAATTAGTGGAAGTACTATTCGTGTTTTCGCCTAGTTTTCAACCGGCTGCAAATACATTACATGCATCTGTAAGATTTTGTAATATCTTTTTGTTTAAAAGTTTTAATTTTCGTTTTTGTTTTTCTAGATATTAAATCATGAATTAGCTCAAACAGTGCTTGTTAGCTCTCTTATGACATTTTATACAGATATTGAAACAACCGGACAAAGCACTGAATTCTATGATAAGTTTACGATCAGGTAAGATCCATGGTATTTATTTTATCGTATTTAGATATTACTATTTTGTGTGCGTTAAAGATTTGTCGATAAAAATTTAGCAAAACCGTGATTTTCAACGTTATTCATTAATCGACGTACCCAGATATTGTACTTAGCTAGCTTAGGTACATTCCGCTATGTACAAAAAAAACCTCGTGAAAACACTAATCAAAATTTTTTAACCATAAGTTCACATCAAAAATATTAGATTTCAATATACTATCTTACGGTGTTTTTCTTCGAGACTCGCAAGTAACCCTTGATAAGTCAAAGCTTTGCGAGTTTCTGGACAACCTGTCGGATTTCAATAAATAATAAATGCAAGTCTCTACCCCGAAACTACAAGAAAAATGGTCTAAACTAATAAATACACAATTCGGAAGTAATTAAAGATCCAGTTTATTTAAACTTTGTATTAAATATGTTAAAAACGATCGTATAAAATTTTATCTTGCATCATGGCTCAGCATCGACTTCCAAATCGAGGTTTCTTGTTATTAACCTCGTTATCTCCAAATCCTCGATAACGCGAAGTTTTGTCTGTCTCTGTCAACTTCGGCTTATCGAGGTTTCACTGTTCCAGAATATTAAAAATCGGGTTTTAATCCCGTCGCTTACAATATCGAGTGAGACTCGTGGTAAGGAAATTGTATGAAACGTAAATAACACACGTCAGACTAGTGGTTAATTTCCTCTGATGTTTTTCTGTTCAGTTACGTGTTATGGTTGGCCGCATTTTCAAATGTATATTTCTATTCATGTTAGTTAAAAACCCTTAAACATGCGATAAATTTATGTGCACAACTTTGAACGCATAGTCCAACCGTGAAATGAATCGACATGTGGCTGACCTTGCTGTTATGGCATGCGCTATCGGATCATAGATCGTAGGCCAAGGAGTGAATCCAATGAAAAATGTCTCGATTTACGACGTTTTTGGTCGAGTCAAATTGTGTGATTTTGCATCGTATATCGGAAAGTCGTATATCAAGATTTTGTATTTCGCTCGAGCGACCTTGGTTAGCATAGGCTCCGAAACGTCTCAGCAAATAAAAAGTAAGTACGTTTTACTTCTGTATTTTCACGCGGTTAAAGCAAAAGTTCTCATTCATGTTATTAAGCAACCGCAAAAACATAAAATCAGATAGGAAGGTATTTTTGTAATACTGCTCCAATCGAAATGGGAGTGCTCGGAAAAGGGTTTTTATTGGCAAAATTAATAGATCGAGATTATTTATAAATACCTACTATAAATACTGTTATTTTAATATTAACGAGGAGTTCGAAGTGCCGGTCGTGGGTGGTAAGCGCGGAATACTTTTGACTAGATTGATCAATGCGTATTTAGTAATACTCCGAATTGAAATCTAATACCGTGTAAAACTCGTTCTTTGTCAGATCAGAAAGTTTCTCTACAACCACTGGCATGGAAAATTGGTGTTTAATGGTCACGGCATTCAATACCCGGTAGTTCACATACAAACGGTCTTTCCCGTTTTCCTTTTTCACGAATATGACAGGCGAAGAATAGGTGGATTCGTTTGGATTATTTCGTTCTCCAAGACCGTCCTAATTGTATGACTTACTTGGATCTGCTTGGCGAATGGAGCTCGATAAAGTTTTAGTGTCAATGAAATCGGCAATGATATG
This sequence comes from Chrysopilus asiliformis, assembly GCA_964034945.1. Lineage (NCBI taxonomy): Eukaryota > Metazoa > Arthropoda > Insecta > Diptera > Rhagionidae > Chrysopilus > Chrysopilus asiliformis. The sequence continues at coordinate 59,379,949 of OZ035960.1, forward strand.
GACTTGAGCTTCCCCAAATGACTTGGGTCTTTAGAAACGCAATCGGAAAAATTAGTGATTATATCTTTTAATTCCCTGGCTTCCTGCGGGTTAATTTTATCTCGATATATGCCTGTTAGAGAGTAAAAGTTCCGGAAGATACGATCAATCGGTTTAATAAGCTGCAAACAACATCCTGTCCGAGGAGGAAAGTCCGCGGGATTAATTCGTCCGGTATGATTTATAGAGTTGATTCGATTAAAACGTCATTGAACTCCCAAAAGCCTCCAAAGCCTTTCAATAAGATGGGACTGCAGGGTTTTGCCTCTCCCAGTTCACCAGCTACAGTCTCCTGAACTAGGGAACATTGACTGCCGATGTTTAAAAAACCGTTAGCATTATTTTTTGTTGAAGAAAAAGGCAGCGGAATTGTTTCCTTGTAGAAGTGTACGGCGAGCATGCTCCATCAAATACAACAAAGCTGGCGATTTCCACGTAAGTGACAAAGAACGTAAAGGCGGGCCAAAAAACTTTGATGATGCGGAATTGGAAGCATTACTGGACGAAGATCGATGTCAGACCAAAAAACAATTGGCAGTACAGTGGAATGTTACCCAAAAATGTGTTTCGCAACGTCTCCATACAATGGGATTGATTCAGAAGCTAGAAAATTAGGTGCCGCATGAATTGAAAGAACGGGACATTGAACGACGAAAAACGAGATGTTGTATAAAGAAAGGGGGGTTTTTTTTACATCGGATCATCACTGGAGATGAAAAGTGGAATCACTACGACAATCAAAAGAGCAAACCAGCATGGGTGAAGCCAGATGAACCAGGTCCGTCGACGCCAAAATCAAATATCCATGGACGTAAGGTTATGTTGTGCTGCTGAAACAGTGTGAAACCATTACTGGGTGATAAACGACCGGAATGGGATAATCGCCATAACAAAATTATTTTGCAACATGACAAATTAAGGCCACATGTTACTATTTCCGTCAAGAACTACTGGGACGGGCAGAACTGCGAAATTTTACCCCACCCGCCGTATTTACCAGAAATTGCTCCTTCAATTACCACTTGTTCGGGTCCATGCAGTCAGCCTTGGCATAGCAGCACTTCCGTTCTTATGAAGACATAAAAAATGGATCGATGACTGGATCTTCTCGAAGCAACCGGAGTTTTTCCTTCAAGGAATCCTATGGTTGCCTGAACTATGGGCCAAGGTTGTAGCTTACGATGGAGCATACTTCAAATAAACCATTCTTTCGTTTTCTATACAAACCAATGTCTTTTATTCCACTAAAAAAGGTCGGAAATATATTTGTACACTCAATAGTTGTAAAGAGAGGCACTCGAATTATTTTGGATTTTTGTTGTTTTCTGTTGCTTTCACAAAGGACCATGCGAGAAATAGCGTTTTTCGTGCCCCTGGGTTAACTTTTGAACCCGTGCAGTTTTCTCTCAGTCTGTCAGTCTGTCAGTCTGTGTACAAGATTTCTCAAAAACTAATAGAGCTAGCGCCATGAAATTTTATAGGCATGTTGGGTCCTGAAATGGGACGATCCTATCAACTTTTGGTGGAAATCCGTTAACCGAAAGTATCCAAAATGGCGGTTTTTCAAAAATCGCAATTTCGTTTTTCTCGATTTACTCCCAAACTACGCGTTTTTTAGTGGCCTCAATGATTACCGAATATAGATGGGAAGTAAACGGAAGTTTCCGTTTAACTACGGCAGAGAAAAGAGATGCGCGATAAAAAAAAGTCACCAAGCAACACAATCTTTCCCTTTTACACCTTCATGTCATATGGAATTGAAGAAAAAACAAGAAACTTGTCGTTTAGTCAGGGCTAAACCAAACGAGATTTTCATATCCTTATAGCGGTCAAAAATTTGTATTATATTTACACAACCCTTGCACCAACACCATCATGCTTCCGACAGCGGCCTGACAGTTCGCGAAAATTTTCAAGCAAATTATGACACTTTTTTATTATTTAAATCGCGAAACACAATAAAAGTCAACGAAATTAACACGAAAACTAAATTTTCCACCGTAATTGGTGGTTTGTTTTGATTTTTAACTAACTGACTGCTGAGATTCAAATTTGAGGTCGTCTTAGGTTGACAACGCGACAGGGCTCTATTATAGCTTTTGTTATGTTTTTTATTATAGTTGCCAAAATATGTCCTCATTTTGATGATAAAATTGATTTTTCTGTGCTTAGTGACTTATTAAAGTTAAAAAAAAAAATGTTGAAAATTCGAAAATTGAAAAAACCAGAAATTTTACCAACTTTGACCCCATGGCGTTCGGAAATTACTTGTCAGAGGAGAGTTTCCCTTTGGATTTCTAGGTTCCCAAATATTCCCAACGCAATGACATAACCGAAATCCTTCAAAGGCTGAACTCACAATTTGTATTTTTGGCCACCGAATGGAACTTTGGCTCCATAGTGGAACGTCGAGAGTGACGGGCAAGGAGTGATGAATCATCGATTTGACCCCCGAATCTACCATATGTCATAACGAAATACAATAAATAATTGGGACGATGTGGATTTTTACCCGTAGGGTATATTAAATTTGCCCTACCGTTTGTAACGCCAAGATCCCGTCATCACACACAGAAAAATGAAGTACACCAGTGTGTTTAAAATGATAAAAAAAAAATTGAATTTTGCATGTCCGTCCGTCCGTCTGTCTGTCTGTGGCGCGGATTGCGGGCGCACGGATTGAGCTAGAGACTTGAAATTTTACGCAGATTCGTTTTTCGTAAAATGCATGGCTAAGTTCGTTAATGAGCAAAAAATTTTCGCACGAACGAAAACGTTTTTTGCGAATATCTCGAAAACGGTGCATCTTATCAAAAAGTGCAAGAACAAAAGTTATTTAGGATATGATTCTCCATAAAACTCCTATATATTAAAATTCGATTGGAATACATTTTAAAAAATCTTATTGGAAAGTTTGACTTCAAAGTGGAATTTTGATACAACCGTTCGCCGTTCACTTAAATCACCATACGGGTTTTCAATAATTGCCAGATTGGCAATTATACCTTTTGTTATGTTTTGCATGCGATCTAACACTAACGCCACAGCACCGCCCTTCAATCTTTTTACATTTTTTCCTTATTTAAAGCATACTCTTTTCTGGTTTAATTTTTTTTGGAAATATTTTTTGTCACAGACTTTTTTTCCATTTATAAAGGGCCCTTTTGATGAATCTTTTTTCTGATTTATTTAGAGGTTATACTTAGAATTTGGGAATTTCCCGACTTTTCACGTACTCGAGAAATCGAGGTATCAATTTGGCTGTTCTCGAGAATTTCGAAAAATCTATATATGTATATAAAATCGTTTAACCTGATTGACTGACTCATCAACGCCCAGCCCAATCCCCTGAAGGTAGAAACTTGAATCTTTCAAAGTATGTCCCAACCATCGTAGGCGCAGGTGCTCACTAAGGGTATTTTCCGAAATTTTACCGCTAACGGCCAATTTATTCACTAGGAGTTAAATCGCCTTAACTCCCTTAACTCACCTTTTACATGGAAAATAACACTAGCTAACTCCCTTAACTCACTAACTCGGCTTAACTCCTAGTGAATAAATTAGGGGTTAGGGAGTAAACGAGGGGTAAAGGGGGTTTGGGTGTTTTTAAACCGTGATTTTCGCCATGAATTCTGCTCAATAGGAGGCTGAAAAGTTTCACTCGGGGGTTTTCGGGGTCGCTGATCACGAATCCGGTGTTAGATTTTCAAAACTTGAAACGGAAGGTCCTGTAAGGATAACGCAAATATCATTTTATCCGGTAAAAAATTGCATTATAGGATTTTCGAGGCCACTGATCACGAATCTGGTGTTAGACTAATTCGCAACGGAAGGTCCTGCAAGGATAAGATTTTTCTCAAAAGTTCTTTCCGGTTTTCTCAAAAGTTCTTTCCGGTTTTCTTCGTATTCTAAAACTTATACAAAAAACTTAACCCGGCAACGACGTAATCGTATTGTCGAACGCTTGACTTGAAATTTTCAGATATATTTATAAAATTGTTTGACAATAAAATCGATTAAAAGCAGATGAGAACATATTTCGATGCCCTGTCAAGTGTGTTGCATAAAAAATTTGGTGAGCTTGTAATTTACTCAATTAACCAAAGGAGTTTGGTGTTTTCGTACTGCAGATACGGAGCTCACAAAACCGATGCATTCCGTTGAATTTTTCACTAAATAAAAAACACGTTTATAAAGTGGAATAATATGAAATAACGTAAAAAACTAACAAATATTAATTGAAAAAATAACGTACACAAATTCACGGAACACAGCAAACAATCACCCTTGTTCTGAGATACGGCGCACTATGGGGTCAAAGTGCCATTCGGCGGCCAAAAATACAAATTTTGAGTTCTGCCTTTGAAGGATTTCGGTTATGTCATTGTGTTGAGAATTCTTAGGAACCTAGAAATCCAAAAGGACACTCTCCTGGGACAAGTAATTTCCGAACGCCATGGGGTCAAAGTTGGTAAAATTTCTGGTTTTTTCAATTTTCGAATTTTCAACAAATTTTTTGAACTTTTTTAAGTCACTTAGTACAGAAAAATCAATTTTATCATCAAAATGAGGACATATTTAGGCAATTATAATAAAAATTAAAAATTTGTAGTACTACATTTTTTTTTCTTAAAATTGTTATCCCGGAATTCTGGGCATTCTAAAAATACTATTTTTTCGCGAAATTTTGTATACATATGGCTCTGCAAAATCTGATCCGGCTTGATCCGTATCGTATAATTAAAAAGTGATTAGAGAAATTTGTTTATTAGGGGGTAGTCAGTGTAGTGAAATGGAATCGAGACCGGATACTTACGAAATTTAACTATTCAACATCAACTATAAGCAATGGATTTCGAAAGTTGTTAATTGGTTCAGTGACCGTTGTAGTTACTAAAAACTATTGCCAACATAGTAATTTCAAAAGAAAGTCGTTAAGCAACAAAGTCTCATTTTTGAACGAAGACTAAATTTCAACGTTGCTATTTCCAAATATCGACTTATTGAAGTTACGATGTGTCAACATTCGATTGACCTATTATTTATATTTTCCCATGGGAAAGTAAAGTTATTAATTTCGTGTTGTAGAAATGTTAACGTAGATCCGAACCCCTACTCGATTCAACAAAGGAAGAGATCAAAATTTAGGTATGGAATAATTTGACAAGAGTGAGTTTTTAATTAGAAGTCAACAGGAACAGTTGGAATTGAATAGTCAAGAAATAAAGTTTTAATTAAGAAGTCAAGAAAGATAGTTTGAAATAATAAGACAAGAAAGAAAGTTTAAAATCAAGATTCAAAAAAGAAAAGTTTAAAATCAAGATTCAAGAAGTAAAGTTTAAAATCAATAGTTAATAAGAAGAGTTTAAAATCAATAGTCAAGAAGTAAAGTTTTAAATCAGTTGTCAAAAAGTTAGTTATTAAACTTAATGATTAGAAGATATTTATACAAAAGACAGATTAAGAAATAAAGAACGAATAGTTAAAAGTGAATCGTGTTTCAGTTTAGTTTTCACCATCCATCGTTTCTATCATCCATAAACTTCTAATCCATCTAAAAACCACGACATTTTGGCGCAGCCGGTTATAGAATTGCCGAATATTTCTAGCGATTCTACCGAACCTATTTCGACAGTGGTGTAAAGGAGTTTTTGGTGTTACAAACGGTGAGAACATTTTATATATTGAAAATCTGGAAAAGACATATTTTTTCAAAAAAAAACAAAATAGTGAAAAAATCTAGTGAAAAACTATAGTGAAAAATAAAAATGAGTGAGTATTCAGAACGAGAAACGCAGCAGGAAAATAACATCATCAGTAAGCAGTATCAACGATAAAAGAAGGAGCGGAAAAGCGAGCATAAACATCAACAGCAGACCAGAAAGTTAATTTTCATTTCAACTACCAAAAATCATCAATTAAATTACTCTGCAAGTCACATCAAGTGCAGAGTAACAGAAAATCAAAACCAGAAGGAAGCAGCAAAAGCAGATGGCAACAGCAAAGCAGCGGGCAACAGTAACTTACACAAAAAGTATAGAATCAGCAAATACAAGCAATAGCGAGGCGAGAACACCGCACCAAATGCAACAACAATTACGGAAATATCATTTTATAAGAAGCGTGCTACGGCCAAGGTCAACGTTGGAGTCAACTTTCAAGTGGCGTCTAAAAGCGGACAATCAACTTTATGATCATATGAGGACATTTCATCAGGTGAAAATCATGATTGGGAAAGGTCAGGAAAAGTGCAACGCAGCCGATTGCAGTCAAGGTCAACAATTGGAAGTAAGAAAGCAGCGCGAAAACAATGACGTCGACAAATTAACAAGGTAGAATTAAATAATATTTTCTTTAATATTTTTGTAATAAGTTGTATAATTAAGAATAAAATAAGACTAGATCATCAAAATATTTATAATGTCAGTTGTATTTTAAATGGAACGGTTAAGTTTAACATAAATTGATTTAAATAAATGGGTGGAGAAAATATACTCACTAAGGAAGAGATCGAAAAAATCAAAAAACTGCAAGTAGATATTGAAGCGTCCAGGGAAAGAAAAAATTTTACAAAAATCCAAGCTAAGAATCAAGGGAAGAAAATAATTTAGTGCCTAGAAAATTAAAATTATCTGACTTAAGAAAAGAAATAGAAGAGCTCTCTCTACATAAAACCCAATTACTTAGTAAACTAAACCAAACAGAAAAAAAAGTACAAAAATGGCTACTGAAGCAGACAGTGCACAGAAATTAGCAGAATTCATAATAAAATGTATTCCAAAATTTTCAGGAGCAATATCTCCAGGTCGTCATACGACACTTCACCATTATTTGACCATGACCAAAGCATATAATATTTTGGAAGAGGCTAAACGTGTTCAATTTGTTAAACTTTTACCTAGTTTTAGCTTATCTGGGGAAGCCCTCCAATTAGTCACAAGTCAGGATATCAAAACCTTTGATGATTTAGAAAAATTATTAGTTAAACATTATATGCCTAAGAAATCATTAGTCGAGCTCTGTGACGAACTGCGAAATTACAAACAAAAAAATTTAGAAACAGTAGATAAATTCGGTCTAAGAATCTTGAAACAAGTTAGTTCATGTAAAGAAGTTATAGATAAACTATATCCCAAAGCCAAAACCGAGTTTTATGAAGAATACGATCAGATAGCCATAAATTCGTTTAAACATGGTCTATTGAATCCGGTACTCAGACATTTATGCTCACACCCAAAAGGGAAATTTGGAAGACTTAATAAAAAATGTAGGTATGATAGAAAAATTTGAACGGGAACACCCTATAAATGCAAATACTCAGAGATCAGTTAGCTTTGGAAATGATCAGATACGAGATACCACTCAAAGATCACTTTATAATAACTTTGGGAGAGAGAGTTCGGATTTTAGAAGCAACACCCTGAATAATTATTCCAACCGTAGGGAAGAAAATAATCGAAACCTGTATTCTTCAAACAGGAATAATACGATTAATAACGCCGGCTATGGTAATAACTATAGTTCAACTCGGAGAAATCCAATTATTTGCTATAGTTGCGGGGGTGCAAATCACACTAGTAGAGAGTGTAGAAATAGAAATTTGGTACCACGACAACCACCCATTAAATGTAACTTTTGTCAAAGAATTGGCCATTTAGAATCAGATTGTAGACAAAAGACGAGAAATTTGAATGTGGGATTAATTAGAGTAAATCCGTGCAATTTTTGTTTAAGTCCACATCATGCTACAAATGAATGTAGGTTAAAAGAACGTTGGGAAAATCTGAATGTAGCGGGCAACGGACAGCCCCAATCAAATTTAGAATTTAGAGAAACAGAGCGAAATTTTAATCCAGATCAGAATCAGAGTAGTTTTGAGGAAACTATAAAATTACCAATATATCAAGGAAAATATGCGGAAGAAAAGTGTCAATGTCAGATTGAACAAGATGAAGTATTTGACAATTACGTGGGGGACATCGACCAGCCACAAGTTTGCCCTGAGGGGACAATTAGCTTTACAGGAGGTACTAATGACTCTGAGGAGATTAGCCCATCTTGTTTGGAGCACTTGTGCAAACCGGAGTCCCATCACCCTGAGGGGACCGATTCCACGGGTAAAAATTGTGTTAAATATGAAGAATTGCACTCACAAGATAATACTTGTGTTTATGGTGAAAATTCTCATTCACAATTGTCCAATGGTAAAAATTGTGTTAAAAATGAAGAATTGCACTCACAAGATAATACTTGTGTTCATGGTGAAAATTCCCATTCACAATTGGCCAAAAAATCAAATACTAAACCATCTCAATATTTGAATAAGTCTTTTAAGGATATTAATGAGACTCCGAGAGAAGTTAATATCTGGGGTAAAACCGATGATTTTTATTTGAAATCTTTTCTCGGTGAATTCAACCCTGAAGACGTTTCGATAAGTGAGACAGACACACTTTCTATGCCAAAAGAAAGAAGTATTCAAGAGACTCAGAGAGAAAAGGATACTCACTTCGAAAGCAAATCGCTATTTTCCAAGTTAGATTTTAAAACAATAATTCCCGCTCGAAGCGAAAAGATTGTATTAGTCAAAGGAAACGATTATAAAGGGAAAATAAGTTATACAGAAGAAATAAAGCCAGAGACATTTGTGGGAAACTGTTTGATTAAGAGTAAAGATAATGTAGCGAAAATGAGTTTTTTGAATATGAATAATGACGATATAATGTCGAAAGATTATAGGCCGAAAATGGAGCCAGCATCAGAGTTTTTAAGTTGTGAATTAGATGAGGATATATGTGAAGATTTCGAAAAAGAAAATAGTAAGCATATTTTTACGAGTCTACGGAAACAAGGTGAAACAAATGCGTTTATAGGAAAAATAAATGGAATAAAGACTAATAATGAAATACAGGTGAATAATAACGAATGTTTTATAAGAAAAGAAAAAGTAAAAAATGGAAAAGATACATATTATGATGTGACGCGTAAAAACGAAGAAAATATAAGAATATTGAATAATTATGGGACAAAAAGAAATATGTTTTATAGAAAAAATGAGAACATAGACAAAAATATCAAGTACGAGAATAAAGAGAAAATAAATTCAATACGAAATAAAAATGACAATTTTAAAAGTAATTATTGTAAGACTAAATTTACAGGATATACGAAAGAAAAATGGAGATATAAGAGGTGGAAATTAAAAAAAAAAAAAAAAAAAAAAAAAATGAAAAAACCAAGTTTCTATATGTCAAAAATTATTTATTACTGGTAGTACCTAAGAAAGCAGGCCCGGATGGTAAGAAACGGTGGAGAGTGGTTGTAGACTATCGAAAATTAAATGATATAACATTAGGAAATGCATTTCCACTGCCGAGAATCGAGGATATTCTTGACCAGTTGGGACATTGTCGTTTTTTCACCACTCTAGATTTGGCCAGTGGATACCATCAGGTCCTCGTCGAAGACGAAGATCGGGAGAAAACTGCTTTTAGTACGACTTTTGAGGAAAAAGTTTTAGTAAATGATGAAAAAAAAATATGTCGAAGCATTAATTGAATATTTAAATTAGATTTTTATAAAATGGAAAACATATAATAGATAATTTTTTTGAATTTCATGAATTAAAAAAATTAATTTTAATAAAGATACAAAAAAAGAGGATATAATATGAGGAAAAATTATACGAAATGTTTAAAAATTAAAATGTTATGAATATCATTAAATAAGAAAAAAAAGAAATATTAATATATATATTTTAAGAAATTATGTAAGTATGATTTTGAGTTGTAATACTGTAAAAATTAAGTACCTTTGATTATTTTTTTTTACAAAAAAAAAATGAAAGAAAAATGTCTACGACATTTTCCTTTGTTGAAGGGGGAAGGAATGTAGTGAAATGGAATCGAGACCGGATACTTACGAAATCTAACTATTCAACATCAACTATAAGCAATGGATTTCGAAAGTTGTTAATTGGTTCAGTGACCGTTGTAGTTACTAAAAACTATTGCCAACATAGTAATTTCAAAAGAAAGTCGTTAAGCAACAAAGTCTCATTTTTGAACGAAGACTAAATTTCAACGTTGCTATTTCCAAATATCGACTTATTGAAGTTACGATGTGTCAACATTCGATTGACCTATTATTTATATTTTCCCATGGGAAAGTAAAGTTATTAATTTCGTGTTGTAGAAATGTTAACGTAGATCTGAACCCCTACTCGATTCAACAAAGGAAGAGGTCAAAATTTAGGTATGGAATAATTTGACAAGAGTGAGTTTTTAATTAGAAGTCAACAGGAACAGTTGGAATTGAATAGTCAAGAAATAAAGTTTTAATTAACCCTCTAGCCGGAATGCCCGCCTTAAGGCGGGCTTCAGGGAATTCGCTTGTTTATAACGGGTAACAATTTTAATCGCCGGAAATCGCCGGAACGTCTTACACTGACTTTTGTAAGTTATCGCTTTACATACTGGAAAAAATTTAGCCCTGTACGTTGTCTTGGTTACGGTCTGTCGCAAGTTGAAAGTCATATTTTAGTGAATTTTTCTCGGAAATATTCCGGTTAGAGGGTTAAGAAGTCAAGAAAGATAGTTTGAAATAATAAGACAAGAAAGAAAGTTTAAAATCAAGATTCAAAAAAGAAAAGTTTAAAATCAAGATTCAAGAAGTAAAGTTTAAAATCAATAGTTAATAAGAAGAGTTTAAAATCAATAGTCAAGAAGTAAAGTTTTAAATCAGTTGTCAAAAAGTTAGTTATTAAACTTAATGATTAGAAGATATTTATACAAAAGACAGATTAAGAAATAAAGAACGAATAGTTAAAAGTGAATCGTGTTTCAGTTTAGTTTTCACCATCCATCGTTTCTATCATCCATAAACTTCTAATCCATCTAAAAACCACGACATCAGTTCTTAAAGACGAAATCAGTTAATACCGAAATCATTTAACACCGAAATCGTCAAAGCAACAAGTTAAATTAAAAATGGATCGAAATTCCGTGGAAATTACTTATCGTGAATTGTGTGAAGTTTTGTTTCAAGGTGAACAGAAAACTTTATGTGAATTGAAAACATATATTGAAAACACTTATCAGTCATATAATTTTGATGTGAATCAGGAGCTGAAACTAAAGAATTTTCTCAGTCACTTTATGAAGAAATGGTGCGATTGTAATCGAAACAAATATTATTTTTTGAATAAACACCTCAATGGATGAAAAATGAAATAATTTTCGAATTTGGAGAATGTAGTTTTTTGGATGTGGCTGAGGATAGCGGTCGTGGCAGACCAGAAGTTAGCTTTGATCAATCTTCTGAAAGATCAAAGCGAAGAAAAGTTAAATCACTATCGGATTCATCTGAAGATCCATTACTTGAAAAAGCTTATATTTATAACTTGCGATCACATCAGAAACATCAACAAGTAAAAATTGTGTCAGTTTTAACAGAAGCTAGTCCAAATCGAGTGGAACGAATGATTCAAAGCATAAAAACTCCCGAAGAAACTGATGAATGGACAGACGAATCAGCTTTGGCATTATTTTTGGATCTAGGGCTCTCAAGGAAAAAATATAACATACTACGTAAGGCATTTTTAAAAAAAAAAACCAGAAACTCTACCAAGTTACAAAAAGCTGAAAGCAGCAAAGGAGAAGATACTTTCACAACCAATCGCAGTTGGAGAATCGGCAGCAAAAATAGATCTTCAAAATTTGGTTGACAATACGACTAATAGGTTGTTACAAACATTTTCAAAAAAGGATGTAGATAGGTGGACTAATACCGAATTAAAGTTAATATGTAAATGGGGATGCGATGGTTCGTCTGGCCAAAGTGTCTACAAACAAAAGATAAGTTCGAATGTCAGTGATGAGCACCTCTTTATGGCTTCGCTTGTACCATTAAGACTACAAATAAAAGAAGATCTAAATGAGCCGGGAACATCTGTAATGTCAGATCCTAAGGACTTGTGGAGAAATACCACTCCGTCGTCTAAAAATTTCTGCAGGCCAATTTTATTTGAATATGCTAAGGAGACAAAAGAAAAAACGTTGGAAGTTGTAAACAGGATTAAGGATGAAATTAAGAACTTACAGTCTTTGGAGATATATTTGAATGAGAAGCTTTATAAAATATCCTACGAAATGGCTTTTACGATGCTAGATGGAAAGGTTCCTGCTACTGTAACAGATACAACCTCCTGTTCATCATGCATAATTTGCAAGGCCAAACCATCTCAACTGTCTGATTACAAAGAGGCAGGAACCATTGATGAACAAGCAGCTGAACTTGGAATATCTCCATTGCATTCAAGAATTAGATTCATGGAACATATTTTACATTTAGCATATTACCTAGACTTCGGACCTGAAGGTGGTACAGTGAGACGGAATGAAGTCAATAAAACTAAGAGGGCGAATCAAAAACAGAGAATACAAAATGAATCTCGAGAAACACTTGGTATAATCGTTGATACCCCTAAGCAAGGATCTAGAAGCACTAACGATGGAAATACGGCAAGGCGATTTTTCGGGAATCCAAAAATTACTGCTGATATTACTAAAGCGGACGAGACATTAATTCGACGATTGAAAGTTATATTATCGGTACTTTCAAGCAAGCAGGCAATAAATCCAGATAAATTCGAATCATATGCCAAGTCCACAGCTGATTTGTATAATAGACATTACAATTGGAGAAATATGTCTGCAACAATGCATAAAGTGCTTTTCCATGGCAAGCTGATAATTGAAAAAAGCATTTTACCACTTGGGGAGCTTTCAGAAGAAGCTCAGGAATCGAAACATAAAGACTACAGACATTTTAGACTAACCAACACTAGAAAAAACGATAGAATCAACCAAAATGAAGATTTGATGAACATATTACTTCTATCGTCAGATCCATTTTTGGCTTCTCTGGCTTGGCTTCTCTGACGTAGATGAAGACATTATTAGAATATAATTTTTCCTCAACTTAATGTAATTTCAGCTATGTATATTTGTATCAAATTGTATTAAAAGAATTGTATTAAAACGAAGTTATGTCTTTAAAATGCCATATTTTTTTTATAACATTTAAAAAACAACTTTAAAACAAAACCAAAAAAATATTACAACAACAAATATTACAGTTTTGATTATTTCATCATATAGGGTATTAAAGTTACTCCTATTCGATTTTCATGTACTGACGATATATGTAAAACGGCATTCTAAATATTTTCGTCATTAATGATTTTTTCTGTACGACCAACCGTTCTCGAGATTTTGGTAATTTTTGATTTCAAATGCAGATGGGTGGGGAGGAGGAGAGGTGGGGGTGGTCAAATTGTGAGGAAATAAAGCTTGGATCTTTATCTAGCCAACAAAAAAAAACATGTGTGTGCAGTGCACACGCGGTAGAAGTGAAACCTTAGGAAAACTAAACAGCGAGAGAATGAGACGAATGCGGTATCAGGTGTGGGATACTTATAGCGTTTATTTATTATAATATTGGTACCAAGTTCAAAAGTCATATTATATTTTTATTGAAAATCTAATACCGGATTCATGATCAGCGACCCCAAAAACCCCATTATGCCGATTTTTCCGAGGAAAAACGGGAAAAATGATATTTGCGTTATCCTTGCAGGACCTTCCGTTTCGAATTTTGAAAATCTAATACCGGATTCGTGATCAGCGACCCCAAAAACCCCATAGTGCCAATTTTTCCGGGAAAAATGGGAAAAAGGATATTTGCGTTATCCTTACAGGACCTTCCGTTTTAAATTTTGAAATTCCAACACCGGATTCGTGATCAGCGACCCCAAAAACCTCCTTATCCCGATTTTTCCGTTGAAAAACGGGAAAAAGGATATTTGCGTTATCCTTGCAGGACCTTCCGTTTCGAATTTTGAAAATCTAATACCGGATTCATTATCAGCGACCCCAAAAACCCCCTTATGCCGATTTTTCCGAGGAAAAACGGGAAAAAGGATATTTATCCTCACAGGACCTTCCGTTTCGAATTTTGAAAATCTAATACCGGATTCGTGATCAGCGACCCCAAAAACCCCATAATGCCAATTTTTCCGGGGAAAAATGAGAAAAAGGATATTTTCATTATCCTTACAGGACCTTCCGTTTCGAATTTTGAAAATCTACATAGCTTAAAACCTGCTCCTGGCAACATAGATCATTTTGCAAAAAAACCGCATAAAAATCGGTCCAGTAGTTTTTGAGTTTTGTAATCTCAGGCAGACAGACAAACAGACAAACAATAAAACATCCATTATTGCAATGTATGACGAAACATCAGTAATTTATCGCCTCCTCTCTCCACTTCCTCCCTCCTAACACTTCTCCCTTCCCCCCTTCCCCCTTCCCAACACTCTTGTTTACGATAAATTGACCGGCACCCATCTGTATTCTATCTCATTTTCTCGCAGGCTAAAATATCCTATCTCTTTTTACTGTCGCTTTTTCGTTTCACCGAGTTTGAAATCACTCACAACGCCGCTAAAGAAGTTTTCACTTCAAAAAACCCCATAAAAAAATATTGATCCGTTCAAAAGTTATGTATTTTTGGCCGCCGAAAGGCACTTTGGCCCCATAGTGCGGCTTTACTTTAGTTTGTTCGATATTTACTCGATCAGTACTCGATATCCCATTTTCGTTGTTCTTGAATACGCAGTGTCCTACTTGAGTTCAACGCGGAGCAACGGATTCGATTCGATTTTCGTTGTTCTGAGAGTCGCCGGGAGCTGATATTTGAGGTTAAATTGCTCACTTCAGTTTTCTCGCGTTTGGTGTTGGCCGTGATTGACAAAATGCAAGTTTGGCAAATATTTTTTCAATTTTATGAATCATGATTAATAAAGTGTTTTATTCAAATAGGAGTGGAACTCAAAGTTCAACAAATACTTCACAATTCAACCTATTAATCGACAAAATGAAAGCATAGTTACGAGTCTTCACTGAAGTTAAACATTCGAATGAAGTTAAACATTCGAAGAATCTCTCAATAACCTTCTTTGGTTTCACAGTGAATTTACCTCGTCCTTCCTCATTAACAAATATAATGGGAGTGTTAGATCCATTTTCAAACTACAATCAAACGTTTTTACTTGCATAACCAAGAAATAAACACAACCAGCTGATTTTTGACACTGCGTTTGCATGCGATGTTTGCCGTATTTTTAAACAGCAAACGTAGTTTTTCAGAACACTGATCGCGTGGCGAATCGAATCGAATGCGTTACGTTTAGCTGCCTAACGCCGTATCTCAGAACAATGGTGAATAATATTTCAAATTCAAATGTCAAAATAGTGTCAAAATCGGTTTTAGACGTATTACCTTAGTTTTAGACGTATTTGTCGCTAGTGAATTTAATTAGTGAAGCTGATGAATTTAGCTCCGGTACTAGCGATGTGGAGACATGCACAAGTAGTAACTTTTCGTTGTTATCCAGTGCCAGAGATAGTACCTGGACTAGCTAGACTCCAATTTAGTACTCTGTAAAGAAATTGGCCGTAAAAACATCAGAATGCTTGGCATCAAAATAAACGAGAAGCTTCAATGGAGCGATCATATTTTCAAAATTGCAAAGGAAGCATCGCAATGCCTAGGCATTCTGCGACGCTGCAAAAATTATTTCGCACCAATCGACGTGCTCAGCATCTACAAGACCTACATTTGACAGAGACTTGAGTATAATTCGCACATTTGGGCTGGAGCACCAAAGACTGTCCTGCAACTGCTGCGTCGAAGCTCAGATACGGGCTCGTCACTTCCACCTAAAAAAATCTGTAACAAAACAAAAAAAGCTGCCTTGGGGTTTTCTCTAAAATTCGCTGATTCCGATTCTGGCATTAAAAAAACCGTAAGGCTAACGGAAGGTCCTATAAGGATGACATGATTATCTTTTTCTCAAATTTTCCAGGAAAAATCTCATCTGAGTGAATTTGGGATCGGCGAATCCGAAGTAAGGATAACGGAAGGTGCGGTTAGGATAATGTGATTATACTTTTCATTTTGGATTTTTAGTCATACTAAGCAAATACAGAATGCCTAAAAACTATAAAATTAATTTTAAAAAAGCTTTTATTTATAAAAAGGAATTTTTTTGGGCACTGTGTATCAGAAATAAAACCTAGATAAGAGCATAAAAAATAAAATAAATATTTATCTCGTTTTTATTTCTGATACACAGTGCCCAAAAAGTTATTTTTTCCTTTTTAGTGCATTTTTTTAAATAAAAGTTTTTTTTTAAATAAAAATTTATTGTTTTTTTGTGTCAAGTGCTCATATGGTAGCCATAATCCGTAAACACAATTTTGCTATGAACAAGAGATGCTATGAACTCAATAATATAAAAACAGATCAAATAAAAAATACAACTTTCAAAAAAAATTTCAAATTTTGACCTGTGTAAAAAACCAAATAGAGGGGTATTTGTTCACCTTTTTTGAACATTTCACAATTTCACAAGGATACTAGCAGAAATAGTTTTTTTTTTGAGTAATTCAGTTTTTTTAAAACGACTCTTGTTCGGTTCACAAGATTCAACATTTTTGTCTTGTCTTGATCTCTTGTTTGTCAAACCATCTCTTTAGTTTCACTTCGTACGTAATTAGAAGTGCAGTGCAGTGAAGAAATGTTCCGTTAGGATTTTTTTTAGCATTGTGGTTCATCTTCAGCCTCGATAACTAGAAGTTAGCCAATTTTGTCTTCGCTAAATCAAACCTCGATATCCTAAATTGTTCCATAACTTCAATTTTCATCTGATCCCTTTAAATTCAATTTTTCAAAGTTCGAAATTAAATTTCTGGACGCTTATGCGCATTATGCCTTTTCCAAACATTTAGTTTTTAAATATCGCATGTAACGATTTCAGAATTCAAATGTCGTGTGTTAGGAATTTAGAGAACAAAAACGTCAGAGAATTCTGAACAATACTTACAAAATATTTTCACCGAAATGATGTACGAACTTATAAATTTAAAATTAAACAGATAAATTGTAACTCTATATCCG
This sequence comes from Chrysopilus asiliformis, assembly GCA_964034945.1. Classification (NCBI taxonomy): domain Eukaryota; kingdom Metazoa; phylum Arthropoda; class Insecta; order Diptera; family Rhagionidae; genus Chrysopilus; species Chrysopilus asiliformis. The sequence continues at coordinate 59,397,010 of OZ035960.1, forward strand.
GTTTAAATTTGAAGATGTCCTCTGTAAAAAAAGGTATAATGGTTCAAACTTTAAATTCAATTTACTCAAAACCATAAAAAGCCACATACGACACATAAATTCTCAGCCGACGATATGGTTAGTGGCTACTAAAACTGAAAATCTTGAAGCTGGACATAAGTTCAGCACTACTTAAAGCATACTTTTACTCGAAAATTAGGCAGATTTGATAACAAAAATTTTTTAGTGTTGGAAAAATTAAACATATTAATATATTTTTATATGTTATAGATATCACATAAGTCACTTATTCAAAGGAATGTGGGAAAGTCCAGTTCATCGCCAGGTTATGATTAGCGAATCCAAAACGGGAAAACAGTTTGTGAAATTCGTCAATATGCTTATGAATGACACAACATTCTTATTAGATGAGTGTTTAGAATATCTAAAAAGAATCCACCAGACACAGGTTAAATAATGAAATAGCCCGCTTGTTGATTAAAATTTCCATAATACTTTGAAATATTAGGTTCTTATGCTCAATGAAGAGGCTTGGGCTGAAATTGATGCCGAACAACAACAGAATCGAACGAGACAACTGGCTCAAGATGAACGACAATGTCGTTCGTATTTAACCCTCGCTCGGGAAACTGTAGATATGTTCCACTATTTAACTGTATGTTTTCTTTATATTGATATTGTTCCAGGGGAATGTTATATTTGAATTTTCTTTGAATACTTCAGATGGATATTAAAGAGCCATTTCTCCGCCCCGAGTTAGTTGATCGACTCAGTTCCATGCTGAATTTCAATTTACAGCAGTTATGCGGGCCAAAGTGCAATGACCTAAAGGTGCGCAATCCAGCTAAATACGGTTGGGAGCCTAGACGATTACTAGGGCAAATATTCGATATTTACTTGCATCTCGACTGTGATACATTTGCAATGGCGCTGGCCTCTGATGAGAGGTCGTTTACAAAACGTCAGTTTGAGGATGCTGCAAACAGAATCGAACGCCTTGGCATCCGATCTGCAGTAGAAGTGGAGAAATTTAAATCTTTGCTAACGAAGGCACATGCCATTTATGGTACTTATTTAACATTTTTTGTCACGGTTTAATCGAAAATATAAACTTTTAGTTTCCAATCAACAAAGTGAAGATGAGTTTGGGGATGCACCAGATGAATTCAAAGATCCTCTTATGGATACACTAATGGCTGATCCAGTCCGTTTACCTTCGGGGACTGTTATGGACCGCTCTATAATCACAAGACATTTACTCAATAGCAGTACTGATCCATTCAATCGCCAGCCCCTGACTGAAGATATGCTGGAGTCAATGACCGAATTAAAAGAGAGAATTTTAGCCTGGAAGAAAGAAAAGCGAGACAAACGACAAAATCAACAGCTTAATCTTAGTGATAAAAGTTAGTTACAATCGATTAATTTAATCTCTTCAGGGAAGAATTTTAGATGTTGGCAAAAACGAAGTAATTTATTATTATTTTTTAAAATCTTCATTTATAGTATTTTAAAGTGAAATAAAAAACAAAAGTAATATTCGCATTTTTGGGTTCTAAGAAAAAAGAAGCGAAAAATCTAGTGTTCTGGTTTTCTTTTTTTTACATTTCAAAACCGGAAAAAATCCTTCCTGAGTTGTCTTAGCCTAAGATAATTGAGGCGTTGCATGCAAAACTGGTGTAAGTCAGTGAAATGTTATTTTGAGATATTTGAAGTTTTAGTAGAAGTCCAGTGTCATTAAAGCAGCGTTGCTTACTCATTAACACCAAGGGCAACTTGCACGCTCAAAATGCTTTTTTATCCATCGATTCTTAATGCTAATTTCTTTTCCAACCAAAGCTTAGGGGAAGACCCTTTGATTCCGAAGCTTCATGTAAAATTTCTTCGACCAGAAAGTCGAACGATTTTTGTAGTCGAAGAAAAATCATATTGGGTTCGTTTAATTTCTCCGACCACGAATTAGACATTACCTAATGTCGCATATACTTGAATCTAACTAATTAGACCATTTAAGTTGTCAAAATTTTCTATATTGTGGTCACGAAGAAAATTTAAAATATGTTTTTTGACGGTGAGAGTAATGATGCAGAGGAGTTTTTAAAGGACTTAACGGCTCAGAGAAGACATCTTAGTAGGGATATTAGTAACCTTTTAAAAATACAATTAAAATCCAAATGGTTTAGGAAATCATTACCGTAAAACGAGGTGACATTGGCCCTTGGCGGGTGACTTTGGCCCCAACTCACAAAAAAATTTGTCAGCCCAATATGGCCTACTTTTCTCATGTTACAGGTTTTTATTTTTTACTAGTCTCTTCGGTGTAGTAAAGCGTTTTCAAATAAATAACGGTATTTGCCTGTTGAGTTAAATTGTATGAGTCATACTGCGTGGAGCATTATTAGTTGAAAGTGAAGCGTTGTTGTGAATGTGTAAAATCTTACTGTAGCGGAGCAACCAATAAACTTCAAATACTGGTAAGTATAAATAACATACTCCAATAAAACTTCCGTCTTCTATCAAATTATGACTTAGCATAATTCTTATAGGGATATTTCGGGTTCACATCTTAGAGAAAAAATCACGATTTTTCAAACATTTATTTTTTGAAGGAAATCCAAAACCTGTCAAGGTAATTGAGGAAGCAACACAGAACTATATAACATAGAACAACTGTCATCATACAAAGCTCTGCTGAAAAATGGTCCAAAAAGTATTTCCCTCTTTATCGTACTTGAACGCATCCACTGAACTGTATAAGGTCGCGAAATTCAAATTTAGTTTGCCGCGAAATTCAAATTTCACAAGTTTGAGACTAACTTTAGGCGCAAACAAATAACTTTAGGCGCCAACACCATTTCGAAAGTTTATTTTCCTTTGACAGCTCACGGTTTAAACGAGAGGACTATATTTATTTTCATACGGTTATCTTGCTCTTGACTCGTTTTGATTCACTGAACTGTATTGAAATGGGACCATTTGAGACAGCAAATCGAGCGATCTAGTATATCTATGGGAAGCAAGTATTCAATCCACAGATATCGTACTACTAGATCAAGCCATTTGCTATCTCAAATGGGCCACTGAAACGTCAAAAAGCTATGAAGAAAAAAGGGACAAAGCAGGTCCCCGACGGAATATTATTCAATCCCTATACCGATTATTCATGTTAATATTTAGAGCTGCCACATACATTAATATTCAATTCCCTAAACCTGTGTATAAGACATGTGTTCGACGTAAAACACACAATTTAAGTGTTATTGAGTTTGTTAATTCAAACATCTAATATCACTAAAGTTCGAAGAATAAATGAAACAACCATAGCATAGATTAGATATATATAGATGGGAAGGCTCTAACAACAAATATCAGCTGAGAAGAGTACGGCTGCCAAAATTGTGTCTATCTCATTGCCTGCGTGAACACAGGAGTTAGCTTTGTGTACGTTCAGATGGTGTTGCCGCATCTCAATTTTAGGCCTCTTTAAATACTTTTTTTTAAATTATTAATTGTTTGATTTTTTTTGTGAATAATTAAATGTGGTTTCCCTCACCTACTCTATTTCTGAATTTGTTTGAAACTTAAAAAAATCTTTTCACGTAATTTACATAAAGCTTAAAGCCACAATTATTTTTTACATCTGTTTTTACATAAGTCAGAATAAATAATCAAACATGTACACATAGCTGTACGCACATACGGAAATCCCTATATGGCGTAATTTAAAAACTTTGGACACGAAAAAATCCAGTTCGAGTAATGAATAATCAGAACAAAAATTTACAAAATGGTTTAAAGGTTACAAAATTTCACTCATTTTGGTCAAACAGTTTTAAAGTTATCGTTCTTACAGACATACGTATAGCAACTATAATTTTTTGTTACTAGCGTTGGTATCATAGGACATATTTTTAAAAAATCTTAGATGAATAATCGTTGGCAAAGAGATTACAGGAAAAGCTTTTTTCTTAACCCTTTGTTGCATAGTGTTGTTGTACAACAACACCTTTTCTAATTCAGTTTTTTAATATTATAAAATATATTTCATGCACTTATATTGACTAAATTAATTTCGTAAGTATCCTAGGACATCAATTGTTATGAAAAAAAGTAATATGCGCTTTTTTTATAATTACTGCATTTTATAAATAAATAAAAAGCAAAAAAGTAGCTATTTTGCAGATTAAATGTAACTGTGGCAAATCTATTACAGTTAAAAAATCGGTAATCAGCTTTATAAAGGTTTTTGGGGTCGCTGATTACGAATCTGAAGTCAAAAATTCAAAATGGCGGATCCAATATGGCGGTCAAAAAAGATAAAATTACGTACTAGTTTTCAGCGTAATCTAATGAATTTTATCTTTTTTGACCGCCATATTGGATCCGCCATTTTGAAGTTTGAAGTTTTGACTTCAGATTCGTAATCAGCGACCCCAAAAACCCTCGGATAACAAAAACCGTGAAAATTAATTCCATAGAAAAATGTATGCATGAAAGGGTTAAGACGATTCAGAGCACAGAACATCGATTTTCCGAAGTGAATCTCGCAAAATCAGTTCAATTTATTGAATTTAACCAGATTTTTTTTCTAAAATAAATTGTGGTTTTTGTTAAAGGTGGACAACCACATTATTAAAAACATCAAAGTTAAAGCGATCAAATACTATACATTTAACAAATTGAATCCCAAATATGACAAATTTGTTAACATCAAATATTTGAAAATTTTCTCGCCTTTAATTTATGCGATCTGGTAATACGAAGTCCAATCTGTCAGTTTAAAATAAACAGATAAATCGAGTGCGAGTGACAAATCACAAAATGTAATATTTTTTGTGAAATAGATATTTTAAGCAGTGTTAAATATTATTGTTCGGACATTTTAAGAAAGTTTTAATTAATTAAAGTGAAGAAATCTTGTTCCATTTACTTCAGAAGCAAAATATGTATAAACATTGGCGCTGGCCGAAACTTGTTAGTGTATATGTAGTGCATTGTCATATTGGAAATAGGGTCGGCTAAAAATCAGTTTTTCTTATTTTTTGTGTTCCGTGAAAATATATGTAAATTCAATTGTAGGGAAATGGAGCCCTTCAATTTTGTTCATGTGAACATTTATTTAACAGAAGCATGACTAAACAAGATGTGTTAGACAACTTTTATAAGTGATTTTTTTCTGTTTTCTCCTAAATATTTTTTATTTTGTTGCTCCCTGCGCCATCGCAAGAAAACAACCAGTCAGATGTTTTTTATGAACTGCATTTAAGTGTGAAGGAGAAAAAGAAAAATCATATTGATTCGAGTTTTTGTTCCCATAGTGGCTCTCTTTGCACTCATTACGCAAACGAGAAATTGGGTTTACTTCCCATCTATAAGTCTTTAATCCAAGCGTGGGCACTCCTTGGCTCGTCTGGCTCCTCACAACGATAACATTTTTATTCAAATTTTACGAGAATACAATCAATGTATGAACATTTTTACTCGACTCTCCAACGCAATGAGACGTGTTGGTAGACGACGGCCACTTCGACAGCCAAAATCAAACGATTGACTAACAATCGATGGAGCGGGCCTACGACAGCCATTCAGTATAATTTCTGTTGTTGATGCATGCGAAGGTATACATTTGCTCCCCAAAACCCTAATTGCTTGCCAAAGTACACTGACGTACGAAATTTTTTTTCAGAAATTCGATTTTTTTAGTTTTCATTTTCCATTATGAAGCGCTCATATTCAAATTCAAATACTATGTCGTGTGATTGGGAAAACAAATATTTAATAACCACAAATAATGATAACCGTCAATGTCTAGTTTGCAATTAAATGTCGAATAAAAAATTCAATCTAAAACGCCATTACAACAGCTGTCCTATCAGGTAACATAATGCAATTTAGCGCATGTTTTTACGAAGCACAGAACCGGAAATACGTCCCCACAAGTTTTTTTGCACAACGGAACTTATTATTTTTTTGTAATCGCATCATGATAAATTGTGTAGTCCACTGTTCCTAAACATCTCCATCAAAAGCGAAAGAGCGTAAAAAATGAAAAAGATGCGTTTTCTCATTTCTTGTTATAGTATATGAAGAAACATAAAATTTCTTTGAGTAATAGTAAATCACTACATACATGGTGCCCAGGCCTGCTTTAATCTATGACCATAGTCACGCTGTCCCATATTTTTGCTATGGAATTGTTCGAGTGCCGCGATCTAGTAGTACGATATCTGTGATTCAATCCTAACCCGAAGTATATTAGGTCTGTTCGATATAAGTCCTGGACTTACTCCGAGTATTTTTACTTTACTCCACAAAATGGCGCATTTTCTTACTCTGAATTTGTTTTTATCGAACAACTTGGAGTAAGTTCAGAGTAAATCACTAACTCTATATTATGAGTTTATAATTATAGATTATAAAATATAACAAATATAATAAATAAAACCCAAAACTACTCAAGAATATATATTGGAAATAATTTATGATGTCTTTTGTTGCATTTCTTCTTCCAAACACTGTAAAAGAGAGGTTATGTCTGACAAATATCAGCTCTCAAAAGTTTACTCCAGCTAAAAGCAAGAGTAAATAAGAGTAAGTCCAGTACTGTCCTGGACTTACACTTTTCTGTTCGATATGTGTTCGGAGTAAGTCCAGGACTCATATCGAACAGAAAAGAGTAAAAAAATTTACTCCGAGTAAGTCCAGGACTCATATCGAACAGACCTATTAAGTGCGGGTAAGAGTTCAGTTTAGCGACAATGACGCTACCAATTTTTCCTGAATAGCGATGGGAGGAGGGATGAGGGAGGGGGAAGCGTTCCCTATCCAAAATGGGTATTTTTAGACGTCGCTCACCCCTCTTGCCCCCATAAGGGTTCCTCCAACTCTGTATGGCTGCGTTCAGACGAGGTTGAAACTGGTTGACTTCACCAAGTTTCCATTCGATTTTACGGGCCAGACGCTATCGGGTGTATGCGGGGAATTCACCTGCTGGCTAGGCCGGGTGAACTTGGTTGAAAACACATACACACATAGAGTTCAATGGTGGGGGTTCACAAAATTTTTCTTGCTACATGCACACATTGACATAGCATGTGTAAATATACTGCAGTGCAAAAGTTGAAAAACACTACGTGAGAACACAAGCAGGTTTTTTCACCCAGAGTAACTTGGTTGACTTCAACCAGTTTCAACCTCGTCTGAACGCATGAAACTTTTTCCGCGGGTTGGTAGGGGTGTGTGTGGTACCTAAAATGAAAGGTATTGAAGAGTATTTCAAAAATATATAGCATGATAATACCCCCACCTCACCCTTCGATTTATAACTCACTGAAAAAACTGGAATTCATGAAATGAGGGAAAAGACGAATTTTTTTTACCAAAATCTGCGCTCAGTAGTCATAATAAAATGCATAGAATCATAGAAATATCTCAATCCGTTTTCAAACTACATCAAAAAGTGTGAGGACAGTTTTACCGCGGGGGGAAAAAACGAAGCGGCGGGGTTGGGAAGTGGCTGAAAACTTTGTCCGCTCTGAGGGGATCCCTGGCTCATAAGTAAAATTGGTTTGTAGCTAAAGTTTTTTTTCGTCAGAAAAGTGAGGTTATATGAAAATTTTAAAATGAAATCTTGTAATTAAAACTGCATCAGCAGTCATTTCAAACCACTTTTACAAGGTTTGCGAACCGAAATTGTGCTAGTAAAAGTAGTTTTGTTGCAAAATTCTACTTTTTTCCTATAAATCGAAGGGTGAGGGGCAAAACCCTATCCTGCTATATATTTTTGGAATGCACTCTTCATTACCTTTCATTTGAGGCACCACACACCTCCTACCACCCCCAGAAAAAAGTTTCATACAAAGTTTGAGGACCCCATGAGGTGGTAAGGTGGGCGAGCGAAGGCGAAAAATACCCATTTTGGATAGGGGATGCTTCTATATATCTCTCCCCCCTATACACGAAAAATCTCTATCGTCATTATCGCTAAACTGAACTTTAGCCAAATACGCTTGCAGTATCAGATCATTTGTAAAAACTATGAGAAAGCTGTATTCGACGAGTTGTTTTAACTTCAAAGGCATGCGAAAAAATGAGATTCTATGAAATATCTCTGCCCAGCTGTCAAAAAAATCTCATTGCGGTGAGATATTTCTTGGGATAAAAAATTGTTGATCAAGACGCGGTATAAATTCTGAATCCACATACAGGGTGGGCCAGAATAGACGCGGGGGTTTGAATTCTTTATAAATTTTTTATTTGAGCGAAACCTATAATTTTTTTTTCAAATACATGTAGTTGATTGATGGGGAATATTTTTGGTCTAAACATGGAAAATTATATCCCGCAAGTGGTGGCCATTTTCTGCTTCGCAAATCCGTGATCTTTCCAAGACATTTTCCATAACCTTTCGTGTTATGGCCTCGATTTCACTGCGAATGTTGGTTTTCAATTGGCTGATGGTTGTTGGCTTGTTGACGTACACCTTTTCTTTCAAATATCCCCAAAGGAAACAATCTGGAGTCGTTAGATCAGGTGAACGCGGAGGCCAATTGAAATCGCAACTTTTCGAAATAATGCGTCCGCCAAACATGTCCCGTAAAAGAGCCATTGAGCCCACCGCCCACCGGTTCGTTGTTCTATTGTGTACAGGTCCATTTTAAATTGCCCAAGTCTTCTTAACAAAATGCTGAAACAAAATAAAAAAAATACCCCTGCGTCTATTCTGGCCCACCCTGTACAAGAGTTACTAGTATGTTATTTGATTTGTGTGACATAAGTTGCGTTTTTTTAATGTTCTAGAACACAGAACATTAAAAAAACGATCCAGAGTAAGTGGGAAATTTCATCGAATTCGAATGGCAACTAACTTCACGTTGGTTACATCAGTAGGCCGTTACCATGAATCAAATACCGTTACTCCTATATTTTCTTGATATAATCACGATTCGCTATCTCCCATGATTAAAACTATTTGGCCGCGTTCTCACGTAGGTGAAATCAACCGAGTTACTCTGGGTGAAAAACTCTGCTTGCGTTCTCACGTAGTGTTTTTCAACTTTTGCGCTGCAGTGTATTTACACATGCTGTGTCAATGTGTGCGTGTAGCAAGAAAAATTTTGTGAACCCCCACCATTGAACTCTATGTGTTTTCAACCAAGTTCAACCGGCCTAGCCAGGAGGTGAATTCCCCGCATACACCCGATAGCGTCTGGCCCGTAAAATCGAGTGGAAACTTGGTGAAGTCAACCAGTTTCAACCTCGTCTGAACGCGGCCTTTCACTGTCGAACAGAACCAACGAACCACCAACACAAAATCCTCAATTGAGAATAAAATGTCAGATTTATTATGTTGAAGTTAGCAGCATTTCATTACCGTACATTAAGGCTCTCTCCATTACCATGACTTCGGCAACTGCAAAAAAATAGAGACACATTTATGTGAAGATACGTTGACGAGAAAGGGAGATAAGAATCAACTGCAAAAATTTGTCGGCAACTGCAACAATAATTTCCCCTGTTTTTTTTATGGCGATTTCTACAACAATCACACATTGCCCTGTAAGTGAATAGTAAGCACGGACACATTCAAACTGTTATTATAGCGTGATGTCATTTTTCTCCTTCGCATGCATAGTCAAAAGCTTTGTTACCATGCCAATTTGAACATTATATTCATAGCATAAGGTTTGATATGATTGCTATAAAATTGTAAAACTGGAAGGGATAGCGTTTAACTTGTATTCAGTCATTCCTTTTTAGATCTACATAAGTCTATCTTGCTCTAGTTTTCTGCATTTTTTTGCAGTTACAGAAGTCATGGTAATGGAGGAAAGCCTTTACCGTATAAAATTTCCCCTTGTCCAAGCGCTGTTCGAGATGAAAAGGTGGTGCAGGATTTTGTATGGAAAGCTGGTTCTGATCTGCTTCAGAACATTAAAAAAACGCAACTATTAATAGTCTCACTGGGATTTTTAGATCTACTTCTATTGGCAAGTCCCAACCCTGCGATGACATTTGAGGTGGTGACATTTGAAGCTGTTTAGTATTCTTGCAAATTAATTTTTGTGAAAATAAAGTGAAAATAAACGATCCTTTTAAAAAAGAAACAAATAAAGTTGTGTTTCTTTATAAAAGATGAAAATTGCACCACCCAAAAACATTTTTTTTCATCACTTTTCCATCTGGTTACATTTTGGCGCAATTTGCGAGTGAGTATCTAATGCTGTCCACAAATTAAATATTTTATAAGCAAATGCATTTCCTATACATATTGGTGTTTTAGTTTGTATTTAGTGTGCATTTTTCGAGTCAAAAGGCCAACAAAAATATAGCAAATTTAATTTTTGCAGCAGCAAATTAAATTTTTGCGCAGTAAAATAGCAAATTAGCAGTAAATTTTATAGAAGGGAATTTTGTTGTGTGCTATTTTTGTGTTCCAGCCACTGACCTATATACTACTGGACAGAACATCCGAGCCGAAAAATGGCACGGCAGCAGATTTGACTTGGGGATTCAGTAGCCCTCAACCTAATTGTACTCGTAAATAATTTGCGTTATACAAATTTCATGTCAATTTATTTATTTATTTATTTATTTATTTTATTCAAATGGTACAAAAAAAAGGGCTTGCCTTATATAAATCTGTACAGGAGATAACGATTGCAATACTAACAATTCCAATAACAATTTACTTGCAGTCATGTTCAAATTACATGAAAATTACACAGATCTATTTATTTTCAGTCTTTAGTTGCGAATTTTTGAAGAACCAAATGTGCATACTATTTGGTTCTCCAAAAATTCGAAAAAAATCGGTGCAAAACGCAAATGTTACACTTTTTTACTTGAAAGTTAAAGTTGTGAGCCCCTGCAGCAGTAGTCAGCTGACATTTAAGCCCGGTTTATATACTTCAAGTAGCACGCGGCAACTAAAGAGAGGCAAGTAGTTTGCTTAGTTTACACGTTTCAAGTAAATCATTTCAAGTAGAATAACACCACGTCTTGATTAACAATTTTTTATCCCAAGAAATATCTCACCGCAATGAGATTTTTTTGACAGCTGGGCCGAAAATCTCTTGAAATTTTATTTCTCAAGATGGCGATGAAAAGAAAACATGCAATACGTGAAATTGAAAAGGCTGAAATAGAATAACAGACGAAAAGAAAATCCTTTTAATGTTATATATTCTCTTCCAAAGCCTTTTGTATCGTATTGTTTGTAAAAATTAGTTATTTTCGCAACTACTTGGCAGGAGAATTTAGATTCCGCCATCTTGAATCGAGAAATTCCATAAAATTTTGCAATTGCAAGATTTCATGAAATTTATCTCAATGATTTTTTATCGCCGTCAACTCGAGCTCTGATTGGTCAATCAAAAATCTCTGCGATGAAAGATGAAAAAGTGAAGACACGGTGTAACAGCCGAAGGAAAACATAACCTAAACTCGAGTCTCTGTGCTCCACGGCATAGAGACAACCCACGGCATAGAGACAAACAAGGTATGCTGTAAACTCAAATCTGACATTTCGTTGCTACGTCACTTGTGCCGATTAGTTCGTCAAGTGCAGAAGGAATTTTGTATTCTGGGTGGTTTTTTTTAAATTTGTGCGATCTAAATAAGATATTTGTAAATTAGTGGACTGATTGCATTAAATAGTGATCAATAAACATAAAAATTAATTAAAAAAAATCGGCACAAATGACGTCACACCTGACTATCAAAAGTTTACAGCATACCTTGTTTGTCTGTATGCCGTGGAGACAACCAAGGTATGCCATGAACTTTTGATAGTCAGGTGTGACGTCATTTGTGCCGACTTTTTTTAATTAATTTTTATATTTATTGATCACTATTTAATGCAATCAGTCCACTAATTTACAAATATCTTATTTAGATCGCACAAAAATTTAAATAACGATCCACAAAACGAAATTCCTTCTGAACTTGACGAACTAATCGGCACAAGTGACGTTGCAACGAAACGTCAGATTTGAGTTCATGGCATACCTTGGTTGTCTCTATGCCGTGTCAGTGCTCGAGTCTTAGTGCTCGAGTCTCAGTAATCGAGCTACCGAGCTACCGAGCCGAGTACTGCATGAAAAGTGCTCGCCGTCTCCATATCAACCAGGGATCCCGTTTACACTACTATCGTAGTTGTACACTACTATTTCGACATAATTTGACCTAACACTACTGAAAAACTCAAAACACTACCTTTTTCGCCCTATAAAAAACGTGCTACAAAGAAAGTTAATTTCCAGATTTGAAAAGTTCATTTATCTGGGGAAAATTAAAAAATATGTAATATGTAATCATTCAGACTCTTTATCTAAAATATCTAAGTACTTTAGGCATTCCCTATGAAAAAGTGACTGACTAACCGCACTCAATTCTTGAACAAAAGGGACATATCGTCGGCTAAAAGTGAAATTGTGCTAAATCCATTTGGTATAATTTTCCAGAAGAGCAATGAAAACCTTGTTAAATCGTTTTAATTCTCTTTCAATAACACTGAGTTTTCTTTAAATGAAAAAATTGGGCTCAGTTTTCTTTAAATGAGACTCTGTTTTCTTTAAATGAAAATTAAAATGATTTAACAAGGTTTTTTATTGCTCTTCTGTCAAATTTGGTATAACGGACTTAGCACAATTTCACTTTTAGCCGACGATATAATACTTAGTTAACAAACATAACCAAAGCTATAATTGCTAATCTGGCAATTATTGAAAACCCGTATGGTGATATGGCATTGTTCGAAGTTTAAGTGAACGGCGAACAGTTTTATCAAAATTCCAGTATGAAGTCAAACTTTCCAATAACATTTCTTAAAATTTATTCCAATCAAATTTTGATGTATGGGAGTTTTATGTAGAATCATATCCTAAATAACTTGAGTTCTAATCTATTTTTTTTCCGGGCTAATTGGTCAAATAATACAAAAACTATGCGTAAATTATAGCGACGTTTCGTCCCTTTATTGGCGACATTCTCAAGCTGAATACTATTGAAAAACATACCTTAGTTTCTATGTAGACATAAAACACCAAAAGCTTACTGTAAGTCTAAAAGTTGTCACGATTGAATACATAGTCGGCCCGATTCCAGAATCCGTCGTAGCTTTATTACGAAGAACTAACTACGTTACGAATACGAAGAAATCAGTATTCCACAATCTGAACGGAATTGAACTTAGTGGTGCCTGATTAAAATCTAATTTCGAAAAATGAATGTCTTTGTAAAAAGGTCCCTATGCAAAACTCAAGGAATAGATTTCTGACATGGAATAGTTTCGTGAAAAATGTCACATTCTTAACTTAAAACGAAAATTGTTATTAATAATGGATTCTGCAGCGTTTGCAATTTTGTGTCTGGAAGAAAATTTATCGAAGCGAAGGACTTAAATAGTGGAACGAAAACGACAACAAATAAAGAATACTTAGGAATACTCACATTTCTCTTTTTTCTAAAATAATTGCCCTTAATTTGTCAAAAGTTACACTTATACTAAATAAACAAATAAAAATGTTAAAATTGCTTTTTGTTGTACAATTCAGGCCATAAATTGAGCTAAAATAATAAGAAAATGAAGTTGCTACTCGATCTACGAAGCGAAAATTTTTCGTAGGTTTAGCTGTCAAAAGATCGATTCCGTCGGATTCTATGATACCAGATATTCCGAATCGTAATGTTTTCGAAATTAATTTAATTCCTTCGGATCGTGGAATACCATTTTCACGAATTCTCCGAAAATCGTAGCTACGACGGATTCTGGAATAGAGCCGAGTATTAATTAAAAACAAATAAAAAATAAAAAAACTAATAGTAAATAAATAAAACAAACGTACAAACAGCCATGTTTTACCAAACGAAATTCTCTGCGGAACTAAGGTGTCCATTGTGATTATCGTCAAATGGTCGATCGAATGTCAAATCGAAAGTTTGGTATTGTGAATATCGATTACGAACCATGTATTTCGATTGTGAACGTATTTTGCTTTCGATCAAATTGGAGTTCTCGAATATCAGCCTTGCGGTTTTGTTTGCAGTGTCATTTCGGCAAATATATTACTTAAAGAATAATGTAAGTGGCTAAATTAACAACTATAAGAAATTCAGCTAAATAAAATATGGCAATGCTTTTGTGTGCCTTCGATTATGATACGTAATACTGAAATTATTTTCAATCGAAAGACGAATCGTTCATTTATCGAAAGACGAATCGATAATCACAATGGACACCCAAAGCTTATTTTACCCGTCAGATAATTTTCCCCTTTCTAGCAAAGCACAGTAAGTCAGATTTATGTCATCTGTGTCAGTTTTTTTGTTGATGGTGTTGGGTGTTGAATATATATGTAGTGCCTCTAATATCATCCGCTTTCTATAGTTTGTTTCCCTCGCTAGAATCTGTATATGATCGAAATCAGTTTTTTTTCGATCGGGCGGTTTTCTCCGGGTTGTTATTTCTGAGATCTGTACACCGATTCTGAGCATAATCGATACTTATCGCCAGTGGAATGTCGAAAAGAGGGAATTTTTTCAAAGTTAGGAAATTTTCTTGAAGATCCGCAGCGATGAAGAATTTTTTACCTGCCCGATGTGAATTTTATAAGTTGCAATGCTAATGGTATGTGTAAAATACATTCTCATTATATTAAATTTGCCATATAGAATTTCTTGACTGAATTTTACCACTTTATTATTGTTATTAAGTTTGTACTGAATTTATACTTAATACTATAGCATCAATAAATAATTGAATTGAATTGAATTTATAAGTTGCAAGTGTAATAAGTAACCCAAAAATTCTCGATTTGACAGCCGCAAATGTGAGAGAAGTGGACAACGAAAAGTACCGCGAAAAACTTTAGATAGTGTTTTTAATAATTTACCAAAGACAATGAATTCCGCAGTATCCGTTTATTATTACCTTAGGAGGAATCAAATGCGAATAATGAGGCGAAATCTACGGGCCGCGTCAGATCCTTATGCGATACTCGAAGAAAGGTAAAAAAGCCTAAATTATGTATGTTTAAAAACTTTAAATTTATGTGTTTGTGAGCTTTATAGAAAAAAATGGGCTTCCACAGGCACTAGCAGTGGAAATCATTAAAATGTTGACTCCGCACATGCATAATCAAATTTTTATATCGCCTGCTCTTGGTGTTTTGTATTCGCTAAACTTCTACGCAATTGCACTGTTATCACTACCTCATAAAGCAAGCGATATCCCTTGGAAATGTCGATAAAAACGTTGGAAATGTGGAATAGATTTCCAGACGTCAAACCATTAGTGTTACCCGAGTGAAGGAAATCGCATTGGAAGTCAAACCTGCATTAGTGTGCTGTATCCACCAACACAATTAAAAGAAAGTTGAATATGTGCACATAAGTCGCTTGTCGATAAGTATCGACAGTTCCCTCAGAATCCCTATACTGACTTATGTCCTGACACCCTGTTTTTCAGTAGTTGTTTTGTTGTCCCAACATATGATTTGGCGCAGCTGGATTCCAGGTTTCCTTTGCACGGAATTAGGTACACTACGTCAGAGTTTTCCAGTTTTTCCCTCTTGTCTTTTAAGCTTCGGAAAATGCTGTTGGTGTTAGGTGGTTTGAAGCCTAGTTTAATGTTGCTGGAACTGCTGGATATGAGTTTGTTGAATTCCTCTGATAATGACGGGATGTAAACCATTCCTGCATATTTAGTCCCTGATTCCGAAAAGTTTTTATTTCGTGTGTTGTTTGCTGTACAGTCGTTGATGTGTTCTTGTATGAGTTTTCTGGCAAAACTCATGGGAAAAGCGTTGTTATGCAGTATTTGGGCGATCTTGTTGGCATTAGCTTCATGAAACTTTTCGTTGCTTAACCCTAGTACTCGCGATATGAAATTTTTCGCCACATTAATCTTCATATGTTTGGGGTGACACGATAGGAAATTGAGGAGTCGGCCCGACGATCCTGGTTTCTGGTGCCAAACCGTTATTAATTTATTATTTTGCCGAATAACTTTGACATCCAGGTAGTTTAGCGTGTTGTTGGATTCCACTTCCGCTGTAAATTGGAGTTTTTGATGGACACTGTTTAAAGTTTGTAGAACAGCCTCAAATTTGTTGTTTGGAATGATGGCGAAGAGATCATCAACATATTTTACTAGGCACTTTGGTGCAAAATCCAATATTTGCATGCACTCATCTAGCAGTTGTTCCATAACAACATCCGCAAGGATTGGTGAAAGTGGACTTCCCATAGGCATTCCAAAGGTTTGTTTGTACAACCGTTTCTTAAACGAAAAGAAATTGCTGTCTATGACACAGGTTCTTAATATCTCCATGAATTTATTTTTGGGAATTGTCGTGTATGCCGATATTTCATTCCATCTCTGCTCTATTAGTTGTAGAGTAAACTTGACCGGAATATTAGTAAACAATGACGTTACATCAAATGATACCATGGTGTCTTCTTCTTCTAACACTATATCCTGGATCTTTTGTTTGAAAGCGAACGAATTTTTAACGTTGTATTTCGAAATTGTTTAGTATTCCTGCTGCAAATTTGGATGTTTCGTAGCACGGTGATTGTATAGCAGACACTATAGGTCTGATTGGACAGTTTTGTTTATGTATTTTAGGTAAACCATAGATCCTTGGTGTCTGCGCATTGTATGTCGTTAACTTATTTTTTGTATAGGCATCAATGAGCTTTTTTTCAAAAAGATATTTTATCAGCGTATTATTTTTGTTTTGAAGTTGGCTTGTAGGATTACTGCGTAATGGAAAGTATGTAGAGCGGTCGGTAACTAAATCCTCCATTTTACGAATGTAGTCAATTTTATTCAAAGCGACCGTTAGATTTCCCTTGTCCGCTGACATAATAACAATATCTTTGTTTCTACTGAGGAACTTCTCCGTGTCCTTTTTGATTTTGTTAATAAGTCGGTCAGTTGATGACATTTTTCTATTTTTCAAATAATTTGCGATCATATTACAAAATTTACATCTGGCAATGTCTTGTTTTTTGTCGTCCGCAATTAGTGATAAACAAGACTCACCATCCGCTATTGTCTGAAAAATTGGAAATTGATCGTTTGTATGTGTAACCGCAAACTTTCTCCCCAAAGCTAGAAATCTCGTGACGTCATCTGGAATTGGTACGTTGCAAAATCAAAAAGGACACGGACAAGTTCCTCAGTAGAAACAAAGATATTGTTATTATGTCAGCGGACAAGGGAAATCTAACGGTCGCTATGAATAAAATTGACTACATTCGTAAAATGGAGGATTTAGTTACCGACCGCTCTACATACTTTCCATTACGCAGTAATCCTACAAGCCAACTTCAAAACAAAAATAATACGCTGATAAAATATCTTTTTGAAAAAAAGCTCATTGATGCCTATACAAAAAATAAGTTAACGACATACAATGCGCAGACACCAAGGATCTATGGTTTACCTAAAACACATAAACTAAACTGTCCAATCAGACCTATAGTGTCTGCTATACAATCACCGTGCTACGAAACATCCAAATTTGCAGCAGGAATACTAAACAATTTAACGGCCAATTCGAAATACAACTTTAAAAATTCGTTCGCTTTCAAACAAAAGATCCAGGATATAGTGTTAGAAGAAGAAGACACCATGGTATCATTTGATGTAACGTCATTTACATCCCGTCATTATCAGAGGAATTCAACAAACTCATATCCAGCAGTTCCAGCAACATTAAACTAGGCTTCAAACCACCTAACACCAACAGCATTTTCCGAAGCTTAAAAGACAAGAGGGAAAAACTGGAAAACTCTGACGTAGTGTACCTAATTCCGTGCAAAGGAAACCTGGAATCCAGCTGCGACAAATCATATGTTGGGACAACAAAACAACTACTGAAAAACAGGGTGTCAGGACATAAGTCAGATCTCAGAAATAACAACCCGGAGAAAACCGCCCTCGCAACTCATGCGATCGAAAATAAACATTCACCTGATTTCGATCATATACAGATTCTAGCGAGGGAAACAAACTATAGAAAGCGGATGATATTAGAGGCACTACATATATATTCAACACCCAACACCATCAACAAAAAAACTGACACAGATGACATAAATCTGACTTACTGTGCTTTGCTAGAAAGGGGAAAATTATCTGACGGGTAAAATAAGCTTTAGTTCCGCAGAGAATTTCGTTTGGTAAAACATGGCTGTTTGTACGTTTGTTTTATTTATCTACTATTAGTTTTTTTATTTTTTATTTGTTTTTAATTAATACTATGTATTCAATCGTGACAACTTTTAGACTTACAGTAAGTTTTTTGTGTTTTATGTCTACATAGAAACTAAGGTATGTTTTTCAATAGTATTCAGCTTGAGAATGTCGCCAATAAAGGGACGAAACGTCGCTATAATTTACGCATAGTTTTTGTATTATTTGACCAATTAGCCCGAAAAAAAATAGATTAAAATATAAAAACACTTGGTCGAGAAAAATTAAATACAGTAACTTGAGTTCTTGCACTTTTTTGATAAGATGCACCGTTTTTGAGATATTTAGAAAAAACGTTTTCGTTCGTATGGGGGGTACCCCCCTAATAGTCCATTTTTGCCCATCAACGAACTTAGCCTCGCATTTTACGAAAAACGAATCTGCGCAAAATTTCAAGTTTCTAGCTCAATCTGTGCGCCCGCAATCCGCGCCACAGGCGGACGGACGGACATGCAAAATTCAATTTTTTTATCATTCTAAACACACTGGTGTAATTAATTTTTGTGTGTGATAACGGGATGTTGGCGTTACAAACGGTAAGTCAAATCTAATATACCCTTTGGTTTCACCATACGAATATAAAAATGTACTGATATGATATGCAATAAAACATTAGACGGTAACACACAAAATGTGTTGTCTCAATAAAACTCTAAATGACTGTTAAAAAGTTGACACTACTGAAATCCCTCTGACACTACTATTTTTCGATCAGTAACACTCCGCTTTTCTCTTTTGGGGTGGGAACCCTGATATCAACTCGAGTTCCATATCCAATGTTCGAGAACCGAGTAGCGTTCTTAATTTCTCATCAACTATAAAATACTCGGAGAGTCCAATGAGAATGGCACACAATCTAAATTACAGATACTAAGGAATATCACTCGTATGCTGTGTTGTTAAGAATGAAATTTCCTCTATTATTTAGGATATCTGTTCGATTAATTCTGTTGAATGTTGCGGTAATTCTGTTGAATGTTGACAGATTCATTTGTTTTTCGTTTCCCTTTTCATTTTATTTTGTCTTTTTTTCGCTCTCTACGATGGCTTCTGTGGGAAAAAAATCCAACGTTTGGAATAATTTTTCTAGAAACCTTCAAAATAAAACTGAAGTTTTATGTTGTGCTTTTGAGAACTTATTAATATTGTTTTCTGTATGTATAGCAAACGAACGAAATACTGAAATAAAAAATTACTGTGCAATACAATTTTATTTCTTATGCCTTGCTCTCTCGGTACTGTTTTGTATACCGCTGTATCATCTTGACCAAGACCTAACGTGTAAGGCCTGACTCGGGTAGTTGGTTCAAGGTACTCGGTACTCGCTCAAGTGCTCGATTCTCAAAAGTGCTCGAACACCAACCCTAGTAGATTTTGCTCATCAGTTCTCTACACTGTCAAAGGAAAAACGCACACAATAACATGGTATTTCAGTTGTGTTTTGTGTTTAGCGAAAAAAAGTTGGTGTGCGTATATACAGAATTATTTGTTAAAAAAAACTTAAAAGTAAATGCTTTTAACCGCTATGAATTTGACTTCCGATGAGCATATCATGAGCCTTCGATGAGTTGTCATGTAATGTTAAATCTGAAACTGAAATGCTTGAAAACGATTATTTATTTTCATTCTCAGTTAAAGTGCAATTATAAATAATATGAGTTCATCAATTTTAGAATGCTTGAGTTATTCCATTTTAGGTTTCAATTCTGGTGAATTCATCAAAATAATGAATTCATCAAAACGTTTACTGATCAGGTAGCCAATTCGGCTACCAATGAGTTTACCAATGAACATCATCAATACGTCGCCATTATACTCATCGAGAGGCTCATGCAGAGCTCATCGAAAGACTCATTGATACAAATGAGTATATAAGTGAGCAATAATGATGAGAATATTTCCCAGGCCTAGGAAAAAACTCATCATGAGTATCATCACTTCGCGATAATGAGTTCATCGATGAACTCATCATGAACGATCTACTAGGGAAGTGCTGGATTCTCGAAAGTATTCGATTCTGCCCATCACTAGTTCTCTGGAAAAGCAGCAAGTATAAAATGAACCGAAACACACACACATAAAACCGCCTCTTGTGTACACGGTTCCATGTTCTTATATTGGTTTTTACTTGCCACAAAAATAGAATGGCTTTCTATTATTTTCGAGAGAGCGGCAAGTATTCTCACACATATGCGAGCGTCACACACTAGGTCAAATAGCGTGTATTTACGTCTACTTGCCACGAGTTACTTGCTTCGTCTAAACCGCGTTTTATG
This sequence comes from Chrysopilus asiliformis, assembly GCA_964034945.1. Classification (NCBI taxonomy): domain Eukaryota; kingdom Metazoa; phylum Arthropoda; class Insecta; order Diptera; family Rhagionidae; genus Chrysopilus; species Chrysopilus asiliformis. The sequence goes on from OZ035960.1 coordinate 59,417,551, forward strand.
CCAAAGACATATCTTGATCTTTCATTATTTTACCGATCTCCTTAAGGGGTTTTACTACCCAGGTGCGCTGAACAATAAACCTGTTTTTGAGAATTTTTTTCTCGAATACTAACGAATGGATTAAAATGAAATTTTGAGGCCTTATTACACATGTATTGAGATATACAAAAAAAATATTTTTTCAAGTGTTGATACAAAATGGCGCCGTGGCACTATATTACTTGGAAGTATGTTTTTCAAACTTGCGTTGTCAGAAACTCAGTCAATTTTCATCGGATTTACTTGAAATTTTAACTGTAGCTTCTTAGATAGATTGTCTATGCAAGTACACAGGGTTTTTAATATTGATAAAAAATTACATTTGTAATAAACAATTTAAGGTTGATTTTTTGCCAAAAAAATTAAAAAAAAAATTAAAATTGATGCCAATCTGTGAATTTTCGAAAAAAAATTAAAACCCTGTGTACTTCCATAGGCAATCTATCTAAGAAGCTACAGTTAAAATTTCAAGTAAATCCGATGAAAATTGACTGAGTTTCTGACAACGCAAATTTGAATAATATAGTGCCACGGCGCCACTTTTTGTATCAACACTTGAAAACAATTTTTTTTTTGTATATCTCAATACATGTATAATTAAGCCTCAAAATTTTCATTTTAATCCATTCGTTAGTAATCGAGAAAAAAATTCTGAATAAAAGTTTCATTGCTCAGCGCGCCTGGGTAGTATAACCCTTTAAGGAGGCCCTCCATTACCATGATTTTTCCCAACTGCAAAAAATAGAGACACATTTATGTGAAGATACCTTGGCGAGAAAGAGAGATAAGAATCAACTGCAAAAATTTGTCAGCAACTGCAAAAATAACTTCCCCTCTTTTTTTATGGCGATTTTATGCTTACAGTTGACGGACTTCAACTTTTTTATAGAGATTTCTACTACAATCACACATTGTCCCTGTAAGTGAATAGTGAGCACAGACACATCCAACGTGTTATTATAGCGTAGCTGTCGTTTTTCATGTAGTGGTTGAAAATTATACAGCTCTATAGCTTTATTGCTATGCCAATTTGAACATTATATCCATAGCATAAGATTTGATATAAAATTGTAAAACTGGAAGGGATACCATTTATACTTGTATTCAGTTATTCCTATTTAAATCTACATATGTAAGTCTATCTTGTTCTAGTTTTCTGCATTTTTTTGCAGTTACAGAAGTCATGGCAATGGAGATCCTCCTTTATTTATCACACGGGAAATGAAAGGTTGCCAATCCGTGTTTTATGTGAATGTCATCTGATAATATTTTGGTGCGAATTTATTTCATTGTGTCGCGAAGTGAAAAGTATAATAATAAGTTTGAGGTGCAATTTTAACATAAAATGCACTTAAAAAAAAATAATTACAGGTGTAATTAAGTATTTTGTAAAATATTCTATTTTGGTTTTATGTGGTTACTTTTCAGGATCATTTAAACCAACCGTTGAAAGGGTATTATAAGCAGAGAGGCCCACAAAAAATTATTGAAATGCATAACTTCAGTTAATACTGAAGTTATGCTGCCTATAACATACTTGATTGCTTCATGGGTACAAATACAAAAATCAGCGGAACAAAAATTAAATTATTAAAAATTCGACCAAAACCAAATTCATTTAGTGATTTAATTAATTTATTTTGAAATTTTTTGCTTTATATCGCCACAAATAAAATTAGCAGCCTGTCTTCGATTATTCGCAGAAGGCTGCTACCAAGAAACCACAGCAAAAGATTTCCATATTGTCATAGGTCAGTCAAGCTTTTAAAAAGTCTTGACAGAAGTTTTGGAAATCTTAGAAGATAAATTATGTTTTACCTGGATTACACTCGAAATGAGCCAGGAAGAAAAACAAGAAGCCAAGGAGCATTTCTTCGAAAAAAGTGGGATACCGGGAGTTGTAAATTGCATCGACGGTACTCATATCAGGATTTTTACACCATAATCTGAGATGAGACACCTGTTCTACAACAGAAAAGGCTTTTATAGTCTGAATACTATGGTTGTAACTTTAGTGAAACCTGTAGTATCCTTAATAGATTTGCGACCATAAACTACGTATAAGAGCCGTCGATGTAAAGTATCCAGGAGCACAGCACGAATCCAATGTATGGAGTTTAAGTATGGCACGGGAGTATTTTTATCGGAAGTATATGAATGGCGACAGAAATACCCGTCTTCTGGGTAAGGAAATGGTTCCAAGTATTTCAACGTAGACTAAGGCCCCTATTATGAATGTCATCAACGATTGATAGTTGATAAAATTTATCAACTGAAACAAATTTTGGTATTACGAACACTGATTGATAAAATTATTCACCATTGTGAATGAAATGATTTTGACGTTTTGACGTTTGGTTAAAATGTTGTCAAAAAGATCTGTACAATTAAAAGATATGATAAAATATCATTTTCGAGTCATCAACAGAAACCAGCTAAATGAATTAGAGGTGCTGATGGAAAAAAATCCAATAATAGTAAGAGGAATATTTTCTAAACTTGATGCCAAAAATAAATGAGAGCAAATCGCGGAGCAAATTAATTAGTTTGGATCCTCCGGAGCGTTCATGCCATAAATATCTGAATGGTTCTATGAAAGCTGGAAATCGTGTATAACACTGAAAAATACTCTATTTCGCCATATCTATCTGGGAAATATATCCATATAAAACAAATTAGCCCGGAAACATAAAACAAATTACGCCCGGAAACATAAAACAAATTACGCCCGATTGTTCAATTTTAATAAGTTGGTGTTATTTTTTAAAATTGTTATTTGCAACATATCTTTTGACCTGTAGTCTCATTTTGATCAACTGACCACATTTCAAAGAAAACTAACGAAAAACACAAAAAAAAACCTGAAAATTGTTAGCTTCCTTATCCTATCAACCATAAATTTGTGGTCGCTGGAAACGGTTGACAGTTATCAATAAAGTTGACACCGATTGACATTCGTAATACCGATGTATCAATAATTATCAACTATCAATTGTGAATTGACATTCATAATAGGGCCTAAGTTATCCATTCGAACCGTGGCTGTTAACTCCATATAGAAATCCGGATAGCTCTATTTCACAAAGCCGCTTCAATGAAAAGCACAGCAAAGGTTGTAATTTAGTAAAAAGAACAATTGGGGTTCTAAAAAATAGATTTCGTGTTTTAATGGGTGTCAGAGGTCTACATTACAGCCCAGAAAAAGCAGCGAAAATCATTAATGTTTGCTGTGCACTTCAATATATTTGTATTCACTACAATATATCGAACTTTGAATATGAAGGACATTCAGTGAATGACGATTTTGCAGATGAGCTGCAAGAAGATAACGACGATAATGACCAGAATATTGCTGCTGAAGCTCGCAATATCCGCGACCAAATTATGTTGACGATGTAAAAACTCATATCTATATAAAAACTTGTATATTAATTCAATAATATCTGTAAACAAAACATAAATACCTCCATGGCTTTCTTATAAACTTAAAATTAACAAACACAATCAATTTATAAACTAAAAAAATTAATAATAAACACTCAAAATTCCACTTTGAAGTCAAACTTTCCAATTAGATTTTTTAAAATTTATTTTAAAATTTCTAAGATTTTTTAAAATTTATTCCAATCGGATTTTGATGTATGGGAGTTTTATGTAGAATCATATCCTAAATAACTTTTGTTCTTGCACTTTTTTGATGCACGTTTTTGAGATATTCGCAAAAATCGTTTTCGTTCGTATGGGGGGTACCCCCCCCCCCCCCCCCCCCCTAATAGTCCATTTTTGACCATTAACGAACTTAGCCTTGAATTTTACGAAAAATCAATCTGCGCAAAATTTCAAGTCTCTAGCTCAATCCGTGCGCCCGCACTCCGCGCCACAGACGGACGGACAGACGGACGGAAATGCTAAATTCAACTTTTTTTTATCATTTTAAACACATTGGTGTAATTCATTTTTTTGTGTGATGACGGGATCTTGGCGTTACAAACGGTAAGGCAAACTTAATATACCCTTTGGTTTCACCATACGGGTAGAAAAATCAGTTCTGATAAGGCATCTGCCTGCTATTTAATTCCAACTAGAGACTTTTTTGGTGAAAGATCTTATATAAGTTTCATGTTCTACATATCATTAGAAAATAATGTTCATTTAGACGGAATAATTGGAAATGACTTCATACTGAAGCATAAAATCAAAATTAATATTTTTGAAAAAGAAATCGTTTTATACTATGTTCACACTGACGCAAAATCACGTAATTTTGCGAAATGATTTAGATCTTAAACCAAAGTGTTCACACAGAGATTAAGGTAATTTTGTTTCACATTTCAACTACAGGATTGCTATGAATTTTAGTGTGGGATTGCTATGAATTTTAGTAATATGATGAATAATACAATTCAAAACATCGATCAAATATGTGCAAACAGAATTAGACACTTTAGACGACAATGGAAATTATCTGTAATGAAAATAAACAATTATTTTCCATTTCATATCTAATCGCATCAAAAACAGGTCAATTTTTTTGCCCCGCGTAGGTTGTTTACTAATATATCCTCTTCGCGTGCGGAACACGGCTTCTTTTTCTTATATTTCCGTCTTTCCAATCCAGCACAAATGTCAAAACTTCTCAAAACTGATGTACTGAAGAGAGCTGAATAAGTGATGCAGGGTTGTATTCATTCTTTTTGCTTGATTTCGTTCGTAATTTTGTGGAAATTGCATACTTTTAGTGATTTTGAAAACTGGTTAATGTACTGGAAATCTCGTGATTTCGAGCAAGATTTCGTTCAAAATTACGAAAATCTTCAAAATTACGTAATTTTGCGTCGGTGTGAACATAGTATTAAATAACAAAACCATTAAATTGTTCACAAACGAAACTTTGGAATCGGAAAACAATTTTTTTGATGTAATGACGGGATCAATTACGCCAATTGGAATCAAAAGAAGGTATTATTCCACAATTAGATATCGTTAAAGGCACATTTTTGAGTCGGGCAATTATTAAAGTTAATACGAATAAAAAAGCATAAGCCACCATCTTAAATATAAACGAAGATGTTCAAATTAAAGGAATGAATGTTAAAATTGATTCAATTCCGAAAGAAATGTATTTAATGGGAAAATCAGAAAATAATTTGAAATTTAAGCCAGTAAATTCCTATCATTACAATTACAAGGTTAATAGATTTGAAAAATTAAAGGGGGGTAATGCGAATTGAATATTTGAGCGAAGAAAAATTCAAACAATTATAATATTTTCAGCATGTTTGGCAAACATGTCAAATAGTTGGCCAACATCGCTACCAACGTGGAAACTGTTTGCCCAACATGACATGTTGCAACGTGTGTGGGCCGGTAAGGGTCGAAACATGGGCGCTTTTTTTTAACTGGAAAGTTTTGTCTTTCGAGTACCTTATAGGAATATTAAATTTTAAAAAATGAGCCAAATTGAAAATACCCTAAGTGAACAATGGACATTTCTTTGTCAAAATATGTTTCCGGCCATCTTTTAAAATCTCACTGAGAGAAAAATATTCCAAAGAACACACAAATTGTAATTGTTCCTCGTTTCACGTTTATCTAATTTAGAGATAAATTTGTTCCGTGAGTTTCAGAATCTGATTATTTCTAAATTAGGTATAAAAAGTGTACATCTCGTACTTTTACATTTAATAATGAGGTAAATCACTAACGAAACAGACATAAAATAATCTAATATAGCGATTTTGGTACAAAATTTCATAAGTTTCCCGTGATTTTTTGACTAATAAATGAAATGGGAAGTTTTTCTAATCTCAATTCAGAGAGACACAAGATAGGGGAATTATACCGCGAAAACACGAAAATGTACCTGGCTTTCTATCGCGGTAATATTCAAATGGAAAATTCTTAGTGCGGAAAAAATTAATACAGGCAAATCTCGATTATTTGAACTAATGTTTGCAAGCGTAGTTCAATAAATCGAAATTTTCAAATAATTGCAACAAAAAATCTTCTAGAAATATATACTTAACACTATTCGTACCACAACCATTCAAATGACCGGTTGTAAACTTTTTATAATAGAAAATACGTAAATTATGTTGCCGTTTTGGTTCACTTGACTTAATGACCTTTTTTATTACAATCAATAATTTTGTTTTTTTTTTTTTTTTTTTTTTTGTTGGCTTTAATAAACACAATTTCGCGTTATTTATCACGACGTCTGTACACTGCTTCCTTCGGAAAATTTGATATTTGGCAAGCTCCCTCGTCTCTGTCTCTAAATTGATAAAAAAATAAGTAAAAAATTCAGTAATTAAAAATTTAAAAAGGAAATACAATTTCTTAAATTATGATTTGGTCACATACACACATATAAATACAGTCGGTAATTCGATAATTCGAACACTCGATAATTGGAATACCACGCTAATTCGAACAACCATGAAAATGTCTTGATTAAAATAACTAAGGCATTTACCAGCAAAATTTGCGGGTGGTATGTAATTTTGAAGCCAAAATTACAAATTTCTTTAAAAAGAATTGAACGTACTTTTGAGTACAGGAACATTATTACTTAATTTTAACTTGAAAATATATACCTTTTTGCCATTAAGACTGTTTTATTAAACAAAATGAGCACCATAAAAAAGTATCCAGTAATCTGCATAGTTCGAAATAGATTTGGTTTCTATTGATTCGAATTACCGAATCTTTACTATATATATATATATATATATATATATATATATGTACGAATGCTCATGATATATGTGTCTATTAGGTTCAAAACGAGTCTACTCCACTATAAGCGATTTCGAGATAATGCAGAAAAAGCTATAGTTAATGTATGCACCAACCAACCGAAATCTCTGCATCTTCAAATTAAAGTGCAACATCATAAAAGCTAATATTATAAGTGTCATAAATCAGAAGCACCTAGGTTTTCCAAAATTTCAATATTTAATTTGGAATAGAACCACTTTGACGCTAACCCCTTGTAATAGAACCGCTTTGAAAATAATGAGCGTGGAATAGATGACTTTTGAACATAACAAATAAATTCAAGTCAATTCAAGTCAAGTAAAAAATGTTTTCCCTTTCTTCATATTATTGTTATTCATTTATTACACAGTAAACTTCTTAACAAGTAATGTTTTTTATACCCGTATGGTGAAACCAAAGGGTATATTAACTTTGCTTTACCGTTTGTAACGCCAAGATCCCGTCATCACACACAAAAATGAATTACACCAGTGTGTTTAGAATGATAAAAAAAAATTCAATTTTGCATGTCCGTCCGTCTGTCTGTCCGTCTGTCCGTCCGTCTGTCTGTCTGTCTGTCTGTGGCGCGGATTGCGGGCGCACGGATTGAGCTACAGACTTGAAATTTTGCGTGGATCCGTTTTTCGAAAAATGCAAGGCTAAGTTCGTTCATGGGCAAAAATGGCCCATAAGGGGGGGGGGGGGGGGGGGGGGGTACCCCCCATACGAACGAAAACGGTTTTTGTGAATATCTCAAAAACGGTGCATCTTATCAAAAAAGTGCAAGAACAAAAGTTGTTCTGGATATGATTCTACATAAAACTCCCATACATCAAAATCCGATTGGAATAAATTTTAAAAAATCTAATTCGAAAATTTGACTTCAAAGTGGAATTTTGGTACAACTGCTCAAATTATGATACGAATATCACCATACGGGTTTTCAATAATTGCCAGATTTGCAATTATAGCTTTTGTTATGTTTTCACCCTAACTATGATGACAAATAATGATATAAAACAAATAGGGAATGCAATACCGGGATCCCGGTATTATCATTTTACAAGACCGAACTACCGGTATACACTCTCGAAAAAATGGAGTCGATTACGCACCGAAAGGGAGTTTGAGGGAGTCCATCACCTATTGGAGAAAATCGAGCACCGGGCTAGGAGTTCACAACAATTCCTTATGGGTGTTAATTTTTAACAATTTTTCGGTGTTAAACCAAACTTATTACCAAGAAAAAAACCTCGCAAATTCTCTTTTTTTGCAAGCATTTGAGATGTTTTGAGTTTTTTTTCGTGTTTCCAAAGTTAATATTGACTTGTTAAAAACTTCTGCCGGGACTCGAACACGGGACCTCTCGAATTGTAAACCATTTGCCTTCCCAATAGGCTGTTGAAGCCAATTGGCAAGCCTCTTCTAAACGTGAACACCCTTTACAATTAAATAACTCCTAAAAGGGGTTGTAGTGAATTTTTGACTCCTTTTCGGAGTTCATTTAAAATTTAGGTCAAAACGGTGTTAAATTGAATATTTAGTTCCGTAAAATACAAATGTAAAAATAACTCCGCGCTACGGTGTTAAACTTTTAGCTATGTTTTGAGGCGGAGTTAATTCGTCCCCGGATTTTTTCGAGAGTGTAGAGATTACCTCCGTTATTGTATTCCCTAAAAACAAAACTCTTAATTTTACCTTTTCGCGCTAAAATAGTTTTATGCAAAAATACTCACTTTAATTATATTTTCTGCCTTGGTTATTAGTTGCAATGGGAATAGCACCACTTTGATACTCAATGGAATAGGCTCGCTTTGATTCTTACATACATAGGGAATAGAACCATTTTGAAACTAAACCGCATTTTCAAACCGATTTTTAACGGTGTAAAACAGTTTTGATCATAACCAATGGTTAAGTAAGTTGTGGGAACCAACAGGGGGAAACAAAATCAATCGTAACCTCGTTTTTTTCAACAATGGAGTAGACTCGTTTTGAACCCAATAGACACATATAAAATATATTTAGAGATATGAACGAATGCTCATGATATATAAAAATATTTCAGATATTTGTCATCACCATGGCCCACAAAAAGGAACTTTTAGTGAATTTATCTAAGGACAATATTTGTTTGTTATTGGAGAGGCAAATTTTACTTACCTTACCCGACCCGGCCAAACAGTCGAATATGGAGAATCTAATAAATCGACAATTCCAACACTATGTAAATAAATATAAAAAATTCGAAATTGTTATTGCGAAACTGAACAAACTTGATGTAAAAAATAAACATAAATTAAAAGTAAGTATAACGAAATCTTTACAAAGTTTTTGATTGCAATCAAAATTAAACACGTTTTTATTAAAGTATTTGCCGTATCAGGAGCAATGGTCGAAAATTTCTATCAAGCACATTAAGGTTCAACATAATCATGCAGAAAATTTGCGAAAACAAGTGAATAGACCCGCTTCATTATCTGTAAAAATGCGGCGCAAAATACGGAATGAATATTCAGCTGCCGCCCACAAAGTTTGCTCTAGATCTACCAAAAGCCCTTTATTCAAACAAAATACTGTAGACGGCGCATCAAATTTCACAGGTAAATTTTTTGGAAACAAAATGATTACACAGTAAATCAATTTTAAAATATCAGTTGTGGTCAACACAAAACTTTCTTCTACAAAATCTACGACCCTGCACAATTTACGCTAGAGCCCTGTCGCGTTGTCAACCTAAGACGACCTCCCAATAAATTCTTGGTTTATTCAAAAATATCAAAAACGTACAAAATTTGAGATAACTTGAGAACTGTAAAAGATATCAATTTACGGTAAATGGCAAAAATGTAGAAAATGATAACATCTTTAATTATTCTTTTAACTGATTTGTCGAAAAACCGTTAGTTTGCAAATTATTCGCAAACATATGATTTTTTACATATTAATGAAAATATCTCAATAACGGTAAAATATAACGGATAACGGCAAGAAACAAAATTGTGCAGAATGCCATTCTCATTAATTCACTTCATACATTCAGTCAGCAAAAACCCGTTAGTTTTCGAGATAATCGCAAAAAACTGTTTTTTTTGGAAATAACGGTTTATCTCGATAACAGGTGGAGATATCGAGTTATAGCTAACGACAAAAGTGTGGGAGATTTTATTTTCCCCAAGTTTTGTCATACTTAAGGCCACTAAAAAACGCGTAGTTTGGGAGTAAATCGAGAAAAATGAAATTGCGATTTTTGAAAAACCGCCATTTTGGATACTTCCGGTTAACGGATTTCCACCAAAAGTTGATAGGATCGTCCCATTTCAGGACCCAACATGCCTATAAAATTTCATGGCGCTAGCTCTATTAGTTTTTGAGAAATCTTGTACACAGACTGACAGACAGACTGACAGACTGACAGACAGAAAGACATTTTTTAAATATGACTCCAATCGACTCAGGAGTGATCGGGAAATGTTTTTTAGGCAAAATTAAGAGGTCGAAATTTTTCATGAATACAATACTTTATTATACTCCGTAGAAGAAAGTAAAAACTGTTATTGACATTCGTTCAATTCATTCTGAAACATAAATTTTCTGCTGAAAAACATAACAAAAGCTATAATTGCCAATCTGGCAATCATTGGAGACCCGTATGGTGATATTCGTATCAAAATTCGAACAGTTGTACCAAAATTCCACTTTGAAGTCAAACTTTTCAATAAGATTTTTTTAAATTTATTCCAATCGGATTTTGATATATGAGAGATTTATGTAGAATAATATTCTAAATAACTTTTGTTCTTGCACTTTTTTGATAAGATGCACCGTTTTTGAGATATTCGCAAAAAACGTTTTCGTTCGTATGGGGGGTACCCCCCCTAATAGTCCATTTTTGCTCATTAACGAACTTAGCCTCGCATTTTACAAAAAACGGATCTGCGCAAAATTTTAAGTCTCTAGCTCAATCCGTGCGCCCGTAATCCGCGCCACAGAAAGACAGACGGACAGACGGACAGACGGACAGACGGACAGACGGACAGACGGACAGACAGACAGACGGACAGACGGACAGACAGACAGACGGACAGACGGACGGACATGCAGAAATTAATTATTTTTATCATTCTAAACACACTGGTGTAATTCATTTTTGTGTGTGATGACGGGATCTTGGCGTTACAAACGGTAAGGCAAAGTTAATATACCCTTTGGTTTCACCATACGGGTATAAACACTACCGAACAGAGTATCTGTCTGCTTCGTCAAATTTTTTACTAATTGATGTTTAAAGTTTTTCAAGGATTTATCATTCAAAAATTCATAGAAATTGCAATTTTTATCGTAGAAGCACAAACAATATGTAGATAACCAACGCTAGAAGTAAATCTTGTTATATGAAACCAAACTTAGAGAGCTATCAGAAACCAAAAAAAAACTTGCCTCAGCAAGATCGTTTGTTTCACTTTAATTCAGTTCTCCCGCCCAGAGAGCATTAGAAGTTTTTGAGAAAGCGAAAAAAGGGTGTGTAGTTTTTTTGCCAACCTTTTCCCTTTCATTAATTTATGCTACCATACGAAACGTTTGCTTACTCGACTACTGGTTGGTTTCCGGTCTTTAGTTGATATCAGATTTTCCATTCTAATTGTTTTTTGACCAAAAGGGAATATCTAATATGAAAAGCATTTGACTTTATTTTAGTAAATACGTTCATCCCTTTTTTACGCTATAGCAGCGCTGCCGTATTAGCCGACGACGACGATCCTATAAATTGTCATTTTATTAACCGACTTCCAAAAAGGAAAAGGTTCTCAATTCCACCTGAATATATTTTTTTTATGTATGTTCACGCCTAACTTTTTACTGGGTGGATCGATCTTGGTCATCCAAAAGAGAAAGTTGTAGAGAAAGTTCCTGGTTGGGCCCTGGTTCATTCATGGGCAAAAATGGATCATTAGGGGGGGTACCCCCCATACAAACAAAAACGTTTTTTCCGAATTTCTCAAAAACGGTGCATCTTATCAAAAAAGTGCAAGAACAAAAGTTATTTGGGATATGATTCTACATAAAACTCCCATACATCAAAATCCGATTGGAATAAATTTTAAAAAATCTTATTGGAAAGTATGACTTCAAAGTGGAATTTTGGTACAACTGTTCGAATTTTGATACCAATATCACCATACAGTTTTTCAATAATTGCCAGATTGGCAATTATAGCTTTTGTTATGTTTTTACGTTGTGTTCAGTACAACACAAGGAAGGTTCTTTTATATATTTCCCCCGTGTTAACCTACCCATTCAAACCCCTCCCTGCTTGGGATATCGAGTAAAATTCTTTGTATTGTGTTCAGTACAATATCTGGAAGAATCTTTTATATATTTCTCATCTGCGGACTTATCCCCTCAAACCCTTTGTAATTTTACCTACACTCAGAAAAATGTCCAGGTCAACTTTTTGTCAGGTTAACTCTGACCTTACAGAGGTGTCTGTAAGCCAGCTAGCGGTCAGAGTTAACCTATCTAAGGTCAACTCGTGCAGCTCCCAATGCCCTACTTCACCTGCTGGTGGCTTAATTTCAGAATTTCTCCGACCACAGGTCAACTCGGTTTTACTTGCCCACATGCAGGCGAACGCGCGCCTGCCCGAGGCCAATTACGCCGTATGTAGGTCGTCGAGTTAGCCTCCATTTTTCTGAGTGTATATTAAAAATTGAAACTAAAAACGTTCGAAATAAAAAAAAATTTTCTAAAAAAAATAAAACCGACTTTAAAAAAAAACTGAAAAGAGAAAAAAGCACTAAAAAGAAAAAAATAATTTAAAACTATGTCCATTAATAGCGCATTTAAGATTCGGCTTTTTTGGAGTGGCGTTAAATCTACACTAAATAAAATCATGGAGACAAAAAATAGGATAGATTTCTACAAAAAATAGTAACATATGAGACAGTGGGCTTTTTTATAGCGATTGCTTAAAAATAGGGAATCCAATTTGGGACATAAAAGAACTTAGTTTTTGGTGCTTCTAAGAGCCTTGTCTATAGTTAATCTGTTTGACAACAAAATTTTTGGAGTCGATCTCAGTTCTTAGTTAGCCTTAAGGGTTAGAAAGTATGTAATTTATTTTAGTTGCAAATTTAACGCCACTCCAAAAAAGCCGAATTTTAAATGCGCTATTAATGGACATAGTTTTAAATTATTTTTTTCTTTTTAGTGCTTTTTTCTCTTTTCAGTTTTTTTTTAAAGTCGGTTTTATTTTTTTTAGAAAATTTTTTTTTATAAAAAGTTATTAAAAAGCATATTAAATTTAAGATATCTGGAGAACAGTCGAGATATTGATATGCAAAATTGTACTGAAATTTATTATCTTTAATTCTTATTATACAAGTTTTCTCAAAAACCCGTGAGTTTGCAAAAAAATCGACAAAATCAAATTTTTCACATAATAATGAGAATATCTCGAGAAAAATATTTTTTTTTGCAGTCAAATGTAACATGGGAAAATTTTTTTTTTCTGTGCCTATAAGGGTAAGGATACACGACGAGAGACTTTGGTCTCTGAGACCAAAAATTTCGCCTCTGGATACAAAGAGACCTGTGTATACACTTCGGAGACCGGAGATTTGTACCCTAGACCCTAGAGACTTGATACTTGGAGACAAATCTCCGGTCTCCGAAGTGTATACACAGGTCTCTTTGTATTCAGAGGCGAAATTTTTGGTCTCAGAGACCAAAGTCTCTCGTCGTGTATCCTTACCCTAAGAATTAACTCATTTTGGATCTGTATCCGATGTGATTTCTCTGACCATTTTAAATAGATTCAGGTTCCTTGGGTAGGTCTTAACATATCAAACCTAAGAAAAGCTATTATTGCCCAAATACTCTATATGAGGACAGACCAAAGTTTTATGAAAAAAATCCATTTGTATGGGAGAGGGGGGGATTGGCCCGATTAAAGTTAGATGTATGGAATAGTTATGTAAAATCATATTCTAAACACATTTGGTATTTACAATTTTTTCAATATTATGCATCGCTTTCGAGAAAATTGAAAAGTTTCCATTTGTATGGAAGAGAGGGGTATGGGATGGTTTGATTTTGCCCGTTCAAGAACTTAGCTTTGTCAAGCCTCTAGCTCAATCCTTTCGAAAGTTATGGTGTTCACAGACAGACAGACGGACAGACAAACACTCTGAAGTAGTTAATTTTTGTCCCCGATGATTGGCTCGATACATTACAAACGGTATACTAAATCTAATATACTCTTATATGATATATCTATATATATATTAAAGGTAACGTCTGTCTTTCTGTGCGTCTTGCTGTGTATCAGTCTGTATGTCCGTTTGTATGTCTGTACTTAGCTCGAAAACCACTGGACCGATTTTGAGGCGGATTTTTCACATATGTTGCTTAGACCTCTGGTCAGGTTATAGGCTATGTATTATTTTTCTACAGTCCCCCGTTTCCCCTCACAAAAGTTTACACAGGGATTCTACATACTCCGAAATTATTGATAAACTTTGCGACCTTGAAATATTCTTCTCCCCTTTGACTTCTTTTCCTGCTATCTCCTAAACGACTGAATAGATTTTGACGCGGTTTTCACTATTGGGCAGGCCGTTTATCAAGTAAAATTTTTACCAACTAAATCCAAATTCACCCCACTCCTGTAAACCCCCACTCCTATCTCCTAAACTACTGAATGAATTTTAATTCGGTTTTTGTTGTGGTGATATCTAATGTTGTGGGAAACGGATGAAGTTAAGGTGTTCGTTGATGTTAGATGCAAAACACAAAACACTTTGTTTGTATATTCTTTATTTTTTATTTAAACTTTTAATTCACTTAACTCTAGTTTTTACTTTTTTACCTTTTTGTACTCTACGTTTTACTTCGTAATTTCACTAACTTTATTCTCCGACTGCTTAAACATTAAATGTGGTGTGTATATGTTTTAAGAAGTAGGGTAATAAAAACTAAAACACAATCCACTTTGCTAATCTAGTCTTTATTAACAATACCTTTTATTCTCTTATAAACTTGTTTTCTTTCACTTTGCTTTTATTATCTTATAAACATGACTCCTTTCAACAATACTTTTTATTCTCTTATAAACTTGACTTCTTTCAACAATACTTTTTATTCTCTTATAAACTTGACTTCTTTCAACAATACTTTTTATTATCTCATAAACTTGAATTATTACTGATCTTACTGACTGTCTTTCAATTACTACTGTCTGCCAATCTATATCATACCTAAAATTGACCTCTTCCTTTGTTGAATTGAGTAAGGGTTCGGACCTACGCTGAACATATTTAACACACGAAATAAATTCTTGACTTTCGCACGTGAATATCGAAATATTAGGTCGATCGGATGTTGACACGTCGTAACTAAATATTTTCGCCCAAAATGGGCTAAAAGGTTGATGGAAATGTCCTTTTTCGGCTTAATTGTCTTATAACTCCTAAATATCTCGACTTACGCAAAAAAATTCTAAGACGACATTGTAATACATTTAATTTACTGTAAAATATGTCCTTATATTTTTTTTCGTAAAATTCTCTAGAAACACCCATTCGCGAAAAGTTGAATATCTCAAAAAACCATACTTTAATTTTTTTGAACAAAATTGCAAAAAAATTTTCATTTCTCAAAATCGTTTCTGTAACTTTTTTTCTGCATTTGAAGCAGGTGATTTCGTTTTTCCTTATGAAAATTACCTGCTTCTAAAGGCCAAAATACAATTGGCCCAACATAACATTTACGGCAACATTTCAGATTTCAAACTCATAGGACTCCATGCTTCTAAATACAATCAAACCGACCAACTTTGCAGCCGTAAAAAGTTGAATCGAATTTAAGTTTTGTCGGCCAGTTCGCCCACAAAATAAAGAAAGTATTAGGAAATATAGTTCGTATGCTGTGTTGCTTACATTCACATTCCTAATTTGTATGATAATTGGGTATAAAAAATGTTATTTGCGGCTCACCGTCCCAGTGTCAAAATTAAATGAGAAACAAATAATGATTAGAACAACAAAGTGTGCGCAATTGTATATGGAGGGCGACATTGTCGCCGTAATCTGCCGTCGTAAATGTTGTGCTGGGCCAATTGTATTTTGGCCTTAAAACTGTTTCTAAAAATACGACTTATGGTGAATTGTAGCAAACTTTGCTAAATAATCTGAATAATTATTTCGATTTTCTGCCAATCATCCAACATGTATACGAAATGGTCTTTCATTCGAAATAAATTAAATCTTTGTTAATTTTTTTTGAATAATTTTGGCTACAGGTCAGGTGGAATATATTTGTTTCTATCGGAACCATTTATATTGAAGTACCAGATTTCTCATGGCTACAATTGAATAATACAATGAAATTTAATTTTAAGTGAAATACTGAGGAACTGGAATTTTTTTTGAAAGGAAACATCAAGTTTCGATTCCGATAGAGGTCTCTGTCACTGACCTGGTCACGAAAGATGTGAACAAGTTGAGAAAAATTCAAATTTCGCTAAAATGGAATAGCGCTTGAGGTGACGCCACTCTTGGAAATAGTCTGCACGTAAAAAAATGAAAATTCGTCTCGTGTCTTATATACAAATGGAAAATGTTTTTGCTGTTTTCTTGAAAAGAGTGCATCATATCGAAAAAACACTATTACAAAAAACTAATACAAAATGTATTTAGAATACGATTTTACATAACTTCCCACTATACGAAGATTTTATAGCATAACTTCTTCCTCCACATATAGACAATTGCAGGATTTCAACATCTCTTTTTGACAAAGAAACTTGATAAATATAGGTATTTTGACCAGAAAATGAAGACTACGGTTTTTTTAAAAATAACAATTGTCTGATTTTTCGTCCAAAAATTCACCCGTTCGGTACACGTTTTTTTCTATGGGAGTTAACAATTCTCTCTATACAAATTAATGATGTTTAAGCTATTAGTATTCATTTAAAACAAAAAAAAAAAATTAAAAATTTTTATTTTTTACAAATACGTCCACTGTAGTCCAGCTTTTTACTCAAAAAATCAAAATTGGGTCACAAATGCACTTAAAGGTGCACTGAATGAGAATAGAGTGTTGAAAATAAATAAATAAGACGTCAATTCAAATTTTTAACTGCGTTGCCATATGGCATAAATATACTGAATTGGTTAAGCTTTCACGACCGTTATCGTAATAGTACATTTTTTAATGGGTTTTCGGTTTAGATTGCGTATAATGAATGTAAGGTTGTACTTACTTGTTTTATTTACGAGACGTTTCGGACAGGAACTCTGCTGTCCATGGTCGCTCGAAGACTGGTTCAGGAATCAAAACGTTGGATTGCTCCGTAAATTGTAACGGTGCGATTTTTCAGCAATTCTTTTTTGACAAACGACACTTACGGTGTATTTTTGTTGGGATTGGGCTTTTTTTCGATAGCTTCTCGTACCAACCTTGGATAGTATCGATTTTCCATGGCCAAAATGCGTGCTTGATCGAAACGTATCCAATGATCCAGAGTGCTGTTGTCTGTTTTATCGTTTCCTTTTATCGTTTTTAATAGCTGCGAGATGTTCTTTTAGCCTTACAGACACTTTCCGCTTCGTTTGACCTACGTATGAGCTTCCGCAACTGCAAGGCACCTCGTACACTCCGCAATTTTCTAGAGGTATACGGTCCTTAGGAGATCTTAGGTAACCCTGGATTTTCTTGGGAGGAGTGTAAACACATCTTAAATCGTGTTTCCTCAAGATTTTGCTGATCTTATCCGTGATCCCACGGAGGTATGGCAAGAAAATCCTTTTTTTCTCTGTTTCGGATGTAGGTCTTTCTTCCTGTTTCCTTGTAGTGGGTGTCCAACTTCGCATTTTTAGGCCGTATTCGTTGTCCTTCAACGCTAAATCCACATGTTTGAGTTCCTCACTTAGGTGTTCCGAGTCACATATTCTGTGAGCTCTATTGATCAGAGAGGAGACTACTGATCTTAAATTTGCCGGACAGTGATGTGAATCAGCATGTAGTTATCGGTCGGTATGCGTTGGTTTTCTGTACACCGTGTGTCCCAAAGTGCCGTCATTTCGTCTTAACACTTTGACATCCAGGAATGCCAAGGCTTTGTCTTTTTCCGATTCCATTGTGAATTTTGCGTTCGGGTGAATGGAGTTCAAAATTCTTAAAAATGATTCTTGTTGGTCATTCTTTATGATACAGAATGTATCATCCACATACCGTAAAATATTTTTGGTTTTACCTGGACTTTTGATAAAGCTTTTTGTTCGATGTGGTTCATCCAAATATTTGCAACTAGTCGTAGTGGGATACCATCCTTATGTATTTTGGGTAGACCGTAAATTTTCGGACATAAACAACAAGAAGGAGTTCTTACGTTTTTTTTGTTATTATCGTTTTGTGTTTGTTGATCAGCTGATTCGTTTTTCGTGCCACTTGAGTGGTCGGATCTTGTTTTACTTTCTGATACACTTCTGTATCAGATAACAAAGAAACGATTTTTTCAGCGTAATCAGTTGTGTTCATTATCACTGTAGCATTTCCTTTGTCTGCTGGTAGGACGAGAATGCTATTGTTTCGTCGTAACTGACGAATTGCATTCATTTCTCCTCTGTTAGTATTGCTGGCTGGTAGTTTTGACTTACGCATGATTATTGCCGTATCTTGTCTAATTACTTCGGCCATTTCAGCTGGCAGTTTGTGTTTATGTATGCCTTCCTCAATCCCTCCTATTAATTTTGCGTAGGGGATATCCTTTGGCGTTGGAGCGAAATTTAGTCTTTTTGACAATATATTTATGGTGTTTTCATCTAATTCAGTGTTGGATAGATTGACGACGAAGCTTGTTTTTGTGTCATTGTCAGCCGTTGGATTTTTTGTTTGACTTAGTGTCAAACGCTGAAATTTTCTTTGTTGAATTGCTTTGTTTGTCTCCAATGTTTTGATTGCCTGTAACGATGTCAATGTGTCACATTTGTTGAAATCCGTGACAGTACATAAAAAAATATACTATTGCCTTATATATATTGTATTGTAGTGGTACTATTAACAAACTGTAAAGTAATTATTAAAAAAAATATTATATATACTACAAATTCTTACAAAATGGGACTAATTATGGATCGATTACATATATCCAACGAGTGACCAAATATTCTGTGAGCGATTGTGGTCCGTAAATTGTCCAAATATTCGGTATTCAATTTTTGGTCGAATACAATATTCGTTGCAACCCTAATTTTAAGCAAAAATTTGTTATAAAAAACCCCGTTGATATTTCTTGAACCGTTAGAGCATTTTTGACTTGGTTTTGACCCACTAATATCGACCCCTCCCCTTGATTGTGAACCATTCTCTTGCTATTTCCTGAACCGTTAGGATAATTTTGAGGCGGTTTTTGTCTTTGGGTAGGTTTTTCCCTAGGAAATTTTTTGTCGACCAATATCCCCTTGACTGAACCTTTCTCCTTCTATCTGTTCAACGATTGTAGCAATTTTGGTTTTCACTATTACATTATACAATATATATATATACAATCGTTAGTCGGGGCAAAAACACGTGGTATGAGTTACGCGCTTCGCAGTACGCATTTCGGTTTACGCGCTTCGAATTCTGCGCATCGGATTACGCTCTTCGGATGATACAGTTCGATTTACGCGATTTAAATTAAGCAGTTTAAGAAACGCGTCTCCACTTACGCGGTTTGAGTAACACGCTTCTACTTACGCGGTTCGGATACTGCGATTTGAACTACGTGGTTTGAGTTACGCGCTTAGAATACTGCAATTCGAACTACGCGGTTTGAGTTACGCGCTTTGGATTACGTGCTTCGGATTACGCGCTTTTAATTACACGGTTTGAGAAACGCGCTTCGGATTTGGCAATTTGAGTTATTCGCTTCGGCTGGTGCGTTTCGGATTACGTACTTCGGATGATGCGATTCGGATTACCCGATTTTAATCACGCACTTTGAGAAACGCGCTTCGGATTTCTTCAAATTGCTAGACTCGAATTACGCACTCCGGATTACGCGCTTCGCATTACGCGGTTGGAGTTACTTGCATTAAGAAGAGAGTGTTGATTTTAGTGGATAAAAATTTTGAGTGGGGACGATCCACCATATGACGAAAAGCGCGCCAAAATTGTCCTGACGGTTCCGGAGATATCATGGGGAAGAGGGGCGGGGGCAAATTTAATGAGTGAACATTTTCTCTGGGGGAGAACTTACTCAATAGCGAAAAAAGCGTTAAAATTGCCCTAAAGGTGCAGAGAATAGCAAGGTACGGAGTTTTTTACTCGGTGAAGGTCGGATCTGTTGAAATTTCTTGTAGGTGGTATATATATCGAAACAAAACCTGTGTCTGTAAGCTGACATGAAATATCTATATATATAAAATCGTTTAACCTGACTGAGTGACTGAGTGACTGACTGACTCATCAACGCCCAGCCCAAACCCCTGAAGCTAGAGACTTGAAACTTTCACAGTATGTCCCAACCATTGCGTAGGCGCTCACTAAGGCGAGGTTTTCCGAAATTTTACCCCGAAGGGAGTAAAGGGGGTTTGGGTGTTTTTAAACCGCGATTTTCGCCATGAATCCTGCTCAATAGGAGACTGAAAAGTTTCACTCTGTGGTTTTCGGGTTCGCTGATCACGAATCCGGTGTTAGATTTTCAAAACTCGGAACGGAAGGTCCTGTAAGGATAACGCAAATATCCTTTTTCCATTAGGGGGTTTTCGGGGTCGCGGATCACGAATCCGGTGTTAGATTTTCAAAACTCAAAACGGAAGGTCCTGTAAGAATAACGCCAATATCCTTTTTTCTATTTTTTCCGGAAAAAAAATTGAATTAGGGGCTTTTCGGGGTCGCTGATCACGAATCCGGTGTTAGATTTTCGAAACTCGGAACGGAAGGTCCTGTAAGGATAACGCAAATATCCATTTTCCCATTTTTTCCGGGAAAAAATGGGGTCGCTGATCACGAATCCGGTGTCAGATTTTCAAAATTCAAAACGGAAGGTCCTGTAAGGATAACGCGAATATCCTTTTTTCCATTTTTTCCGGGAAAAAATGGCATTAGGGGGTTTTCGGGTTCGCTGATCACGAATCCGGCGTTAGATTTTCAAAACTCGGAACGGAAGGTCCTGTAAGGATAACCCAAATATCCTTTTTACCATTTTTCTTCGAAAAAACTGGCAATAAGGGGGTTTCGGAGCCGCTGATCACGAATCTGGTGTTAGAATTTTAAAATTCGGAACGGGAGGTTCTGAAGGTATAACAATTTTTTCCAATAGTTTTTAAGCTATTTCTGGGTTTTTTGTGCAAGAAACTTTTTTAAAACAACTTTAGCCCGGCAACGTCGGGTATGCAAGCTAGTATTCTATATTATTGATATCGATGGATACCAATCTTTTGAATTTGAAGTTTTTTCCGCAATATAGCTACTCTTCCTCCTTGTCGGTCCTATCTTGCCTTATAAGGTGGAAGTTGGGGAAACTATCCGAGTGCTGAGATTTAAGCCATGTTTTCGATAGCAAGCATATGGAACATGAATTGGTTAAGTTCGGGTATCTTGTTATTGATGCTTTGAGCATTCCATTGGGAACCCACCAATTCCGTCATAGTTTTTAGTGTTTGTTTGTCCGAGATTGCTTCTAATACTTTTTCTGTTAAATTAACGCTACACTACATAAATCTCTCCGTATCTGAGCTAATTCGGAGCGAATTCAATTTCCGTTCTGGGTTAGATCGTTACGGATCTCGTTTTGGAATTTTTACTATTTCACTAGTTAGCTAATTCTCATAGAAGGGCGCTTTAACTCGGCGTATATTGTTTAAGAGTGAAAAGTTTTCTTAATCGAATACGATAGGATTTTCAGTCTCTTTTAGTGGGTAGAATGACGGTTTAAGAGGAATTTTAATATTAGTAAATATATTTTCTTCAGTATAATCGGTTGGGATGGGGAATACTGCTTTTATTTCCACAAGTTCGTCATGTGAGAAAACATTAAATTCGTTATTCAAATCAGAGTCAGTGAGAGTTAAATTTGCTTCTTTGAAATTTTCGAGTATTATTACGATTTTCTTTTTGTATTCATAGGTTATTTCTTTGATATATGGGTATTTTTCCCACAATGTTTTGGTCAGTGTAAATGTGCTTGTAGGAGTGATGTAAATAACTGGGTAGATATTTATGGCATTTTCTTCGTCAAGTCTCAGACGTGGTTCCGGAGTAAGTTGGACTTCAGTCGAAAATTTTATTTATTACCTTTGTTTTGCTGCAAAGAATTATTCCTGAAGAATCAACTTCGTGCTAAAACGTTGAATGATTAGGTTTTAAGCAGGGTTTAAATTGCTTTGCTTAATTCTCGTGCTGATGCTGATGCTTTGCTGTGCTGAGTAAAAAGTAAATTGCTTTGCTTAAAGCAAAGCACTTCAGGAACAATAAGCACCAGCAAAGCAAAAAACTGCTTCGTCGAAGCAATCAAGTGGAAAAAGCTGTGCTGAAATTTGCTTTTGCTTAGAAATGCTGTGCTTAAGTAGTGCTGGAATTTGCTTAAGCAATGCTGATTTGCTTTCCTTTGTGTTTCTTATACAGGAAAATCGATTTTTTTTTTTTGAAAATAGTACGGAGCAAAATAAAATTAGGGAGGAATTTTCTGAACAGCACATGACTTTCTTATACAACAAAAAAAAAATTTTTTTCAGGAAAATACCCTAGAGCAAAATAAAATTAGCGAGGAAATGTCTGAACAGCACACGACTTTCCTATACAAAAAAAAAATTTTTTTTTCAGGAAAATACCCTAGAGCAAAATAAAATTAGCGAGGAATTTTCTGAACAGCACATGACTTTCTTATACAACAACAAAAAAAATTTTTTTTTTCAGGAAAATACCCTAGAGCAAAATAAAATTAGCGAGGAAATGTCTGAACAGCACACGACTTTCTTATACAACAAAAAAAAACTTTTCAGGAAAATACCCCAGAGCAAAATAAAATTCTCGAGGGAATTTCTGAACAGCACATGAGTTTCTTATACAACAAAAAATCGATTCTTAAATATAAAAATACACTATTTTAAAGACACGGGTTTTTTATTTTGTATGTTGATTTGGATATAGAATGGGGCATTGATGAACTAACTGAAAAATAAAATAAATTTACCTATGTTGGTGATACACTGAAACATATATTGGACATGATGTCGTGCAATGAGTTGGGGAAACGGAGCGTCAAAGCGAAGCGCCATTTTAAATCGTCCCATAGTAAGCCACTGGTTTTACTTTTGAAGCATCGAAATGTAAAAGCTTACGCATGCCTTGACGCGTCATTGTGTTTTCGATATCAAACAAACCAATTCAAACCCTGATATCAGTGCAGTATTAATGTTTTACTATGTCATCTATGTCCCATTCATACAAATAAAAAACCCGTGTCTTTAAAATAGTGTATTTTTATATTTAAGAATCGATTTTTTGTGGTATACGAAAGTCATGTGCTGTTCAGACATTTCCTCGCTAATTTTATTTTGCTCTAGGGTATTTTTCTGGAAAACAAATTTTTTGTATAAGAAAGTCATGTGCTGTTCAGAAATTTCCACCCTAATTTTATTTTGCTCTAGGGTATTTTCCTGAAAAATTTTTTTTTTTTTGTTGTATAAGAAAGTCATGTGCTGTTCAGAAATTTCCACCCTAATTTTATTTTGCTCTGTACTATTTTCCAAAAAAAAATGGATTTTGCTCTAAAAAAAGTCAAACGAAAAGAAATCAAAATTGCAAATTTCAGCACTGCTTAAGCACAGCAGAACGAAGTACAAAAAGCAAAGCAAAGCAATAAAAATTTTCGATTCTCAGCACAGCACTGAAAATAAGCACAGCATTTTTTAAGCACAGCATTTCTCCGTCACAGCAAAGCAAAGCAAATTTTAGCTTGCGGTTTGCTGATTTGCTTTGCTTTTTCAATCCCTGGTTTTAAGTGCTCCCTCAGTAGGTTTCGAATTAACATATAAATTAGCAAATTAACTTATGGTTTATATTGGTCTTAAAAAATTAGTAATTCATATTTTTTAAAAATTATTCATTTTTTTAAATAAGTATCATAACAGAAATGTGTTAAATTTTTAATTTTTTTTTTTTCAGAAAACCAGAATCGGATAGAAAGAATAAGTAAGGAACTATATAAAGAACCTAATAATTTCAGCATAAAAAAACAAATACGTTTCCCTAAAAATTTGGTCTTTCTAAAAAGATATTCAAATCTCGAGCAAATCATTTTAGGCATTATTGAAGAGGAATGCTTCAAATCTGGCCAAGATACAGCTGATATATTTTTGGATGAGCTCCAAGAAAACTTGTTAAAATTACACTTATTAAAAACAATTCCGTTCAAAATAGCTAAAGATGATTTCAAAAATGAAACAAGCCACGTTAAAGTTAACAAATGGTTGAAAACATGTAAGTGTACCGTTTTTATTTTAAAGCAAAACTTTAAACCGTACATTTTGAAAATATTGAATCAATTTTATCGACAAGAATATTTCGACGTTTTTTTACATAGTTACTAAATCAACCCCTCGGAAAGATGTGAATAGACCATTCGAACCATGGACAATGCGAAAGGTATGATATTTTTTTCAACTTCCTAACTTCGTGTTAGCTTTCGCTTTTTTAACTTTTTTTTTTATTTATTTCAAGAGTCAGAAATATGGAGCCGGTTTCGAAATTCACGATCCTCATAATTTATTTTTTGCCGCGAAAGGGCATAACGGTAAGTTGATAAATTGTGTGATTTTCTAAAAGGAGAGCATATGCGTTCGCCTGTGTATTTTCATATTTGTATGGTTCTGTAACTTCTGGTTCTGTTACTTTTAAACGCCAAAATTAAACCAAAATTCGTCGAGTACAAAAAAGTTTGATCAAAAAATGTCGAAAAAAATCATACGGTAGTTACCCAATTTTTGACCACTACTTTGTCGAAAATGACTCCAAAGTAATTAAAAAAAACAACATCTTCGTCACTACCTTCATCAATCACGGGAATAGTACTACAATAATTTTTAAATACGCTGAATCAAGTGATTTTCAAGCACTAACTTCAGACCATAGTTTAGAATTTCCAGAAATGATGAAAAAAGATTTCAACATCTTTTTTACTAGGTCTTATCAACTTTCTCTGGCTATGTCTTATTGGGGCCCGGATTAACGTATAGACAAAAAAAACATGTGTAGAAGTGAAACCTTAGGAAAACTAAACAGCGAGAGAATGAGACGAATGCGGTATCAGGTGTGAGATAGTTATAGCGTTTATTTATTATAATATTGGTACCAAGTTCAAAAGTCATATTATATTTTTATTCAGACTCTTTGTTTTCAATTTCAATAAATGACACTAGCGGCTTATGATAACTAAAGTATAAAATGAATGCTTTGGTTGGGGTTTGATCAATATATCTTTGAAATACAGCGTCAATTACTGTTTTCGATTTTGTTGTAGATTCAGTACGACTGGAGCACATTTTTAAATTTAATTTGGTGTTGAGGAACTCAATCAAAGGGAGCGCTGTATCCAATGCAAAATTCACATTAAAATTTCCACTTAAAATCATAGGAATTTTATCGTAATCTTTTTAAGAATCCGCGATATTTCTGGTGTGTACTTTATCAAATTATCGTGGATAAATTCAATAATTGTATTTATTGATTGGTTGGGAGAAATGTAAATTGCCACAGCTATAACTGATTTATTATGGTTCAATCGGGTGCCGGTCAATTTATCGTAAAAAATTTATCGTGAACAATTTTATCGTGAACAATTTTATCGTGAACAATTTATCGTAAAACAATTTATATATGTGTATATATATATATTGCAATGTATGACGAAACATCAATAATTTATCCCCTCCTCTCTCCACTCCGTATTCTATCTCATTTTCTCGTAGGCTAAAAAATCCTATCTCTTTTTACTGTCGCTTTTTCGTTTCATCGAGTTTGAAATCACTCACAACGGCGCTAAAGAAGTTTTCACTTCAAAAACTAATTAAGAAATCATCTAAATCAGCTACCGTTTTTATGTCATTATTCAACAAAGTGAGCACAATAAGCAGCAAATCATCCGCTTTAATCTTCATCTTGTGTTCTCCGGGGGATAAGTTGACTTTCAAAAACACTTTTTTCTCATGTGTAGGTATGATAAAAAACAATAATGATCTTTCGAGATATCACTATCACCAAGAAATTCTATTAGTTTAAAGTTTTAGGTCAAAAAATCATCGAATTTTAGTAATTCTGAATAAAATATTTCCATCTTGAAATGAATATTCAATGAAACATAAACATATCGCCAAGTATAAAATCACCAAAACTGATAAAATTTTCGTGTAAAAATATGCCATCAACACACTCTAAAAAGGAAGAAAAGTGTATTATTAACAAAAAGAGAGAATAGATTTTTTTTCGTGGAGTTACAAATAGGTTTTTATACCCGTATGGTGAAACCAAAGGGTATATTAAATTTGCCTTACCGTTTGTAACGCCAAGATCCCGTCATCACACAAAAAAATGAATTACACCAGTGTGTTTAGAATAATAAAAAAATTGAATTTCGCGTGTCCGTCCGTCCATCCGTCTGTCTGTCTGTCTGTCTGTCTGTCTGTCTGTCTGTCTGTCTGTCTGTCTGTCTGTCTGTCTGTCTGTCTGTCCGTCCGACTGTGTCGCGGATTGCGGGCGCACGGATTGAGGTAGAGACTTGAAATTTTACGGAAATTCGTTTTTCGTAAAATGCAAGGCTAAGTTCGTTAATGGGCAAAAATAAACCATTAGGGGGGGTACCCCCCATGCGAACGAAAACGTTTTTTGCGAATATCTCAAAAACAGTGCATCTTATCAAAAAAGTGCTAGAACAAAAGTTATTTAGGATATGATTCTACATAAAACTCACATACATCAAAATCCGATTAGAATAAATTAAAAAAAATCTTTTTGATAAGTTTGACTTCAAAGTGGAATTTTGATACAACTGTTCGCCGTTCACTTAAATCACCATACGGCAATTATAGCTTTTGTTATGTTCCATACCTCAGCTCGTAAAATTGAGGTGATATGTTTTTTTTTGTTTTCGAGAAAAGTTGTTTTGAAAATTTTTCATGATTTTCTCAGCTCGTACGGGTCTGGGGAATTTAGGAAACTCGGCACAAGAAAGTGCACGAGGGGGCCTACAACATATTTTTTTTAGATTGTCTTCCCATACTTTTGCCCATATCTCAGCTCATGAGGGGCCGAGCAATTTATGTAACCCAGGGAATTAACCCATTTGGGTTCACCGTATGATATACAGTACAGTCCCATGCAGGAGTTACTGTTGATGGGTCCGTTGATTCTCGAGTATTTTTGAAC
This sequence comes from Chrysopilus asiliformis, assembly GCA_964034945.1. NCBI lineage: Eukaryota > Metazoa > Arthropoda > Insecta > Diptera > Rhagionidae > Chrysopilus > Chrysopilus asiliformis. Next base: position 59,444,761 of record OZ035960.1, read on the forward strand.
GTCAACTTATCCCCCGAAGAACACAAAATGAGGATGAAAGCGCGATAGTTCAAGAAGTAAAACAAAATTAATTTCTTAATTAATTTTAGCTGAAACAAATAAAGCCAAAGCTGCTTTCTGCGAATATACATCACTATACACTTGATCAATACTGTCATTCTCACAAAATTCGCGATTTTTTTTTGATTTTTCTGAGTTTGCTATTATATAGGTTATAACTTTTAGTTTGTCAATTTTTTTTTGTATTTTCAGTGTTGAATAAGTAACTCCTTCAATTCTCACTAAAAAGTTATACGCGTCGTCAACACTAAGTTTAAGTTCGTACTGATTTGAATTTAAAAATCACGATCTGTAATCCTAGATCAAAAATGAAAACCTCGGTGCAAAAAGCGGTCATGTCCACTTTTTCAAATTGTTCAGGAGAGACAAAAAACATTTAGCGTGAAATTTTTGCTCTGGGACAAAGTTAACAAATTACAATGTAAATCAATTCTTACATCATTTTAATTTGAGATAAATTTATATATATTTTTTTAAACTCCCAGAAAAAAAAAATTCTGTGCCAAATTATATGAAACAATGCCTTCTTTCTTTAATACCTTTTTACACAGACCTCCAATAAATATGGTGTTTGCAGCCAAATGTGTGCATTCGTTTATTCTTGCATTTGGCATCAATAACTCATTTTCGCCAAAAAGTGGACATGACTGCTTTTTGCACCGAGGTCTTCAAATGGTAAATGATAAAGGTTCTTACCTGATGATAAGTGATTACGTGATTCAAATTTTTACAAATTTTTTTGATTTTTTTTTATTATTGTCAACAACCAACTCATATTACTCAAATTTTTTACGCAAGTGTGACCATGAATTTTAGAAAAATTGACAAGAACTTACAAAAATTTTTCGAAGCTTTAAAAGGTGCACAATTTTTTATGTAATCCAATATAGTATTACAGCCGTATATAAACAAATTCAACGAACTTTAATATGTATTGTATATTCAATTGTCTATTGTAGCTTCAATTCAATGATTAAAGTACAACTCGCTAGTGTTTTCCCTTCGATGATGTCCATCGAATGACTGGAGATCTGATGTCGATGGTATGGTGGGATTACTATGGTATGGTGGGATTACTATGGTAGGGTGGGATTACTATGGAATGGTGGGATTACTATGGTATGGTGGCAGGGCTTGTATATATGACGTCTTTCCCTATGTCGGGAATTCAAAACATCCAGTAACGATCAAGTGGGGCTTCATGTAACTTATTTTCGATCGACTAATTAGTCAAAGGAAATCTTTATTCGGCCAAAACTGATCGGAGCGATCGTTTAAATTGGACAACCACGCTAGAGTTTTTCAAGACGAAATAATGGCAATTAAAAAAGCGAGTTTCTGTTGGACTCAACAGTAACTGAAAAGGATATCTGTATCTGTGCAGACAGTCAAGCAGCCATTAAAGCGATTTTTTCACACAATGCTAAGTCCATGCTTGTGCAGTCGTAGAAGGAAGACCTAAAGGGACTCTCCGAAACTAACCATCTTAGAGTTGTATGGGTTCCTGGGCATAATAATATTCCTGGAAATGGGAGAGCAGATGAACTTGCTCGTAAGGGTACATATATGGACAGTCAACCCATTTCTGTTGGATTTCCGTTTCAAACCCTAAAACTGCCACTTGGATGAATCTGGAGAACCAATAACTTTGATTCACGTGCCGGATTTACACAACAATAAAGGAATTATTGGGTGGGTTAAATGCAGACCTTACAAAGAGCTTCTTAAATCTGGAGCGGAATTCCTTTCATCTAACGACTTGGATTCTAACTGGGCACTCCCTCCTAAAATATCACGCGTTCAAGATGAGGCTAGTGGAGGATGTGGGGAAGAGCAAGAAACGGTGAAACATTTCTTGTGTTACTGTCGAGCTTTAACCTGAACTCGAGTCAAATGCTTCGCTTATCCCTTTCTAGAGGAACTCCATGAGCAGGAATTCAGGGTTGGGAGCCGATTCATAAGTACATAGCACTGTCGGGATAGCTAAACAATCGCGTTTGAGCTCAATCTGCACAATGGGTATAATTTGAGATGTATGTGAGGTTTCTTGTTAAGCCTCCCTCTTAAACCAACCAACCAACCAACCATGAGAGTGGGGAAAAGCGATAGTCCAAATTAAAAAAAATATAGTTTTTTTTTACATTAAGATGTACTAGTAACTTTCATGAAACTCTTCCAGACGTGTTTCCGTGATGCGGTCAAAAACAGGCAGACAAACACACATATGATCAAATTATATTGGAACTATGGTTAAATTGAAAGTTTAGAACGTCGCCATATATAAAGTATTTTTAGATTGCCAGGCAATTGCAATTTTTCTCATGTTTTTTAACACAATTATTCCTTAACAGCCAGTTCTTTGATTAATAAAGCAAGGAACAGAGAATATCATATCATACTAATATATAAAAATGAGTTGGTGTCTGTCTGTCTGTCTGTTCCTCTTTCACGCAAAAACGGCTGAACCGATTGACTTGAAATTTGGCATGAGTGTATGTGGTAGTTCTGGTTCCAACATAGGCACACGGAAAAGTAGCGCGAGGGGTGGGGGAGTAAGGAAAGGGGGTAAAGTGATCTCGAAACTTAGCTCTTCCTCTATGTTACCCTTTCGCGGGGAAACTACCGAGCCGATTGGCCTGAAGTTTAGCTCCAACATAGACCATAAAAGAAAAAAAAATTGGAAAAACTTAACCCTGCAACGACGGGTATGTAAGCTAGTAGTAAATAAATGGTTTATGTAACGATTTTTTTTAGTTTTTTTCAAAATTTGAACTTGGTCCTCTTTCACATCTTTCTTGGTTTGGCCAGTGACAAAGCGTCATTCTGATGAAATCTGGCCGTTTAATTCTCGGGATCGAAAGCTAATGTTTCCTATCAAATTTTTTTTCAATTTCTCATTATTTCCATTTAAAACTCAATTTTATTGTATAATTCAACTATGCCCATGAAAAATCTGGTAGAAATGGTTTCTATAGAAGCAAAAATATTTCATTATGACCTATAGCGCGAAAATGATCACAAGAAAATTTTTGATTGAAATGTTGAATTCTCAGTAGGTGGTTCAATTGGCCTTGAAACTTTTTGTGATTCCATAGGGGGTGGCAAACATTTTTTTGGGTAAGGTGATTATTTCGTCAACGACAGGAACGTTTGCCACGGTTTTCGACTCTCAGTGGTACTGTTCGTAGAAGTCGGAACGATTTATGCACATTTTTCCCATTCGAACGAAAATGTTTCTATATGAGTTTTCACTCCTTGTTCAAAGCGGATTGTGGGTCTGACATAAAAATGAAATAAAGTCTCAAACGATGGCTGTTGGGTGTTATGCACACATACATTTACGTAGGGGAGACTGGGATATTCTGGACCACGGGGAATTGCGGACCAGCGTCATTTTTTTCCCCTAGTAGTGGTTGGTAGCTGCAAATAACTGTAATCAGTTTGCCTCATGTTAAGCTAATTTTCCTAACAGTACTCGACTAGTGTATACGCACTATCACCTCGCTTCGATAGCAAATAGAAAAGTGATACTTCGAAATTTTTTTTTTTCACTTTGTGTTTCGCTTAAATTTAACCACATTTTTCGAGAATCAACTCAAGTAAATATATTGATAATATTCGCGGAGCCTTAAGCATTCGACACTGACAAGAAATTTTGCATGAAGTTTGCATTGTGTTACTAATAGCTGCCATATTGTAAAAAAGAGCGTTCGGGGAATTGTGGACCACTTTTGTCGGGGAATTATGGACCACTCAGTTCTTGATATTTGACAAGCAAACTTCGTGTATTTGATGCATATAAGTGTTTTTTCATGCAAAAACCCAGCATTAGATTTTCGGCAATCATACTAATATATAAAAATGAGTTGGTGTATGTCTGCCTGTCTGTCTGTTCCTCTTTCACGCAAAAACGGCTGAACCGATTGACTTGAAATTTGGCATGAGTGTCTGTGGTAGTTCTGGTTCCAACATAGGTATACGGAAAAGTAGCGAGAGGGATGGGGGGAGCAAGGGGAGGGGGTAAAATGATTTTGAAACTTAGGTTTTGCGCTATGTTACTCTTTCGCGGGGAAACTACTTAACCGATTGGCTTGAAATTTGGCATAGATGTTCGTCGGGGGTCCAGCCCCAACATAGACCCATTAAAAAGTTTTTAAGTTCTTTTCGGTTTTCTTCATATTCTAAAATTTAGACAAAAAGCTTAACCCGGCAACGACGGGTATACAAGCTAGTTTCTAAATCGGCCGTTTTGACATCGTCAGAGGATGTAAATGAGCTTCGTGAGAAGGCTGATATGAAGCGAAAGAGATTGGAGAGAAAAGGTGATAAACCATAATCGAAAAAGCAAAAAGATCGTGTCAAATCGAAGACATCACAGAAGAAACAACCATCTTCAACCTATTGTGAGGTGGAAGAATACATCGATTTCTGCATAATTTGTAAGAAAAATATGCCAAAAAAAATGAACCGCCGAAATACCATCCATTGCAACGTGTGCGATCGAGCTGTTCACTTGGGATGCTCCGGAATGACTGCAAGTTACTGGACTTGCGAACATTGCGTTTCGGACTGATTTTCATTGAAATTTTTCACTTCATTTCACTTTGTCTGTTATATAATAAATATATGAATCAAAAAAAAAAGTTTGTCTATCACATTTTTCCATTTTTAATCGATTTACAAAGTGGTCCACAATACCCCGAGATTTTTCAAAATCGCAAAAACGCCATTTTTGCGCCAACTGATAAAACTTGTATAATTTAATACAATTTGACCGAACTGCTGTGACCCAAAGAGAGGTTATTTATCGTACTACAAATTCAAGCTTTGAAATTTTCAGAAAAAGTTATTTTTTTGCGAGTTTTTAGCCAAAATGAAAATGCGGTCCATAATACCCCAGCCTCCCCTATGTATTTCATTACTGAGAGAACTATTTCGCTCCCATCATTAAAGGACGTAAAAACAAAGCGCGAATGTAAAGATCTTAAGAACAAGACAGTAAAAGCCATAATTTCATTCTCGTTTTATAGAGCGTTTTACTGAAATCCCGAATTTCGTTCTCTAAAGAGTGATTTTTATTTTGCGTTGATTTCAATTGCTCCTTGGGAGAAGAACGAAAGAGAACTGGGAGCGTTTTGAACACTGAATTTTATACAGAAAAAAAACTTGATTTAGATTAAAATCACGAGAATAAATCAATAATTTGCGCCCAGGCGAATTTTTTTAAAGAGAATGCGGTGTAGTTGTTTAAATGAAGAGATACACAGTCCCAAGCAAAAATTAACTTAATTTTTTGCCTTTGTATGCGAATATCCAAAATTTCCAGATTATTTCGCGCATGCGAATACGAATATTTGTAACATTTCTACTTGTAACTTTTGGAATCATAAATAATTTGGTTCTAGGAAATCTGTCCGTTTAAGGGAGTCGTCAACTTACCGGAGGCGTCCGCAAACGCAGCTTTCACTGTACCTTTTATTATATGTAAGAAAGCTAAAAACGTACTTAATTTTGCATTTTTTTTTTTCTCAACATCAAAATATAATATTAGTTTATAAGTTTTTGATTATTTCCGGAGAAACGCTGGGTCTTAAAAGCTAGTAGAAACATAAAAACATACATTTTGTCTTTTCAAAATCAGTGAATAATTCTTCACGAAATATTTTTATTTAAATTAGATAGATCAGATATCAATTTGTTCAGCTTTTATTCTGATGAGAATATCACCGATGTTACTGAAGTCGATAATACTGAAAGTGTTCATGAAACTTATATAGAGATAAATGGAAATGCTGAACTACGAACCATCAATAAAAGTCAAGAAACAGATATGGTATTTTTTACACATATTTCCATGCGAGGTATATAATTTAACTGTTATTACTCTAAAGGAAAATTTGCCAAGTGGTGAAAGATGGCCTGAAGCTCCACAAGTAAACAAGGAGAGTCAAGAGATGGTAAATATTAACTTGTTATTTTTATATCAATTAAACTATTTGAAAATATTTTTATAGTTTAGCGCGATGCACTTAACTGATCAGGTAATTGGTTGGCGCTATTTTAGATAACTTGAAACTATATTTTCGCCTTTTACAGGACATAGATAAAAGATATGAGAGTACGAAATGTATTTCTAGTGAACAATTTAAGAAGTTATTACTTTCATCTGAATATCATTGGAAAAAATTGTATGACTATGTTCGTAGTAACACTACATTATTACAAATGAATAATTACTCTAGCAGTGATCTTATGAGAGTAATTTCACAAAATTCTGAAATTAAGAATCAAAGCAATAATGAAGTTTTAAGTTCATATGGCAGAATTGTCGTTGATTTTTCTATAAGTCAAAGAAGTTCAAGTGGCGTAAATGTTAAAACGAATGAACTGGACATACAGATTCCTACAATTAATTCATCAGAAAATATTGACGAGAAATCGATTTCAGACAGGCAAGAATGCGACAATGTTGTAACAGAGGAAAACAATTCGGTAGTAATACTTGAAAACGAAAATACCATAATTGATATTTGTAGCGATACAACCGATAGTGAAGACCTTTTCGATAAAATGAAGAATATTGGTGAGAACTTAGACCCTCAGCAATTTAATACAAAAAGGCCAAGATTAATGAATATACAATCAAATGAACAATCTTGGTCAAGCAATCCTGTAACCAGTAGTATTTGTAGGCCTCGAAAACGAAATCGAAAGAAAAAAATTATCTCGAAAGGTTTAACAAATTATGCACATCAATACAACATAGAAGATGCTAGTCAAGTAATTACTGATAATATGTATGATATCGATGAAGATTCTGAGATGCAGGATTTTAGTAACAACTCTGTAGAATGTTCCTTAAAACTTAATACAAATTCGCACCAAGAAGTCAATTGTGTAAAGAAAATTCTACCTAAGTCTGCATACCTTCATGGTAAGTATCAATTGAATTAGACTATTGGTAAACCACGCGTTAGTTTTTCCAAGGACAATAAGTATTTTCTTTATATATGGAAAAAGGGTTTTTGAGTTTTTGCATGACCAATTTCAACGATTCTTTCTTTAAGCTTCACTCTGTGCAGTAGTGTAGCAAGAGGGAAAAAGTCAAAACTTTTCGATCCAGTTATTGAACCTGACCTAAAATGTGCTCCAGATAAGAGTTCACATTCGACACTATTTTCATTTTTTAGTTTCACAATTTTTATATAATATTTAATGTGTTTGCAACTATTAATTTGCGATTTTTGCCAATGAGAATCTAAATTCTAAATACAGTCCTGTATTTATCCTCAAAATGGAACTACATATGGTGGGTAGTGCCATATTTCTGAGTATTTTTAATTTTAACTATGCCAAAGTAGAAAAGAAAACAATTTTACTATTTTTTTTTCTTGATGAGATAAAGATAAACGGACACCAAATCTACAGTTCGACCGAACGTCAATATTTGGCCGAAGCCGAAGCAGAACTTCGGCATTTTCTTAACCTTCGGCCGAAGCATAAAAGCTGAGATCAATGTTTACCGTTAGGAAAAAGCAGTTGCGGTTGTATTAAAATAATTTCTTTAGCAAATTTACAAAACCAAATCACAAACAACTCGAATCAATAATAAAGGAAAATTCTATTAACATATAGGAAAAGTGTTCTTTAAATATCTTACAAATTTAATCAGTTAACTGAAGACAAAAAACTTGTGCTCTAATAGTTAAAAATTCAATTGCAATACCATTTGCAACCACATCTAACATAACTATCGGTTATGATTAAAACAAAACTTTCCTCTGCAATATTTAGTTTCAGAAAAAATATGTAAAAAATATTTTTTTTAAATATATCGAGAACCGTTAAAGATACATAAAACCCATTAAAGGAAAAATACAGGAAATTTAATTTTCTTTGAATTTAGTTGCATATAACTGTAACCACTTTAGTTCGGATCAATTAAAACGGAGGTGATCCGTACTATCGAAATATCCGGATTACCGAAGAACTTTATTATATTGCTGTAAAAGTTACGAAACAGACTCCCAGTACATCAAAGAAATATATTTTATTGTTGAAGACAAGATATAATAAAAAAACAAAACTGTTTATTAAAAAACTCAGTAATATTAGTTTGTTTTACAGTTTTTTTAGTTTGTAAAATGAGTGCAAAAGTTTTCATTTCCATTGATCCATTCCTCTATCTATACTTCTGTTAATTGATCCTCTGTTCTTTTTGACGTCCGATATGGTTGAAGTTTCTACTTGGAATTCTCTAGCTAATGCCTTACCACTATCTCCCCTGCCCAGTTTCCAAAATGGTGTTTTTCTCGGCCAGAGATAATGTTTTGTGTGATCTTTCGGTGGCATTTTGAAATACTTCGAAATCACATGAATAACCAAATGCAATATCAGAGACAGGGATGACAGATGCCTACCAAAGAATCACCCCGTGGGCTCAAAATAGCTCAAAAATGGGGTTTGAAACTCCCTGTATATTTTCTTTTGCCAGAAATACCTACAAAATTACTGTCATTCTGTGAATCCGGATTACCAAAATATTTCAAATCCGGATTACAATATGCATAATGCAATGAATTAGCTTGTCCGAATTTTTGAATAATTCGGATTACTGGAGGTCGGGACTAGCAAAACACGCCAAATTTTTGTTTTCATTAGTGTTTGACCATTCACTTGCACCTTGGGCTTCGGTCAAACCTTTTGCTTAATTGTGGCCGGAGTCGATGTTTGGCCGAAGTTGGCTGAAGCCGAAGGTGCAAGTGAACTATCGAATATTAATGCAATGAAAAAAATGGCGTGTTTTTACTTTCTTATACGAAGTGAAAAATTTCAACCTTTAAATTTTGCCTAAAACATTTCTCGAGCACTCGTCAGATGCTGCTCTACCAGCTTCCACGCAGGCTTACAGGATTTGGTGGAGTAAGACTCGATTTGAGTATTTTTACCCCGATGCCACAGACCTTATACGAAATATAAGGCCAAGGCAAAATAGCTCCATTTAAGCCACAGCGAATCTACTATTTTGTGTTTACCCATTGAATCATTTCTGAATCATGGTTTTTACATGACTTAGCAATGAATTCTATTGGTATATCTTGGCTTAAAGGCCTTCAAAAAAAAAAATTACAAATGTTATATTATTTTTGTGGATGTTTTGTGGATAGGGAAAATTTGGATGTGAAAACATCCACAAAAATATTATAACAACTGTTATATTATTTTTTTTAAGACCTATAAGCCAAGAAATTCCAATAGAATTCACGTAAAAACCATGAATCAGAAATGATTATCTTTTTGGAAAATATTACAAAGTAAAATAAATGATACAACATTTCTGAAAAACATATGACTTTCTTATACGGAAAAGGCATATCTCTAGAATGAATAAAGATGTTGTTTTACGCTGAAAGGCAAAAATTTAGTGCGTTGTATCGTCCATAATTTCGCATACCGAATTGTCCCAAAAAACCTTGAGTATCCAAAAAATCAAAAGATCAAAAAAAGTCAAAATTTTATGACATTACAGCCAATATCTCGAGAACGAATAAAGATAATGCATAACTGTCTAAAGGAAGTTGTGGGGAATATAATTATCTATAATTTATCTTTTGCATGTCACTACGAAAAAGCCGTTAATTTTCGAAAAATCGCCAAAACTGAAATTATTGACAAAACTTATCAAAATATTGTTAATTGTCTCTTTCGACAATTTTGATCTTGTTTTCGTCAAAATTGTAGAACGGGCACTAAAATCTCTTTCCACTGACACTTGAGTAGATAGAACTGTTAATGCGAATCAATTAATTTTGCTATTGCAGGTTCTTTATCCTGATTTTCGTTTCATTTTCTAATTTTTGTCTTGTCGCTTTAATTCGTGACGTCGGTGGTGTTTATTGAATTAAAAGATTCATCTTTGCCTCCAACTTTAAAACAACAAAAGCTATAATTGCCAATCTGGCAATTATTGAAAACCCGTATGGTGATATTCGTATCAAAATTCGAACAGTTGTACCAAAATTCTATTTTGAAGTCAAACTTTCCAATAAGATTTTTTAAAATTTATTCCAATCGGATTTTGATGTATGGGAGTTTTAAGTAGAATCATATCCTAAATAACTTTTGTTCTTGCACTTTTTTGATAAGATGCACCGTTTTTGAGATATTCACAAAAATCGTTTTCGTTCGTACCATTTTTGTGAATGGTACCCCCCCTAATGGTCCATTTTTGCCCATGAACAAACTTAGCCTCGCATTTTACGAAAAACGGATCTGCGCAATCCACGCCACAGACAGACGGACGGACATGCAAAAATTGATTATTTTTATTTTAAAGATTATGTCATTAGCTTTTATTTGAAGTATTGACCACGTCGATTGATTAAATAGTTTTCAAAAAATTCGAACTTTTCCTGATAATTAGAAAAAAAATGTCAATGTAATTTTGGGGACATCAAAATTCATTTTTGACCTATGGTTTCTTTGGCATGTTTTTTTTATAATTTAGTGTAGAATCAGAATATGCTATGCGCTTTAGTGAAAATTTTTATCCCGAACAAATATATACAGTGTGACCTAGGTAAACGCAACCCTCCAAGAACCCAACTCCTCGGTTAACGCAACACCTAAAATTTTGAACTGTTTGTTGACTCAATAAACGCAACTTCCAAATAATGTTGACTCGATTAACGCAACTTTTTTATAATCTGACACTGCTTCGACCAAAAAAAGATAAAAAATAGTTACAGGAAATCTTTTATTGACTTTATTCTCTGTTCCTTGTTTTTATTTATTAAAGAATGGCTGTTACAAAACAAGTTGTGCCAACAAAAAAACTAAAATTGGCAGGCAATCGTACAATTTGTGTATGGCGAGATTATAAACTCTCAAATTGAAATTTTTGAATTGGATCATAATATTACAGTTGAATTATTTTGAGGCTAATCCGACTGAACTTTGATGTAGGAAAATCTTGATGTAAATACTTTTGCAGTATTTACTATTTATTTAGTATTGTAAATAATTTTGCGGCGTAAAAACTACGTTACAAATGGTAGAGGTTTTACCTTATTTTTGGAGCTGTTATATTGTTTAAGAACTTATGTTTCTCTTTTTGACATATAATGTGACTCGGTTAACGCAACTGACTCGGTTATTGCAACAGGCTCTGTCTACTATAGTTGCGATTACCGAGGTCACACTGTATATATGTACATATATAGCAATTGTCAAGAATATAATTTTATATCACTTTCCCCATCAAATTCCAATCGGAACAACTTCAAAAAAAAATTCAATTAGATTGTTTAATTCCAGTTGGTATTTCTATGTCGAATATACAATTAAGCGGGAATAATGTATGGACCGGGGAAATTTATTCAAATTGTTTTGTAGCAAATAAATGAGTATCTCATTAAAGCTGGTTGCAATTTTGCGGGTACAAAATACATGAGATTATATGGGAAAAATGTGGAATAAAGAGGGTATTGCAATAATGCGAGAATTGCTATACTAAATTTGATAAACTAAATACCATTACAAGTGCATTTAATTAATTTTTTCAGCATCGAAAATATCAGAGTTTGAGCATTTTGACATGAGAACAGAAGCCGAAAATCAAAATATCGTCAAACAACTAAATGATCAGCCTGAATTGGTATAATAAAAATTAGAATCAATGTAAAAAGAATCTAATGTAAAAAATAAATGATTTTTTTCAGGAGTATTTTACCGATGAACGAATATTGCAGGAGTGTTCAACATTGGAAGCCAAAGACTCGCAATCAGAAATGTTGGGTATCGATCCTGTCACAAAGGCGGTCTGTTTAATAAAAATTTAAATACAAAATCATAACATAAAATTTAAATTTCTTAGGTGGTCGTTTATAATAGTAGTAATATCTCAGAAAGGAACGATATTGAAATGTCATCTGAAAAAGGTGCAAGGAAATCACAGGTATAGAATGTTATAATTTTGATATTTAAATATGCGTTCCAGCGTCTACCGCCACAATACGTAGTTCAGCATTTGCTCACTGCGAGTTTTCGGGTCGTTTTAGTAACTAAGCTGAATCTCTTTCTTCTGGCTCCATACTTCCAAGCAGAAAGACGGCCATCTTTGTTCTTCATCCAGCTACCAGAATTGTACTCCATAAATAAAGTTATTTTGGAAAAAGGGGACATATCGGATTTTATGTAATCGTTACAATTATCAGAAGTGGGATTTTCCTTGTAACCTCTGTTTAGCTACAGTTCAATATTTCTATTTTCTCCCTACACGGGATCGAACTTGGAGATAACTTCGTGAAAATTCATGTACTTTACCACTAAACCAGAGTCAAATTTCTCAGACTTTCTCCGAATTTCCCTGGGGATTCCAGAATTTCGTATCTTGTACAACTTGAATTACGTTCGCGAAGTGAATCCCGTTACCAATATGGTAACGGTTAAATAAAAGCTTGAGATGGCCTCTTTATAAAATAACTTTATTTATGAAGTACATTCTTCAACTAGCTACCAGAATTGTATTTCATAAATAACTTATTTTATAAACAGGCCATCTTGGATTTTCATTTAATCGTTAAAATAAAGGAGGCAATATAGAATTTACCAATCGACTATTTGATTTCTCGATACTTTTAATAAGTGCCGGTTTGTCTGTATATTTAAGAAGGGCTGTCGATTGACTTCATAGTAATAAACTATGAAAGAATTTAATAGCCCTATTATGTAAGTCGTGCGGACTCGTCAGTCCGCAGCGATCGTCAAATCCATTCCGCAGTGATTTGGTATTATGTAAGTCCGCATGCCGTTTGCGGGCTAAACTCTCTGCGATCATATAAACGTGAGAAAGATTCGTTTCAGTCGTCACTGATACTTAAAGATTTTATTTATTTTTCAAAAATATAGCAGTTTCCAAGTGTAGCACTTTTTTTCTTAAATGATAATAAGAACACTGATATGAAAATTATAAGAAAATCAATTTGAGATGCTCCCAGAAATCGTTTACCTCTGATTTTGTTTCCCCTGTTTGGAACCCATTGGCGATCTCAGGGCCCTTCTCCATCTCCTCGATCAGAGTTTCGAATTTAGTAGTTTGCTTCATTGCCCATCTATATATAAAAAAAGCATGTTAAGGAGGATCTCCATTGCCATGATTTCTGTAACTGCAAAAAAATGCAGAAAACTATAGCAAGATAGACTTATATAGATCTAAATAGGAATGACTGAATACAAGTATAAACGCTATCCCTTCCAGTCTTACAAATTTATAGCAAACATATCAAACCTTATGCTATGGATATAATGTTCAAATTGGCATAGCAATAAAGTTATATCATACTAATATATAAAAATGAGTTGGTGTCTGTCTGTCTGTCTGTCTGTCTGTTCCTCTTTCACGCAAAAACGGCTGAACCGATTGACTTGAAATTTGGCATGAGTGTCTGTGGTAGTTCTGGTTCCAACATAGGCATACGGAAAAGTAGCGCGAAGGGTGGGGGGAGCAAGGGGAGGGGGTAAAGTGATTTCGAAACTTAGTTTTTGCGCTATGTTACTCTTTCGCGAGGAAACTACTGAACCGATTGGCCTGAAATTTGGCATAGATGTTCGTCGAGGGTCCAGCCCCAACACAGACCCATTAAAAAGTAGCCCGAGAGGTGGCGGGTGTAAGGGGAGGGGGTAAAGTGATTTCGAAACTTAGTTTTTGCGCTATGTTACTCTTTCGCGAGGAAACTACTGAACCAATTGGCATGAAATTTGGCATAGAGGTTCGTCGCGGGTCCAGCACCAACACAGATCCATTAAAAAGTAGCCCGATAGATGGGGGGAGTAAGGGGAGGGGGTAAAGTGATTTTGAAACTTAGTTTTTGCGCGATGTTACTCTTTCGCGGGGAAACTACTGAACCAATTGGCCTGAAATTTGGCATAGATGTTCGTCGCGGGTCCAGCACCAACATAGATCCATTAAAAAGTAGCCAGATAGATGGGGGGAGTAAGGGGAGGGGGTAAAGTGATTTCGAAACTTAGCTCTTCCTCTATGTTACTCTTTCGCGAGGAAACTACTGAACCGATAGGCCTGAAATTTGGCACAGAAGTTCGTCGGGGGTCCAGCCCCAACACAGACTCATTAAAAAGTAGCCCGAGAGGTGGGGAGTAAGGGGAGGGAGTAGAGTATCTCGAAACTTAGTTTTTGCGCTACGTTACTCTTTCGCGGGGAAAGTACTGAACCGATTTACCTGAAATTTGGCACAGAAGTTCGTATCTCGAAACTTAGTTTTTGCGCTATCTTACTCTTTCGCGGGGAAGCTACTGAACCGATTGGCCTGAAATTTGGCATAGATGTTCGTCGAGGGTCCAGCCCCAACACAGACCCATTAAAAAGTAGCCCGAGAGGTGGGGGAATAAGGGGAGGGGGTAAAGTGATTTCGAAACTTAGTTTTTGCGCTATGTTACTCTTTCGCGGGGAAACTACTTAACTGATTGGCCTGAAATTTGGCACAGATGTTCGCCATTAAAAAGTAGCCCGATAGGTGGGAGAGTAAGCGGAGGGGGGTAAAGTAATACCGAATGCAAGTGCTGGAATTTTTTGTTAGTTTGTTAACCCGTTCGGTACATGTTTTTTTCTATGGGGGTTAAAAATACTCTCTATACAAATTAATGATGTTTACGCTATCAGTATTCATTTAAAACAAAAAAAAAGAAAAAAAACAAAAAAAAATTTAAAATTTTTATTTTTTACAAATACGTCCACTGTAGTCCAGCTTTTTACTCAAAAAATCAAAATTGGGTGACAAATGCACTTAAAGGTGCACTAAATGAGAATAGAGTGTTGAAAATAAATAAATAATAAGACAATTCAAATTTTTAACTGCGCTGCCATATGGCATCACAATACCGAATGCGTTAATCATTTTCCGAAGAGAAAAAACTAACGAACAGCATGCAGGCTACCTAATTTTTAACCAAATGAATTTAGTTTTCCTAAGTTTTTTTTCTGATCACGCTTTTAGCCGGGCGAAGCCGGGTCCAAATTCTAGTAGCTGTATAATTTTCAACCACTACATGAAAAATGACAGCTACGCTATAATAACACTTTGTATGGGCCCGTGCTTACTATTCACTTACAGGGACAATGTGTGATTGTAGTAGAAATCGCTATAAAAAAGTTGAAGTCCGTCAACTGTAACCATAAAATCGCCATAAAAAAAGAGGGCAAATTATTTTTGCAGTTGCCGACAAATTTTTGCAGTTGATTCTTATCTCCCTTTCTCGCCAAGGTATCTTCACATAAATGTGTCTCTATTTTTTGCAGTTGGGAAAAATCATGATAATGGAGGGCCTCCTTTAATAATAAATATATAAATAAGAAAAAATCATTTACTTACACAGTCTCTTTTTCTCATAACCTCGAAATGTCACTGGAAAAGGTGAGTCCGCAGCTAAATAGATGCAGACTTGAAATTGCTTGAAACGCAGGTCTTACGGACTAATATAATACCAAAACAGTCCGCAGTGGCAGATTTGCCGCAGTGCGACGAGTCGTGCGACTTTCATAATAGGGCTGAAAAATAAATCGACGTTAAAATTATCGTATTTTTTTGAATTTGCGATTCTTCTTTTATCGTATTTCCTATGCTAGGATCAATAATGCCCATAAGTATCAATAAATCACAAAGCAAAAAAGCATCAATAAACCATAAACAATATGAAGAATTTGGGTTTCATAGCCTATAGCAGGCCTGCCCAACCTTTTTGTCCTAAACTTCGACTTTTTTTTAATCCAACTACATCGAGATCTACCCATATACGTGTGGTTACACGGCCAGAGCAAAAGATACTCCACGTACGGTGCCGCAGTAATCCTGAAAATAAATAATTTCACGTTTGCGATAACACGTAGCGTCTCGCATCGCCTAATGTGAACAGGCTCGTGAATTCTAAATCGAAACTAAACTAAAAAAAAAAAAAAACAAATTTTAAACATGAGTCAAATTCAAACAAACCGCGAGAATCTAGTAATTTTCAAGTTTTCAATGCCTACTTAAAATAGGCAAGTAAAATAAAATTTAAAATAAGGTATCTAAGTGAAATGGACCACTTGCTTTAACAGCAAAAAAAAAAAAAAAAAAAAAAAAAAAAAAAAAAAACAGAGAAGTAGATAGTGTGATTACTTAATTTTCACTTTCCCTTTTTTTTAATATTTGTGTGTACAAAAATTTTTTTTTTAACATTTGCAGTCTGTAGTAGAAGATTGACCCAAATTCGTGTCGAGATCGACTGGTAGATCGCGATCGCCTGGTTGGGCAGCACTGGCCTATAGTATTTCATATTCTAGAATTCATATTCTAATCCTATTCTAGAATTAATTAAGCACAAAAAACATCAATTGACAAGGAATGCTACAATTCCCAGGTGCCAATTGCCAAATATGAGGTGCCAATTGCCAAATACAAAATTTTGTATATAAAAAAAGTCCGTTTTTTTGAGAGAAGGGAAGGAGTGGTCCCTTTGAATTTTGTTGTATGGACCGGTTATGTAAAATAATATTCTAAAGAAATTTCATCTTTATACATTTGTTAGTACGAGTCACCGTTTTTGAGAAAATAGCAAAAAAGTTTTTTATTTGTTTGTGGGAGGGGGGAAGGTGCGGTCCATCTGAGTTTTGATATATGGATAAATTATGTAAAATCATATTCTAAACACATTTTAGCTATATAAATCTTTCAATACGACTCGCAGTTTTCGAGAATCGGGGAAAAAACTGTTTCGGTTGTATGGGGGAGGGGGAAGGAATGGTCCAAATTAACCGGTTCAAGAACTTTGCCTTGCTTTTTACGAGAAACGCTTTGTATCAAATAACCATACACTATTTGACATTTTTTATGCCCCCGGGTAACTTTTGAACCCCTAACTTTTAAAGCCCGCGGACACACCTATAGGTTTTCACATAGAAAAAAAAACATCAATACAAATGGTATACTAAATCTAATATACTTCTATATGATTCTCATATAGATTATAAAAGGCGTCAATAAACCACAACGGAATATTTTTTCTAATTAAAAAATAGAAATGGGGTTTATAGTCTTATCACTTATCAATTTTTATATATAAAAATACAGCTGAATCTACCTTGCGGTGAGGTGATACCTTTCTTAATTAGAGTTCATACGATAAAAACTTAATGTTTGGCTTTTTGTATTTGGTAAGATGTCAGTTTATTGAAATATAAAACGTTGGTTTTGTTGGGTATATCAGTGTTTATTAAAATGATTAATAAACAGTGCTAATATTACATGCCGTATTAATTTAGTGTAAGAATATAATAATTCGCTTTTTTGTTGTTAATTTTTCTTATCTTTTTGTTTATATACGTCCATGCTAAGTTTATTCTCTTTACTTGCTCTACTTCCTTTCTTTGTACCTCAAAAGTTCATATTTACTCTTTACATGTCTTTTTATAGGTCTTTTTAATATTTTTAAATTGTTCTAAATATATTTCGCCTGTCCTATATTATTTAATTGTTTTTCGGTTTCTTTTCGTCCAGCATTCCTTACCACACCAGTTTTACTTTATAGCTGAACCGGGTTTTGTTTTTTTTTGTAACTCCAGTTTCTCTTAATCTCGTTATCAAGTTCCTCCAGTTGTCTGTTTTTTATATAATTTCTTTCTGTTCTTCTAGACAACTAATATATTGCTGTATACTCGCCTTCTACCAGCATTATTTGTTTTTCGATTTTCCTTTCTCTTCCCTTCTTGTTCTCGTGATCTGATTCTATTCTGTGATCTGATTCTATTCTGTGATCTGATTTTATTCTGTGATCTGATTCTATTCTGTCCGTGATCTGATTCTATTCTGTCCGTGATCTCAAAATTACTTTTTCCACTGCAAAACAGTTCGCAAACGTGTAATCGATTAACTGTATCCTAATTAATTTTTATTTTTATATTTAAAAGAACCAGTCGTGGAACTCGTATTTGTCTTTCTTTCTCTGTAAAATCGTCATTAATGTATACCGAACTCTTTTTAACACTTTTTTACACTTTTTTAAACGAATTTGAAGTTCAAAAAGTCTTCTTTTTCTATGTAACTAAATATTTACAATAAACTATTGTGTTTCTTTATTTCTATTTTTAATATAAACAACAGATTTCTTCCGCCACTTATTTTTACCTATGAAATATACATGTATTTTAAGTTTTATTGCCCAATAAAATTTCATATGTACTCATATATCATTCGTATCCCTCGAGTTACGCGGTTAATTGGTTTCGCGTAAGTCGAAACCGCGTAAGTAGAGACTCAGGGTTAGTGCAAAACAATACATACCTATTATCTTTTTATACACTTTCTATTAAGTTGAAGTGTCACGCACGACGTGACTATGTGTCTTTCTCTGGAATCTTTGGAACCTTATATCTCCGAAACTATGCAACCTAGGAAGATGAAATTTTGTCACCTTGCGTAGTTCCGGTGACAGTTCAATATTTTTACTACTCCATCCTTGTAAGGATAATGGAAGGTCCTGTAAGGATAACGCAAATATCCTTTTTCCCATTTTTTCCGGGAAAAAATGGTATTAGGGGGTTTTCGGGGTCGCTGATCACGAATTCGGTGTTAGATTTTCAAAATTCAAAACGGAAGGTCCTGTAAGGATAACGCAAATATCCTTTTTCCCATTTTTTCCGGGAAAAAATTGCATTAGGGGGTTTTCGGGGTCGCTGATCACGAATTCGGTGTCAGATTTTCAAAATTCAGAACGGAAGGTCCTGTAAGGATAACGCAAATATCCTTTTTCCCATTTTTCCAGGAAAAAATGGAATCAGGGGGTTTTCGGGGTCGCTGATCACGAATTCGGTGTTAGATTTTCAAAATTCAAAACGGAAGGTCCTGTAAGGATAACGCAAATATCCTTTTTCCCATTTCTCCCGGGAAAAACTGGCATCAGGGGGTTTTCGGGGTCGCTGATCACGAATTCGGTGTTAGATTTTCAAAATTCAAAACGGAAGGTCCTGTAAGGATAACGCAAATATCCTTTTTCCCATTTTTTCCGGGGAAAAATTGCATTAGGGGGTTTTTGGGGTCGCTGAATCCGATTCTGACATTTAAAATTCTGTAAGGATAACGGAATGTCCTGCAAAGATAACGTGAGTTTCCTTTTGCTCAAATTTCCGCGAAAGAGGTTTTTGGTAGGCTAATTCAAGACTAAAAAGTATAAAATAAAAAAAACACTTTAAAAAACAAGTTTTATAACCTTATACACTTTCAAAATGCACTAAAAAGTAAAAAACAAGTTTAAAGTTTCACAAAAAATGTTTTTATAAATTGCGTGTTGTTGTGAAAGTATAAAGTGTGTGACGTTGCATTTGCTCTTGAATCTGTAATAGCGGTTTCATACTGTGCAACGCAGCACACTTTATACTTTCACAACAACACGCAATTTATAAAAACATTTTTTGTGAAACTTTAAACTTGTTTTTTACTTTTTAGTGCATTTTGAAAGTGTATAAGGTTATAAAACTTGTTTTTTAAAGTGTTTTTTATATAAAAATATTCATCTATAATTGCATTTTCTTTTTTAATAAAAATTGCTCCAAAACCGTACCGCGTAACTCGAGCATTGCCGCAATTTTTTTCCGCGTAACTCGAAATTCGCGTAACTCGAAATTCGCGTAACTCGAGGGATACTTGTAGTTATTTATATCATCTTACACGGTTTTCGGATAAAATGGAACGTATGCCCAATTTAACTATAGGAAATATATCTTTTTTTTTTACCGTTTTTTATACGAATTTCTGAGGAACGTATACACCGTGTAAAAAACTTAGTTTGGCCAATTTGCTTTCTCTCATTATTTTCAATGTATCCTTCGAGTTCTTTAATTTATTTTTTCTTGTCCATATTTTATCAACTTTGTCTCTTCAACTTGAATTATTATTTCCAGATTTTATTCCATAGATTTCCCAATCTTCGTCTGCTTTAGTACATATTTAGAGAATTTTTTCAGGAACCCGGATTTTAATTTCGACCACGATTTAAAGCTATTTGTTCGAGCAAAAAGACGCGCAGTTCCATTTAACAAACGTTTCCCATAGAGAAATTTTGCTCTGTCACAGCATCCCTATACTTCTGTTATTCTCCCGTTATTCGAGGAACTTCTATCTGATCCTCCGATGTTGTTAATAACTGTAACTTTTTCTTCACCTCAGCTATCTTCTCTTTTTTGGAAACTTTTGCCCTCGAACTCTGTAGTTGCTCGTCTAGCTCAACATTTTCGTCGTTTCAGATTCTTCTTTCACTTAAAGTTCCAGACTCGCTAGCGGGGAAAAAAATACTTATGTTTTCCTCTGACAAGTCGCTTACAGCTTCTTGAAGGCGACTTTTGAATTCTGCTTTCGCATCTGTGGTGAGGAAATTCAACTCTACTAACTTTATCTTTCTTCTGGTCTATTTGGGGCCATCCCACTTGTGATATGTAAAATAAGTAAAATAAAAGAATTAATTGTCGTATTCATAACGACCCATATTCATCGGCGGCCAGTACATGAAAGAGGCCGATTACCGCAAGAGTGTGATAGACATTACATTGTTATATTAGAGCAGCGCTCTGCAGCCATGTGCACCAAGGGCAACTTCGAAGCTCAAATTGCCCTTTTATCCATCGATTCTTCATGCTATTCGTTTCATTCTGGCTTGTACGCAAACTGCATACATACGCATATGAAAGAAATAATCTGTTTCACTTTGCATATAACCCGTTCTGCTTCCACTTTTGCATTTTGCATATCATGGAGCTTTGCTGAGTTCTAAGTAAGGCCATTTATGCGAGAGATTTTTATTAGCTCAGTTTTCATTAGTACATTGATTGAAGCAGTGGTATATTTCGCGTAGCGAAAAATTTTAACACTGCTGAAAGTCATGAAGCGTACTGTCTCAAAAGACGACACGAGTTTTGGACATGATTGTTTCCTTATTCGGTGTGATAACACAATGCAATGTTAAATATGATTTCGGGAAATTAAAACAATAAAAAAATACTATTTAAATAGACATTTTCAGTCACTCCATAAAATATAAATTGATCAAATTAATGTTTTCGATTTCATTAAATTATTTTTATTTTCCGATTGTAATTCGGAAATTTCATGTAAAAGTTTTTCATTATCAAAACTTTTTTTTAATGTAAAGTAAAACAATTAACAGTGTGTCAAAACCAAAAATAATGAAAAAGAGCTTTCAACAAAGTTTGAACTTGGCTCGGAGAGCAAGCCATATAAATAAGTAAATCGCTTGTCAGTGGTAGTGGATGTCCCAGAACTTTCAAAGCTTTCCTGACCCTGTATTAGAGTAAGCTGCGCGAGCTTTTAACCTGAATTACCCTATGTAGGAGCCTACATTTTCAAAAATCTCGTTACTAAAAATATTGGTGCGACGAAAATCTGTTGTAGTAAATTAGTTTCATGATTAATAGTTTTAAAAAAAGTGACCCCTTTTTGAACAGTCTTTCCGAAATTTCCCTCAGAGTTTTAAAGTTCATTATTTGAAAACTACATTTTGGCGATTGGTACACTCTAATTCTCAAGCGACGATATCACTTTTATCTACCAACTTTAAACTATGAAGTTGCCATATTTTAAATTTTTATTGCGGTAGTATATCGACATTAATTTTTAATGTATGACAGTTCTTAGAGAATTCATTTAGTTTGTATTTTTTAAGTTATATAATTAACATTTTATTTTCTTATGTGAAGTACTACATTTTCCGAGCTCTCTCCAGTCGTTTGGAGTCACATTACAAGAATGTTTTTCTGTCCGTCAGTCTGTGTACAAGATTTCTCGAAAACTATTTGAGAAAGAGGCTTGAATTTTTACAGGAGTTTTGGTTCTGGAATATCAATTTTTAGATTTAGTAAAAAAATTGTAATATGTAAACTACTATTTATATCGCTGGGTTATTGAATTGATTGTGTAGGGATCTAATTTTTGGATAAGAAAGTTATATTTTTATATTTTTTAGGTCGAAGATCAACTTTCCGGAGAAGCCGTAGATGACAGCTATTTTACATCAGTGGCAGTCGTCGAAACTGAAAAAGTCAACCATACTAAAGAAGATCAAAAATTGTGCAAATTTAAAACATTTGATACAATGATTGAATCTAATGAAGAGAGTTCCAGTCTATCGTTTGATAAATACAGTAATTATGTGGCAGGGTTAAATACTCAACTTTTAAATATGGACAACACATTTTTCGAGTCTTCCGATTTTTCAATACAACGATTAAATATGAATTTGGGGGCAATTACAACTACTCTGAGAAACTGTAGAATACGATCAATATTGGAAAAACGAAATCTTTTGAAAAGGCAACGAGAACAAATATCAAAAAAAAATCAGCTCAATGAATATTTTTTCAGTAGTCTAACATTTTTGGACATCACAAATGTTGTATTCGAGAGAAATATCGAGGATCAAATGAAAGTAGTGGTAAAACATATTTGCTCCAGAGATACTGCAGAAATTCACAATGACTCAATTCCAATTCTCTTTGAAATAAGTCAAAAGGAATGGATATGTATATGTAAAATTGTTCAACACATTAAAAAATTCAGTTATCCGGAAACGTCAAATGAATTTTTACCGGTCAATATATTACAACATTTTTTAAAAACTCTGCCAAAATGGACTACTGGAAATTTAAGCTACAACAGGATAAATAATACATTTAAATGCCTGTCTTCTCGTGAAAAGCCATTGGTCAACAATATAAGCCAAGTAATCGATCCAGATATCCTCCAGCTCATGAAGCTAATGAAGCATAGCAAATGATTTTTATAAATTGTAGTGTTGTCAGAGATTACCTATCTCCGGAGATTAAATTAGTTTTTTTTTCTTAACTGTTCAAAAGATATTAACAATGTTAATTTCTATCAATGACAAATATACAAACAAATTGAATAATAATTTTTTTTAGTTTCAACTCATAACCCTTTCAGACCCACTGTATACGATTGTGTTAGGTGACGTAATACGTTTATATTTCGGCTCAGACTCAAAATTTCGCTCAAAATCCCAAAAGCAGTGATTGTGTTACCTTTTGTCGAGAGCTTCTATCCCTTTCAGACCCAAAATTTTTTTTAAAATTTTTTTTTTGTTATTCTGGTATTGAAATATAATAGTAAAGCAATTTTTGTAGCAATCGGAAGAAAAAATTTTTTGGGTCTGAAAGGGATAAAACCCTGTACCTAAAAATGCAACTTAAAGCCTTCTAACTGCCAGGATTTGTGCTAAAATCATTATTCTAAAACAAAACAAACCCCGTATCCATCCCTGGTTTATTCGATTCTTAGGAATAGAATTTCGCAAAACCTCACCACAGTTGGTACCTATGTCATGGAAGGAACATACAGTTAGTATATCAGGTTTCTTGCTCCAGGGATTTGGAATATAAGGATGACTGCTTCGCGGATTACGGCCAGGGGCGAATTTAGAGAATCTGAGGCTCTAGACACCGAAAAAATTTAAGGCCCCCATAACGATTTAAGGTTTTAACATGAGCCACATTTTTCGGATCATATTTCAACTCAAGGCTTTAAAAATGTTTGCGCCCCCCTATGTAATGAAATAACAAAATTCGATTTCAAAAACAACAAAAAAAAACATAAAAGCTATAATTGCCAATCTGGCAATTATTGAAAACCCGTATGGTGATTTAAGTGAACAGCGAACAGTTGTATCAAAATTCCACTTTGAAGTCAAACTTTTCAATTAGATTTTTATACCCGTATGGTGAAACCAAAGGTATACTAACTTTGCCTTACCGTTTGTAACGCCAAGATCCCGTCATCGCACACAAAAATGAATTACACCAGTGTGTTTAGAATGATAAAAATAATTAATTTCTGCATGTCCGTCCGTCTGTCTGTGGCGTGGATTGCGGGCGCACGGATTGAGCTAGAGACTTGAAATTTTGCGCAGATTCGTTTTTCGTAAAATGCGAGGCTAAGTTCGTTAATGGGCAAAAATGGACCATACGAACGAAAACGTTTTTTGTGAATATCTCAAGAACGGTGCATCTTATCAAAAAAGTCCAAGAACAAAAGTTATTTAGGATATGATTCTACATAAAACTCCCATACATCAAAATTCGATTGGAATAAATTAAAAAAAAAATCTTATTGGAAAGTTTGACTTCAAAGTGGAATTTTGATACAACTGGGCATCATTCTTGTATTACGACGTGTCTGTAAGAAGTGGTTTAAAACAATGCCAAAACCAAAGTAAATAACACCAAATTAAATATACAGTGGAATCCGCTTATAACGACACCGGTTATAACGACATACCGGCTTTAACGACGCATTTCTTATGTCCCGGCCAGAACCCATAAGACTGTGCGTTTTGGTATTGGTTATAACAACACCACATATAACGACATATCGGCTTTAACGACCCCTTTTTCTACGAAAACAGAAAAAAAATATCGTTTATAACGACCGAAACTTAAGATCTCATAGAAAAAAATCAAAACCTGGTAGATTAAGTTTTTAACAAATGTTCTAAATTGGCCGCCATATCAGATACCCTAGTTTTGGCCCAATTTGCAAACTTGTTGCACTTCTAAACGTCATTTGCTTAAGTCATTAAGTGCCGTTTGCACCAACAAAACTTAGCAACTTATGTAACAACTTAAAAAATTTAAGTCGAAGAATTTCTACGGTTTAAGTAGGCTAACCACAACTTAATTTTTTAAGAATAATACGCGCAAACGGGCCTAAATGAAAGTTGGAACTTTTCGGGAATTCCCCTAATCAGTTCTGTCAAAGTTTTGTGCATCTACGTTGTGTTAATTCAGTTTATTTCGTAGTTTATACTGTTAATTTCACAATGAATGCTAAAAGGCGAGAATTTAGTATCGAGGAAAAAGATGAAGAAGATACTACTGGTAAATAATGTTTTATGCATCACCATACATAATTTTAAAATCGGGTGAAAATTTCAGAAACAGGTTGTGTCATACCTTCAGTCAATGAAGCACTTCGGGGTATTACGACATTGAGTTCATTCCTAACATTTTTGATGAGATTTCAAAAGAAGCTGTGCTAAGAATTGAAAAGAAAATTGAAAAGGAGTTCTTGCACCAAAAATCCAAACAAACACAGATTACTCAATAATTAAATAATTAAATAAATTTAATTTTTTAATGTACGGACGATTTGCAATAAAAATTTTGTATTTTAGAACTTCACACATGTATTTTAAAACCTTTAAAACTATGAATCGGTTATAACGAACAACCGGATAACCGGATTATAACCGGATTCCACTGTACATTATATTTTATTATGACAACTAAATTATAGGGAACGGACAAACAAGCATCAGTTGGCGGCTCTTGTCAAATTTATGGGCGAAAATCCGTCACTTGCCACAGGTTCACTCGAAAAAAATGCGATGGGGAAAACCAAGAAAAGGATTTTATGGGAAACTTTCACCGATGATTTAAATGCTTTCACTGATTTCAGTGCACTTCTAATTAGGCGTAAAATGATAGTTTTTTCTTGATTCGAATTATCCAAACCGAGGATATAAATTTCGATTGCACTTATCATTTTGACAGTTCGTGAACATTTTGCCCCAGCAATGTCAGATATGTTGACAATCAAGATGAAATAATGGAATGTGTGCTTTATGCCATACACAAACTGAACTATTTTGATGATCAAACCCAATGTCCTCTAAATTATTTCTTTCGACATACATGGCGTCGAGATATACGATTGCAATATTGAGTCGCGTCGATTTCTTCGCGTCGAACGAAAGACGCAGACGCGTCGTAATACAAGATTGATGCCCTGTTCGCCATTCACTTAAATCACCATACGGGTTTTCAATAATTGCCAGATTGGCAATTATAGCTTTTCTTATGTTTTTCATTCTAAACACACTGGTATAATTCATTTTTGTGTGTGATGACGGGATCTTGGCGTTACAAACGGTAAGGCAAAGTTAATATACCCTTTGGTTTCACCATACGGTTATAATTTAGCGCTGCAGGCGAATTTTTTTGGATCAATCACTAGTTTTAAAATAGCCGATACCGATAGGGGTACATCGACTGGTTGTACGGGATACACAAAAACTGAAAAAGAAAATGGCGGCAACCACATGAAAAAAATGCGACGTTTTGTAAACAAAAATTACCTCGAATTTCGATTATTTTTGATTTGAGCACAAAAAAATTTCATTGACCACCGTTTTGACCAGAGATTCAATGTGTTCGACACTTATTCGGTTTAGTGGTGTACTAAAACCTTAAATGACATTTATAATTTTTTCGATGAACAAGTTATGTGTTTAAAAGTAGAGGCTTCTTTTTTTTCGGGCTGCCTTTAGTACAATTTCTTTATTTTAGGGCTACCTTTTGAGCTTTTTAGGATGAGAAAAATTTTCGCCCGTGACTCAAATCATCTATTATATAAAAATGAATCGTAGTCGGTGCGACTATTCATAACTCGGCTGAATATAATCCGATTTGCATGGGAATTTCTTTGTTCGATTGTGTTTACACCAGGTAAAAATACTATGGAGCGGAAAATTGGAAATTTCCACCGGAAACGTCGGAAAATCTTGAAAAATCGAAATTGCATACTTTCAGCTGGTGGCAGCGGTTTTCTGGCTTGCACTTTCAGTAATTCCAAATCAAAAATCCCGATTCTTTTTTCGTTTTGTTGGAAAAGTCGAGAAAAATTTTGGGGAAAAGCGGTAATATCGGAAAAATTGAAATCTGCATTTTGTATGAGATTATGGTATGGAAGGAGAAAATACTATATTTGGAACTGAAAAACGGATAATTTTGTCTCACGATAATGTTATCGCCAACAGATAGCGTTACGCTCTCGACTCACGGTTAACAGCTGAGAAATATATTCGTTCTTTCCTCATTTATGATCGATGCGAAGCGCTTATTTATCGATATAGTGCGCAAATTATCGCTGTTTTTCCCACTTTTAAATCGTCGAAAGTATTTTATTTTGTGATCAACGAAGTGAATTTTTAAGATTTTTTTTTTATTCTTTATAAATTACAAAAATTTAATATAATTTTCATTCTTAGAAAGAGCAAATAAAAATATTAAAAGTATAAAAGTACACTTCAAATGCTGAGGTTCACCCCACTATGTGGGAGGCTCAACCAGGGATTGAAAAAGCAAAGCAAATCAGCAAACAGCAAGCTAGAATTTGCTTTGCTTTGCTGTGACGGAGAAATGCTTAAAAAATGCTGTGCTTATTTTCAGTGCTGTGCTGAGAATCGAAAATTTTTATTGCTTTGCTTTGCTTTTTATACCCGTATGGTGAAACCAAAGGGTATATTAACTTTGCCTTACCGTTTGTAACGCCAAGATCCCGTCATCACACATAAAAATGAATTACACCAGTGTGTTTAGAATGATAAAAATATTTAATTTCTGCATGTCCGTCCGTCTGTCTGTGGCGCGGATTGCGGGCGCACGGATTGAGCTAGAGACTTGAAATTTTGCGCAGATCCGTTTTTCGTAAAATGTGAGGCCAAATTCAATCCGTGCGCCTGCAATCCGCGCCACAGACAGACAGACAGACAGACAGACGGACGGACGGACAGACAGACAGACAGACAGACAGACGGACGGACATGGAAAATTCAATTTTTTTTATCATTCTAAACACACTGGTGTAATTCATTTTTGTGTGTGATGACGGGATCTTGGCGTTACAAACGGTAAAGCAAAGTTAATATACCCTTTGGTTTCACCATACGAGTATAATTAGGGTGGAAATTTCTGAACAGCACATGACTTTCTTATACAACAAAAAAAATTTTTTTTTTCAGGAAAATACCCTAGAGCAAAATAAAATTAGGGTGGAAATTTCTGAACAGCACATGACTTTCTTATAAACAAAAAAAATTTTTTTTTTCAGGAAAATACCCTAGAGCAAAATAAAAGTCTCGAGGAAATGTCTGAACAGCACACGACTTTCTTATACAACAAATTTTTTTTCCAGGAAAATACCCTAGAGCAGGGGTGTCCAACCTTTCAGCTTTCGTGGGCCACATTGGGGGAAGACGAGTTGTATTGGGCCACAAATAAAATATACATACTAACCCTAAAGATAGCTGATTAGTAAAAAACGAAGAATATATACAGACTTAGTTAACAATTTTAAGTAATTTAAACTTCTAAATTCATAAAGTTTGTAAATATATCAATTTTTGTTGGGCCTCATGCAAACATGTCTTGGGCCGCAGGTTGGACAAGCCTGCCCGAGAGCAAAATAAAAGTCTCGAGGAAATGTCTGAACAGCACACTTTCTTATACAAAAAATTTTTTTCCCAGGAAAATACCCTAGAGCAAAATAAAATTAGCGAGGAAATGTCTGAACAGCACACGACTTTCTTATACAAAAATTTTTTTCCAGGAAAATACCCTAGAGCAAAATAAAATTAGCGAGGAAATGTCTGAACAGCACATGACTTTCTTATACCACAAAAAATCGATTCTTAAATATAAAAATACACTATTTTAAAGACACGGGTTTTTTATTTGTATGAATGGGACATAGATGACATAGTAAAACATTAATACTGCACTGAAATCAGGGTTTGAATTGGTTTGTTTGATATCGAAAACACAATGACGCGTCAAGGCATGCGTAAGCTTTTACATTTCGATGCTTCAAAAGTAAAACCAGTGGCTTACTATGGGACGATTTAAAATGGCGCTTCGCTTTGACGCTCCGTTTCCCCAACTCATTGCACGACATCATGTCCAATATATGTTTCAGTGTATCACCAACATAGGTAAATTTATTTTATTTTTCAGTTAGTTCATCAATGCCCCATTCTATATCCAAATCAACATACAAAATAAAAAACCCGTGTCTTTAAAATAGTGTATTTTTATATTTAAGAATCGATTTTTTGTTGTATAAGAAACTCATGTGCTGTTCAGAAATTTCCTCGAGAATTTTATTTTGCTCTGGGGTATTTTCCTGAAAAGTTTTTTTTTGTCGTATAAGAAAGTCATATGCTGTTCAGAAATTTCCTCCCTAATTTTATTTTGCTCCGTACTATTTTCCAAAAAAAAAGAAATCGATTTTCCTGTATAAGAAACACAAAGGAAAGCAAATCAGCATTGCTTAAGCAAATTCCAGCACTGCTTAAGCACAGCATTTCTAAGCAAATTTCACCACTGCTTAAATTTTGCTTAAGCAAATTTCAGCACAGCATTTCCCACTTGATTGCTTCGACGAAGCAGTTTTTTGCTTTGCTGGTGCTTATTGTTCCTGAAGTGCTTTGCTTTAAGCAAAGCAATTTACTTTTTACTCAGCACAGCAAAGCATCAGCATCAGCACGAGAATTAAGCAAAGCAATTTAAACCCTGGGCTCAACTATCCTCAGTATACTTCCAAACCTATTTTATTTTACAATTACAAAATTGATCATTATATACAGTCTGTAAAGTAAGAGCGTGTACGGCATAAATGGCAATTGGCTTTGAAATGTCGTCCTAGTTTTTGGTGGGCAGATAGATGCAATCTTTGTCGTGAATGCTTTGTCACAAAAGATCCAGTTGGCGTCGAGTTCTTACCCGAATAACAAGTTAACCGCCATGAGTGCCACATACACATCACGCCACGAGGCTGTGTTCCTTTGTTCCCACCCCAAAGGACCAAAAATGTCATATCTATCTGCTGCTAAATACATGGGAAAGTCAAAATCGTTCATCGCTAAGTGGGTTCAGCAATATAAGAAGATCAAAAATGTCGATGACTTGCCAGAACGTGGGTCGATAGGCAAAGTGACACCGAACATGGAAAAAAAATTTGTGAATTTGTTTAACCGGAACCCCACCTTAACATTGCGACTGGGAGCAGCAAAATTAAAACAGAAGGCTATAGAAGTATCACATACAACTATTCGAACCCATATCCTTGTGCATAACCTCAAATATCGAAGCACAATGAAGAAACCACTATTAGCGAAAAAAATGTGACGAAAAGACTCGTTTGGGCAAAGGAGAATTTGGACCGAGATTGGAGCAACGTGATCTTTACGGACGAAGCTTCTGTTTGGGGATATTCTGTGTGTGCATTTTTTTTTTTTTTTTTTTTTTTTATAGTTTCAGCCAGAGCTTAGGGGAAGACCCTTTAATGCCGAAGCACAGCTCAGGATGGTCGGAAGGACAAAAGGAGATGCCGGTTTATGTTCTCCTTGAACTTCTGCGGGTTATAGTCCGGGGGAAACACTTCGGATGGTAGATCGTTCCAAAGTCTTGTTGTTCGCGGAATGTAGGAACTCCTAAACTTTACTGTACGAAAACGGGGAGGCTCAAGGAAGAAGTCGTGCGCGCGTGCAGCTGAACGAGAGGGTCTAGGGAAGATGTACCGTGGAGGAATAAGTTGGGAAATTTCGGTGGAACATTTCCCATTGAAATATTTGTAGAATATGCTGAGTACTCCAACAGAGCGACGATGCTCGAGAGACGGTAATGAATCTGTCAAAGACTTGTCTCCAATTAGTCGGATCGCACGTTTTTGGATTCGGTCCAGCAGTTGGAGGACAGTTTTTGGGGCTCCAGCCCAAATGTGCGAATTGTACTCGAGTCTCGGTCGAATGTAGCTCTTGTAAATGTTAAGGACGTCGACTGGTGCGAAATATTTTTTGCATCGTCCCAGGAAGCCTAGGCACTGCGATGCTTCCTTTGCTATTTTAAAAATATGATCACTCCATTGGAGCTTCTCATTTATTTCGATGCCCAACATTCTGATGTTTTTTGAGTCACTAATGGACTCACTCATAAATTCGACCGTTTCGGGGGATTTTTCGCATTTCATCGATAACAGCATTGATTGGGTTTTAGATGCGTTGAATTCCACACGGTTGATTCTGCCCCAAGCCAGAATTGTGTTTAAATCAGAATTCAAAGATCTAATTTGCTCACTGCGTTTCGATCGAACTGCAATGGCGTTCGATTCTGCAGGTGAACTGAAATGGTAGGATGCGTCAAGGGAGCTGTCATCAGCGAAACAATAAAGTGGATTGAGAGTGAGAGATAGTAGATCATTGATAAATATTAAGAAAAGCGTAGGAGCTAGAACTGAGCCTTGAGGGACACCAGAGTTAATTTTGAAGAGGTCAGATTTATAACCATCCAATACAACCTGTATTGAACGATCAGAAAGGTAACTCTCAATCCATTTGGAAATTGCAGGGTTTAGACCGATAGCTCGTATCTTTGCCATCAAAGCTTTATGCCAAACACGGTCGAAAGCTTTGGAGATATCCAGCGCTATAGTTTTTGATTCGCCAAAATTATGGAGACTTTTACTCCAGCGCTCGGTCAAGCAGACCAAAAGATCGCCTGTGGAGCGGCACGCACGAAAGCCATATTGGCGATCGTTGATTATGTTATTGCGCTCTAAAAAATTTGTAATTTTGGTATTTATTAAAGTTTCCATAACCTTGGCAAGTACAGAAGTCAGAGCTATAGGCCTATAATTTGAGGGGTCGCATTTGTCACCTTTTTTGGGAATGGGCTGGACATTAGCTGCTTTCCAAGAAGAGGGATAAATCCCCTTAGAGAAGCTAAGGTAAAAAAGGGAACGAAGAGGTCCAGCTAAGGTGACGGCACATTTTTTCAAAACATGGGGGGGGGAATGCCATCCGGTCCTGTAGATTTGTTCACGTCAATCTCCTGCAGAATTCTAACTATTTGTCTTTTGCGGATGGAAAGTTTTGGAGAGACAATTTTCGATATGGTGGGTTGGGGCGGTAATTGGTTGGATTCCGGGAGACTTGAGTTCGCTGCGAATTTCGCGGCTAAAACGTTCGCCTTGCCAACGGGATCGACAACCACTTCATTATCACAGATTAGTGGAGGTGTTGAAGATTTTGTGAAATTGTTTTTTACCGCTTTCACCATTGACCAAAAGGATTTTTGCCCTTTCGGACAGGTCATCTTTTGGTCGAAGTCATGTTTAGCACGACGTAGTACAGACTTAGAGGTGTTTCGAGCGTTTATAAACGACAAGCGAGTTTCTTCATTAGGGTTTCCCCTAAATTCAGAAAACGCCGTCTTTTTTGTTTTGATGGCGTCGCGACACGCTTTCGTGAACCAGGTGTTGGAGTCACACCTTGCAACAATGGAGCTGCACGGTATGTAGGACTTCATACCAAGTGTGATTACGTTCGTGACCTTTGTAGTCGCAACGTCAACGTCCCTTTCCCTGAAACAATCAAACCACTTGTAAGCTGCAAAATACTGGTTCAAGCTCTCCCAATTGGCTTTTTTAAAATGCCAAACAGTCCTACGCGGGGCTTTAGTTGTATTTTTTGGAGGCCTTATGGTGGAAAAAGAACAGCTTACCAGGCAATGATCAGATCCTCCCAGGGGAGGAAGTAC
Organism: Chrysopilus asiliformis; assembly: GCA_964034945.1. Taxonomy (NCBI): domain Eukaryota; kingdom Metazoa; phylum Arthropoda; class Insecta; order Diptera; family Rhagionidae; genus Chrysopilus; species Chrysopilus asiliformis. Next base: position 59,477,267 of record OZ035960.1, read on the forward strand.
GGAAACGCTATATTTAGACGGATTAGTGGTTAAGAACAAATCCAACAGATATGGGTTATGACCTGCAATATCTGGAACTCTTGTTGGTTTGTCTACGATTTGCGTCAACAAGTTTGATTCGGCGAAGAGTTCCGTGTGCAAGCCAACAGGATCAGGATGGCATGAGAAAGGAAGCCACTTATCATTATGGACGTTGAAATCACCCGCAACAACAATTTCAGCGTCAGGATTTGTTGCAGTAATTGCATCGATGGAGTCAGACAATTTGTCCAACTCGACCAAGGTGTTCTCGGTGGAACAATTAGGGCTTCGATAAATGAAACAAAGGTAGATGTGCTTGCGCATATGGAGCTTTAACCAGATGAAATTAAATTCTGGATTAGCGCATTTTCCTAAATTAGGAAGAAGTGAGTAAGGCACATCGTTGCGGATATAAATTGCGATACCCCTTTGACGAAAAAATACTGGCTCTAGGTGATACCCGCTGACCTGAAATTGACCTGGATCGCAATCACGATCAACTTTGGTCTCACCCAAGGCCAGTACCTCTGGTTTTTTTTGGGTTAGATGGATATATACAGAAAGAAGGTTTTCCCTAATTCCGCGAATATTACAAAAATCAAAATAATTTCGACTTACCCGCATCGGTTCAACAAAAAACACAAAACGACAACACGGACACAAACAGTAGCCAAGTGGAGTATACGAGGATACAAAAGAGCTGGAAACGGTTAACGGTTCCTCAGTACAAAAGCCTTAAGCAACCAGATGTTAACCGCTCCAACACCATGCACCCCGCAGAGACTCCACTCAGCCGGGAAAGGTGTTAAAAGGGTCTTAAGAAGCCCTTTGCCCTGGCACTTCACTAATTTTCAACTCGCGGCGGACGATATTGGTTTTTTGTTAAAAAAATATCTCAAGCACAAGCTTCGAGGAAAAAGAGTGTGCACTTTGAAGCAGCTGACACGACAAATTCGTCTCATTTGAGGGTCATTACCGAACGAATACGCAGTCAACTTAGTGGAAAGTATGCCTCGGAGATGCCAGCAATTATCAATGCCGGTGGTGACTGGACTCATTATTAATGATATAGCATTTTTCTTCTTGTGCAATACAACAAATCCATGTACTTAAAAATCATTAAAAATAAATTTTTGTACACATTAACCCGTACACGCTCTTAGTTTACAGACTGTATATACACTAGATTAATATCCTTTTACTATTTATTTTATATATCTACACCCAACTCAGACAGCTAATTAGCTGTTATAAGAGTGAGTTCTAACTATAAATAAATTAATAATTTAATAATTTGCACATAATTTTTGTTCTACTTTTATGTTTATAGTTCTTTCATAACATGTTTTTTCAATTTTTTTTTGAAAAGTACATATGAATTGCACCTTGTTACGTCAGTCGGTAGATCGTTGTATAATTTTGTTGCTTGATATAAAAGACCATCTTTTATCCGATTCGTCCTGGGTTTTTTTTAGAACGATGTTTCCTGCGGTTCTTAGATTGTGAGAGTTGATTTTTTTATGAAGAATTACGTTTGTTTTAATCATCCCATGTGCTATTTTGTAAATGAGGTTGATTTTAGCAAAAGTTTCCATTTGAATTACATTCATTTTCCTCGATACGTGATATACATGTTCAGTTGGAGTTGTCCAGTGAAGTCCATACGCAATTTTTATACCTTTAGCGCAGAATCTATCGATGATTTTTTTAATACCTTTTGAACAATGTGACCAGGCTGAGATGTTATACCTTATTCTAAAAAAGACATTCCCCTCGAGTATCAACATTTTCGAATGTGTATCAAAGCCCATAGCATCTTTTCATGGCACCAAGTAGAGGCATAACTTGTTTTCTGATGTGATCAGCATGTTCCGTCCAACTCAATTTTTCATCAATTATCATACCCAAGTACTTATTTTTTTTCACTCGTTCCAGAATGTTGTCATCAATTTTGATGTTTAGAGATATGTCTAACTTGTTTTTGACGTGGATACGTCTTGGATTTTGGTAATGGGGGTACAAATTAGAAAATCGGCTTGCTGCCATGATAACAAATTTGCAATCGATGAAACTCGATAGTTTGTGGTGATATCTGAACAAAACCTGTGTTATAAGATGAGGGCTACATTAAAGCATTGTATAGGGTATTTTGTTATGTTAAACTATGTTCAATTATGTTTTTAAAAAGCAAAATCAAAATTTTTACTCCGCTGTTATGCTGTGTCTGCTGCTTGCAGTACAGATTTCACATGTATACTCTTTTTATGCTTTCTTTGTGTGTATTGAATCTCATATAGAACTTGATTGTTTCTCTTCTCTAAATGGGTTGTTCTGATTCTGGCTATTCATATTATTTCGGTTCAATTCGTTTTGGAGGAATTGAAAAAAATTGAAAATAAAAATCACTCTCGAGAAAACGAAATTCAGAATTTCAGTAAAACGCTCCAAAGAACGAGAAAAAATTATGGTTTTAATTTGCTTTGAGAACACAACTTTAATTCTGGGACCGAGATCATAGAATAAGGAAACATAGAAAAAACTCTGCCGAACAAATTTTCGACAAATTTCCCCGTCGAAGGGGGGGGGGGGGGGGGGGGGGAAGGTCCCTATCATTTACTAGCTACGGCCTAAAAGTTAACTACTTTTAGACTAGGGAGCACGAAGCAAAGAGAATCATTTTCGTCGTATCTATTCAATAAGATGGAGGAATCGAATGGATAATTTTTTTGCGTGTTACATCGGATCCTCTTGCTTCCTCTCACGGTGGAAAAATTTTCTCTAAAAATTTGTTCTAAGAGTTTATTCTCTAGATTCTTTTTTCTCTGCCGAGATATCGCTTTCTTACTAATGAAATGCATACTTATATGTGTGTGTGCATCATACCCAACAGCAGCCATCGCTCGAACCTTTCATTCATTTTTATGCAAGGCATACAACAAGAACAAGACCGGAAAACTTAAAGAGAAACAATTTCGATCTTAACTTGGGGGGAGAAGGAAAAATGTGCATCGATCGCATGGCCGAATTAAACACAGGTCTGCTGGTTGCTTTTTACCAGCCACCATTTTGCTACGTCATCGGCAAGAAATATCGGTGCATTCTTTCTAATGTTGCTTGTGTGTGCGCTAATTTCAATAATATTTCATATAAAAAGGGAAAATTCCCATTGAATCGTATAAGAATTTCTTGCCGATGACGTCAGAGCCAGAAACAACTGAGCTGTCAAACAGACCTTGTATAATTCGGCCATGGTTTTGAACACTGTTTTTAGTTGCTCTAAATTGAAATTGCTTCGTTGCTTTTATCGTGTAATTTTATTTTATTTTTATTTGTTTTTTATCTATGGGCGTTTTTATAAATTCAAGTTCTGCAAAAAAATATTTTTGATTAAAAAATAACACAAAAGATTTTTCTTAATAAATAACCCAGTTTATGTTATTCGTTTAGTTTACTTGTTATTCGTTTATTTTACGAAGAAAATGTTTTGTGCAATTTGCGTAAGTTCCGAGTACATTTATGAAAATGCCCTATTAAACATTGTTCGTTGTGTTGCAAGTGAAATTTGATTTTTAGGTACAAGATGCCAAAATTCACCAAACGGAAAGTCAAATCCCGTAACATTACGGTCAATCAAATAGTTTCTTTAGTTTCCTTTTCACTAAAATTTCTTACTTAAAGATCTATTGGCGATCGTTGTAGGCGGATCCACGTCTTCTGGCCGTCTCTACGAGACAGACACCTTGCTTTTCTGTTTGAAGATGATATAATTGGTTTTGCTTTCATTGATGGTTAATCTGTTTGACAGTGCCCACATTTTAAATTTCTTTAAATCACGATTAATCTGATCTTCTAATAATTCCTCCGTATTGGCTTTGTATATCAGAGCTGTGTCATCAGCATAGATCACGTAATCACCTTCCAGTGGAGCTTCTTGAATGCTTTATATATACAAGAGATAAAGAGTAGGTCCTATAACTGATCCTTGAGGTACTCCTAACAAAGATTCCTTTTCATCACTGTAAGTATCAGCTATTTTTGTTTGCATCACTCGTTTTTTTAGATAAGAACCAAAAAGCTTAAGTGCAATGCCTCTCACTCCCAGCTCCCCCAAGGTTTCCAATAAGATTGCATGATTAACTGTATCGAAAGCCTTTTTAAGATCTATTCATATTGTGCACACATATTCTCCTTGATCCAATCCTGAGTTAATTTTGCTTAGAACTTCCGACACAGCCGATTCCGTCCCACTGTTTTTTTGAAAACCAAATTGATGATTGTCGAAACCTCGAGTTTTATTAATAAAATCTATTAGCCGTTTATTTATTACCTTTTCAAAAATTTTACTGAATGTGCTTATAAGAGATATGGGTCTATAATTTCCTGGATTGCTCGAATCACCTGATTTGAAGATCGGGACAACAATAGATTTTTTCAAACATTGTGGAAAATCTCCTTTTTCTAAGCAATCATTGATGAGATTTGATACAATCGGTGTAATCACACTTGCAAGTTTTTTCACATCTAGCGCCGTTATTCCGTCGTGACCTGGTGCAGAGTTGGTTTTCAAATTTTTTATGATATTGATTTTTAAACTGACTATAAACGAAGCTTTTTTTATTGCTTTCGAATTACATGACTTAGTTTTCTGCTCTGGTATAACATTAGCAGTGCATGTAGTTTTCTTTAGAAAGTCTTCTTTTAATTTTGCAAAAACTAATTTTCTCCTTTCACCATCAAAATCAAAATCCCTTTTGTGCTTGGCTACATAATGCCTTTGCATTGCATATTTTTTGATGTGGGAAAGCTTAAGAAAACAAACCAAGCATTGTACGGCCTGTCCAGGGATTTCTACAAAAAAAAATCCTCCTCCCATTGATCTTTGAAGTTTCTATTATTATAGAAACGCTTCATATTTATTTCAGTGTATATGCGCAAATAACAAACACAACCTACTTAGTGGAGTGCCGATGGCGAATGACATGAAAACAACTCAGAGCGACCGATGGCTGTGATGTGTTTTCGCTCATCGCTGTGAAAGTAGAGAGTTACAAGCACTGTGTAAGCATGATACTAAATTTGGCCCAGTTGCAATTGTATTTGGCCCAGTTGCAATTGTATTATTTCAGTTCTCTCAAACTGGGCCAAAAAGGCCACACTTTGCCCATGTCTGCTCTAATCTATGATATAACACATTGTCCATTTTGATGTACTTTATATGAAACCATCTATTGCAAAACCCTTCACATTTTATAGCTCTCTGGTTTGATTTAACTTCTTTTTTGCACTTTTTACAAAAATTATTTTCCTCGATCTCATCTTGACTCTCGCAGACCGACGCCATTTTTATACCCGTATGGTAAAACCAAAGGGTATATTAACTTTGCCTTACCGTTTGTAACGCCAAGATCCCGTCATCGCACAAAAAAATAAATTACACCATTGTGTTTAGAATGATAAAAAAAATGGAATTTTGCATGTCCGTCCGTCTGTCTGTCTGTCCGTCTGTCTGTCTGTCTGTCTGTCCGTGTGTCTGTGGCGCGGATTGCGGGCGCACGGATTGAGCTAGAGACTTGAAATTCTGCGTGGATCCGTTTTTCGTAAAATGCGAGGCTAAGTTCGTTAATGGGCAAAAATGGACCATTAGGGGGGGTACCCCCCATACGAACGAAAACGTTTTTTGTGAATATCTCAAAAATGGAGCATCTTATCAGAAAAGTCCAAAAACAAAAGTTATTTAGGATATGATTCTACACAAAACTCCCATACATCAAAATCCGATTGCAATAAATTTTAAAAAATCTTATTGGAAGGTTTGACTTCAAAGTGGAATTTTGGTATAACCCAAATAGCATTTTAGGTAGCAAATATGATGTTTATCCCCATAGTTCGTCACCATGCAGATCACGGCGATAAGCAATTTATGTAGAAAACACGTCCTTAGTCGTGCGTATGAGACGCGCAACGACACACAGAGTGGGGAACACTTTTCTGCGGTTTGCTACGTCGCAAATATAACGACAGGGACATAATTAGTAGCCTCATGCGCGAGCGTCATCTGACGTGCATATCACACAATTACACAAATCATCGAGCGGGTTTTCTTTCTCCCTCGAATTCTTACTTAGCTTGGGTGAGTCAACAGAGATGAACAATAAAAACGTAAACAGAAACGAACAAGAAAAATCTAATGGCGATAAATTAATGGAAACTTTTTGTGGAGTATTATTTTATAATGGACTTTTCTTCCGATTGCATGTCGTGATTTTAATTGCCATTAAAATTTTTCGGCAATATTGGATCTGAAATTTAAACAAATTTTAATGGGCCATCAAATTATTTAGTTTTTAATGAAAAATTTCTTTAATTTTATTTTACCGGTCAAATTTATTTTTTCTTTTGCAATAAAATTTTGATGCCAATAAAATTGCGCTGTTTCAAAAATGTCTGCTATCCACTTTTTATGCAATATCCTTCAGTCATTCGCCTGAAATAAGAAATTTAATTCTCGAAACGTAATCGTTTTCATCAAACGTCAATGGGAAATATGGCGGCTGAAGGCATCAATTTTTTTTTGGTGTTTCTCAGACGGGGAGCTTTAATGAAACTTTAGTGGTAGCAGTTTCGTCACTTTTTCCATCACACGCTTCTTCAAAATTAAACTGACGTTCAGGCTCCACAGCCAATCACTATTTCGGCCCGAAAACCATCAAATGCTGCTCTATCGCCGCAGGATTTTCATGAAGCGAATGTTGCCCCAAAGATCGTGCTCGTCACTTCTTTCGCTTCTTTTACGCGGATGTGAATTATAGGTGTAAATTTTTAATCCCGATTGTGTAAATTTCTACTCTTTCAAGTCGCAAAGAACAAATCTCATGTTCCCGTACTTTTCGATGCTGTTTGGGAACTGTTCGAATTTTGATACGAATATCACCATACGGGTTTTCAATAATTGCCAGATTGGCAATTATAGCTTTTGTTATGTTTTCAAATTATTTTTAAACTTTTTTCGAAGTTTGAAAAACGAATTTATGATTATTTTTCAAGCTCTTAAATTTAAAAAAAAAATATTAAATTTCCATAGCGGAAGTTTCCTTGAGTATTTTTAAAGATATTTTGCTTGCCAGATTTTTTCCCCTTTTTCTTGAGACTTTCGACACCAAATCTAGGAAGACATAATTTTTGCCCCCCCTCCCCTTTTATAGAGTTAACGTTTTCCGTATGGACAGAATGTAATCCATGAGAAAAGCACCTAAGAAGTCGTCAACATAAAATGAAACAAATTATTTATATCGAAATATCTTTAATTTCGTAATTGTATAAAATGTTGGTAAATTTTATTTTTCAACGTTTATAATATATAAAAATTTTAACAACCCTTACAATAATTATCAATCTAATTTTATATTAGTCTATTTTCACCTATGTAATAAATGTATAAAAAATGTTTTAATAAAAATATAGCTTAATAATACCAACTTATTTATTTAACATTTTTGGCTTTCAATGAGGTCATGTATTAGTGAGGATTTTTTACTTGTTTTAATCCTTTAATTGGACGCGTTCGTTAATTTGAACACTACAACATTATGGCGCGTATTCATAGTCGTTTTAAAACTCAGTTTTTGTTAAACATGAGTCTAAACTGACAAAAAACAATGGACTAGTAGTCATAAAGATAAACTGAAGTTTTGCAAAGCAGGATGTTAAACGACGAAACTATTATGTTTTCAGTTTAAGTTTAGTATAACATTGCTATATGTCAAACGTTAAATGTACTTTTTATGAGATTTTATTCGTAAATAAGTGCAAATAAAACCTCTTAAGATGCAATTTGAAGAGTTTTGTTGCAATTATCCTGCAAATAATCAAAATTAATAAATATTCGTTTCAAATTTAATTTTAGAAGTGTCATTCAGTTTCGCTGTTGCCACACTAGCAAAAAACAGGAAAAATATCCCCATCAAAAGACAGTATTGTCAGAGAACAAATAATCTAGAGAATAAACTCTTAGAACAAATTTTTAGAGAAAATTTTTCCACTGTGAGATGAAGCAAGAGGATCCGATGTAACACGGAAAAAATTATCCATTCAATTCCTCCATCTCATTGAATAGATACGACGAAAATGATTAGAAAATGTTCTCTCTGCTTCGTGTTCCCTAGTCTAAAAGTAATTAACTTTTAGGCCGTAGCTAGTGAATGATAGGGACATTTTTCCCCCCTTCGAAGGGGAAATTTGTCAAAAATTTGTTCTAAGAGTGATTTTGATTAAAATGCATTCAAAAGTGCAGAAAACATTTCAATGGAAATCATACTTTTTTTGTGACTTTATCTCATTCGAATTCCTCATGCAAAACTGAAATGCAATATCCCTGAAACGTGGTA